>QXEO01000164.1:0-1200000 GCA_007115705.1 Dactylis glomerata | reverse complement strand
ACTATCCTAGGTGGCATGATGATTATCCTCTAATAATCTTTATTTTGAATAGCCAAGTGGCATTTGGCACTAAATGGACTTGTGGCTGAATCAATTCATATTCTTATACATATTTGTAATTCGTAATTGAATTGTTATTAATAGATATTATATTAATTATTTGGAAGTTTAACTTCCAAAGTTCATATTTGAAATGATCATGTTATTGTGAATTATGCCTATTGTCATATCTTATTTGTTCCTGTTATAAGTTGTGCTCAAAATATCCCAGGTTAGCAAAGGTCATGTTCAAACTTTGAATGATTTTATTTGATTTCACCAAGGCATGATCATAAGAGTTTCAAAATGGTCATAGTTATTTTTATTCAAATAGTTTGAGCTATTTAATGTAATGTAAATGAGCTTAGTTTTGTTATATCTCATATAGTTAATAAGTTATGATTTAAATAAGAATGGGTGGCTTTTATGCACTTTAGACCTTGTGGTTTACCAATTTTGGTAACAAGTTTAAGAGTGAATTAAATTATACCCAGAAGTACTGGCTAGTTATTTAAGTAGTTAAACTCTATTGTAAACTCCTCTAACCATCTTGGTACTAGGTTAGTCTCTCCCTCTTCTGAATTTGTGGATTAGATCCTAAAGTATCATCTTAAGAGATGAGAATGATACTTGATTTGATATAGACTCTCTCCTCTTGTCTTGGAGATAAATGGATTTAGATGTGAAAGATTATGATAATCAAGATGTGAGAATAAAGTAGATTAAGAGTCATGGTAAGACTTGTGTTGTCTTCTTTTAAGCTAGGAAATGGCTTCAAAGATTTAGGTTTAAGAAATACCATGGTGATCATGGTAGAATTGGTTATAAGGTCCTAAAATGATGTGTTAACATATTAATCCTGCCTCACATTCATCTCCTTTGATTGTTGTTATTATCTCTACCCAAAACAAGGTTGTTAACAAAGGTCATGTTGAATTTTATCGCACTTCAGTCGATGAGCTACTTCAATTCCATCAACTCAAGAGAAGCTTCATTCACTTTGACAAGTTTTATTTAAAAGCGCGAAAATTTCCCAGATTTTCTATGCATGAATGCAATGCACACTTCTGTGTTCTCTCTATTTCTAGCCTCGCATCCTGGGATGTTACAGACTCTCCCCCTTAAAATCAACTTCGGCCTCGAAGTTTGAACTCTCTTACATTTGGGCTGAGCTTATCGTCGATCACATCTAGCTTGCAACTCCTTCCCCAACTGATTGGATATAGATGGTATCCTTTGATCAGAGTACCTCTTAAATCCTCTTTCTCTGGCTCTGAACAATTGTTACTGGAATGAGTCCTATGTTGCCTTCCAACATTCTTGGGGAATCCAATAGTCTTCGGCTCCTTAGTTTACTTAGTTTTACAAGCTATTTTGGTGAGGTCTCCATAGTGGGGTATCAACCTTCTACTTTGGGTATAGTTATAGGTTATAAAATAAGGTTTCACGGAGCTCATAATGATATTAAGAGGTCCGTTAAGGCATAGGCATACCTGAAGATTCAATTCAAAGGAATGGATTAGACTCATTTAGCCTATCCAATCTAGGGTTTTGGTTCACCTTCAAAAATTTGATCTCGGTCCCCTTATGCTTGAAAAGTTCAACTGTGGTTATACTAACGGTGGTTCAGGGTTAACTTCTTCAAACTCCTTCAACTTTCTCCTTACGGAGAAAAGCTGGACTTTAGGAAAGTTTACTTATCGTACTTCATTCAGCTTCAACCCTTTTTGCTTTCCTGAACTCCTCTTTCTTCATCCAGGTTTTCTTCTTACTCCAACTTATTTGGTCTACTTCTTTCAAACTCAAAGCCTACTCTCCCCCTTAGACTTTTCTAATGGTCTCCATGAGTCTTATCCTCTAACCATTTGGGCTCCATGGTTAGACTATTAGTCTTGGTCTGTCTTACGATGATGTCGTTCTAATGGTTTCTCGAAGAAGTCGGTGGTGTACCCACACAATTGAGGGTATCCAGTATGAATTCTTCGATTATGTGTTTAGGTAGGGATTCTGTTCTACTTCTGGAAGTATGTACATCCCAAAGTTCTAAAGGTTGATGAGAATTGGGTTTTCCCATCACTATCCATCCTAATTCAGATGGTAGGGTATATATACAAAGCCACGGGAGAAATCCGACAGAGTTTCTCTTGTACCAGAGGACATCCACGACAGACAATTGTATAAGTTGAACTTAATATGAACTAATAAGGATATAAACGAACCATTGGCTTCAACGGATCAGTGTTAACAAGAAAACCTCACAAGTCTTGATCCGTAGACAAAGACTACAACTCTTAAGATAAGAAAAAGCATTGCTAACGTCTTAACCACTAATCTACAATCCAAGGTTTCGGGACTAGGAATCAAAGTTATACAGAAATGTTATGTGTCTTAGTCACGCTAGCAACGAGGATTACTAGGGTTACCACTCCCAGGCTAAGTAAAGCAGCAGGCAATACCAGAATGGATCATCGGTACTACAACACCTCAATTGACCCGTGATGTACTAGGAATAACCAAGGCTGCATAACAACGAGCTCAAATACCTCAAACTCAATTGTAGATAACCTAATTAGTGGTTCTACTCCATGACCTGGTGTTCGGATCTAGTATTAACGAACTTAGAGTTCCACTAAATTCCATACCAACTGTGGTATCTCTTAATCAATTTTTCTTCTTCTAGGGTTTGTCTTGCAAGAAATACACCATCTACAGGTGTCTTCTCATACCTTTCCTTCTTGTTTGACTTCCTTCTTGTGATCACTTCCTATTTTTCTTGACTGCCTTAGGAATTCGCCTCGTTTTCACATGAATCCCTTAACCCTCTAGATCAATACCATGAAGTAAGAACTTGATAGTGCAACATGCACTTGCATATCAAAGTTAAACTTCATGTATGGATCTAGTCACACAATAAAGACCCAAGAAAAATCCAAATGTGTGCTGGCAACATACATCATCATAAGCCCGTTGAGTAAAACATCTCTAAAGTTTAGGCGTAGATGTGTACTTTATAGCACCAAATAATATAGGTTTATATCGTGCTATATTGCACATAGTGGTGGACTACTACTCTTTGTCTCAATATTTACTCCAATTGCTCAATTGCAATCGAATAAATTGTACAAAGGGGATTTGGGAGTCTTTATATCTAACCTATACGTGCCTTTCTATCCTTTTATAACTTACCTTCCGTTCTATTGAAGACTACCCTCACATGATCTTTCGAAACTTCTAGCATAGCTTCTCTAAGCACCTACTTCGCTAAGAATGGTTCGCACAACTCCATGATTTTCATGGGGTTCTCTGTTGTGCTTTGATAAATTTCCTCGAACTAAAGACTATGGTTGTGGTACACTTGACCTAGTTACCATGGTCTGGAGTACTTCATTCACCCTTCTCCTTGAACTTCTTCCTTCCCAGCAAGGAATTGCTGGCTTTACTATAAGGTTCCACTCCATCACGTAAAGATTCTCTGGTGAATCTAACATGATCCTGGTTTTTTACACAGTGGGTACTACTTACTTGTATGTGGCATTCTTGAGTATCCACATACCGGATTCAAACTGGGGTCCTTCTACCTCATATAGCTTCACTTCATCACTTAACATCATCCTACTACACTTTCAGATGACTCAAGTTTAACACGACGACCTTGGTATACTTCTTCCAATAGGATAGTTCCCATTCCGGTTGTATCCTCTCTTTGGACTACCATGTGTTGTATACCAATTGTAATCTACTTCCATCCATTGTGAAAGGCTCTAATGATGTCATAACTACTTGGTATGGTTCAAGATACGTACCTTCACTTACGAAAAATAGGTAAGAGAATTTGACTCAAGTGTGTCAGGAGTATTCTTTTATTGAATATCCATCCCAAGTCATAAAGAAGAATTAGTTGAGATAAGATGGCTTCCTATAGTCACTACCAAACCTATAGGTCTCCTATTAAAGGGTTTTAATCCTAGGGTCAAAGCGTTTGCTCTGATACCAACTGTGGTGACCCAGCATACCACTGCATGTGTAGTATGCAAGCCGTTGACATAACACCAATGAAACACCGTCTCACTAGTATTACATCGATCAGAGTGGTACAACAGAAACATCGCAGGTCCAAGGTATGTCTATAGGATTATAATTTTCAGCATACAGAAGATCTTCAAAACCTCCTCAATAGGTAGAGGTTTAGTTCTGGCGATTACAATCGAGAAAGAACAACTAGAAGACTAAACTAAAGCTACAACTAATGCAGTTGGCTTACTACAGAAACTACAGAACTACCCTAACTACTTAGGTTCTAGGATTAGGGAATTGGGTCCCTTCTATTCCTATTCTAGTTTTCCTCCAAGCTTGGTGTTGTCATTGACTTCATTAATAATTCTGACATTGGTCGAGGTCTTCATCTTCATCTTTAGTGTCTTGAGATGGCCTCCTGGTGTTGCCTCCAATCTAAGCAAGGGTTAAGAGGGAGTGGGGTGAGTAACGAGCATTACCCAACAAGTTCATATAAGGAATAAGGTGTTTTATGCACTATCAACAGCCTTAGACTCAAGAGTCGTTTGGCAATGCAAGTTTTCGTAAACATTTCTTCAAGAGGTTGCTTTTATTCAGAAGAACTATGTCCATCAGCCTTCACAGGTTGATTAGAGCTTCGATGGGCTCCTTTCCTGCCATGTTAGCACCTCCTTCCCGGAACAGGGAGTATCCAGATACTTTCATACACTCTGCAGAGGTGGTCACTTGTACCCATGAGAGATCAAAGCCTTGTTGCACAACCGAGCAGCTGGCATCGTCCACACTTCCTTGGTGTGGGGCCCAGTCTTGTGATCCAAGCCAATCATTGTTCTTCTCCGCAACCCCGCAGACCCACCCTTTTGTAAGTCCATCCTCCCCTATACCACATATGTAGACTGATTGGCGCACTGGTCCTCCCCTTTACACTATGGACGCTCCCATAGGTAGACTGTTCCGGACCCAGATGCCCGCTCCTATACAATATGGGTAGACTGATCCGGATGACCCTTACAATCCATCATAGATCAATTAGCAAGTCTGTCCCCCCCTATACTATAGGCAGACTAGCAGGAAACGCATTTCCTCCCTTTACACTATAGTAGCCTAGGCAAGACAACCCTCGCTACTGATCCGTTGGCATGCGAGAGGTAAAAGATACAACTAACTTCTCCGTCCCATTCCAGATCTCATGGTTGACCGTTATTTACAGCACTAGAATCACTGGCGACATTTGTTATTAGTCCTAGGTGAACTTTCCCGTTGCAGTGGGACCTTCACCATACTCATACCATGGTCCCACTGCACACCATCCTAGGGCAACAACCATTACGGTCGAAACCACTATTCATATTCATTAGTAAAAACAAACCTTTTACATTGAATGCAGTAATAATAATACCACCGGTATATTTGCAAGTAATTTGCTAAAAGTAAACAAGAGATATGAGCAGGAGTGAACTTGCCTTTTTGACTGCAAGATTATACAAGTCAATGTCTTCGATACGATAGAAATCCCAATTCTGAAAGAGCAACCATCATCCAGTAGGGATGATGTTAGAAATCTGCAGCATGATATGCATAAGATATGATGTGCATCACTCTAAGCGTAACCTAACCCCGATGATTTGTTATCATTGAGTTATGGTGATTTATTTATGATGTGTTGCACTTTTAAATCACACCATAACATGGTTGTTAAGCATTTTAGGTTAGATCACTATCAGGTGCTATTAAAAGAATAAGACTTTAACAAGAGCTATTGTTTTAGGGTTTTATAGTCATTCTTTGCTACAAGAGAATGATGGTAAATGGTGAAGACATAAAAGTAACAATTTTAAGTTGCATCTTATAATTAGCAAACAATTGGTTGATCATGGACATGCAAAGTTGAATTAATTTATACTGGTATATAATTACCCAATTGGTTTTAGGGTTGACAATAATCTTAACACACAAATAGGAATCATTGAGGTTAAGGCTCAATAGAATGGTTGATAATTACTTTAAAGGTATCTTGAAAGAATAACTTTTGAAGAACATACTACTAGGCGAATTTAAGTACTATAGATAAGGTTTAGTGTTCTAGGGTTTATCATAGTGCTATTGTAATCAAGGAATAGTTAGTAAGTGGAACACATCAAATAAACAAATTAAGGTTTATACAATACTGGAAGAGTTTTAGTGAAGCATGTTGTGATTAGCACTTAATTAGTTGGTTAGTTTTTGGAGCATAGCTTTAGATGGTTACCACTTTGAATTAAGTACTACTTATAATGGAATATGAATCTTAAGTGAACAATGTTCAATTGGTGGATTATAGTTGAAAATAGAGTCTAGATTCAAGTTGATGCTTATTTAAAAGTTATCTTAATTTCTTATCATTTAAGAAAATAGTTTTAGGAGTTAAGTCAAATTTTAATGATTTAAAATTGACCTAGAAGTTTTAAATTTAACTTTTACTAAAACAATAGTTGAAATAACAATATTAGAGTTATGAAATAACTCTGATACAAGTTTATGATTTTTTCCCAAATTTTTCTATATTAAATTTGTTTTAGAAACATCATTTTAGGGATTAAAATCCTAATAGTAAAGTTTTAGGATTAATATTTAATAATAACAAAATATGAATTGGAATAATAGTATTGAAGTAGTGAAATTTTTATTTGGTATATGAAAACTTGGTTTAAATTATTATAATTGGATTTGAATTCAAAATTCAAATACTACTTAAACAAGTTTTCAAATTTAGTTCAAAATTGTTTCACACAAGCATGCAAGACTATAATCTAAATAGATAGATTATGTTATTGTGATCATTTTGGTATATCATTTGTATTTTTCTGATTTAAAATGAAATAGTTATGAGTTTTCTAAGTTTCTGATATTTTGTGATATTTCAAGTAACAGCCAGATACTTTTTATACCGAACCGATTTCTAACCCTGGCCATTGATAGGTGGGGTCGGGCTGAGTCAGCAGCCACACATGCAGAGGACTCGGTCAAGCAGACTGACAGGTGGGCCACAGATCCAGTCAATGCCTCATATGCCTTGACCGAGTCAAAATCGATGACTGGACCGGGAAGCTCACCGCCGGCGGGACAGGGAACGCTGGCGGCGGTGCCCTACTGCTTCCCCTAAAGCACGAGTAGGCTAAAACGACTGGGAGTATGCAAGGGACATTATGGTGGCGGTGCCCCCAGGAAATGGTCACCGGAGCAACGTCGACGATGACCTGCTGCGGCGACGCATTCCGGCCGGACCACGATACGACGCTACAAGCGATCAAATGATGCAAGGAAGAGCTCCCGAAATTTGTAGGCTCACCGTGGTGCCACAGGACTGCTCGACGAGGTCTATGGTGGTCAGAGATGGGCGCATCGTCGAGGATTCCAATGAACACCGGCTAAAGGGAACGTCCAAAATAGGGCGGCTCAGGCCTCCCCTCCTCGATTCCATTGGTCAGGATGCTCCATTCGTCGAGGCGGATCTCCAGAGCTTGACGGCGAGGCCTCGGGTGACCTCTAGCGATGGCGGAAAGAGTTGGTCGGAGCTAGGGTTCACGGTGGTTCTAGAGAAGAGCAAGAGAGAGAGAAGAGATTGGGAGGTGGCGGCGGAGTCCTAGGGTTTCTAGCGGCGGCGGACGTCGCTTTATAGGCTTTGGAGGGCGGCGGCACAGATCTTGGTGTCGACGATCGCTCGGGGCTCGACAGCGAGCTGCTTCCAGGATCGAGAGGTAGAAGACAATTTGGTGGGTCCCGCCCATCAGACCTAACAAAACGGTAAGTTGGCCAGGGCCCCGATGGGCTGGCTTAGCGGGCTGCGTGGAAGGGCTTCGGCCAGGTAAGCTTCTTCTCTCTTTTTTTGTCTTGCTTTTCTTTTCTTTTTCTGTTTTTGTTTTGAACTTTTACTAATTGCATTAAATTTATTTTGCAGGGATTTAAATTTGGTTTCTTCTAAAATCCTCCTAATATTGTATATAGAGTAATATGGTGTATTTAGATAATGTTTAGGTGCATTAGCACATAACTATAATTTATATACTATTTAAATTTAGATAGGGATTTTAATAGGGATGAATTCAAATACCTTCATTAGAATGTTCAAAACTTTGACCAAGTCTTGGATAATTACTTTTGATTTGTAGAACCATTTATGTGCAGTAATATGATAAGATAACACTAATAGTAATGTTGGATTTCATGTATAGGTGTATCCCCTATATACATGATTTTATGTTTCCCCTCAACTTTATAAAGGGGGTTGAGTTTAGGATCAGGATGCATTCTACTACAAGAGTTGCTCACTGGACAAAGGTTTTAGGGATTTCTATTTTCGTGCCCTCGGGTCCTTAGTTGTGCTCAGTTTCCCCCAGCCGCTTAGTTTTTCCTCAGTTTTGCCCAAGCCCTTGTCTGAAACCCTCACAAGGAGCTCGGATGGGAGGATTTCCGTTTAGTTGACCGTTGGTTGGTGCTGGCAAGTGGGGCCGCTGTTGGTGCCCCGCAGTGGACACGCCTCCACTTATCCAGATCATCGTGGGACCCACAACTTATCCATGTTAGCGCGCCAGACCCACAGCTTACCCAGGTGTCCGTTGCAAAATGGGAGCCCGAGCCAGCCCCGCGCCCGTGCCATTGCTTCCCCTTTCTTTCCCCGCAGCCCATTGTTCTTCTTCTCCGCTAGCGGCAGCCCTTCTCCGGCAGGCGGGTGATGTCTAGTTTCTCTTCGACCTCCCGTTCTTCATGGCCGCAGTATGGACCCGTGCCTTTGACAAGATGCCCTGATTGCCCACGCCAGGAGCCTCTCAAGCGGTCGATCTGTAAGATGAACGACAATGGCAACCGTGGACGTGAGTTCCTTACATGCGAGAGCTTGCCATATAGAGAGGGGGATAAGGTTAGATCTCGGTCCAATTGCTCTATTTTCTCTCGATTTTCTTGTTATTCCCTCGAATTTGGGATTTAGGGTTAACGTTGTTGTTTTCAGATCCTGAAGAAATGCAGGTATTTCGAGTGGATCGATGTGTACGTGTCGTGGGGATGACTTAGGGGGCGCACCACGGGCCAGGCAATATGCCGGCTGGCGTCCCAGGAGTCCCCATGGCTCCAACACGAGAAGACCGGCTCCGACCGAAGGGCCGGCTGCGCCAGCAGCCGGCTGGCGATTCCACCGAGGAGAACTGGATCCGGGCGATGAAGACAAAGCTTCCCAACGGTTGTCTGGCCAAAAGTAGGTTGGCCCCGACAAGAGCGGCAGGGGCGCAGGACGGGAGTGACGAGCGCCACGACCATGTCCAGCCAATGAGAGATCAAAGACCCTTCCCCACGACGGAATCCGAGGCAAAAGAGAAGGGATATGCCCTCCAGATGCCAGCCCAGGGGAAAGGCACTTTATAAAGTGCCTTTGCCAGAGCAGGGCCAGAGGATGACGCCAAGGACGCCGCCGCCGAGGAGCCGGCAGCCGGCCGAGTCGCTACTTAAACCTGTAACCAGGCCCCCACCTATATAAGGGGGGCCTGGACCCTTAGCATAGGAGAGATCCGATCTTCTTCTTCCTCCTCTAGCCCGAACAGCTCGAGGAGCACTGTAATCGCTACTATCAAATCAATACGAAGCAGGCAGGAAGTAGGGGTTTACCTCAAACCGGGAGGGCCCTGAACCTAGGTAAACCGAGGTGTCTCTGTTGGCACAATCCCGAGCCGGACCCATCGTCACCATCGTCGAGCCCCTCCGATAAGCCTCCCCATGGCTACTGTCTCTAAATTCCCACGACAGTTGGCGCCCACCGTGGGGCAAAGCGCGGTGGCGAGCGGAGCCAAGTTCCGGCCGGGACCCTCCGGCGAGAAGGTCGCCTCCGGCCTCGTCTGGAGGTTCGGCACCTTCGACTGCGTCAGCGACAACTTGGCCCACTTCGAGAACGGCTTCGGCAATAGTGGCTCCTTCCTCGACGTCGGCAGCCACCGCTTCTACGTCGCCAAGCCCTTCCCGGAGGAAGTGACCGACGTCCTCGACTCCCTCTGCGAGGGAGGCTTGAGCTGCGGTGAAAGCAGCAGTCTTGGCGCCATGGTCGAGGTGATGGCCCTGGGAGAAGAGGAGGGCGGCGACTCTCTGCGCCCCGAGCGCCCGTCGCCCGGACGCCTTCTTCCACAGGAGCAAGATGCCCCACTCCTAGAGCAGGACGCCCCGGACGTCTCCGTGGTGGACCTGCGCGCTCCCCTCGACCGCGTCACCGATCCCGCCCGGGTTGCCGAGGCCCTGGAGAGGACGCGTCTCGTCCTCCTCAGCAAGGTGGTTGAGGACGAGGCCAACCGGTGCCACGCGAGCACCACGCTCAGCGAGTTCTACGACGTGCATGGAGACGCACCGACCGAGCTCGCCCGTGACCTGCGCCGCAGCTTCGCCACCGTCATTCCCGGCCAGATCCAGCGGTCGCCATCGGCGAGCCGAGGCCGCGGAGGGCGTGGACAGGGCGGCCGTGCTCTAAGCGGCAACGCTCGAGGCCGCCGCGTCCAGTAGGGCAGCGGTGCAAGCAGGCCACGCCTGATCGCGGAGTCAGCGCCAGGGTCGGAGTCCCAGGCTCGCCCATCGGCGCTGCACATCCACCTGTGGCTTGACCACGCCAAGATGCTCCCCAGAGGATCTGCTAGCTCAAAGCGAGCGGCTTCTGACCAAGGAGGCCCGGGGGCTGCAGGCAGCGGTCATGGGCGCAAAGAGGGCAAGTACACCCTCGATGCTGCGCTTGATCAGCCGTGTAAATTCCACACCTCCCCGGGCAGGGAAGCGACCCACTCCACGCGTCAGTGCCGTTTCATGAGAGAGCTGGAGCAGCGCGCTCAGCAGATCCCTAGTACGTCGCAAGCGCAACTGGCTGGAGGTCAGGAGGACCAACAGCGCGACCCGGCTGGGGGCGAGCCGAATCAAGATGACGACTTCCCGATGAATGTGGAGCAGTATCACATCTTCACTACCCCCGGCAAGGACAAAAGGAATGACCTTTGGCATGAGGCAGAGGTGAACGTTGTGATGCCTGCGGAACCCCAGTTCATGCATTGGTCCGAGGCGGCCATTACCTGGGGGCGCGAGGACCACCCGAGGTTGATGCCAAGCCCTGGAGAGTACGCTCTGGTCGTGGATCCTGTTGTGTGTTCCGATACGCACATGTGCCGGTTCTCCCGCGTGCTCATCGACGGTGGTAGTAGTATCAACCTTCTTTACCGAAGCTCCCTGGAGAAGTTGGGCATCCCGCTTGCTCAGCTGAAACCTAGCCGGCTCACCTTCCATGGCATCGTTCCTGGGCATTCTTGCACCCCTTTGGGCAAGGTGCAGCTGGAGGTTCTCTTCGGAAAGAAGGGGAATAGCCGCCGCGAGCCCATCTGGTTCGAGGTGGTGGACATCAGTAGTCCCTACCACGCGCCGCTTGGCCGTCCGGCCCTGGCCAAGTTCATGGCTGTCCCGCATTACGCCTATCTGAAGATGAAGCTCCCAGGGCCCAGAGGTGTGATCACAGTCTCGGGAAGCTTCAAGAAGTCCCTGGCCTGCGCAAAGGAGAGCTCGCAGCTGGCAGAGGCGCTGGTCGTCACCGAGGAGAAGAGGCAGCTTCTACATCGCGTGGAGCTGACCCAGCAAGACGTACCGGCTCGCCAGTCGCCGGTGGAGCAATTCAAGCCGGCCAACGACACCAAGAACATCCTGCTGGACGAGAGCGACCCCTCCAAGTACGTCATCATCGGCACCGGCTTGTCTGCCAAATAGGAAAGCGAGCTCACTAGTTTCCTCCGTGAGAATCGGGACATCTTTGCATGGTCTCCAAAGGACATGCCTGGTGTTCCGAGGGAGCTGGCTGAGCACGCACTCAACGTCCGGCCGGATGCCAAGCCGGTCAAGCAGCCGTTGCGGCGGTTTGCAGAAGAAAAGAGGAAAGCTATTGGCGAGGAGATTGCCCGGCTCCTTGCAGCCGGCTTTATCATGGAGGTGTTTTACCCCGACTGGCTTGCAAACCCAGTCTTGGTTCTGAAGATGAATAACACTTGGCGAATGTGTATCGACTACACCAGCCTCAACAAAGCCTGCCCCAAGGATCCTTTCGCACTGCCACAGATTGACCAGGTTATCGACTCCACAGCCGGCTGTGACCTGCTGTCCTTCCTGGACGCCTATTCAGGCTTCCATCAGATCCCGCTCTTCCAGCCGGATCAGATCAAGACCTCCTTCATCACCCCATATGGAGCCTACTGCTACGTTACCATGCCGTTCGGCCTGAAGAACGCTGGAGCCACCTACCAGCGAACCATGCAGCGATGTCTGCAGGGGCAAATTGGGAGGAACGTGCACGCTTATGTGGACGACGTGGTGGTGAAGACCAAGCAGAGCGGCACGCTCCTGGATGACCTCAAGGAGACCTTCGCCAACCTGCGGCGCTATCGCATGAAGCTCAACCCAGAGAAGTGCACCTTTGGTGTGCCGGCTGGACAGCTCCTAGGTTATATCGTTTCCCAGCGAGGGATCGAGGCTAACCCCTCGAAGATAAAAGCCATCGAGGCCCTAGAGAAGCCCACCCAGCTCAGGGATGTGCAGAAGTTTGCTGGTTGCTTGGCCTCGCTCAGCCGGTTCGTCAGCCGACTCGGGGAGAAGGCCATGCCGCTGTACCAGTTGATGGAGAAGACGGACCACTTCGTTTGGTCCCAGCGCGCTGACGATGCCTTCAACGACCTCAAGCGAGCCTTGTCTACCGCGCCAATCTTGGCTGCGCCGGCTCCGCGAGAACCAATGCTGCTCTACATCGCAGTGACCCCGCGCGTCATCAGCGTCGTGATCATGGTGGAGCGCACCGAGAAAGGCAAAGAGCTGCCAGTTCAGCGCCCGGTGTACTATCTGAGTGAGGTGCTCACTCTCTCCAAGCAGAACTACCCACACTACCAGAAGGTCGCGTACGGCGTGTACATGGCGGCCAAGAAGCTGAAGCACTACTTTGAAGAGCACCCAATCACGGTGGTGAGCACAACTCCGCTCTCGGAGATCATCAGGTGCAAAGACGCGTCGGGAAGAGTGGCCAAATGGGCGATCGAGCTCGCAGCTCACACCATTCAGTACAAGCCCAGGACGACGATCAAGTCACAGATCATAGCGGATTTCTTCGCTGACTGGGGAGAGCACCAGTACCTGCCGCCGGCTCCGGACTCCACCCACTAGCGCATGCACTTCGATGGCTCCAAGCTGCTCGGGGGCTTGGGAGCCGGCGTCGTCCTCACTTCTTCTAAGGGAGACAAGCTGCAGTACGTGCTGCAGATGCACTTCCGTGCGTCGAACAACGTCGCTGAGTACGAAGCCCTGGTACATGGGCTCAAGATGGCCAAGCAGATCGGCATCAGGAGGATCCTCTATTTCGGAGACTCCGACCTAGTGACGCACCAGGTCTCAGGGGATTGGGATGCTAAGGACGCCAACATGGCCTCCTATCGCTTCTACGTGCAGCAGCTCAGCGGATTCTTCGAGGGCTGCGAGTTCCACCATGTCCCCAGAGCAAACAACGAGGAAGCAGACCGGCTGTCCAAGATCGGCTCCACCAAGCAGGATATCCCAGCTGGGGTATCCCTGGAAATCATCCACAAGCCGTCTATCAAACCTTCGTCGGAGTCCATATCCATCTACGTGCCTGGAGACCCCGCCCCGGCTCAGGTACCGCCACTGGACCCGGGGGCTGCCGTCTCGGGGCTAAAGGAGGCAGCCGACCAGCCCAGCGCGGCCGGCTCGACAAAGGACAAGGGGACTGCCGGCTCCACGCCCGCTCCCCCAGCCGGCACGACGACGGACCCGGGGGCTGCTGATCCTCTGGTCGCCAGTGTCTTCCACATACGGGAGATACCTTCCTGGGCGGAGCCATTCTCCAACTACCTCTTCACTGGGGACTTGCCGCAAGATGAAGCGGAAGCCAGGCGAATTCAACGTTGAGCTGGGGCGTACACCATCATCAACAGCGAATTGTACAAGTGCAGTGTGTCAGGCATCTTCCAAAAGTGCATCGAGCCGGAAGAAGGGATAGAGCTGCTAAGAGAGATACACCAAGGGGAGTGCGGGCATCACACATCTTCCAGAGCCTTGGTGGCTAAAGTCTTCCGCCACGGCTTCTACTGGCCAACGGCCAAGCAGAATGCAGAGCAGCTGGTGAAGCAGTGCAATGGCTGCCAATGCTTCTCCAAGCACAGAAACACTCCAGCAGCAGCCCTCAAGACCATCCCGCTCACCTGGCCGTTCGCTGTCTGGGGCCTGGACATGGTAGGGCCATTCAAGACTGCACCCGGGGGCTTGACGCATCTGCTGGTTGTCGTGGACAAGTTCATCAAGTGGATCGAAGCCAAGCCGATTAAGAAACTCGACGGCTCGTCCACAATCAAGTTCTTCAACGAGATCATCACAAGATACGGAGTTCCCCACAGCATCATCACCGACAACGGGACAAACTTTGCGAAGGGAGTCTTTGCTGATTACTGTGGCCAGAAAGGCATCCGGCTAGACTTAGCATCAGTGGCGCACCCTCAGTCAAATGGGCAAGTGGAGAAGGCGAATGGGCTGATCCTGGCCGGCATCAAATCAAGACTGGTCGAGCCTCTCGAACGCTCAGCCGGCTGTTGGGTCGAGGAGCTACCCTCAGTGCTCTGGAGCCTGCGTACCACTCCAAATCGCTCCGTCGGCTTCACACCTTTCTTCCTAGTCTATGGAGCAGAAGCGGTGCTGCCCACGGACATTGAGTTCGACGCACCCAGAATTGTCCAGTACATGGAGAAGCAAGCAAAAGAAGCTCGCGAAGATGGCGTCGACCTCCTCGAGGAGGCACGAGAGCAGGCTCTGGCCAGATCAGCGCTCTACCAGCAGCAGCTGCGACGATACCACAACTGGAAAATTCGCCCGCTCGTGTTTCGCGAAGGAGATCTCGTACTCCGGCTGGTCCAAAGCACTAAAGGCATGCACAAGCTATCTCCTCCCTGGGAGGGACCGTTCATTGTCAGCCGGGTGCTGGGCAATGGGGCATATTACCTCATCGATGCACAAGAGACCAGAAAGAACAAGGCAGATAACTCTGACAAGGAGACCGAGCGTCCCTGGAATGTCAGTCTCCTAAGACCTTTCTTCTGCTAAGGCAAAAGCTTGTACCCTGAAAAACTTGTCAATGAATAAAGGAAAACGGAGCGGCTAGTTACGGCCGGCTCCGAGGAAAACACTTCGTGTATGTTTTGCTTCCTGCGTTATTCACTTGACCGGCAGCCGGCTCCAGGCACCGAGCCACAGCCGGCAGCCCCGAAAAACGATCGACCCCTCGCCAGCCGGATGAGTACTACGTATGAAGAAGGTCTCGAGCCCAACCTCCACCTTCCGGCTCCGCATAGCCGGACGGATAGGAGCCGGCAGGCCACATACGAAGGAAAGCCGTAGAGCAGAACCGCAAACGGTAGAAAAATCGCTCAACCAGGCGTTAAGGGCGGTGTCTATTAACTAAGCGTTGGTTAGCACGAGTCGGGGGCCCGATAGACCGAAGTACTACTTCTCACTCCGCGGCACGCTCCCACCCTAGGCCGGCATTCGGCTGCCGGCCCAAGGGAGACCAACCGGCACCAGGCTACCGGTTGGGGGTAGAAGGGCCGAAGGGTGGGAAGATTAAGGAAAAAGTTGAGGGAACCGGACGAAGGCAAAGCCAGCGAATAGTTGATAGTCACAGTCTCCCGACGCTTGGGCCAAGAAGCCACGTCCAAGAGGTTCAAAGCTAGTGCTACCTTGCTTGGCGTTGGCATCGTTCGCGAAAAGTTAGTTTCGAGCTAGCTGTCAGTCCAGCTACCCCAAAACTCGGGGGCCAGGGGGAAAGGGAATTGGCCCTCAGAAGCGGGCTGGCCCCAGTACCTCGCCGGCTGTCCGATCAGCTGGCGCTGCGACACGATCAGCAAACGAGCAACGAAATCGAAACTTAACACTCGCAAAGCAACGGCTAGAGCCGGAAACTAGGAGATCTACTCCAAGCGTGGCTTGGGACGTGCGAAGGCCCGGGAAAGGGAACGTGCCGGCTCCGACCCTCGCCCGAGCCGGTACAAGGTTCAGTTTCCGCCCCGTCCGCGCTGGAGCCGGAGCTAGTCCGCCCTCCTGGAACCGGCTAGCAGAAGCACCGTTCCCTCCGCGTTGAAGCCGGAGGAGCCCGCCCGAAGCGTCTGCGCAGGCCAGTGACTATCGTAGTCCCTGTCTACGGGTTCGCGTGACAGCAGTTTCATTAAGAGAGGAATCATTGCATCGCAACGGTGTCAAGCAGAAGACACTTGCGCGACGGCAAAAGCACACAGCAAATGAAGAAGAACAAGTAAAGATTTGCAGGAAATTAAAGAAGTTCTTAGTTACATGGCTGGCGGTTACATAATAAAGGCCACGCTAAGGGCCGAAGCAGCAAAAGGACTTCCCCTTCCTACCCCTAGATTTCCTGTTGACAATGCTGCTGTCAAGGAAGGGGCTTCGAGGGCACTCGCCGATCATGGCCAGGGGAAGTAGGCGCGGGCGCAGCCGGAACCGTCGACGACGCGGACGCAGAGGATGGGTGACCCGGTGCGGTGGGTCAGGATGAGAGACCATCCCCGCTCCAGGCCATAGTCGGTGAAGAACCGCTCCCACCCCCCGGTGAGATAGCTCTTCCCCTCCTCGTCATGGAGGACCTCGACGTCGTACAGCGGCTGTCTGCCGCTGCCATCCTCGATCATGAAACTGGTTGGGGGATTCTTTCCCATCGTGCTAATGAAGCTGGCTGGGAGCGGAAGGCGCTCCCTACTCCCGGCCAGTAGGGGCACCATGGCGGTGGCGAACCCATGCTTCGGAACGTAGGAGAGCCGCTGCTTGGTCGGCGGGCGTGGCGGCGGCGCTCGTACCTTCTTCGTGGCCGCGCTGGAGGAGCCGCCGGCGCTCGGGCCGGCGAGGCCCGGAGGGGCGGCCCCGAATGCCATTACGGCACCAACGAAGGCGGCCGCCGCCTCCAGGGGCGTCCCGGTGAGACCGGCGATGGAGGTCGCGGCCGCGGGAACTCCGGCGCCGCCAGCGGCCACGGCCACGGTCCCGCCAGGGGCCGCGATGATGGTGGAGGAACGGCCAGCCCCGATGGGCCCGGTGGTGGCCGCGGTTGCAAGCGCGGCCAAAGTCTTCTTGTTGCGGCTGCCCTGCGGGCGACCGCGTTTCCGAGGTATCGGCGGCGTCGCTGCCAAGCCTCCGAGCGGGCGACCGCGCTCGTGCTCGCCTGGCCCGTCGCTGGCTCCGGCCCCGGCTCCGCTGGTTGCCCCGAGTGATGACATCAGGATCGAAGCGAGAGAAGCGGAGGCGATAGTTTGTTGGGGGAGAAGGAATGAAGGCGCTCGGGAGTGAAGAAAACCCTCGAGAGCTACAAGATTTAAGGGCCAGCAGGGCACGAAAAGCCAAGCCGGTTTAATGCGATTTAATCACACGCATGGCATTTCGATGGGACGCGACGCTGACGCCAGCCCCGCTTCGTTACGTGACATTTGCCGGAATCATTGTGGTGGCCGAAGGGTCAAAATGACAAGACTGGCCACTGGCGCGCAGCGCCGGCCGCCGCGTGGGAACGAGACCCGAAGCGGCGCAAGTTCCCAGGAGGCGGCACGCCGGCTCGCGGCCGCCAGCCGGGCCGCACCTCGGAGCCGGTTTGTCTCAAGACGGCCGGGAGAACTTCGCAAGACCCAGCCTCGACAACTAGAGCGACCATGCCGGACCAGAAATCCTGGGACTTCGACGAAAGCGAGCAAGACTTCGGCGAGAAGAGGAACCCGCCAAAGCCCCATGCTATCCCATGAGACTTTGCCAGTTTCGGGGGCTAGTGTCGTGGGGATGACTTAGGGGGCGCACCACGGGCCAGGCAATATGCCGGCTGGCGTCCCAGGAGTCCCCATGGCTCCAACACGAGAAGACCGGCTCCGACCGAAGGGCCGGCTGCGCCAGCAGCCGGCTGGCGACTCCACCGAGGAGAACTGGAGCCGGGCGATGAAGACAAAGCTTCCCAACTGTTGTCTGGCCAAAAGTAGGTTGGCCCCGACAAGAGCGGCAAGGGCGCAGGATGGGAGTGACGAGCGCCACGACCACGTCCAGCCAATGAGAGATCGAAGACCCTTCCCCACGACAGAATCCGAGGCAAAAGAGAAGGGATATGCCCTCCAGATGCCAGCCCAGGGGAAAGGCACTTTATAAAGTGCCTTTGCCAGAGCAGGGCCAGAGGATGACGCCAAGGACGCCGCCGCCGAGGAGCCGGCAGCCGGCCGAGGAGCCGGCAGCCGGCCGAGTCGCTACTTAAACCTGTAACCAGGCCCCCGCCTATATAAGGGGGGCCTGGACCCTTAGCATAGGAGAGATCCGATCTTCTTCTTCCTCCTCTAGCCCGAACAGCTCGAGGAGCACTGTAATCGCTACTATCCAATCAATACAAAGCAGGCAGGAAGTAGGGGTTTACCTCCAACTGGGAGGGCCCTGAACCTGGGTAAACCGAGGTGTCTCTGTTGGCACAATCCCAAGCCGGACCCATCGTCACCATCGTCGAGCCCCTCCGATAAGCCTCCCCATGGCTACTATCTCTAAATTCCCACGACAGTACGTTCAGAGGCTTCAATTGCAGGAATCAATTGGCGCTATTGGGGAGCGCAATTTGGGAGGGGGGACTTGCTGTAGAGAATGCGTCGGAGAGAGGAGCCGTTCCGATTGTGCCTAATGCTCCCAATGCAGAACTGGTGGAAGTGAAGGGAGAACTGAAGAAAATGAACAAGCAGTTAAGGCAGCTGATCGAGTTGAAGAAGCAAGCTAATCTGATGACTGGTTGTTTTATTTGTTGTATAATTGCGATCGGATTCTTATCATTGCTCATCAGGCGCTAGAAGTTGTTACAAGGGATTCCTTGTTGCAAATCAATTATTCAGTTACATGTATTTGTAGTTGTTTTCAAAGTTAGTGTGTGCATTCACCGAAATTACCAAAAAAAAATAGTGTTAGTGAATATAGGAATGCTAAAGATAGTTGATAATTGTTAGAGGGGTGACAAATAATGCATTCACCGAAATCCCACAAATATGCCAAATATGTATGTCTCATGTTTCTACCAAAATTATACCAGTTTTGAGACGTTTCAAATAACCAAAACTATATCCCAAACTATATTCCCTAAAAGAAAAGGAATGCTAAAGAAAGTTGATAATTGTTAGAGGGGTGATAAATAATCCATTCACCGAAATCCCCCAAATATGCCAAATATGTATGTCTCATGTTTCTACCAAAATTATACCACTTTTGGGACTCAAATAACCAAAACTATATCCCAAACTATATTCCCTAAAAGAAAAGGAATGCTAAAGAAAGTTGGTAATTGTTAGAGGGGTGATAAATAATCCATTCACCGAAATCCCCCAAATATGCCAAATATGTATGTCTCATGTTTCTACCAAAATTATACCACTTTTGGGACTCAAATAACCAAAACTATATCCCAAACTATATTCCCTAAAAGAAAAGGAATGCTAAAGAAAGTTGATAATTGTTAGAGGGGTGATAAATAATCCATTCGCCGAAATCCCCCAAATATGCCAAATATGTATGTCTCATGTTTCTACCAAAATTATATCACTTTTGGGCCGTTTCAAATTACCAAAACTATATTCCCTAAAAGAAATGGAATGCTAAAGATAGTTGATAATTGTTAGAGGGGTGATAAATAATCCATTCACCGAAATCCCTCAAATATGTATGCCTCATGTTTATACCAAAATTATACCACTTTTGGGCCGTTTCAAATTACCAAAACTATATTCCACCGACAGAGAGAGAGGGGTGGCCACGAAGAGAGAGAGAGAGAGAGAGAGAGGGGTGGCCACGAAGAGACGGAGAGGGGTATACTGCCCGTTAGATCAGTGGATCAATGGTTGGTGGAGTCGATCCGTGTGACAACGGCTCAACCAATCAGGATAAGTTTGGGCTTCTGTGAGCATTTGTGACAGTACTTGAGGGCAAAACTGAGTAGTACTAAGAAAGCAAGGGCACGTAAATAGTAAATAGACTAAGGGATTCAAACAAAATAATTACAAAATGAAAAATGCGTGTTTTGTACAATATAATTCATATTGGGCTACATCAAATTATTTGCAATTCAAATATACATGAGTGTGACAATTATAGCCTCATTTAGACAAACTATGTTTTGGGGAAGATGTTTTGCAAAGGGGTTTGAGTGGAAAACCATGCATCTTCATAGCTACTAGTGATTCTGAGAAGTGGCAATTTGTGGTACAACTTGATTTATCTATGTTTGTTAAGGTGGAAGGTTGCGTAGGAAGACTCCATGAGTAGGTGCCACTATGTTTTTATTTTTTTGGATTTTTTTTGCGCATGAAATGACTCAATTAGCTATGTTAATCTCATTTGTTGACTCTCTGTTGACCAGCTACTTGAGGGTAGAACTGAGTATATTGCACTTGCCAGTCTAAGTACTCGAGGGGAAAACTGAGTATATATAAAATTTCTGTATAAGGCCTGAGGGTAGAACTGAGTACACCAAATGTCGAAGGGTTAGCCTCGTGTCGCGGTGCACACTGTAGCCGTGCATAGCGGACGCGTGTTGCGGTACACCAAACGCCACCTTCGTCTTTATAGAGCCCCTCTTTCTCTCTCTCTCTCGACGCTCGCCCACTCTCTCATTCTCACTGCAACCGCCTCTCCTGTCCCATCATCTTCTCCACTTCGCGTCAAAAAAACCCCGAAGAAAAAACCCCGGCGATGGAGAAGAAGGAGATGCCCATTGCCAACGTAGCGGCCGGCGCATCGTCCGCCGGCGCATCGTCCGCCGGCGCATTGGCCGCCGCCCCCGTCCAAGCCCCCGTCCAGGCCCCCGTCGATTGGGACTTGTACGAAGACCCGTACGAACCAGTGCCGTATGTCGCGCCGGCGAACCCCTACGACACCAGCATCGTCGACGACTACCCGGAGGTTGTTCTTATCCCATTTCAATCCTTTTGTGTTAGATCTAGCGTTATTAGGGTTCGTCTGTTCCTAGTTCAATCCTTTTATGATAGATCTAGCATTATTAGGGTTAGTCTGTTCCTAGTTCAATCCTTTTATGATAGATCTAGCGTTATTATGATAGATCTAGCGTTATTAGTGTCTGTGATTTGCTTTTGTTTAAGATTCAGTTAACTTATGTGAGTAATCAATCCCATCCGGTTAATTTGTGCCGATCATGATGAATATTTGGGCACAAATTGATTCAGGGTTTGGTCTGTGAACAATTGGTGTGTACAAATTTATTGTGCATGATCTTTGGTTCACTGACCCAAATCCTGGATATAAGTGTGTCCAATGTAACTGAGGCTTCTTTTTTTCGTGCCCATATTATCATGCATGATCTTTTGTTCACTCTCTGTTCCATCATCGCTGCAATTGACTCCGTGTTTTTCGATCTTTGGTGCTATGTGACAGGTGCAGAGCAACGACGTCGACAGCAACGACGTCGACAGCGACGACGAGTCCTTCCACACCAAGACTCGTCACGTCCTCAGGAGGCTGTAGTCCGGCCATTACGATCGCCACTTTGCTCGAGGCGTTTACAGGTGCCCCTTCTACAATAGGAGGCTTCGCGCCACCGACTTCAACTGCCTGGTGAACCATGCCGAATCCATTGGCAGATCCCCTGGTGGCGCTAGAGTTGGAACGACCGTGAACGTGCATGCCTTCATGGCCAAACACAAAGCACTTTGGATTCACCTGCGCAGCCTCCAAGCTTAATCCCATGTAAAATGTAGCTTATGTTGGATCTAGGGATCGGTAGTACTGTTGGATTTGTCCTGAATATATATATGCTATGTTGGCTGCTGTATGCAGCTTATCCTATATTTTCTCGATTTATTATGCTGCTGTGAATTTATCCTCTACTAGCTTCTAGATTTGCTACTAGATTTGTTAATATATTTGGCAAAAAACGAGGGCCAAAAGGCAACAATCATTAAAGAAAGACAGAAATAGAAGCTTCTCTAGATTTGATACTAATTTGGTGAAAAGAGAGAGAACTGTTACAGAGAGAGAGGGGAAAAAGGCGCTCTGAAAAATGCCAATTTGGGCCGAGAGAGACAGAACCGAGCTCTCACGTACAACCAAACGCGGTCTCGTCCTGTCCCACGCGGTCCCGTTCTACCAGCCCCACGCGATGCGGCCCCACACGATGCGGCCCCACACGTCAGCACGGAACGGTCAACTAAACGGCAACCCTCCCGTCCGAGCGTCTGCGAGGGGTTTCAAACTAGAGAGAGGGGAAAACTGAGGAAAAGTTAAGCGGCTGGGGAAAACTGAGTACAACTAACGACCCAGGGGCACGAAAATAGAAATCCCAAGGTTTTATTTGATCTTAAATGAATTAGGGGTTGGGCAGACTCATGGGTTCAGAGAGGAAATATGATTCTAGGGTTTTACCCATGATCATAAAGTGATGCATAAGTTGAAATATGAATAAAATAATAGGGTCCAGTGGAATATATAAAGATATTGAGTGTGATGGAATTATGTCATCATTATTAGAGGGTAGGGATCACACCCAACATATGGTTAGTTTGATATAGATTCTACCTAAATAGGAATCTAGGATTTAGACTTGTGTTACTACTACCTATATCATGTTTCATTGCTTAAGTAAAATATGTACTTGAACCAAGGGTCTCTATGGCTCTCCATAAAAATGTTTCCCTCCTAAACAAGGATAGGTTTTCTTAACTCCTCTACCATCACCTTATGATGGATGATATCTGCTTATCAAACCTATTTATCACACCTCTCACTATTTTCTTCCTACAAGTCTGGTTAGAATAAATACTATTGCTTGCTCCTAGTTTTAGCCATTGATGATTTTGAATCAGAGGTATGTTTCTCTTGCCTATGGTGAGTGATTCTCTTGTCCCCATTAACTACACTCCTCTCCTCTCATACTAGACCAACCTGGTGGTCTTGTGAATCTTGTTCTTCAAGAAATCTGATAAACCTGCATCTTGTGGCATGCCTGCACCTCCTATCTGCTTGACCTAGTTCCTAATTGAACTAAGTAAACATTTGGTCTTGGTCTTGCTGGTTTGGTTCTTGTGGTTGTGCTGGTGGTGGTGAATCCTTCCCTGTTGCTCAACTCATGAGCAGGGTGGATTGTGTGATGGTGTTACTGGTGTGATGGTGGTGTTTCTTGGCCCTATCTAATGTATGATAAGGCCCAAATTCGTTGGTGTCCTCCTACCATGATTTTATGGTGTCAAAATGGATGCCAACGGGTTCCTTTTATAGTATCTTGAGGCTCACCACAAGTTGACACCTCAAGTGATGACTCTTGTTTGAGCAAGGTGAGTAAGCTACTTGTTGTCAAGCTCTCATGCATGAGCATTACTTGGGGTTCAAGTAAAGGAAGATATTTTCGAGTGGATAACTATCCTAAGATATTTTCAAGTGGATAACTATCATAAGATATTTTCAAGTGGATAACTATCCTAAGATATTTTCAAGTAGATAACTATCCTAGGTGGCATGATGATTATCCTCTAATAATCTTTATTTTGAATAGCCAAGTGGCATTTGGCACTAAATGGACTTGTGGCTGAATCAATTCATATTCTTAAACATATTTGTAATTCATAATTGAATTGTTATTAATGGATATTGTATTAATTATTTGGAAGTTTAACTTCCAAAGTTCATATTTGAAATGATCATGTTATTGTGAATTATGCCTATTGTCATATCTTATTTGTTCCTATTATAAGTTGTGCTCAAAATATCCAAGGTTAGCAAAGGTCATGTTCAAACTTTGAATGATTTTTTTTGATTTCACCAAGGCATGATCATAAGAGTTTCAAAATGGTCATAGTTATTTTTATTCAAATATTTTGAACTATTTAATGTAATGTAAATGATCTTAGTTTTGTTATATCTCATATAGTTAATAAGTTATGATTTAAATAAGAATGGGTGGCTTTTATGCACTTTAGACCTTGTGGTTTACCAATTTTGGTAACAAGTTTAAGAGTGAATTAAATTATACCTAGAAGTACTGGCTAATTATTTAAGTAGTTAAACTCTATTGTAAACTCCTCTGACCATCTTTGTACTAGGTTAGTCTCTCCCTCTTCTGAATTTGTGGATTAGATCCTAAAGTATCATCTTAAGAGATGAGAATGATACTTGATTTGATATAGACTCTCTCCTCTTGTCTTGGAGATGAATGGATTTAGATGTGAAAGATTATGATAATCAAGATGTGAGAATAAAGTAGATTAAGAGTTAAGGTAAGACTTGTGTTGTCTTCCTTTAAGCTAGGAAATGGCTTCAATGATTTAGGTTTAAGAAATACCGTGGTGATCATGGTAGAATTGGTTATAAGGTCCTAAAATGATGTGTTAACATATTAATCCTGCCTCACATTCATCTCCTTTGGTTGTTGTTATTATCTATACCCAAAACAAGGTTGTTAACAAAGGTCATGTTGAAGTTTATCGCACTTCAGTCGATGAGCTACTTCGAATCCATCAACTCAAGAGAAGCTTCAATCACTTTGACAAGTTTTATTTAAAAGCGCGAAAATTTACCAAATTTTCTATGCATGAATGGAATGCACACTTCTGTGTTCTCTCTATTTCTAGCCTCACATCCTGGGATGTTACAACTAGATAGGAATACACTACAAGCAATCTAGTATTGAGAATTAATAGAGTATGACCTTAAGTACTTTGACATGATGTTGAATATCAAATATATGCTACCGCTTGGACATATTACAATAGAATGTCGCTTGGAATTTTCAGCTATCACTAAGAAATTATAGCACATTCATTCTTTTTATCCCTAGTGAGGTAATAGTGGAAAGGTAAAACACCATAGCAGATCATGAATACTGTCACTATCCTATCACTACTACCTAGTTACTCCATCTAATACACACCATCACCCTCTCGCGCCCTCGCATACCGATACGTCCATTTTGCATCACTATTTTATATCATAATTTACTATTATTCATTGATACATTTCATATTTAGAGATGATACTTATGTTGTTTCCTCTGTTTTCACATGTTTGATGATTATTGGCGAGCTTGCTGCCGTAGTCAGGATTCTCCTGGAAAAAGGACCGTCAAGGCACCATATTTCTGAAGATCAGTAATTCCAGGAAAATACCCAGAAATTCATATTTCATCGGAGGACAGAAGTAGCCAGAAGGAGAGGGCAAGGGGAGCAGCCAGGGGCCCACACCACCAGGTGGTGCGGGCCAGCCCTAGGCCGCGCCACCCAGTGGTGTGGCCGCCCTGGTGAACGGATCGTAAGGGCACCTAGAGGGGGGTGAATAGGTGCTACTCAAATTTTAATTATTTTTCAATTTAGGCTTGACACAAAAGGTAAATTCTCTAGATATGCAACTAAGGTGAATTTACCTATATGACAACTAGCAAGCTAAGCAAGATACAATACATAAAGGCAATAAAGGATAGAGGTAACCGAGAGTGGAGCACACGGAGACACGGATGTAATTCCCGTAGTTCCTTCCTTTTTAGGGGAAGTACGTCTACGTTGGAGAGGTGTGGTTGCCACAAAGGCCTAACTAATGCCACAAAGGCTCACCCTAATTTCCGGTGTAAGCTTCCGCCACAAAGGCCTAGCTCACTTTCCACTAAGGTATTCCTCAACGCGGAACCGGCCTTTACAATCTTGGGATACGCATCCACAACCGAATTAGAGGCTCCCAAGGACAACACAATGCTGTCAAACAACAAGTAGCAAGATATCAAAATAAACAAATCAAGGTCTAGGGACACAAGGGAACCCAAGACACAAGGGCCCTCAAGCAAATGAGAGGGGAAAGTAAATCACTTTGGTGAGGATGTAGATCAAAGCCTCCTCCTTCGATTCTCCAAAGATCAAGAGCTTTGGTGGGGGTTGAGGTGGGAGATCTTGTGAATTTTGTGGCTCCAAAATGGTGTTCTTCAAGCTTGGGACGAGCAGCTCATTGGGGAAGAAGGAGGGGGTATTTATACGCCCCCCCCAAAAAATCTTACCGTTCGCTGCCAGGAAAGTCCGGCTAAAGCCGGAGTTAAGTCTGGCTAAAGCCGGTCACACCGGCTAAAGCCGGCCTCCACACCGGTTATAGCCGGTCTGAAAAATCCGGTCCTAGCCAGAAATAGCCGGACAAAAAGCTGGTTTGCGACAGAGGGGTTTTCACCCCAAATTCTAGGCAGTCCGGCTAAAGCCGGCCTGGGGTCCGGCTATAGCCGGTCTGAAAAATCCGGTCCTGGCCAGAAATAGCCGGACAAAAAGCTGGTTTGCGACAGAGGGGTTTTCACCCCAAATTCTAGGCAGTCCGGCTAAAGCCGGCCTGGGGTCCGGCTATAGCCGGTCTACTCAGCCAAACTACAATAAGATCATCTTCCCGAGCTTATAAATACCATCACCTCATGAATTTCCTTTGAGCAATGATTATCATCAATTATAATATAGGAAATCCAATATCTTGTGCAAGAATATAATAAAATCCTGCAAAGAATAATCACCACATTAATAGATAATGTATTGTTAACAAACGCCAAAATCAAATAGGCGGGAAATGCTCTTTCAATCTCCCCCTTTTTGGTGTTTGATGACAATACATAATTTTGCATGTTTCAAATGATATAAAATATAGACGGAGCTCCCCCTTGCTATGTGCCCAATTTTAAATTTTGTATTTGAATACAAAGACACATAAACAAGAAGAACTCCCCCTAGATTTTATAATGTGATCCATATGTGCACAAGATATATGATCATTATATAGCACATAATCAACAAGCATATATAATATGAAAAGAATATAGCAAGTAGGATCAACATAAATAAGTCTACTACACACATTATAGCATATAGTTCAACACATAGTAGTAGATAATCCAACTAGAGTTCAACAATGGGACACAAGCAAGCAAACGACAAGAGCTTGTGACCCAACCAAATCCAAATGGAAACCAACTCAAATCCAAATGGAAACACATGCAAATAGGACTTCTCCCCCTTTGGAATCAAGACACCAAAAAGGGAGAAAACACCACAAGATCAATCCTCAAAGGCATCAAAGTCCTCATCTTCCTCATCTTCATCTCCATCGACATCTCCATCATCATCATCATCTTCTTCTCCATCTTCTTCCTCATCTTCTTCTTCAATGGCTTCCTTGCCCTTGGAGGTGACTTCGGCCAATTCCTTCCAATCAAAAGATGAGCCCTCATTCCACTTGCCAAAGGAGAAGGTGTCCTCGGACTTGTCTTTCTCTTGGGACTCTTCTTGAGTGCTAGCCCCCTTGCCCTTTTCCATAACCCTCAACCGAGCATCCAAATCCCATTGCTTCTTGTGGATGTGCTTGCGGTCCACATAGTCCTTGTATTGAGTTTGGAGAACATCATTTTTCATGCAAAACAAAGCTCGTTTCCACCACTTGAGCTTCTTCATTTCTTGCCCCATCCCACCACTTGGTGGATCCGCATTCTTCCTCCTACAACCACTAGCATAGCGGTTGCCACCCAACTCATCACTTGAAGGAGGGAAAGCACTTAAGGTGCTAGGCAACAAGTGAGCGGTCTTCTTGTAGAGCTTGTTGAGCTTGTGGACTTCCATATCTTCACCGAGAAAATCTTTATCAATCTCAAAGTCTCCTTCAATGCCCTTGTCAATGATGAGCCTCATGGTGAACGGAGCATAAGGAGGAATCTTCTTGTCAAGCATAGTAATCTTCATCTCTGAGAAGATAAAGTACATCACATCAATCTCCATCCCTTCACACTCCCTACCTGCCTCAAAGACAAGGCGGGCATGGTGGAGAAGATGCATAAGTCCACCTCTAATAGAGTCATTGTTGCCCCCACTCGGAGCAATGTTGGCACGAAACATCCAAAGCAGAATATCATAAAGGGGAAGGAGATTTGCAGTCTCTCCCGCTTTGCCCCCGGGACCATAGAGGCATTGGATCTTCCTCTTGTTGTACTCTGTAGTGTCAAGATGCAAGCGGGCACCTCTAGATCGGTGAATACCATCAAACCTATAGCCCAAGAGCTGCCCGAAGCGAGAGATGGTCGAGCTCTTCCTCACCTCACCTGACATCCATGTGAAGCCCACCTCATCCCGAGTGTCAAACTCCAATGTGGCATAGAACTGCTGGATCAAACAAGGACTCTAGTCTTGCTTGAAGACCATCAACTTGTGCAATTCCATCTTCTCTGTGACCCAAAGAGCATCGGCAAAGTATTCATCCTTGGACAGTGACACAATGTTGGTAAACTTCATGGGGCATACCTTGGTGCTCATGCAATCATAAATCTGCTCAAAGATCCTTTGATACTCTGACCGGTAGAAGGAACCACTGGTGATGTCTCTAGGCATGAGATAGAACTTCTGCTCACAGAACTCACAGTACTCTTGCTTTGTCAACTTCTTGAGATTAGCAATGTTAGCAAACAAGGCTTTCTTCTTCCTTTCCTCCAACCTCTTCTTCTTGACAGCAGCGGTCACTCGAGCATCTTGTTGTTCTTGGCGACGACCAATGGATGGATCAACATAGCGAGATCGTTTAGGACAAGATCCACCTGCGAACAACACATAGAAAGAAAGCATATAGGATAAGCATGCATGCCATAGGATCAAACAGCAATAGCACAAAAGGAAAAAACATGACAGAGCATATATGATAAGCATGCATGCCAGAAAGCATATAGGATAAGCATGCATGCAAGGAATCAATTCTTCGAAAAGAAGAGGTAGGTGGCCGAGGCCACCATGTATGAGTGTTATGGCATTGGACCGCGAAGATGTATCTTGTGTCCATAACCAATACTCGTCATTGAAGCTCATATATCACACAAATGATATTAAGAGAATGATTTTGTTACTATCGGCATTATGGGGGGAGGGATAGCCCAATTAATTAGGTCCGCACTCCCCCTATTTCCATGCCCACATCTAAACCAAAGAAGTATTGAAATATAGTTGTATTTGCATGATGCTCAAGCCACACTCCTCGAATCAATGATGTTTAGCTCATTCCTCAAATATCCAAATCTTGCTTCATCACGAGGAAGGTGGTCATCCGGCTCCTCTCCATCTCCCTCGTCCTCTCTCGCGCTAGATAGTTGGCATATCTAGTTTGCGCCTCCGCCAAAGTATTGTATCCCTTGTAGCTTTTGCCGCTGAAATGGTGTACCTGCCTCCTACATTCTTCCCAGTCGTCGTAGACTCCGGGAACCTTGCCCTTGTACACGACATACCATGTCATCTACACATAAGGAAAAAGTTAGTGGTTAAGTAATGAAGCATGAAAGTTGTGCAATAAATACGGTTTATAAACTAACTCTAAGTTTTAGGTTTTGGCGGGAAGGGATGGATTCCGTCGAGCGAGTTGAATGTCCTCATGTCATAGCACAACTCTAAGCGGGTCTGGATTTCTGAATTTGGCGGTGGTGTGAATCCGGCGTGGAACAAGCCACCCTTCTTGGTCACATCCCTCGAAATGATCGAGCAAATGGTCCGTTGAATGGCACGGAACTTAGCTCGCACTTGTGCATCGGTGGCGTTCGCCATGTCTATGCTAGCTTTTCGGAGTCTTTCTGGCACCAAGAGGTCTTGTTCTGTTTTGATTATGTCCCTCATATGTAGGATGGCGTACCAGGCCTCCAGCCCACTATCTGGCTCAGCCTGCTTGTGGCAGCAGAACTGGGTTTGGTGGAAGAGGGTGAAGCATCCTCGTACTTTTTTCTGCTTTTTGAGAGGGCGGTCGGCCTTAGCCATGAAGCCGTTGAAGGCTTTATCAAGAACACCCTTATTCTCAGTGTAGTCCTTGCGATTCGCACTCCCTGAGTCCAGGTAAACCACCCCCGATTCATACGGGTGAACGAGGAGGAGGGTACAGTGAATTCCTCTGTGCAAAACAACAAGTGTCCTTAGATAAATAAAATTTACGGAAGAATTAATGTACCGACGGGCAGCGAAGGACTACTTACTCGGGGAAGTAGGGTATGAGAAAGCAGTCCTTATCCTTGTTGGCTACCATGAAATCCTCGATGTACTTCGAGACAATCGCCCGATTGCCAGGGGCGCCAAGAAATAGCTCATCCATGTAGAAGGGGTCCATTATTATGTGCGTCCCTCTCCTCTCTACGATGATATCGTGCGCCATGCTGAGCGATATCAGGCGGACCAAGCTTTTGTCCATCCGGAACATGTGCAAGAGCCTGAAGATGTCTTCGAATCTAATAAAGAAAAGATCCCCTGGGTACCCATCCACAAAGCCCACATTGGTGGGCACCTTCACCACATGTACCGGGTACCTGGCTCTTCTTCGCCTGTCGCGACTCCTTGGTGCTAGGCTCAGCCAAGCCATAGGCGGAGTGCTTGCGACCTGCTCCAGCGCCAGTGACACGGCCTAAGTGCGGCCTCTTCAACGGTGGCTGCTCCTTTGCGATGTTTATGCCCCTTACGTAAGGAGTGTCCCACGGGACTTTGCCTGTCGACGTCTGGGACGAGGAGCCGGCGGATTTAGCTGCTTGTATTTGTGCTTGCTGCAGAAGAGACAACATGAACAATCTTAGAATTATGTGCTACTAGCTTGCAATGGACTTAACAATCTTGTAAATTTCTTACCACTACTTTCTCGACTTCCGCCACCTTCAAGTCCATGCGCAAAACTACACCCTGCACCACCTTGGGGTCCGTGACGAGTTTCCCGGTTTCCGTTTCTTTACGGTACCTGGACCTGACAAATGCCCTGAACAGCGGGTCCGCATACCTTTCATAGGGGTTCTCGATGCTCTGCTCTATGTATGCATGGTCCTCCTTGTCCCATTTTGGCTTCTTGTCGTCGTAACCACGGCAACCGAGACGGTGGTGCCCAATGTTCTTCTCCGCGAGGTCCTTCCCCCATTTGCTTTGCGCCTTGGTGAAATCATCGGCTTCATTCGCAAGGAAGACCTTGAAGTCCTCTTCCGTCATCCGCGGAAAGTGGCGATGGACCTCTTCGAAAGGCTCATGATCAGCAATCATTTCCCTCAGCATAGTTTTATAACTGCTAAGGTGTTTGGTGAACCTTGTGAGGACATATGTGTTCACAATATTCTTCTTCAGATCCTGGTTTCTGTACTCCGGAGGGAACTCGTACCGTGCATGCAGCCTCGAGATTAGCTGGACGCGCAGATGGCCCTTACTTCGAAGGTTCGTCTCATTGACGTTGACGACGTCATGAAGGATTGCTGCCAGCTAGAGGCCGTACCCCTTTGCGAATTTTACTGGCTCCTTCGGAATACCACTAGCGGGGTCAACCAATGTGAATGTGTCCCACTGGGCGGCGACAAGGTTTGGGCGCCGCTTCTTCCGAACTCTTCTGTTCGCCTCGCTAGATGTCTCAGAGCCACCCACGCCGGCGCCACTATCGGTGGTTTCCTGGTCGATGACCCTCCTCTCATAGTCATCACCAGCTTCGGCATCGTCATCAGCATCGGCATCGTCGTCGTCACTAGGCCGATATTCACCATCTTCCTGCTGCGACTCCAGGGCTATGAGCCTGTACTGCTCTTGCATATCTATTTGCCGAGAAGATGACCCGGCGACGTCGCCGTCGACGTTCTGGTTTCCAGAAGACGACATGGCTACACAAGAGATAAGAGTTTTTAGATAGAGGCACAAATTATCATGGCAAAAATTCGGCATGACCTTTGCTAAAAATGGTCATGTCGGAGTGCCAGAAATTCACCGGAACGGAAGTTAATCAACATTCCGGCGAAACATTGGCACTCAATGTACCTGCACAACATACACATAGCTTCGCAGTACCATGTTCCCAGTACAAATAGCAACAGCAGCAACACAAGCATAGCAGCAGTTCAGTCTATTTGCTGAAGCATAACAGCAGCAAAAGCTACCAGCACAAGCTTAACGGCAGCAAAAGCTACCAGCAACAACCAGCATATAGCAGCATATATATTCAAGATAGCATATAACAGGACTTATCATGCAAGTAATATAACAGGATAGCATAAAACTAGCTAGGGTGTGGGGCAATGTTAAGCAATATCACGAAATGGTTCATTTTTTCTCTGAAACCTATACAACAATCTCACGAAATGGCCTATCAAGATGAGATAAATTGACCAATTAATTCACTAGGTTTGGTGAGATTATCTTGCCAGTTAGCTAGCATCGCAGAGTTCTCTGAATAAAATTTGTGGGTTGCAGAGTATGGTAGCTTGCTGAAACTAAACTGATGGAATGTGACAGACACAGTATCATGCAACAGGCAAACGAATAGAAGCATCGATGCAAACTGCTAGTGATACATGGCCCCGGCTGCCGATGAGGAAGACGCAGGGCGCCGCCGCCGAGCTGGCCTCCGACGGGAGGAGTGGGCGCACCCGCAGCACGACACACACCGACTAGAATTAAAGGAGGGGCAACAGCCTCACCGAACGGAGAAGAGTGTTGGGGTGGCGGTCCTCCTTCGCGGCGACGACCGGCGTGCTGGCGCGCTCCTCCTTCACGGCGTGCTGGGGCGGTCCTCCTTCGCGGCGACGACCGGCGTGCTGGGCGCTCCTCCTTCGCGGCGACGACCGGAGTGGTGGGGCGCTCCTCCTTCGCGACAACGACCGGAGTGCTGGGGCGCTCCTCCTTCGTGGCGTGCTGGGGCGCTCCTCCTTCGCGGCGACGAGCAACGAGCGGCGGTGAACGGGATCGAGGAGGGAGCGGCGGCGGCGACGAGTGAGGAGGATCTAGGGCTTGCTAGAAATGAAACGAGGATGGAGAGGGAGAGGCCATGCCGAACGGGTATACGCCCTACACTGACATGCAGGACCCAGGGAGCATTACCCCTGGCGAATTTTGACTCAGATTCGCCAGCGACCTCCTGACATGCGGGACCCACGGAGTATTACCCCTAGCGAATTCCAACTCAGATTTGCCAGGGATAAACTGCCATGCGGGACCCATGGGAGCATTACCCCTGGCGAATTGCGGCTCAGATTCGCCAGGGGTAAAATGACGCTGTTTTTTCTTTTGCTTTGTTTTTCCTTTTGGCTTTGTTATTTCTATTTCTTTGTATTCCTTTTTCCTTTACTAACTTTAATTATTGTGACTAAGAAATATGTGATAAATATGTGATCAAAAATATAATTGATAAATATCATTAGCGTTTCCATGCATCATTAATTGTTGGAGATCGATACATATGTTTTGTAAACTTATACATCATTAATTGTAGTTCAATACATATCATTAGCGTTTACATGCATCACGCTCATCTTCGTCTCTGCGAATTGCCTTTCTTGGTCGTAGTTATTGAATACTTGACACCCATATCGTGACTTCTTCTTGTGTACGGAACACCTGTCCTTCAACCCGTTTTGGATCAAGCAACACCGCCGCCTTTCTATCCGCGTGCCAGAGCATGAGCTTTGCTTCCTTGGGGTCCGCGAAGTACCGCTGTAGACGGTGCCTTAGTGGGAAGTACCACACAACTTTTTGAGGAGCTTTCTTGGTCCCTCTCTTGTACCGATCAGCTTCGCACACTGGCATGTGGTCTCGTATGCGTGCTCATTCCGATAAATTATGCAGTCGTTGATGCAGGTGTGGTATTTTGTGTGCGGCAAATCGAGAGGGCACATGATTTTCTTGGCCTCATTTAGACTACCGGCACACGTGTTATCTTTAGGAAAGCACTTCTTCAGCCATCGGAAGAGGTCGTCCACGCTCGAGTTGGACCATCCGTGTCTTGCCTTCATCTCCAGAAGATCGAGAGCTACTCTCAAGCGGTTCTCCTCCGGCTCGCGACCAGGTGCGTCGTACAATGGAGTTCTCGAGTCTATCTCCAGTTGCGCCAGCTTAGATTTCCGTCTATCGCCAGCTCTGGCGCCAGTCGATATGTTGTTCATAAGAAGTTCTTGAAAGTGAGGGTCCCGCATGGCTGCGGTTAGCGGGGTACTCATGTCCTCGACTTCTATATTTTCCACTTCTTCTTCATCGTCGTGGGCGGCATCCTCTTCGTCGTCTTCCTTGCCGTCTACTACTCGTGTGATGGCGCCAGAAAAGAGCTGTGGCGTTTAGTTGACGTGGGAGCAGTAAGTCCTTGTGCGTGGTGATGACCAGCCCGTTGGGAACCCCAAGAGGAAGGTATGATGAGTGTAGCGGCTAGTTTTCCCTCAGTTAAGAAACCAAGGTTTAATGTCGATCTTGAAGAAGAGAGACGGTGACGACTGAAGGTGATGCAGACTGGCTTAATAACACTCCAACAAGGGCGCCGTTAACGATACTTGTTGACTCGTCTTCGGCCAGCAGCAACGCGGAACCTGCACACACACAAACAAATACTTTGTCCCCAACTTGCGATGAGGTTGTCAATCTCACCGGTTTGCTTGAAACAAAGGTTATGAGTGTATCGAGTGGAAAACAGTAGTAATATGCGAGTAAAGTAAACAGTACGGGAAAAGTAAACAGGTGATTGCAATATGATTAAAATAGGACCGGGGTCCACAGTTCACTAGTGGTGTCTCTCCATAGATAAAATAACATGCTGGGTAAACAAATTACAGTTGGGCAATTGATAGAATAAAGATAACGTGATATGTCAAGAAGATCACTATGAGATTTACTCTGGGCATTACAACAAAATACATAGACCGCCATCCAACTGCATCTATGACTAATAATCCACCCTCGGGGATATCATCCGAACACCCCAAAAGTATTAAGTTGCGAACAACAGATAATTGCATTAAGCAAAGTGTGTAATGTAAACAAAGCATATGCCCTTGAGCATATGAATGTTGTTTTCTCCCTAGTAGCAACAGCACATCTACCACCTTAGAGGTTTCTGTCACTCCCCCAGGTGAAATAGAGGCATGAACCCACTATCGAGCATAAATACCCCCTCTTGGAGTCACTAGCAACTACTCGGCCAAGATAGCTACTAACAACGGAGAGCATGCAAGATCATAAACAACATAGAGATAACAAAAGATATAATTCAGTACAACAACTTAATCATAAACACCAATATTCATCGGATCCCAACAAACCAACATCATAGAATTACATAACGGTGATCTCAATCATGTAGGGCAGCTCATGAGATCTAAACATGAAGCACATAGTGGAGAAGACAACCATCTAGCTACTGCTATGGACCCATAGTCCAAGGTAGACTACTCACTCATCGCTCCGGAGGCAAGCATGGCGATGAAGAAGAACTCCGGTGGCGATTCCCCTCTCCGGCAGGGTGCCGGGAAGAGCTTCTGGACCCTCCCGATCTTCGGGTCGACGGCGGCGGCGGATCGCGATGTATTCTGGAAAACTAATCGGGGCTTAGGTTTTTCTCGTCAGGGGGTATATATAGGCGAAAGGACGATGTCAGAGGGGGTCCCACGCGGCCTCACACGGGGCTGGCGCGGCCAGGGGGGTGGCCGCGCCGCCCCTGTGTCTGGGGCCCACGTGGCCCCTCTCCGTCAGGTCTTCGGATGTTTGGGAGCTTCCCCGTGAAATATGACTTCAGGAACTTGTTTCATCCAATTCCGAGAATATTTCCTGTGTATCACTTCTGAAACACAAAAACAGCAGAAAACAGGAAACTGGCACTGTGGCACTTCGTTAATAGGTTAGTTCCGGAAAATGTATAAAAGTACCACTAAGTGTAACGAAACAATAGGCAAATGGTGTAAAAACAAGCATGGAGCATCAAAAATTATAGATACGTTTGAGACGTATCACCGTCTTCCTCATTTTCTGATCTCGCCGCCCCATCTTGGTCATGATTATCATCTTGGTTATCATCACCCATCCACTGGGTGTGGTCCTCCATGAAACTATACCTAAGCAGGTGCTCCTTCACCGTGCCTAAAGAGGGGGTGAACATGGACCCTAGTTTGCATCTTTGGCACGGACACCTTATATACATGTTGTTATTTCGATGCATCTCGACCGTCGCGCGTTGCACGTATCTATCCACGTCGCTTTCTCTCATCGTGAACACCATTGTTGCCTGTTACAACAAGAGAATTGATTAGAACGATCGTCTCGGTTATCACAAAAAAATTCGGCATGACCTTCCCTAAAAAGGTCACGTGGAGAGCCGGAAATTCACCGGAATGGAAGTCAATCAACATTCCGCCAAACATCGGCAACTCATTCTCATGCCATCATATCTTTCTCTATTGTTATGAACGTACCTATTAGACCGGTACGTATATTGACGCGTCAACCGTTACTATGAAGTTCTAGATCTAGATCTAGATCTAAAAGCATGCATGTATTTGGGAGAGATCTAATTTGGTAGAGGGTGAATGCATGTGGGTAGGAAGAGATTGGCTAAGATACATCAAATATTGTTGGTTAAAATAGCTAAATTGGGAGGAGGGAAGTGGGGAAATGAGTTTGGAGGTGGTTTGGCTCGAGTTGCAATAAGTGAGGGGGGGAGATGGGTGGGGTGGTAGGTGGAGAGTTTGGCTGGAAATATCCTAGGTTATCCCTGGCGCATAAGCTTGTATGCATCGGGGATAACCCCCTTTATCGCCGGCGCATAGCCACAATTCGCCGGGGGTAACCTTTATCGCCGGCGCATAAAGGCAAATTCGCCAGGGGTAAAATTCACCCTGGAAGGGGGTGACCCCAGCCCACCTTATCCCCGACGCAGGGAGCATATATTCGCCGGCGGTAAGTCCTCTATCCCCGGCGCATAAGTGCTATATGTGCCGGGGATAAATATTCTTATGTGTCTTACCTGTGCTGGTGGGCTCCCCAACCCATATCGCTGGCGAATAAATATGCTATGCGCCGGTGATAACTGTTTATCGCCGGCGAATATTAGGCTATGCGCCAGGGGTAATATTACCACCGGCGATTTACATTCTGATGCGCCGGTGATAAGCCTGCTGGCTATAAGCTTTTCTCTACTAGTGTGGAGAGAGATATGCAATTTTGCTTCTTAGAAGACCAACACACCAAAGACCTACCAAGAAATTGGCAAGCACCAGAGGTTGATTTCCTATCATCCTTGTCACCGGCCCAATCTGAATCCGTGAAACCACAAAGAGAGAAATCCGAGCCTTTAGGATACCAAAGCCCATAAGTTGGGGTATGAACCAAATATCAAAAGATTCTTTTGACCGCCATTAGATGGATTTCTTTAGGAGCGGCTTGATACCTTGCACACACACCTACACTCAGCACAATATCGGGTCTAGATGCACAAAGGTAAAGCAAAGAACCGATCATAGAACGGTATACCTTTTGATCCACATCTTTACCATTGGGATCTAATTCAAGATGACATTTAGTGGGCATTGGTGTGGCGGCCCCATTTAGTTCCTTCATCTTGAACCTCTTGAGCATGTCTTGGACATATTTGGCTTGATTAATAAAAGTCCCTTCTTTCAATTGCTTGATTTCAAAACCAAGAAAGAACTTCATTTCGCCCATCATAGACATCTCAAACCTATCGGTCATAAGCTTTGAAAATTCATCATTAAAAGCTTTGTTAGTAGAGCCAAAGATAATATTGTCAACATATAGTTGGCATACGAAAAGCTCCCCATTGACCCTCTTAGTAAAAAGAGTGGGATCGATTTGCCCAACTTCAAACCCACGGTCTAACAACAACTCCCTAAGGTGCTCATACCACGCACGTGGGGCTTGTTTAAGGCCATAGAGTGCCTTATGGAGTTTGTAGACATGGTTAGGGAAGTTGAGGTCCTCAAACCCCGGGGATTGCTTAACATACACTTCCTCTTTCAATGGACCATTAAGAAAAGCACTTTTAACATCCATTTGTTGCAACTTAAAATTATGATGAGTGGCATATGCAAGAAGGATATGGATGGACTCAAGGCGAGCCACGGGAGCATAAGTCTCTCCAAAGTCAATGCCTTCAACTTGAGAGAAACCTTGAGCAACCAATCTTGCCTTGTTCCTCACAACAATTCCATGCTCATCTTGCTTGTGCTTGAATATCCACTTTGTGCCAATCACATTGCGGCACTCTCTTGGCTTCTCCACTAACACCCACACATTATTGCGCTTGAAGTTATTGAGTTCTTCATGCATAGCATCCAACCAATCCGGGTCTTTAAGTGCTTCAAATACTTTCTTGGGTTCAACCATGGAGATATAGGCATGATGATTGCTAAATTTTGCCAATTGACTCCGGGTTGACACTTTGCCTCTTAAATCTCCAATAACCCTCTCAAGGGTATGACCTCTAAGCTCCAAGTTCCTTTCAACTCTTCTCTTTCGACGGGCTTCGATCTCCTCATTTGACCTTTGAGGAATCACTTGATCATCTTGATCATTTTGGTCCCCATCTTGACTATCAACTTGACCTTGATCATCATTATGCACATCATCACTCTCTTCATGAGTAGGTTAATCTTGGTCTTGTGAAGAATTAGGGGCGGTTGAAATAACCGGAGAGGATGGTGGTGCCCCTTCTTCTTCATGAAGGTCCTTGTCTTGTTCTTCAGTTGGTGCCTTAGTTGCTTCTTCGGGAGAGGCTTGTTGAGCTTGTGTAGATGAGGGCTCCACTTGAGTAGACCATAGTCCTTCTTGGTCCGCCACAAGGTGTCCCTCAATGGGGCGGAAAAATCCCACGCCCATTCTTCTTATGGAATCTTGAGGTATTTCATCATCTATATCACAAGCAACAACATCTTGCCCCCCTTGGGAGCTATCATTTTCTTCAAATACCACACTACAAGATTCTTCAACACGTCTGGTGGACTTGTTGAAGACTCTATAAGTGTGGGATTCGGCACCATAACCAACAAAAATACCTTCTATTGTTTTTAGATCAAATTTACCTAAACGAACTCCTTTTCTCAGAAAAAAACACTTACAATCGAAAACCCGGAAGTACTTGATGTTGGGCTTGCTTCCGGTGAGTATTTCATATGGAGTCATGTTCAAGCCTTTGCGGAGGAAGAGCCGGTTCAATCGGTAGAGATAGCTTCGGCCCAAAAGTTGTATGGAGACTTAAACTCCGCCAACATGGACCTAGCCGTATCCATAAGAGTCCGGTTCTTCCTCTCGGCTACACCATTTTGTTGAGGGGTGTATGCAGCGGAATATTGATGTTGTATCCCCTCATCACTGAGAAAGCCATTTAAGGGGTAGTTCTTGAATTTGGAGCCATTTTCACTTCTTATTGCCAATATATTTTGCCCATATTGGCGTTCAACTTCTTTGGCAAAGTCGATGATGGTTTGTTGAGTCTCACTCTTGTATGTAAAGAAATAAACCCAAGTATATCTTGAATAGTCATCAACAATCACCAAACAATATTTCTTCCCACCAAGACTTGCATGAGAGGGAGTACCGAAGAGATCCACATGAAGGAGCTCCAAGATCCTCTTGGAAGAAATGATAGTCTTGCTTGAATGGGGAGAGTCATGCATTTTTCCTAGAATGCAAGCCCTGCAAACACGATCTTTGGCAAAAGAAACATCCTCTTTTAGTCCGAGAATGTAGCCTCCCTTGTGAAGGCTTTGCAAAGTTCTCATATTAACATGGGCTAGTCGGTGATGCCAAAGCCAACCCACATCGGCCTTTCCAAATAGACACATTGCACTTGTAGTGGTCTTCCCCGAGAAGTCCACCACATACAAGTTGTTTTCAATATGCCCAATGAAAGCGACCTTTAGAGCAGGGAAGCTCCTTTCCGGGTGACCATGGCAACGGTTACAGTCCAACATGCGTTACCCTGGTGTGGGCGCCATCTCACATGCGTGATTATCTCTTTCCTTCTAGGAATAACTGCTCAGCCACGATTTCTTCTCCCTACCTTATCTCTTCTGAGACCGAATGGGTGTCTTCTTTTCTTCCCCATCGAGCGAGAGATATGGTCGGAGTTTGGAAGCACGGAGGCCGGCGACCGGCCGGAGGTGGCGATGCCGCGAACTGCCGTGGAGAAGACCGTGATGGCGAGGATGGACCCAGTCAGAGGAGGTGGCGCCAATGGAGGCAAGGAAGAAACTTAGAGCTAGGGGTGGGGGGAGGTTTACCGACGTCAGAGAAGAAGAAGAATCCCAGACATAGAGGGATGGCCGGGGCGGCGGCGGACCGGCGGAGGTTGCGGTTCATGGAGGGCGGGGCGGCGAGGCGGCCGCGGGAGCCTCGCCGGCCGCGGGCGGCGGTGGCAGGCGGCCCAGCCGGCGTTGGCTGCGGGAGGTGGAGGTGGTCTGGAGTTCGCTGGCGCATCTGGAGTGTGGCAGCGGCGGCGTTTCCCCCTCCCGTCTTCTTCTTTCCTCTCTCCGGTGCGACCGGTTCTAACAAACACAGCTGCTACAGTGATGGTCGGAAAATTAACCGGGGGCACAGGGGACCGTCAGCTAGCCATGCCCCCTTTAGAGACTTGCTCCACAAGAGTACCACAATTTCATTATCAATGAAGACGGCAAAGCCCATCTTACCAAGTGCACAAACTGAAAGTAAATTGTAACCAAGGGTCTCAACATGCATGACGTCCACAAGGGAAATATCCGGTGCGACCACCACCTTGCCAAGACCCAATACCTCGGATTGTGATATGTCTCCATAAGTGACGGTTATATTGTTGACGTTAGGCCTCATCTCCGTCATGATCTTCTTGCTTCCGGTCATATGACTTGTGCATCCACTATCAATCACCCATTTCGATCCACCGGAAGCATAGTCCTACAAGAGATCATTGTTTGGTTTTAGGTCCCCATTTCTCGATGGGTCCTCTTTTGTTAGCAACAAGGTTCTTTGGGACCCAAATAGACCAAGCAATATAACCATCATTTGGACCAACATATTTTGCATACACATCACCATAATAATCATGAAATAAAACATAGTGAGGGTTAGCAATTCCCGCATGATCATCATGAGTGGCTTTGCCACCCACAATAGGATCCTTCTTTGCTTGTGCGGGCTTGGCCTTCTTTTTCTTGTTGTTCTTCTTCTTCTTCTTTGAGACAAAGCCAATCCCCGTTTTATCATTAAATGCCTTTTGCTTACTCAAAAGGTCATTCAAGTTTTTCTCACCTATGGGAATGGTGGACTTGGCAAGATCATCTTTCAACCTAGCATTTTCTTCAATAATATTTGCATGATCATAAGTAGAAGTAGAAGAACTAGGCACAACATTCTTAGTCAATTGAATTTGAAGTTGTTCATGTGACTTGGCAAGAATAGAGTGTTCACTTTTCAAGGCCTTGTGAGCCTTGTCAAGATCTTCTAAATCCTTAACAAGTTTATCATGACCAACACCAAATCCAATATTTTTTGTTTTAAGCACTTTTACTTTGGCACGAGCATAGTCACGCTCTTTAATGAGTTTAGAGATAACTTCATTATTAGATTCCTCAATGGAATCGAGCTTCTCTTCAAGAGTTGCTCGTTCCTCTTCCTCTCCTTCAAGAGAGTCTTTTAGTGAGGCAATGTCTTGAGCATACTCTTTTTCAAGCCTCATTTGTTCATCTAGTTTTTCAAGAGTCTTACCATATTGACTCAATAGGCTTTCAAAGTGTAACTTGTGTACACCATCTACACTAGACACATAATCATCAAAGGCAATGATTTCTTCCTTTACTCTAAGACTAGCAAGATCATTCAAAGGAGCATCATTTGTCTTAGAGAAAGAGGAGGAAGGTGTGGGTGATACCTCAGAAGGCTTGGCCATAAGGCACTTGACGTTCTTGATGAGAGAGTCCTGATTGGGGGATTCAAAGAGTGATGTGGAAGAAGTGGAGGTGGTTGCAATTGTGGCCATCTCACTAGTCGAGGTTTCTTCTTCATCACTCTCACTCGCGGAGTACTCTTCTTGAGTCAAGAACACAAACTTTGGTTGCTTCTTCTTAGGTCCACCTTTCTTCACAAATGGCTTCTTTGATGGTGACTTGGTCTTGCTCTTGAGAATGAGCTTCCCACCATGATCTTCTCTCTTCTCGTAAGGACACTCGTCAACAAAGTGAAATCTATCATTACAATTGTAGCATGTCCTCACCCTTTGACCATTGTTGTCACTCCTTTGAAAGCCACTTGACTTGCTTCTTCTTTGATTGTCTTCTTTAGCCTTGTGGGGATCAACCGAAAAGGTTTTTCCATAGAAAGCCATGTGCTCATGGTACTCATGCCTCATATCCTCGGGATACATCTCTAGTCTTGATTCAATACTTGCTTGGAGAGGAACTTCTTTCTCAACCACACTTGCCTTTAATGCAAGGTTGGAGCTTCTTTGCATTCCCAAGGCACGAGCGCGAGCATCTTCCGCATTTTGTGCGGCAACCTTGTAGGCTTGAATCTCTTGCATCACTTGATTGGAGGTCATCTCGTGGAAGTTGTGCTTTCCTTGAACACTCTTCACATCCGCGGGCTCATATGGGGTGAGAGCAAGAATGTACTTCATCTTGATCCACTCATCATCAATATGGTGAGCACCTAGGTTCTTGAAGGTGGTAGCAATGTCCTTGCGTCTTCTATACATCTCTTGATGGTCCTCACCATCCATCATAAAGAATACCTCCACTTGATTTGAAAAGACCACATATCTTGTTCTCTTCATGCTCTCATTGCCAACAAATACATCGGAGAGGCCTTGCCAAGCTTCTTTGGCAGTGGAGAAGTGTTGGATGTGAGTCAAGTCCTTGGACGCAACAGCAATTTGAATTATGTGAAGAGCGGTTGCATTGAGTTGGCTATCGACCACCTCTCTTCTTGTCAAGTTGTTGGGATCCATGGCCTTGAATCCTTCTTCAACAATCCTCCAAAGCTCGATGCAAGAACTGCGCATATGAGAGATTATTTGATATTGCCATTGACCAAAGTTTAATGCATCTAGCTTAGGTGGGTCACCTCTATTATTAATATGAGTATGAGGGACCAGCGGGTCGGGTGAATACCAATGAGGGAATTTACCTTTCCCGTCGCCCTTAGTGCAAGACTTAGCATCGGTACCTTTGTCGGCATCCTCTTCTTCCAACCCCTCATTCTCCACTTGTGGAGTAGCGGGTTTTTCTGGAGGAGGAGGAGCAATAGGAGTTTTAGCTTGCATGAGTTGCGCTATCATTTCACGCAACTCGCTTATTTGAGATGTCATGGATGATTCCAAGGTTTTGAAATCATCCACGGAAACTTGACCTGAGCCCTCACTTGGTTGGGTGCCCATACTCTTAGGCGGTTAAGCCCGAATAAAGAGCCGAGGCTCTGATACCAATTGAATGGATTGTAAGGGCACCTAGAGGGGGGGGTGAATAGGTGCTACTCAAATGTTAATTCTTTTTCAATTTAGGCTTGACACAAAAGGTAAATTCTCTAGATATGCAACTAAGGTGAATTTCTCCATATGACAACTAGCAAGCTAAGCAAGATACAATACATAAAGGCAATAAAGGATAGAGGTAACCGAGAGTGGAGTACACAGAGATACGGATGTAATTCCCGTAGTTCCTTCCCTTTTAAGGGATGTACGTCTACGTTGGAGAGGTGTGGTTGCCACAAAGGCCTAACCAACGCCACAAAGGCTCACCCTAATCTCCGGTGCAAGCTTCCGCCACAAAGGCCTAGCTCACTTTCCACTAAGGGATTCCTCAAGGCGGAACCGGCCTTTACAATCTTGGGGCACGCATCCACAACCGAATTGGAGGCTCCCAAGGACAACACAATACTGTCAAAAAACAAGTAGCAAGATATCAAATACACAAATCAAGGTCTAGGGACACAAGGGAACCCAAGACACAAGGGCCCTCAAGCAAATGAGAGGGGAAAGTAAATCGCTTTGGTGAGGATGTAGATCAAGGCCTTCTCCTTCGATTCTCCAAAGATCAAGAGCTTTGGTGGGTTGAGGGGGGAGATCTTGTGAATTTTGTGGCTCCAAAATGGTGTTCTTCAAGACGAGCAGCTCATTGGGGAAGAAGGAGGGGGTATTTATACCCCCCCCCCTCGAAAAATCTGACCGTTGGCTGCCAGGAAAGTCCGGCTAAAGCCGGAGTTAAGTCCGGCTAAAGCCGGTCACACCGGCTAAAGCCGGCCTCCACACCGGCTATAGCCGGCCTGAAAAATCCGGTCCTGGCCAGAAATAGCCGGACAAAAAGCCAGTTTGCGATAGAGGGATTTTCACCCCAAATTTTGGGCAGTCCGGCTAAAGCCGGCCTGGGGTCCGGCTATAGCCGGTCTACTCAGCCAAACTGCAATAAGATCATCTTCCCGAGCTTATAAATACCATCACCTCATGGAATTCCTTTGAGCAATGATTATCATCAATTATAATATAGGAAATCCAATATCTTGTGCAAGAATATAATAAAATCCTGCAAAGAATAATCACCACATTAATAGATAATGTATTGTTAACAAATGCCAAAATCAAATAGGCGGGAAATGCTCTTTCACCTGGCCCACTTCCGCCAGCGTCCCTCGCGTATATCATCATCCCCAAAAACCTAAGACAAGAGGGGGGATTAGAGATAAACTCTACCGCCTTTGTGGGGTGGAAAACACACAGAGAGAGATAGCTCTCCGGCAGGCAGGAATCTGCCAGGGAAATTCCTTCCCGGAGAGGGGAGATCATCGTTATCATCATCGCCATCGAGCTGGGCTTCATCAGGATCATCATCATCATCCTCATCACCAGCACCCTCATCACCGCCATCACCACGCCATCCCGATGTAACATCTTGGGTTGAATCTTGTCCAATTCTTAGGGGGAACTTTCCCGGTGTTGATTACTCTTGTAGTTGATTCTATTGGGTGGAACTGTTGAATTAAGGTTTATGTTCAGATTGTTATTTACCATTATTTTACCTCTGGTCATGATCCATATGATTTCTTGTGAGTAGTTCGTTTAGTTCCTGAGGACATGGGAGAAGTCGAGATGTTAGTAGTGAAACTATGTTGAGTAATATTTAATGGTTTGATATATTTATGTTGTGGTGCTATTCTACTAGTGTTGTCATGTGAACATCGACTACATGATACTTCACCTTTATGGGCCTAGTGGAATGCATTGTGTATTTGGCTACTAATTGTGGGGTTGCCGGAGCGACAGAAACCTAAACCCTCGTTAAGAAACCATTGCACCAGAGAGTGTAGGATCTCAGAGTTTAAGGCTATGGTTAGATTAATCTTAATTACTTTCTTGTAGTTGCGGATGCTTGCAAGGGGTATAATCACAAGTGTGTATTAGTCCAAGTTGGGGTAGTGCACTAGCATAGGTTCACCCCCATAACACTTATCAAACCAATGAAGATTACTTAGTTGCATGAAGCGAAAGCACTTGACAGACTCCTGTACTGTCAACCGGCTTGTCCTTTGCTCTAAAAAGGATTGGGCCACTTGCAGCAATTATTATTATTGTCTTTTATTTACTCATATTTTATTTACTAGCACCCCCAAATACCCTTGAAACCCCGTTTGCTAGTATTTACAGTGAATCCTTGATCAAAACTGCTTGTCAACACCTTCCGCTCCTCGTTGGGTTCGACACTCTTATTTATCGAAAGTACTACGATACACCCCCTATACTTGTCGGTCATCAAGACTATTTTCTGGCGCCGTTTCCGGGGTGTGAAGCGTTATTAAAGAGTGGAATTGGTGAAGGTAACTTTCGCTGTGAGTATTGTTTTTATTTCTGTCTTTTATTTTATTTTGCTATGGAGAAGTCTCCATTTGGTTCCCTATTTGGGAATACTACTGCCACTATTACAGTAGTGGATGAACCACCGCCTTCTCGTTTGGATCCTTTTAAAATACCTATGAAAATTGTTGAACATGTTATGAATAACTGCTATTCAGGTGATGGAACTGTCCATCCGGGTGATTATTTACTCTTTATACATGAATTATGCGAGTTGTTCAAGTGTGCATGTATTTCATCAAGCCAGGTTAATAGAAAGCTATTCTCTTTATCACTGAACGGCAGAGCTGTGGAATGGTATAGGCTGCTGAAGGATGGCCGAGCTATTGGCTGGGAGGAAATTGTACCTCTCTTTTATTCCAAATTCTATCCTCCAAGTGAGATTCATAAAGATCGGAACCAAATATATAATTTTTGGCCTCATGATGGAGAGAGTATTGCCCAAGCGTGGGGGAGATTGAAGTCACTAATGCTCAAATGTTCCATTCATGAGCTCCCCAGTAATATTGTTATTAATAACTTCTATGCAAGGCTATCTCTTCATGATAAGGATTTATTGGATGCTTCTTGCTCTGGATCATTTACACGTATGAAAGAAGAAGCTAAATGGGATCTTCTTGACCGTATTCAAGAGAATACTGAAGGATGGGAGAACGACAAAGGTAGAAAGTCAGGTATAAATTATGATTATGAATGCATTAAATCTTTTATGGGAACCGATGACTTTCATAATGTTAGTGTTGTTTATGGTCTTGATTCTCAAATACTTGCCAACTGTTTTAACGCATTTGCCTCTTATCTTGATGTTCCAAAGAAGGATTGGAACAAGTACCATGCACCTTATAAAGATACTACTAGTTGTGTTCCTGCTAGAATTACTGAAGTTTGTACTATTGATCGCATTTTGCCTGAGCCTTATTTTGAGAAAATGCCTTTCCCTGCTAAGGTAAAGGAGCATTCTATGTTAACTAGTGTGCTTAATAAAAGTGCAAAGAAAGCTTTAGAATCTGATGAGCAAATAACTGTTAAACCTCCTGTAGCTATAGTGAAGGACCTTGTTACTAAAAATGTAGAAGATGGACATATTTTTTTTCTGAAGATGCTTCTAACATTGTTTCACATCCTAGTAGATCTAGGAAAACAAGTGTTCCTGTGCTTTCTGTCAGGATTGGTGATCATTGCTATTATGGTTTATGCGACATTGGTGCAAGTTCAAGTGATATTCCTTATGAGCTTTACAGAGAAATCATGCATCAAACTGGTTATTGTGAACTGGAAGATATTGATGTGGTTATTCAGCTCGCTAACAGAGAAACTATCTCTCCAATTGGTATTGTTAGAGATGTGGAAGTTTTATGCGGTAAGACTAAGTATCCTGCTGATTTTCTAGCACTTGGTTCAGCTGCTAGTAAAACTTGTCCTATTATTTTTGGTAGACCCTTCTTGAATACTTGTGGCACCATTATAGATTGTAAGAAGGAGAAAATTTTGACTAAGTTTGATAGAGAATCTTATGAGTTTAATTTTTATAAGTTTACTAAAGCTCCTTATGAAACTGAATTTCCTAATGAAGATTTTAGAGTTGAACAGCTTGCCTCTATTGCTCTTGCTCCTAACGATGCTCTGCAGCAATATATGGAGGACCACAAAGTGAGATCTTCAGGGAAGAAAGAAATGAGATTGACGAGATTCTTCTTCGTGAGCTAGAGATGCTTAAACACAATTTACCCGTGGAGGATTTGGGTACCACTTTGCCACCTAAGGAAGATCCTGTTTTTGATTTAAAACCTTTACCTGATGATCTTAAATATGCTTATATTTATGATAAGAAAATATATCCTGTTATTATTAGTGCTAAACTTTCAGGGAAGGAAGAAGAAAGGTTATTGGAAATATTGAGGAAACACCGAGGAGCTATGGGATATACTCTTGATGATTTAAAAGGGATTTCTCCTACTATATGTTAGCATGCTATTAATATGGAGCCAGACGCAAAGCCAGTTGTTGAACATCAACGCCGTTTCATTCCTAAGATGAAGGAAGTGGTAAGAAATGAGCTATTGAAACTCCTTGATGCTGGTATTATTTATCCTATTGCTGATAGTAGATGGGTTAGTCATGTTCATTGTGTTCCTAAGAAAGGAGGAATTACTGTTGTGCCTAATGAGAATAACGAGCTTATTCCTCAGAGGGTAGTAGTTGGTTATAGGATGTGCATCAATTTTAGAAAGGTCAACAAAGTTACTAAGGAAGATCACTATCCTTTACCGTTTATAGATCAAATGTTAGAGAGGTTATCTAAAAAACTCATTTTTGTTTTCTTGATGGTTATTCTGGTTTCTCTCAGATTGCTGTTAAAAAGCAAGATCAAGAGAAAACCACTTTTACTTGTCCTTATGGAACTTATGCTTATAGACGTATGCCTTTTGGTTTGTGCAATGCTCCTGCTACTTTTCAAAGATGCATGTCTGCTATTTTTCATGGATTTTGTGAAGAAATTGTGGAGGTATTCATGGATGATTTCTCTATCTATGGAACTTCTTTTGATAATTGTTTGCATAATCTTGATAAAGTTTTGCAGAGATGTGAAGAAACTAATCTTGTTCTTAATTGGGAGAAATGCCACTTTATGTTGAATGAAGGAATTGTTCTTGGACATAAAATTTCTGAAAGAGGTATTGAAGTTGACAGAGCAAAAGTTGAAGCAATTTAGAAAATGCCCTATCCTAGGGATGTTAAAGGTATTCGTATTATTCTTTTTCATGCTGGTTTTTATAGGAGATTTATTAAAGATTTCTCTAAGATTTCAAAGCCTCTTACTAATCTTCTTCAAAAAGATGTACCATTTGTTTTTGATGATGATTGAAAGAAGCTTTCAAAACTCTTAAGAAGGCTTTAACTACTGCTCCTATTTGTCCAACCACCTGATTGGAATTTACCCTTTGAAATTATGTGTGATGCTAGTGATTTTGCTGTGGGCACTGTTCTTGGACAGTGTGTAGATAAGAAGTTGAATATTATTCATTATGCTAGTAAGACTCTTGATGCTGCTCAAAAGAATTATGCTACTACTGAGAAAGAGTTCCTTGCTGTTGTTTTTGCTTGTGATAAGTTTAGACCTTATATTGTTGATTTGAAAGTTACTATTCATACTGATCACGCTGCTATTAGGTATCTTATGACAAAGAAGGATGCTAAGCCTAGGCTTATTAGATGGGTGTTACTTTTACAAGAGTTTGATTTGCATATTATAGATAGGAAAGGTGCTGAAAATCCTGTTACTGATAATTTGTCTAGATTGGAAGACATTTCTTTTGATCCTATTCCTGTTAATGATAGTTTTCCAAATGAATAGTTGGTTGCAATAAAGGTAACCTCGTGAGAGAGTCCTTGGTATGCTGATTATGCTAACTTTATTGTTTCCAAGTATTTGCATCCAACCTTTACAGCTCAGCAAAGAAGGAACTTCTTTTATGACTTGAGGCATTATTTTTGGGATGACCCGCACTTATATAAAGAAGGAGTGGATGGTATTATGCGAAGATGTGTTCCAGAATATGAACAACAAGAGATATTGAGGAAATGTCATGGTAGTGCTTATGGAGGACATCATGCTGGAGATAGAACTGCACAAAAGGTTCTACAATCTGGTTTTTATTGGCCTACCCTTTTTAAAGATGCAAGAAAATTTATTTTATCTTGTGATGAGTGCCAAAGAGTTGGTAATATTTCTAGACACAATGAAATGCCTATGAATTATGCTCTTGTTATTGAACCATTTGACTATTGGGGATTTGACTTTATGGGTCCTTTTCCTCCTTTAGAAGGTTATACTCATATACTTGTTGCTGTTGATTATGTTACTAAGTGGGTAGAAGCTATACCTACGAAGAGTGCCGATGGTGAGACCTCGTTAAAGATGCTTAAGGATGTTATTTTTCCTAGGTTTGGTGTGCCTAGATATCTTATGACTGATGGAGGTTCTCATTTTATTCATGGCAGTTTTAGGAAGACTCTTGCTAGATATGACGTTAATCATAGAATTGCTTCTGCTTTTGATCCCCAAACTAGTGGGCAAGTAGAGCTATCAAATAGAGAGATCAAGTCTATCTTGCAGAAGACTGTTAATAGATCTAGGTAAAACTGGGGTAGCAAGTTGAATGATGCTTTATGGGCTTATAGAACTGCTTATAAGAACCCCATGGGCATGTCTCCTTACAAAATAGTTTACAGAAAAGCGTGTCACTTGCCCTTAGAATTAGAACACAAAGCTTTTTGGGCAGTGAAAGAGCTTAATAGGGATTTTAAACTTGCTGGTAAGAAAAGGTTGCTTGATTTGAGTTCCTTAGATGAGTGGAGAAGTGAAGCTTATGAGAATGCCAGACTTTTTAAAGAGAAAGTCAAGCAGTGGCATGATAGGAGAATTCTTAACAGAGAATTTCATGTTGGTGAGAAAGTTCTATTGTATAGGTCTCGTCTCAGATTTTTTGTAGGAAAATTACTCTCGAAATGCGAAGGACCCGTTATTATTGAAGAGGTGTATCATTCAGGTGCGATAAAAATTGCTTCACTTAAAGATAACACTACGCAAGTGGTGAATGGGCAAAGACTCAAGCATTATATTTCTGGAGACTCTTATAATGAAGATATTGATATTATTCAAGTGGTGACTCCAGAAGAATTCATCAAAGAACATATGCATGAAACTGCAGAGTCCGTTTTCAAATAGGTAACAGTTCTAGTCAGAAAAGGTTCGTGTTAAACTTTTTTGCTTATACTTTTGTCATTTTTTTTAATATGAAAAATCACAAGATGAAAACGATTTGGAAACGGAGCCCGGAGGCTCCACACCACCTGGTGGCGCAGGCCCCCTCCTGGCCATGCCACCCTGTGGTGTGTTCACCTCGGAGCTCATTTCCATCCTGGTTTCCTCCTGTGCCTTCGCTATGATGTTTAATTTTCGCCTATATAACCCCCCGGATTGCCCAAGGTCTGTATATCGTGTTCTCATCATGTTTTTGTTTCTATCTATTTCTGTCATGAGTTGTTCTCAGTTTAGAGCTGTCATGTCTTCTTCTGGTTCATCCGAGGAGAACTCTCTTGCGGACATCATTAATCCTACATGAGGGAGCTAAAGATGCATCCAAAGGAGTTGTCGCTCAAGGATGGGAAGGTGCAGATAGAAGATGTCCGAGGCCCTAAAAGAGAAGGAAGTCTTGAAGCTAGGATGGAAGAGCTATAGCAAGAAGTCTTTAGTTACAAGAAGATGGCAGAATGCAAGGTGGACATTATCCATAGGATTAATCAAGAACTCATCGCTAATCACAAGAAGGAGACTGCAGAGCTCTGGGATGACATCTTGTCACTCCATGAGACCACCAACAAATTACAAGCACAACTCTATGACTTGCAAAATCAAAACTGTGAGTAGAAAGCTAGGTTTAAACAAATGGGTGCTGCTGCGAGTTTCAGGATATTGGAGACCAAGTCATCCTTTCTTGATGGGGAACCCCTGCCTTGGAAGTCTGATGATGATAAAGATGCACCACCACCGAAGGAGTAATTCATCATTGTCGGGGGGATGACCCCCGATAGGGTCAAGAGACTAGAAAGGTGCAAGGTTCATGGTTGACTTTATACCGGTTGACCAAGGGAAGGGCCTGCCGGAATATAGGAGCATCGGCCAGGCCGGCATATATGTATATCCCGGCTGATGTCTGGATATGCCGGATTAACCGGAATACTAACTGGGGAGTGCCGGCATATACTTAGATATGCCGGCCTATCTATTCTGTGTGTTGTGCAGGAGCAAGGGAGGCCGGATTACCCGACCTTCATAGGTCGTTGGTCCGGCATATATGTCCAGGATATGGCCAACGGTCATATCCGGGATACTTAAGTCAACCAAGGTGTCACATCGCTACAATCAAGGAAGAAAACATCCAAGCATGGTAGCAGGGTATGATGGCAGGGTGCACAGTGGAGGTTACCCACCCTCACTGTGCACAAGTACAAGCTTACCTCAGAGTAGTAAGGTCACAGTCCATGAAGTACAAGGTACAGCAAGGTGAGTCCCATCGAGAGCAATCAGGGAGAAAGTCATGGGCGTCTGCCCTCGACAGCAAGTCCTGTTTGGAGTGTAGTTGGTGTCTCCTGGTCTCCTATGACCGTTGTAACCCTGGCCACCACTATATAAGGTGGCACAGGGAGTCCTAGCAAAGGGTTGGAGGTTTGTTGGTCACTAAGTATTCCTACACTTAGCAGTTCATCTTCCTTCTCTAGCAGAGAGCTCGGAAGCACCAGTGTTGTATACTCCATCGATCCAAATATAAAGCAAGTAGAGCAGGAGTAGGGGTGTTATCTCCTTACGAGAGCCCCGAACCTGGGTAGATCTGTGTTCCTTTCTGTCGGGCTCTTTAGTTCGTTCCCCTCTCCCGAATCCTCCAGCATCTAGTCGGCCCCCATTTAAGCCATCCTATGGCATATGTTGTTTCACCACGACGACATTTGGCGCCCACCATGGGGCTGATCGATATGCTGGGCGGAGTGTTTATTCGGACGGGGTCTGTGATAGCAGCTTCGGGAGTGCGCGTGGTCCCTGGCCTCGTCCAGAGGCTAGGCTCGCTCAGCTTCGTCAGTGACAACGCCGGATGTCTCGGCGGCCGGCCGTTCCCTAGGGATGGCCGGATCATGTCTTTCGGTTCTCACGAGGTGTACGTGGGGACTGAGAGAGTTTGCAGGGAAAAGGTGCTGGTGGCGTCGGATCCTCCGTCACATCGGTTGGCTCACGCTGGGCGTAGCACTCGCTCAGTAGAGTCGGCCGAGGTAATGATGGCCGGCACATCAGTGCCGCCGGCAGATGGTGCCGGCAAGACCGCAGCAGCAGCAGCAGGAGATACTCCCCCGGAGCCGCTGAAGGCCAAGAGGTCGGCACGTCCTCCGTTGGAGCGTGTCGAGAACCTGGCCGGCACTTCCGCTGTGCCGGCAAAGGGTCATGTGCTCCTTCCCGTCATCGAGCGGCTTCTTGAGCCGGTGCGATTCGGCGATGATCCGGAGCAGACAAGGGAGGTCCTGGAGGGATCTCGCCAGGCCCTCGTCGACGAGGCCCTGGCCATGCATCAGGAGCGCGAACGGTTTAACCGGCAACTTCGTGAGTATGAGGCAGCCCATGGTTTTACTCCTGTGGTAACCCGGCCTAGCCGGATAGATGAGGTTAGAACTAGAGGTAGAGATCTTAATACTGAGCTAGGAAAAGATACTAGAGCTAAGAGTCACACTGCAACTAGTACTGTGCCTAAGGTAATTTATAGCTCTCCAGTGAAGAACCTTAGAGCAGCAGCAGAGGTAGCTAAGGACTTATCTAATTTGTCCGGTGAAGCACTGCATGAGCAGCAAGCCCGGCTTAACCATCTTTTGGCTGAAGCTACTAAGCAGCAGGAGGCCTTTAAGAAGGCAAACCCAGGTGCCGGGGCATCCCAGTACATTGCGTCGGTAGGAGGTGCCGGCGCAAGGTCGAAGGGCGAGGCTTCGTCCCCGCATCCAAGCGCCCGGCGTGCCGGAAGTGTGACCTCTGGCCGCCGGGACAAGCAGATCCAAGTGTATGATCCGGCAATTGCCGGAAAGCAGGCAATAGTTCAGAAGAGTGCCGGCCAAGCTGACAAATATGTCGCCGGCAAGAGTGCTGGTCAGAATGTGCCGGCTGGGCATGGGGCAGTGTCGGCCGGTGCTGGCCGGAGTAACAGTGCAGCCCGGCGTCAGCAGCAGGGCGCCGGAGGTACAGCGCAGCAAAAAGGTGCAGGTCATCCGGGACATCGAGAGGATGATGGGAATTCCGCCCTTGTCAGGGCGGGATATCAGCAGCAGCATCAGCAAGGCCGGCATAGTGAGCAGTATCAGCCGGAGCAGCAGCAGGAAAAAGTGATCGCGGGCCCAATTGCATCCCGGCTGGGACCTCGGTCCTTGGCAGCAAGTGATGCGCGATTCAAGCTGGACAGGATTCACCAATCGGAGTTGGTGGAGAGGCAAGGAGCTCCGGGTCCTATGTGCTTTGGACCCCGGATCATGGGTGAGCCGGTACCTTACTATTTCCAGCTCGCGCGTGGCGCGAGGACATACAACGGCAGTACAAAGCCGGAAGATTGGTTGGAGGATTACTCCACCGTAGTGAACATTGCCGGAGGAAACCTCAGATGGGCAGTACGATATGTACCGCAAATGCTAGAAGGACCAGCCAGGATATGGCTGAATAATCTTCCAGCCGGAAGTATCAACGGTTGGGTTGATTTCGAAGAGCAGTTTGTGTCAAACTTCACCAGTACATATAAGAGGCCGAATCGTCCTCAGCAGCTGGCTAACTGCCGGCAGGGAGTGAATGAGACCGATCGTGACTACCTAACCAGGTGGTGCACCTTGCGCAATTCTTGCGAAGGAGTTGTGGAGCAGCAAGCCATCATGTGGTTCGCTCACGGGTGCCGGCATGGCACCATGTTGTGGCAAAAGCTGCAGAGGCAAATGCCGGCCACGTTGGCCGAAACAATCAAGATTGCCGATAGTTATGCATTGGGAGACCCCATGCAGCCCACCCTTGATTCACAAGGACAGGGGCAGACTCAGGGGAACACCATCAGCGCCGGGAGACCAGGGCAATACTATCGCTCTGATAACCGGAACAAAAGAAGAGATGAAAGGTCGGATTACCGGTATGGAGCGGCACAGGTAGCTGCTGTGGAGGAAGAGCAAGAGGGCGCCGGCAGTAGCCAGCGTCCGAGATATGAGGGCAATCAGCAGCCGCAGCAGCAAGCGCATCCCTTTCAGAAGAAGAATGTCTGGATCAACAAGAATGCCGGCGGAGCCGCCGGACAGAAGAAACAGTGGCCGAAGTATACAGTGGGTCTGGCCATGGACAAACCTTGTGTGTTTCACACGTTCCAGCCGGGTAAGCCGGCGAATCATTTGACCAGAAACTGTTCATGGCTGGACGACATATTAGCAGGTCGTGCAGGTCCCTGGGGACCGGCTAGACCATCTGTCCTGGCAGCTCCATCGCCGTTGACAGGTGCCAATACAATTGCAGTCCCGCCCAGGCCGGCTAATCCCGGGAGTCAGGGCAATGCCGGAAACGCCGGTGTAAATCAAGTGGATCAGAACCATAACCCGAAGTACTATGCCGGAGGCCCATCAGCGGGCCAGAATGAGTACAAGGAGCATGATCAGAGCTACGTGGTCTTTGAGACCAAAAGAACAGACAAGCAGAGCTTGTACCGGCGGTGCCTGGAGGTAAATGTCGTTATGTCGGCAGTACCGAAGCTAATGTACTGGTCTGATCAGGCCATTGGCTGGGACAGGGCAGATCATCCCAGGATCATGCCAAACCCTGGCGGGTATGCTCTGGTGATGGATCCGACATTCGTTGGGCCGGCTAATAACGTGAGATTCAGCAAGGTCCTCATTGACAATGGAAGCAGCATCAACATCATGTACCGAGATACGATGCAGAAGCTGGGCATCAAGGAAAATATGTTGGAGCCAAGCAAGACCACGTTCCATGGCATTGTGCCGGGACTTTCGTGTGCGCCAATGGGCAAGATCCGGATGGATGTCATGTTTGGCAGCCGGGATAACTGCAGGGTGGAGAACCTCATGTTCGAGGTGGTTGATCTGGAAAGCCCCTACCATGCTTTGCTGGGTAGGCCGGCACTGGCAAAGTTCATGGCCTCTACGCATGTTGCGTATCTGAAGATGAAAATGCCGGGGCCCAAGGGAGTGATCACCATCATTGGTGATTACAAGCGCTCGATGGCATGTGCAACAGCCGGATCTAATCTGGCCGAGACTCTGATCATTGCAGAGGAAAAGAAGAGGCTCAAGCGAGCAGTGGAGATTGCTGAAACGGTCGTGGCCGGCAAATCTATGCCGGGCATGGCAAATCCCGGTGGCAGTGCTACTTTTCAAGCAGGCAAGGAGGTCAAAAAGGTGCCTCTGGATGAAGCTTTCCCGGAGCGCCATGCCCTCGTCGGGGCAAGTCTGGATCCCAAATAGGAAAGCGAGCTCATCAGCTTCCTTCGTGAGAATCGGGATATCTTTGCATGGTCTACTTCAGACTTGCAAGGTGTGCCGAGGGAGCTGGCTGAGCACGCATTGCATGTAAGACCGGATGCTAAGCCGGTGAAGCAGCCGCTCTGGCGGAATGCCGGCGATAGAAGGAAAGCCATATGGGAGGAAGTGGCCAGGCTCCTAGCCTCCGGCTTTATCAAGGAAGTACTGCATCCGGATTGGGTGTCTAATCCGGTTTTGGTGGAAAAGAAGAAAGATGAGCCCGCCATAGTGAAAGTATGGCGGATGTGTGTTGATTACACCAACTTGAATAAGGCATGTCCTAAAGATCCATTCCCGCTCCCTCGAATCGATCAAGTGATTGATTCCACAGCTGGATGTGAACTGTTATCATTTGTAGATGCCTATTCTGGTTTCCACCAGATCCCTTTGTATGAGCCGGATCAAATAAAGACATCCTTTATTACCCCGTACGGGGCTTATTGTTATCTCACCATGCCGTTCGGTTTAAGAAATGCCGGCGCAACTTATCAGAGATGTATGCAGAAGTGTTTGCATGATCAAATAGATAAAAATGTGCAGGTATATGTCGACGATGTCATCATAAAGACCAAGGAGAGTGAAACTCTCATAGGTGATCTCCGGGAAACCTTTGCAAACTTAAGGAGATTCCGGATGAAGTTAAATCCGGCAAAGTGTACCTTTGGTGTGCCGGCGGGCAAGTTGCTCGGCTTCCTTGTTTCCAGCCGGGGTATTGAGGTAAATCCCGGCAAGATTCGTGCTATAGAAAGAATGAAGCCGCCGACAGATTTGAAGGAAGTACAGAAGTTTGCAGGATGCCTCGCATCCCTGAGCCGTTTCATAAGCCGGCTGGGCGAGAAAGCTTTGCCGTTATATCAGTTGATGAAGAAGTCCGACACATTTGTCTGGACAACGCAAGCAGATGCAGCTTTCAAGGAATTGAAACAGATGTTGTCAACAGCGCCGGTATTGGCATCTCCAATGCCCCGGGAGCCGATGTTGCTTTATATAGCGGCAACCAACAGGGTTGTCAGTGCAGTGGTAGTAGTGGAGCGAGAGGAGGGAGGCAAAACCGTGCAGCGGCCGGTATATTATCTGAGTGAAGTCCTCTCCACCTCAAAGCAAAACTACCCACACTATCAGAAGATGACTTATGGTGTCTATATGGCGGCCAAGAAGCTCAAGCATTACTTCCAAGAGCATCCAATCCGGGTAGTGGCCGAGGCCCCTATCTCGGAGATCATAAGTAACAAAGATGCCAGTGGCAGAATTGCCAAGTGGGCAATAGAGCTTTCACCATATACACCTCAGTATGACAAGAGAGATACAATCAAGTCCCAGGTGTTGGCTGATTTCTTTATTGACTGGGCCGAGATACAGTATGAGCCACCATTGCCAGATGCAAATTATTGGAGGATGCATTTCGATGGGTCCAAGACAATCCATGGCCTAGGTGCCGACATAGTTCTCAGTTCACCAAAAAATGACCAATTGAGATATGTCCTACAGATTCATTTTGCAGCATCAAATAATGTGGCGGAATATGAGGCACTTGTGCATGGCCTGAAGGTGTCTAAGGACATAGGAATTCGCCGAATTATGTGTTTCGGTGATTCTGACTTAGTGATTCAGCAGTGTTCCGGAATATGGGATGCGCATGATGCTAACATGGGATCCTACCGTTTCCTGGTGCAGCAGTTAAGTGGTTACTTTGAAGGTTGTGAGTTCCGGCATGTTCTCCGGGCTCAGAACGATGCAGCCGATACATTGTCCAAGCTGGGGTCTTCCAGAGATTCAATCCCGCCCGGCATCTCTTTGGAGCATCTGAGGAGGCCGTCAATCAAGCCCTCGCCGGAGTCATCTTCCATTTATGTCCCGCCAAGTCCGGAGGATGCGGTTCCAATGGAGGTAGATGCCGGAGCCAGATCAGATAACTCGGCGACTGTTACCACAGTCCCGGGGACTGGTCCGGCATATGCGGTGAGTGCGGTATTCCGGAGCAGAGCTAAGGGCAAGGGTAAAATTTACCAAGAGGTTGCGCCGGTATACCCGCGGACTGCTCCGGCATACCCGAGGACTGATCCCACAGTCCCGGGGACTTCGCAGCCCATGGAGATCGATTATGTGTCGGTCGAAATGATGGAGATAGATCAGGCAGCGTTCACTCTCAGGGAAGTGCCCTCATGGGCACGTCCTATTATGAATTTCTTGGTGGATGGTCAAGTGCCGGCGGATGAAGCCGAGGCACGCCGGATTGCAAGGAGATCCAAAGGGTATACCATCATAAACAAGGAAATGTACAAAAGAAGTGTCACCGGAGTACTGCAGAGATGTGTCGAATCTGCGGAAGGTCTGGAGATGCTCCGGGAAATTCATCAGGGGGAGTGTGGCCACCACGCTTTGTCCAGAGCATTGGTGGCAAAGGTGTTCCGGCACGGGTTTTATTGGCCGACGGCACTGCAAGAAGCAGAAAACTTGGTCCGGAAATGCAATGGATGCCAGAGATATGCCCACCAGATTCATCAGCCGGCATCTGCCTTGAAGACTATCCCGATAACCTGGCCCTTTGCTGTTTGGGGCCTGGATATGGTCGGGGCTTTTAAGCCGGCCAGAGGAAAGATGACCCATATCCTGGTCATGGTGGACAAGTTCACCAAATGGATTGAAGTGAAGCCCATAAGCAAGTGTGATGGTCACACAGCAGTGAAATTCTTAAAAGATATAATCTTGAGGTATGGTGTCCCTCATGGCATCATCACTGACAATGGGTCAAACTTTGCCCAAGGGCCATTTGCCAGATTTTGTGAGGAAGTGGGAATCCGGCTGGACATTGCGTCGGTTGCTCACCCTTGTACCAATGGCCAAGTAGAGAGGTCAAATGGGCTAGTGTTATCCGGCATAAAGCCCCGGCTGATAGAGACACTGGAGAAAACTCCGGGATGTTGGCTAGATGAATTGCCGGCGGTACTTTGGAGTTTAAGGACAACTCCGAATAGGTCAACAGGCTACACACCATTTTTCCTGGTGTATGGAGCAGAAGCTGTGCTTCCAACAGATGTAATACATGATGCACCAAGAGTAGTGCTATATACTGAGGAAGAGGCTAAAGAAGCCAGGGAAAATGATGTGGATCTGCTAGAGGAAGCAAGAGAAATAACTCTGTCAAGAACAGCAGTATATCAGCAGAACCTCAGACGCTATCATGCGCAGAAGGTAAATCCAAGGAGATTCCAAGAGGGAGATCTAGTACTCCGGCTAAGGCAAGGCACGGAAGGCCGGCATAAGTTAACTCCTCCATGGGAGGGGCCATTCATTGTGAGTAGAGCCCTGCACAATGATGCCTATTATCTTATAGATGCGCAGGCCCCCAAGAAGGACAAGGCGGACAGGTCCGGAGAAGAAACCAAGAGGCCATGGAACATAGCTCTACTCCGCCCCTTTTACTCCTGAGAAACATAATGTATGTATTTCCATTTTGCTTTTTGTGCCGGTATAAGGCTAATAAATGATGTGTCGGCATCCCGACGAGATCGGGCACTGCCTCCGGGATATATCGTTGTTTATTTTCAGTTCTTGTTATGTGCCGGCTGGCCTGTTTTGAATGCTTCCTATGTCGGCCTAGTAGTGTGTCGGCACCAAAGGCCGCTCTTTGACTCAGCTGCTGTCCGAAACCCGGCTTCATGGCTAGCAAGAGTAGATGCCGGAGGTTGTCTACACATGGAAAACGGCTAAGGAGAATAGAGCAAGCGAACCGACATTTTTGTTAAAGCTAAAGTTAAAACTTGAAATGTCGGGTGATTTGAAGTCTAAGTTTCAAAGTTAAAGTACTGTATGTTCGATGAAGCAACCTTGAGACTCATACGTCGAAAGCCAATTAAGGTAGACAAGTAGCCAAGGTTGTGGAATTGAGGAAACAGGAAAACAAACTCGGTGACTTAGCCAAAGATGATCCGGCATTGATAACAAGCAAACCGAGATAAAACTTGTTCAGGTAGCAAACCAAAGGAAATTAAACGTATATCTTACAACTGCACCCGGCATACCGGGGATCTGATAAAACTTAAAGTTTTTGTGCTGCAAAGTCAAGGAGCAGCGGCAGAAGCAGAGCCGCCGGCTGGAGGAGCTGTAGCGGTGGAGATGTCGGCCTCAGGAGTGCCGGATCCAGCAGACGGAATGGAGCCGTCACCTCCGCCCGGGACAGACGCCTGTTCCGGAGCATCAGTGTCGGCCTCTTCGGTTTCCCCTTCATCTTGGCTGGAGTCCGAGCCCTCAGCATCAGCAGCTTCCTTGGTGGCATACTCCGCTATCTTCTCCGGCTCACGGATGTCCCGGACAAAGACATCGGTGTCGGCATAGTCCACATAGCTGTGGGCCAATTCCCGCCGACGACGGATGTGTTCCGGATCCGTGGTCCAGATAGACCCTTCGCGCACAGTGCGCAAAGTCTCCAGGTCTACTTTCTCATACCAGGAGAGGAAGTAGCTGAGAGCTTCATCAGCTCCTACCCTCGCGCCGGAATCCCGCCACTCCCGGAGGCGAACCTTGGCAAGCTGCAGGTCGTTGCCGAGATCAACAGGATCAGTGGGCGTCCTTTGTCCCGGCCAGAGGGCAGAGAATGCCTCCTGGGCGCCATAAAAGAGTTCTTCAGTATAGAGGGTCATGGTGTTCTTCCGGGATTGCAGAGCCAGCAGCTGCTCGGACATGTCCCAGTTGGCCGAGTCAACCGGAACACCCCGGTTCTCTCGATCCAACTGCAGAGCCCTCTTAACGTCTTCGACGGAAGCGGGGAACATGTCTGAGAAAAATAGATGATGTTAGCACAAGGAGAGTATGTCGGCATAAAGGGTATGTCGGAAGAGAGCAGGATATGTCGGGCAGGATAAGGAAAAAGGATTTGAAGCTTACTGGCGAGGTCAGCATTGAGCTATGCGACGGTAACCTCCCATTTGGTCGCCTGCTCCTTCAGGCTGGACAGTTCGGCATGGGCAGTGGAGGCATCAGTCTCGGAAGCAACGAGCAAGTCCTGGGTCTTCTTCAGTTGGCCCTCCCTCTGTTCCTTCTCGTCCAGAAGCTCGGTGATCCGGCCCTTCAGCTGTTCTACCTCGGCCTTGTGAGCGGCATCCCGGTCGTCCAGTTGCTTGGCCACATCCACTGAGGACATACAATCCTGGTGGCGTGCTTCCAGTCCAGCTTTCTCATCTAAAAAGATTTGAAGTCAAAGTAGTGTGAAGATAGAAAACAATGACAAGAGTTAAAGGATTTGAAGTACAACGAAAGAGATAAAAGATCTTCAGGAATCCGGCATACCTGTCAGCTCCTTCACCCTCTTAAGAAGCTCGGCGACTTGTTCTTCAGTACCAGCTGAAGAATGTCGGCACAAGGTTATGCGTCGGCAGGAATAATATTGCAAAGAAAAAAGAGGAAAGGTGTCCGGCATATAGCGGTATGTCGGCGAAGTTTACCTCTCTGGGACAGCTCCAGCCGAAGCTTGCTATGCTCGTCGGATAACTTCCGATGCTCGCACACCAAGTCGTGGTACAAGTCGGCGCGTGTGTTGTTCATGCGCTGCAAAAGTGTCAGGATTCAAAAGGTTGTTAACAAAAGTCTAGCATATCAGTGCAAATGATGATTGTACGAAGTGTTCATGATATTGAAGACCCGGCACAGGTGCTGCACACCTATCCCGGCTCTCGGTGACTAGGATTTGAAGCTCGGATTGAGCTTATATCTCGGTCAAAAGGATTTGAAAAATAACTAAAGGTGAAATAGGTAAAGACCCGGCACAGGTGCTGCGCACCTATCCCGGCTCTCGGTGACTAGGATTTGAAGCTCGGATCGAGCTCATATGTCGGCAGTTAATTCGAGAACAGATAACTACAAGATTATTGGAAAATCCCGGATGTCCGTATCCCGGACAGCCGACATTTTCGGGGACTGGGGATATGTGTATAGGTAGAGAAGACTTACGTTGGTAGCATCGGCCAGTTGGTGAAGTCTCTGCTGGAGACTGAGGAGCTCGCAGGCAATTGGAAGGGGCTTCGCGGCCAGGATGTCTGAGGGATTGCCAGTGGCCGAGGCTTCGGCCATCTTCTTGCTCCTGGAGTCCGCGGTGTCCATGTTGCCGGCGTCATTCCACCTGGCACAGTGCTCCTTGAGAGACCCAAGGCTCTGATCACTTTTCGTCACCAGGGGGATGATGCCCTCAAGTTCTGGCGTGTCGAAGAAGTTGCGCCGGTAGCCAGGCCGGGTTGCTGCCCTGCCAAGATGCAGGGCCAGGGCAGAGCTGGTCCGGGACACCGCTTTAGAAGGAGCAGTGGCGGCGGCTGGTGTGCCGGACTTGGTCGGATGAAACTTGAGTGTGCCGGACTTGACCGGGGCAGAGGTCTTGTCCGGGATGAGGGTCTTGGCCAGAGCAGCGGTCTTAGGTGGCGCTGGAGTCTTCTCAATAGAGGGAGTCTTGGGGGCAGGTTGTTCCGGCGCGGCCGGTGCAGCTTGGCCAGCAGAGGCAGGTTCCGGAATAGTCCGGACTTCCGGCACGGCCGGGCCTTTCCCTTTGTCATCTGTGCCGGCGCTCTTGTTGCTTGCGCCGGCTTCTTCAGTTGTGCCGGCGTCGCTGGTGGGCGCGCCGGAGTCTGGGGCTTCTTGGTGGGCTCCTGTGTCCATGTGGACATCAGAGGCCGATGGTTCCTGTTGAGCCCCCGAGTCCATGTGGACTTCGGGGGCAGAGTTGTCTTGTTCCGGCGGAGGATCGTCCTTCGCCGGAGAGGTGGTCTTGTCGGGCGCAGGCGAAGATGCCGGCGCCGGGGAGGTCGTATGGCTGGCAGAGGGTATGTCGGAGGTAGCAGGGGCCGCTGGCTTGGTAACCTTCGGGCCGCCACTCGAGCCAGAAGCCTGTTCCGGCGCAAGAGGAGCTCTGAAAAAGAGAAAACACCAAGTCAATAATCAAAGCAAGAGATATGTCGGAGGAGATACAAAGAAAAGAAACTTACCCCGCGGCAACAGGCCTCGGTTTCTTCGGGATAGGCACGCCAACCTTCTGCCTCTTCTGTTGCTGAGGTGTGTCGGGTTGGGGCTTCACGCCTCGCTTCCGGCCGGAACGTCCACCGATGGAAGGAGGTCCCTGGTTCAGAGGAGCGGCATCGACAACCATGTCGTCCGGGATAGCTGAGGACAGCATTGGAAAGGCGTAAGCAACAGGTGTTTCTGGAAAAGCATAAGCAAGAGGTGTCGGGCAGATAAACGTCTGGCAATCTTCGTCAAGGTCAGGGTCACTCCAGTCTTGAGTGGAATGCCGGAATGAAGAGGCCTTACCCGCGGCAGCGGTAGCACGGGTGTTCCGGGGCAGCTTGTCCCAATGATCCGGGTCTTCAACATCCGCAGCAGTGCGGTCTGCCGCGATCTTGATCCGGGAGTTCTCCATACCCTGGAAGCTGAACTTCTGCATATTTGCAAAGTAAATTGGACAAAAGCAAGGAATATGCCGGTGCAAGAAGTATGTCGGATCAGGCATGATATATGTCGATAAATAGATATGTGCCGGCTTAAGTATCTATATGCCGGGCAAAAGAGCATGTGTCGGCCAGAGTATTTACCGTCGGGGCAGGCCGGTCCCGGCTGTATGGTTCAAGTCCCCAGGCAAAGGTGGCCTGAGAGGACTTGCAGACGTCCTTGATCCGCCGCAGAATGTCGGCCGGAGTCAGCTCATGTGTGGAGTGCCGGGTAGGGTCCATGGGCCCGCTCATCTGGCATATCTTGTGCGACCGGCGCTGCAGAGGGGAGACGCGCCGGCTGATATAGCATGCCACCAGATCTTGAGGGGTAAGGCCGGCATCCCGGAGCTCGCCCTTAACCCGGTGGAGCGCGTTCACCGGCATCACCGAGTTCTTCGGGTTGTAAGTCCAATTCTTCATGGCCAAAGGTGGCTCGTCCACAAATGGCGGCAGGTTGAGCAGATCCTCGTCGGTGGTGTTCTTGACGTAGAAGAAGCTTTTCTGCCACTTCTTGCAAGACTCAAGGAGCTCCACCTTGGGGAAGTCCGAGCCCTTCCGGGACATGATGGTCGCCGCACCGCATAGGGTCATGGGGCGGTCCTTCTTCTCCTGGGCTGTCTCCTGCGGCTCATCCTTGCTCCGGGGAGGCTCTTGGATGACTTGCTTCCGCAGTTGGAAGTACTTCGCCCAGCCTTGGGATAAGGGCTCTATGCCGGCATAGCCTTCACAAAAAGCAGCGAAGGCGGAGAGGATCATCACGGCATTGGCCGGGATATGATGAGGTTGTAGATCGTAGGTGTCGAGGATGTCCCGGAAGAAGTCCGACACCGACAGGCCGAAACCCCGCTCGAAGTGAGCGATGAAGACGACGCGTTCGCCGGGTTCGGGTGCCGGCGCAGTCTCTCCCGCCGGTAGCCGGCATGCAACTCCCTCCGGTACTCTCCTGGTGGAGGTGACCCAGGATATGTCGGCCGGGGTAACCTCCGACCCCTCCCAGCCGGAGCGTCCTTGGACCCGGGCCGAGTTATCTTCCTCTGAGGCCGAGGTACCCGTCATGCTTGATGATGCCATCTTAATGGCCGGGACAAGGCGTGAGAGCCGGAGTCCCGTGATGTTAATCCTATCAAGGCCGGAGAAAAGAGGGAGGTTAGTCTCTCCGGCATACCGCCCTCACCAATGTTAGCAGAAATAGAAGATCTACCGAGGCAGTTAAAACTGGAGATAAACATGGGTATAATTCCTACGCAAGAACAGCGGTGAACTACAAAAGGGATATCACTGGCAATGCTAAGGAGACATCGAGCAGAGAAACTAGCGCAGATTCAAGCTAGCAGGGCTATCGTGCTATAACTACAAAGAGGCAGGAGGGATGAAGAACAAGAACAGAGAAAGAGAAGCTCACCGAAGCTTGGCCGGTGGTGGTGGAACGACGGCGAGCGTGCAGAGGAAGATCGGATCTCTCGGCAATGTTGCAGAGAGGAGCGGCGGCATCATCGACGATGACGCCGGACATCGGCAAGCGGAGGCGCCGGCGTGCAGGTGGGCGATGGCGGCGGCTTTCCTTCTCGGTTCCTTGGTCCGGCGGCGAAGCGCAGGGGGCAGAGGATCTGAGGAAGACGAAGACTGTGTGGGGGTAAAATGAGCAAGTTACCCCCACCCCGTATTTATACCGAGGAGGCCGGTCGTGGGGGTCGTGGGGAGTGTTCCACTACCACGACCGTTTCTGTGGCGAGGCGCCACGTGGCGGCACGGAGTGGGGCGGCGGTTCCTGTAACCGAGCCACGACGCAATGATGGCGAGGAGTAACTGCGCTGTGAACCGTCACATCATGTGACCGTTCGAGGTGGCAGGGTAGTTGCAAGTTTTGATGCAAACTGTCAGGCGTGGCTTCTCGAGGAAGACTCGTCTATATGTCGGAATAACTGCCCGGTGTATGTGTTCCGTCCGGAATACCCTCGGGACCGGCCGGAATAACTTTTGGAGAAGGAACAGTGGCCGGGATACGGGTAGATGTACCGGCATATAAACTGATCGTCGGGTTATAACGGAAAACTGGAGAATGATGAAAAAAGGATATGTTGAACCTGTCAAGGCTCCACAGTTATGACTGGGGAACCTCGGCACCTTCGGGGACTAGTGTCGGGGGGATGACCCCCGATAGGGTCAAGAGACTAGAAAGGTGCAAGGTTCAGGGTTGACTTTATACCGGTTGACCAAGGGAAGGGCCTGGCCGGAATATAGGAGCATCGGCCAGGCCGGCATATATGTATATCCCGGCTGATGTCTGGATATGCCGGATTAACCGGAATACTAACTGGGGAGTGCCGGCATATACTTAGATATGCCGGCCTATCTATTCTGTGTGTTGTGCAGGAGCAAGGGAGGCCGGATTACCCGACCTTCATAGGTCGTTGGTCCGGCATATATGTCCAGGATATGGCCAACGGTCATATCCGGGATACTTAAGTCAATCAAGGTGTCACATCGCTACAATCAAGGAAGAAAACATCCAAGCATGGTAGCAGGGTATGATGGCAGGGTGCACAGTGGAGGTTACCCACCCTCACTGTGCACAAGTACAAGCTTACCTCAGAGTAGTAAGGTCACAGTCCATGAAGTACAAGGTACAGCAAGGTGAGTCCCATCGAGAGCAATCAGGGAGAAAGTCATGGGCGTCTGCCCTCGACAGCAAGTCCTGTTTGGAGTGTAGTTGGTGTCTCCTGGTCTCCTATGACCGTTGTAACCCTGGCCACCACTATATAAGGTGGCACAGGGAGTCCTAGCAAAGGGTTGGAGGTTTGTTGGTCACTAAGTATTCCTACACTTAGCAGTTCATCTTCCTCCTCTAGCAGAGAGCTCGGAAGCACCAGTGTTGTATACTCCATCGATCCAAATATAAAGCAAGTAGAGCAGGAGTAGGGGTGTTATCTCCTTACGAGAGCCCCGAACCTGGGTAGATCTGTGTTCCTTTCTGTCGGGCTCTTTAGTTCGTTCCCCTCTCCCGAATCCTCCAGCATCTAGTCGGCCCCCATTTAAGCCATCCTATGGCATATGTTGTTTCACCACGACGACAATCATTGGTATTGGCATCCCCTTGGCTTGTTCCAAGCTTGGGGGAGTGCCGCGGTATCACATCATTACCTTTTACCCATTTACTTTTCAAGTAGAGTCATATCATGAATAGAGAAGTTATCTTATAGGATAGTTTGTAGTGTGGAAGTATCTCTCCTTTAGTTGGTTATCTATGTATCCCTTGGTGTGAGTTGCGATTATAAAATATTAATGAGAAGTCTTATCATTTACTTTCTGCACACTCTATGTTAGTTTGCAATTTTTCTTATATGATTAGTCTTGTTGATTAGTATTGGTATCACTTTGGGAGCATGAGTAAATCTAGTTGGTTTTGGTAAACTTAGCAATGGTCAGTAGCAACAATACTTTGAGGCTTGAGTAGAAAAGAGGGAAATACTTGTAGATACATCATTTCAGCTTTCCTTCATGATTGGCTCTTAAGCATTAGTATTCTCAAGTTAAGATCGTTTGTACTTTCAAGGAAGTTTGCATGATTGTTTTCTATCACATGTATGTCTGTTTGTTTCATGCAACTCTTATGCTTGCTACCCAGCCTTGCTAGCCAAAAACTTGTACTGAGAGGGAATACTTCTCGTGCATCGAATTCCCAAAAACCAAGTTACTTCCAAAGAGTCCACTATAAATTCCTATGTATGGTATTTCAAGCCATTCCAAGTAAATTTTAATGTGCTACCTTTCAAAAACCTTCAAATACTTCTCATTTTGTGCCACTGTTTTTAGCTCATGAGGATGTGGTGGTTGAGTTTGTTATCTTCCATACTAAATTGAGTGCCCCTCGACTTGCATGCTTCATCTGCTCGTCACTAATTTTGCAAGGGAGCTGGTCAGACCATTATAACAAAAAAAGAAAAGAAAAAGGCCCTCCTCCATGGTATGTGAAAGTTGGTGGGCACACGATGGAATCGGTTAGCCATGGTTTGTGAAAGGAAAAGTGGGGAGGAGTGCCAAACTATAAAAGAGCATATAAATGCCTCTACAACAATTCGGAACCGCTCTCACTTGTTTAGTATGGAAGATGGCAAGAACTTTGTTACTAGTCGTTGACCGAAACAACCACTTATCAAAACTTTTTTATCTCTGTTTTATAAATGAAAAGCTCTAGCACATGTTTAATCCCTGCTTCCCTCTACGAAGGGCCTATCTTTTACTTTTATGTTGAGTCAACCTATTCCCCTCTGTCTCAAGCAAGCATTCGAGTTGTCATGTTTCAATCATCCATATGTTGATTTATTCAATTATGTTTCCTGTCTTCCTTTGTTTAGTATGATGCTTTTATCTGAAAGAATGTACCTTTGAAAGCTATCTATGACTGTAAAGAGATTGTTATGATTGAGCATGTGATTTTTTGCTTTGTAAGCTCTGATATAAAAGGCACCGATCAAAATATAAGTACAATCTGTTCATTGTTCTCTGACCAAGAACAAAGGTTTGCCATCACCAATTATGATTTACGTTGTGCATCTTTATTGTGATTCCCTTTGCTTATTGCAAGTCAAGTTATATGAAGGGAAGTTGCTATCTATTATGACTTGTGCCTTGGTAAGTGTGATGCTTCTTGTCCGTATTTTGTTTATCGACACTTCACTCCATAAACCTGTGGTCATGTTTACCGAGTTCAGTTTTCGCTTGGGGACAAGCGAGGTCTAAGCTTGGGGGGTTGATACATCCATTTTGCATCACTATTTTATATCATAATTTACTGTTATTCATTGATATATTTCATATTTAGAGATGATACTTATGTTGTTTCCTCTGTTTTCACATGTTTGATGATTATTGGAGAGCTTGCTGCCGGAGTCATGATTCTGCTGGAAAAAGGACCATCAAGACACCATATTTCTGAAGATCAGCAATTCCAGGAAAATACCCAGAAATTCATATTTCATCGGAGGACGGAAGTAGCCAGAAGGAGAGGGCGAGGGGAGCAGCCATGGGCCCACACCACTAGGTGGCGTGGGCCAGCCCTAGGCCGCGCCACCCAGTTTTGTGGCCGCCCTGGCCCACTTCCACTAGCGTCCCCTCACGTATATCATCGTCCCCAAAAACCTAAGACACGAGGGGGATCAGAGATAGACTCTGCCGCCTCCGCGGGGAGGAAAACACAGCGAGAGAAAGCTCTCCGGCAGGTAGAAATCTGCCGGGGAAATTCCTTCCCAGAGAGAGGAGATCGTCGCCATCGTCATCGCCATTGAGCTGGGATTCATCAAGATTATCATCATCATCATGCTCATCACTAGCACCCTCATCACTGCCATCACCACGCCATCCCGCTATAACATCTTGGTTGAATCTTGTCCAATTCTTAGGGGGAACTTTCCCGGTGTTGATTACTCTTGTAGTTGATGCTATTGAGTGGAACTGTTGAATTAAGGTTTATGTTCAGATTGTTATTTACCATTATTTCACCTTTGGTCATGATCCATATGATGTCTTGTGAGTAGTTCGTTTAGTTCTTGAGGACATGGGAGAAGTCGAGGTGTTAGTAGTGAAACTATGTTGAGTAATATTTAATGGTTTGATATATTTATGTTGTGGTGCAATTCTACTAGTGGTGTCATGTGAACGTCGACTACATGATACTTCACCTTTATGGGCCTAGTGGAATTCATTGTGTATTTGGCTACTATTTGTGGGGTTGCCGGAGCGACAGAAACCTAAACCCCCGTTAGGAAACCATTGCACCAGGGAGTGTAGGATCTTTAAGGCTGTGGTTAGATTTATCTTAATTACTTTCTTGTAGTTGCGGATGCTTGCAAGGGGTATAATCACAAGTGTGTATTAGTCCAAGTTGGGGTAGTGCACTAGCATAGGTTCACCCCCATAACACTTATCAAACCAATGAAGATTACTTAGTTGCATGAAGCGAAAGCACTTGACAGACTCCCGTGTGTCCTCGGGAACATTTGGTAATCATAAGTTACACAACCGGCTTGTCCTTTGCTCTAAAAAGGATTGGGCCACTTGCAGCAATTATTATTATTGTCTTTTATTGACTCGTACTTTATTTACTTGCACCACCAAATATCCTTGAAAACCCGTTTGCTAGTATTTACAGTGAATCCTTGATCAAAACTGCTTGTCAACACCTTTTGCTCCTCATTGGGTTCGACACTCTTATTTATCAAAAGTACTACAATACACCCCCTATACTTGTGGGTCATCACATACATGTTGGATCAGAATAAGTAGTAAAGAATAGGGTAATAATATTTATCTACTCATACATCAAGAACGTAATAACATATACATCTCATTGATCATCCAATGAAATAAAGATCCATGATGGTGCGGTGTTGATGATGTAGATGACCGACCAGTTGGGAACCCCAAGAGAAGGTGTGATGAGCACAGCAGCAAGTTTTCCCTCAGTTATGAAACCAAGGTAATCAATCCAGTAGGAGAAAGCCAAACTTAAGAAGATGATGCTTGCTAGCTTCGTGACACTCCGGACAAGGGCTCCGGATATAACTGCTTGTCAGCGTGTCTTCCCCCAGCAGCAACGTGAAACCTGCACACAACACAAACAAGTACTTTGCTCCCAACTTACGATGAGGTTGTCAATCTCACCGGTTTGCTATAAACAAAGGATTGAGCGTATCGAGTGGTAAAAGGATAATAGTAATGCAAGTAAAGTAAATAGTGCGAGTAATAGTAAAATGGTAAAGCAATGTAAAGGAAATTGGACCGGGGTCCACAGTTCACTAGTGGTGTCTCTCCATAAGATAAATAAAGCATGCTGGGTAAACAAATTACAGTTGGGCAATTGATAGAGTAAAGATAACTTACATACATCACGAGGATCACTATGAGGCTTACTCTGGGCATTACGACAAAATACATAGACCGTAATCCAACTGCATCTATGACTAAAAATTCACTCGCGGGGAATCGTCCGAGGACCCCTTGAGTATTAAGTTGCGAACAACAGATAATTGCATTAAGCAAAGTGCATAATTTAAACTAAGCAAATATCCTTAGACACAAGAATGTTATTTTCTCCCTAGTGGCAACAACACATCTACAACCTTAGAGGTATATGTCACTTCCCCAGATTAAATAGAGGCAAGAACCCGACTATCGAGCATAAATACTCCCTCTTGGAGTTACTAGCATCTACTCGGCCAAGATAGCTACTCGCAACGGAAAGCATGCAAGATCATAAACAACATAGAGATAACATAAGATATAATTCAGCACATCAACTTGACATAGTACCAATACTCATCGGATCCCAACAAACACAACATGTATGATTACATAAAGATGATCTTGATCATGTAGGGCAGCTCACAAGATCTAAACATGAAGCACATGGTGGAGAAGACAACCATCTAGCTACTGCTATGGACCCATAGTCCAAGGTAGACTACTCACACATCACTCCGGAGGCAACCATGGTGGTGGAGAAGGCCTCCGGCAGGGTGCCGGGAAGAGCTCCTGGATCCTCCCGATCTCGTTTTGACGACGGCGGCGGCTTGCAGTATGTTTTGAGCAAAAGTGATCCATCCCCTAGGTTTTTCCCGTCGAGAGGACTTTATAGGCGAAGGGGCAACGTCAGGAGGTGGACCAGGTGCCCTCACCATAGGTGGGCGCGGCCAGGGGCTGGGTCGCGCCCCCCTGTGGTGTGGCTGGCCCCTAGCCCCCCTCCGTCTCATCTTCGGTCTTCGCGAAGCTTCGGTAAAAATAGGAGGTTCGGCCTTTGTTTCGTCCAATTCCGAGAATATTTCATGTGTAACTTTTCTGAAACACAAAAACAGCATAAAACAGGGAACTGGCACTGTGGCATCTTGTTAATAGGTTAGTTCCGGAAAATGCATAAAAACGCCACGAAGTGTAACAAAACACAAAGCAAATGGTGTAAGAACAAGCATGGAGCATAAAAAATTATAGATACGTTTGAGACGTATCAATCCACCACATAGGAATTACATAATATGCACCATAATCCTGTTGGGCAGCTCATATGGCATATAAACATTGAAGCATAAGAGAGATAGAACAAGCTACTGCCACAAACCCATAGTCCAGAGGTGGACTACTCCCTTTTCATGGTGGTGATGATAGTGTTGATGTCGGAGAGGGTGGAAAAGTGTCTAGGGGCAACTTCGGCAGCATTTCCCCCTCCAATCTTCACTGGAACAACCTCTGTTTTTGTGTTTCGTGTTTCTCCACCGCCTCTCAGAAACACCGAGGGGGGTCTTTATATTGGTGTTTTTAGGTCAAGCTGAGCGTCGGGAGACAAAGATGTACGGCATCAGAGGTCCGAGGGCCAAACGGCATTGGGTGGCGTGGCCTGGCTTGGGGCCCGCACCACCTGTGCCCGTTTGGGCCTCATGGCCTCCCTAATTGACTTCTCGTGCTCCAGAAAGTTCTCTTGATAAAATATTAATGCCTGAAAAATCCCAGGTCAATTTGAGTTCGGGAAGGTTCCTGAAACGCAAAAATACACAAAATAGGGTTTTCCTATCCTGCAGAGTTATAACCAAAATAAGGGGGACCAATGAAAAATCCCCATAAATCATTGCAAATCATGATAATAACAACTAATAACATTATAATATGTAGGAATATATATCAATAAACTACAAAGTTCATGCATGTATTTTGCATTCATCAACATCTCCAAGCTTAACCCATGCTCGTCCTCGAGTATGAAGGTGATAAAATCAAACTAGAACTTTGAAGTTTATTGCTTCTATGAAAATAACAAGTAGTAATGCATATGATAGATGATTAAATCTTTAATGAACAGCAACAAGCAAATGAGATATCAAGTGGTACTTCTAATTCAAGTCAATGATGTCCAACAATCAATAACAAAGTGCAAAAACAATTAAAAGTACTATGGACATTAAACATGCAAGTTCTTGTGCTTTGGAACTTTTTTATTTCTTTCTTTATTTCTTCTCTTCTATTTTATTTTGAACAAGTAGCCACTGAAAGTAAGTAGAGAATATATGTGCCAAGCTTTGATGCTAAAGAGAAAATAAATTGTACAATTGTGCAACTCAAATCAACGGTAGTGAAGTGCAAATATGGTTCACATGATCAACACTTTACTAGTTGTAAGTCTCATACCCTATTGTTAATAGAACCTTCCACCATGCACTACTCTACTTTATAATTACCATAGATTTTCATTGTGTGCATATAGTTTCAACCAAGTGCTCGCAAAGGGTTTTCCTGTTCTGCAGAGTTATAATCAAAATAAGGGGGATCAATGGAAAATCCCCATAAATCATTGAAAATCATGATTATCACAACTAATAATATTATAATATATAGGAATATGCATCAGTAAACTACAAAGTTCATGCATGTATTTTGCATGCATCACATACAAGAAAATAACTTGCATAGGAGAAGAATTTTAGCATTAAAAACATTATCATTTGTACATAGCCATAGCGACCATAATAAGGCAACCGATCCCACCCGTTGAAGATCCTGTCCCTGTGGTCTATATCGTGCAACCAACTACCAAAAGTATTAGGAACAATGCGTGACCGATATAGGGGCGAGGCCGTTGGATGGCGGACCATATAGAACACGTGAACTTGCATTAGAAAAATAAGTGTATTTAGTCATGATGACAAAAACAATAGTTTTTGCTTCCTTGCCAGGTGCGCTTTACAAAAGTTTTATTTGGTTAGGATAATACCTTGACGAAGATACCATGTACAGATTATAATCTTAAGTGATACTTTCATCTTCCAAACTTTTTTATTATCGATGACCAGTGCATCAAAATGGACTAATGCTTAGTACATGGAATCTACTAAAATTTTGCTATTATCATATATATTCCATCTGAACTCATCAGGTTCCGACGATAGCTGGATAAAAGCCAACTGCTTTTGTAGAGTATGCCATGACACAACTCTCACACCGATGAGGACTGATTTAAGATCTAAGCAAATTTTTTCTTTTAAAGTTTAATACTCATTGATATTTACCAAATTTTACTAATTATTTGGAGGGAATTGCTATGAACTGTTAGCAAGCAGAAAACTTTTTTGTGTATTTATTATTTTAGGAACCTTCTAAACCTCTAAAATTCCAAGGAAAATCAGGAGACCATATACCACAAGATCACGAAGACTTGCATGGAAAAGGCACCCTAGAAGAACCATGCCTAGCCCGCACACCAACTCGGCACAGGGTCTAGACTCTAGAGGTGTTGCTCCATGTGTGGGCCCCTCCTGCCACATCCTACACCTTTACAGCCACAAACTCCTTCTAACCAAAAAGACATCTCTAATATAGTCACAAATTTTTCACGGATCCTAGAGGTGCGATAGAGAGGCAAAACAGAATCAGAGGAAAAATATAGGTGTTGCGATAGCAAGATTGTAGGAGGAACTTTAGCTATTATTGCCAAAGCTGATTCTTAAGACTAGTCACAATGGGAAGTATCATACACTAGTATCATGCATATGATACTAGTTTATGATACCACATCCACAATGTATAGTATCATCAAATAGTATCATATTTAATATTTTGTAGAATCTCAATGCAAAATTGTGGACATGATGCATTGTCCATTAAATTTCTTAGTTCTTTGTGTCATGATACGGTATCATATGATGATACCACTCTCACCTCTCTCCTTATTAATTACTGTGTCACATCAGATTTTTGCCTATGTGGCATGCGTGATACTACGTATGATACTCCCATTGTGGCTAGCCTAAACACTTGCTGTGATAGATACTCGCTTCTGCATCTCCTATTGCTGATGTTGATGATCTGCTTTTAAAAAGATTTTTAGAGATCCTTAAGTTTATACTTGCAAAGCTATTTTTATAAGATATATAGCCAAGCACATTCTTGATGAGAATCTTGATAGGTGTAAAAAAGAGGCAAATATCTCACAAAAGCAATCAGATTTTTATATATGCACATTATTGCTCTGGTCTTTATTTTAGAGTTGATCACTCTAGATGAGAGAACACAAAGGGGGATAGTGTGCATTAGATAGAGTGGATAGAGAATGCAAGTGAGACTGGACGGGAACCACTGGTTTCGTACTTATAGACAAGAGGAGTAAGGTATGATTAGGCTGGCTGGGCCTTTATAGGTCTTATTTCACACATGGCCATGTGCGACTTGAAATGACGATCACCTATCGCATAAGCTTTAGGAGAGAAAAATGTTTATGTTGGTCTCAATCACACATGAAATTCCCTAGAAGAATTGTGTGTGATACAAATAATCTCATACGTTTTTAGGTTGGAAAAGTGTTTGCTATGCACTTATTTCGATTGGACATCGTAAAACTTCATTTTAAAATATATAACCTCATTCAAATACATATATAAATTCATATATAACATATAGATTACCTATTTACTGCATGATCAAACTTATTCAAGGAGAGCTACATTGAGACGATCTACACAAAAAAATGCTATTAGCTCCCGGTCTCTGTGGAGCCCTGTTTTTTCAATCATCAAAAAATTAAAATTTCGAAGTTTCAAAAAAATTCAGAAAAAATTGTAACATCCCAAGTTTTTATCAAATTTTGGAATAAAAAATTTTATTTTTATTTGTATGGATTGAATTTTCACAAGGATTTAAAACTTTTTGATTTTATACAAAAGAATTATTAGAAAAACTATTTCAAACTTTCCTTTATTGCTTGAGGAATTAGTTTGAGAAAATAAAATTTCAAAATATTATTTGGCATTTATTCAAATCTTATGCAAGCATACTTGCAACGGAATTATTTACAAAAGGGTTAATACAAAATAAAGTTTTACATTTCTAAAAGTATGTTTTAAAATGAAGTTCAAATGTTATTTATTCAAAAAAACTACTGTTTTAATTGCCTTTTTAAATAAAATTTGAGAAACATAAGGTTTTCAGAAAGATATTATTTTAAATAGCACCATGTTCATTGATGTCTACGCACGCGTCTGTTCTTGTAGACATTGTTGGGCCTCCAAGTGCAGAGGTTTGTAGAGTAGCAGCAAGTTTCCCTGAAGTGGATCACCCAAGGTTTATCGAACTCAGGGAGGAAGAGGTCAAAGCTATCCCACTCAAGCAACCCTGCAATTACGATACAGAAAGTCTCTTGTGTCCCCAACACACCCAATACACTTGTCAGATGTATAGATGCACTAGTTCGGCGAAGAGATAGTGAAATACAAGTAGTCGTGATGATTATAAGTAGCAAATGTGATCTGAAATAAATATCGCTGCGAGCAAACATGTAACAAAACAGTAAGTAAACGGTGTGCAATGCTTGGAAACAAGGCCTAGGGATCATACTTTCACTAGTGGACACACTCTCAACAAATATAACATAATTAAACCAATAGATACTATCATCCATATGCAACTCAAAATAAATCTCCAATGGAAAACAAACACTAATCATGCGTAGGGTTACGAAGCACTCCTCAAAGTCCGTATGTACCCAAACTAGATTGTCCCACACTATCACCATGAACGCACTAGATGGTTCCAACAAACACCAATATTTCATAGAGACATTAACCAAAAAGATACACATGATGCACACACTAGTCACCTTTACACCATGATACGAGGTATCTCCGGAGAGTATAATAATAAAGCATAGGAGTAGCATAATATCTGAATAAGAACATCTACCAATTCAACTAGATACAAAGCTCACGATCACATAAAGATCACATCATGGGAGAGAGAGGTGAACCACATAGCTACCGGTAGAGCCCTCAGCCCCGGGGGAGAACTACTCCCTCCTCATCATAGGAGACAACAAGGTTGATGGAGATGGCGGTGAGGTCGATGGAGACGACGAAGACGGCGATGGAGACCGATGGAGATGGCTCCGGGGGCACTTCCCCGTCCCGGCAGGGTGCCGGAACAAAGACTTCTGTCCCCCGAAATTTGGTTTCGATGGCGGCGGCGCTGCGAAACTATTCTGGAATTTTCGCCGACCCCCCTAGGGTTTTCCATCCCGAGGCTTTATATAGGCGAAGGGGCGTCGGCAGAGGGCTGCCAGGGTGGCCTCACACATAGGGGGCGCGGCCAGGGCCTGGGCCGCACCGCCCTGGTGTGTGGGCAGCCCCTGGCCCCCCTCCGGCTCTCGTTGGGTCCTCGTCCTTCGTCCGGGAAAAATAGGAGTTCTGGAACTTGTTTCGTCCAATTCCGAGAATATTTCATGTGTAGCATTTCGGAAACACAAAAACAGTAGAAAACAGGGAACTGGCACTGTGGCATTTTGTTAGTAGGTTAGTTCCGGAAATCGCATAAAAACGCCACGAAGTGTAACGAAACACAAGGCAAATGGTGTAAAAACAAGCATTGAGCATCAAAAATTATAGATACGTTTGAGACGTATCAGCATCCCCAAGCTTAACTCCTGCTCGTCCTCGAGTAGGTAAGTGATAACAAAAGAAATAATTTTTGAGGTGACATGCACCATCACAATCTTGATCATATAGCTAAAGCAGAGTGTTGAGATCAAAGAACTTAAAACATGGGCATGAAAGACATAATCTTGATAATAGAAACTTAGCAACCATGTTATAACATGAAAATGAACACAAACAAAAGATCATGAAAATGAAACAATGAAAGTCAAACGTGTGTTCAAATCATAAGGAAAAACATACAAATGGTTTTCAGCTTGTCCTTCATGGAGAGCAAAACATAAATGCATAGGACACCTTCAAGTTTAAAAGGGCGACTAGATACAAATAATTTAAGAACAAGTGAAACCAACAATATGAATCAATCAATGAAAACTTTGGGACAATGCACATTATACTCAGAATGACAACTATGCTCTCTTAATGGTGCATAAAGATAGATGGTGGTGACTCAACATAAAAGTAAAAGAAAGGCCCTTCGCGGAGGGAAGCAGTGATTGCAAGTTTTATAAACCTTCAAAAATTATGGTACATACCGGCTTTGAGCTCTCATTGCCCCCATCATAAGCATCTTGAATGGTTAAAGTTAATGCGAGAACACTTATGCTGCATATGCTTGACAAATCATAAGTTGAAAACCTCGTGTCCCGTGAATATGAGTATCCAAACCTCATGCTACTTTACTTAGAGTCCCAAGCAAGCTCTTATCATTGTAAGTATACACGTATCATCGAGAACCGCCAACGGGGTACCTCCGTGCCCGATGATATGGAACAAGCCCACATCAAAATGACAGGACAAGCAGACAATGAACACCTCGACATCTCTTTTATTTACCATGTGTATAGCTTTTTATTTTGAGATGCGTCGTCGAATGTCCACTATGGGCATGCTGTAAATTTCCACCATGAATTATGCATGGCTTAGATTGGCGGCCCAGGTATTTCTCTAACACATATACAAACTCCATGATCCCGCAAGATTCCCAATTCATTTCACACCACGAGTATCCATAAACAAAAGATCACGATATCAACTCAAATAAGAAGTGCAATGTTGAAAGCTTGCCCCATGACGGCATGGCTGGGCTAATTCCCAACTTACAACTTGCAAGCATAACAACTCAACATAAGAGACCATAATGTCAAATTTTTAAGAACGAGAAAAATAAAGTGTGTCATCCGGTTCGTGAGAGCTTTACTGACCAATTTTCGCATAACACTAGTAAGAGTTTAATTTGAATAGTAGATAAAAGCAAGTCAAATGTACTTTGGAATAGCAAATTGCTAATAGGTATGTATGGTGGACACTTTGGCAAACTTGGTTTTTAGGAGTTGGATGCACGAGTAGAGCTCATACTCAGTACAAAATAAGGGCTAGCAAAAGACTGGGAGCGACCAACTAAGAGAGCAATAACGGCCATAATCATGCAAAGCGACAAAGCAACATTAAAAGAAGCATAAGATGGCATCAAAAGTCAAAAACTAAATGATCATAGAGGCTATTGGCGACTTTGTAAGAGTCTAACATGTGTAAGCATGCGCCAAGTCAACCTAAATAAAGCATCAAGGAGAAAACCAAAATAATGCTTCCAAACGATAAAAACAACGCATGATTTTTTCAAAGGCTCATTAAGCAATCTTAGTTATTTGAGACAAGTCATGCTACAGCAAAACCACTAAGCATACTATCAAAAATACATCAAGCACGACATGAAAAAGTCTAAGCCGCAGTCTACACAAGCTCCTTCTTGTACCACTTTTTTGCATAAAGCTTTTTCTCTTTTCCAACACCATTCAAACTTTTTATAGACACCTCTTTTGATGAAAACCAATAAATACCAGAGGCAAAAATACACCTTGATGAAAAGATATAACAAGATCTGAACAAAAATCAAGGCAAAAAAATGCAAGCTAAACGCAGTAGCAGAAAAAGAGAACACTCATTGAACGATAAGAGTGAAAACTAGAGTGTTCTTGGCACATGAAAAGCGAGTTCATCTCCTCTAAAAGAAACATGATGTGATCTAACCATTTATTGCAGCAAACAAAACAAAAGAAAACTGAAAGCAAAAGTAAAGACGCTCCAAGAAAAACGCATAGTGCATGAAGCAATAAAAATATAGTGTGTTGAAAGGTGACCTGATTTTTGCCGATGAAGAAGGGGGTTCCTCGGGGCATCCCCAAGCTTTGATGCTTGTACTTCTTGGATATTTCTTATGGTGCATGGGCATCCCCAAGCTTGAGCTTTTGTCCATTCTTCATCTCATCTCATCATTCTCCAATCCCTACACTTGAAAACTTCCTTCATACAAAACTCAACACAATTCTATTAGCAACGTTAGCATAAACATAATAATGAATCAACCCTTTTCAGTTCAGATTTCAACACAAAACCACCACAAATATAGCATATACTACTGTAGCAACTTCCCCAAAAGTTCCATGATCAAAAGAACTCAAAAAGAAAGCGATCGAGAGGCAAACACAAATAGTGGCAGAAATCTGTCAAAACAGAACAGCTGATAAAGGTAGATTTTTTGAGGGGTTTTCTATTGCTCAAATCAAAAAGTGATAAACTAATGAAAGTTTGGATATAACCTGGGTCATATGCACAAGAAATCTCAGGTCCAAAAGATATACAGAGTTTTCACGAATTTTTACGGTGCAGCACCGAAAACTGTTTCAGGACAGCAACATCCCCAAATCTTACCTCACTCAAATTAGAGGCTTCTCTTGGCACAACAACGAAATAAAAAGGATAAGGAGCAGTTATTACAGTAGTAATAACTTCCAAGACTCAAATAAAATAAAAAATTACTGAAAATAAACAATGGGTTATCTCCCAAGAGTGCTTTTCTTTAACGCCTTTGAGCTAGGCGCAGTAATTTGCAAAGATGCTCATGTGGGCGCCATATAAGAGCTTGAGGCAAAGGCGCAATATAGGAACTTAAAGCAATAGAGAGCATCAAAAAGCAAGTATGGAACACATTTAAATCTAAACCACTTCCTATAAAAAATAGTCTTGTAAAGAGACAAGTCATGAAAGCGCAAAGCAAAAAGCATAGGAAGGCAAAACAAGTACAACTTCAAGAATTGCAACATAAAGAGGGGAAACTCAATATTGTTGAGATCCATCAAACCATGTTTCCCTCTCTCATAATAACTTTCAGTAGCATCATGAATAGAACTAACAATATAACTATCACATAAAGCTTCCCTGTCATGAGCCACATGCATAAAAGAATTAATACTCCCCACATGAACAATCGTAGTAGGAGCAGATTCAACAGAATAATTATTCTCATCACCATAATCATCAAAAATAGGAGGCATATTGTAATCGTAACTAATTTTCTCCTCAAAAGTAGGTGAACTGAAAATATTATACCCATCATCATAACCATCATAAACTAGAGGTTTAGTATCATCACAAACTAGAGAACAGCTATTTCGCAAAGCATACTCATCAAACATATCATCATAAGAAGGAACATGGATAGTACTAATGGTACAACAATTATTAACCTTAGAATTTGTACCAAAAAGATTTTCAATATCAAAAGTAGAGTGCTTTTCCCAATCATGATCACTAACATAGGTAACAGGCATAGGAACATCATCCCAATCAGAATTATCATAATCTATAGCAGGATCATAACGCTTAGGGGAAGATACCGTGTCATCTCGCCATTTACTCCTCCTCTTCTTCTTCTTTTTCTTCTTCATACTCTTCTTAATCTCTCCTTTAGGAGGGAGAGACTTGAAGGGCATCTTCTCCACATATTCTTTAGGAGGGAAAGACATCTTCTCCACATAATCTGGTTTGCTGACAGGAACAACAGAAGAAACTTTGGAGGATTCCTCCTCTCTATTAATAAGATCGAAACATCTATTAGTCTTATCATAGCTTGGAAAAATATCATGTTTTATAAGATCTTGTAAGTAAGTATTTCAAGGCAATCTTTAGCACAATAGAGACCACAACCACGAAGGATGCTATTAATATCAACATCTCTCATATCAACCAAAGAAATCTTTCTAGATATCTCTTCACAATTCAAAAACAAAGTAAGCTCATCATACTGATTGAAAGTAATCTTATCGTCACAATACAAATCTGCGGTACTCGTTCGATTAATTGGGCATTGAAAATTAAAGTGACCCGTTTTACCGCAAAATTCACAAAGAAAAGGATAAAGCTCACAAACCCTTTCACCAAGCTCATCTAGATCCCTGAGCCACATATTGGTTTCTTCATTCCTGTGGGTGATGCAATAATCTTCCTTGTTGTGACTCTGTTCACAAGGTCTATGTATTCCACAAAAATTAACATGCTTATAAGAAATAGGACTTTTAGAAGTTTGAGCATGTTTATTGCAATCATCAATAACAACATCACTTTCTATGCAAGTGTCCTTAAAAGGTTCATGATGCACGTCCCCATTTCCTTTAGGAACATTCATATGGGAAGCAAAGGCTTTAAAGCAATCAACCATAATTTGAGGATCAAGACCATATTTAGCACTAAGCTCTTGAAAATTAGCAGTTTTAGCGAAAGACTTAATGCAATCAAACTCGTAATTCATACCTGATCCTTTACCTTTGTCGCTATCCCAACCTTCAATATTGTTTTGAATTGTTTCAAGCAGATCCCACTTGGTGTCAACATCCTTGCTTGTGAAAGACCCATCAAAGCATGCATCTAGATAGTCCTTGTAATATCCTGAAAGCCTTGCATAAAAATTATTAATAACAATATTATGGGGAAGATCATGAATAGGACATTTGTGCATTAGTAACTTCAATCTTCCCCACGCTTGGGCAATGCTTTCTCCCTCATGCGGATGAAAATTATAAATGTAATTCCTATCTTTATAAACCTGACTAGAAGGATAGAATTTAGAATAAAAGAGAGGTACAATTTCCTCCCAGTCAATAGATCGACCATCCTTCAGTGTTTTATACCATTCCTCAGCTCTGCCTTTCAGTGATAAAGAGAATAGCTTCTTCTTAACTTGGTTCATTGAAATACCTGCACACTGGAACAACTCGCATAATTCATGTATAAAAAGCAAATGATCACCAAGATGGACAGTTCCATCTCCTAAATAGCAGTTATTCATAGCAAGTTCAACAATCTTCATAGGTGTTTCAAAAGGATGAGGAGCACAAGCATCATTAGAAACATCACATATGGGAGATAAAATATCATCAGAGCAAACTTTCTCCACTAAAGCTGGGGAACTAAAAATATCATGCTTACCAAAACCAGCTTCCCCAAGCTTAGACTTTTCCATAACATTAGCAATAACGGGATTCAAAGCATTCGTACTAATAACATTGCTATGCGAAATAAGCTCCAAAGGTTTTTCAATTTTCGCTTCAAATCTAAACTCAGAAAAAAGACTAAAGAACTCTTTATTTTCCATTAAGCCTAACTAGTGAAAATGAAAACAAGAAACAAAAAGATGTAATTGAAGAATCTAAAGGAAATAACTCCGAGCACTCACACAGGAGGATGCGAGTACCTTTTACCTTACCTCCCCGGCAACGGCGCCAGAAAAGAGCTTGATGTCTACGCACGCGTCTGTTCTTGTAGACAGTGTTGGACCTCCAAGTGCAGAGGTTTGTAGAGCAGCAACAAGTTTCCCTTAAGTGGATCACCCAAGGTTTATCGAACTCAGGGAGAAAGAGGTCAAAGCTATCCCTCTCAAGCAACCCTGCAATTACGATACAGAAAGTCTCTTGTGTTCCCAACACACCCAATACACTTGTCAGATGTATAGGTGCACTAGTTCGGCGAAGAGATAGTGAAATACAAGTAGTAGTGATGATTATAAGTAGCAAATGTGATCTGAAATAAATATCGCTGCGAGCAAACATGTAACAAAACAGTAAGTAAACGGTGTGCAATGCTTGGAAACAAGGCCTAGGGATCATACTTTCACTAGTGGACACACTCTCAACAAATATAACATAATTAAACCAATAGATACTATCATCCATATGCAACTCAAAACAATTCTCCAATGGAAATCGAACACTAATCATGCGTAGGGCTACGAAGCACTCCTCAAAATCCGTATGTACCCAAACTAGATTGTCCCACACTATCACCATGAACGCACTAGATGGTTCCAACAAACACCAAAATTTCATAAAGACATTAACCAAAAAGATACATATGATGCACACACTAGTCACCTTTACACCATGATACAAGGTATCTCCGGAGAGTATAATAATAAAGCATAGGAGTAGCATAATATCTGAATAATAATATCTACCAATTCAACTAGATACAAAGCTCACGATCACATAAAGATCACATCATGGGAGAGAGAGGTGAACCACATAGCTACCGGTAGAGCCCTCAGCCCCGGGGGAGAACTACTCCCTCCTCATCATAGGAGACAGCAAGGTTGATGGAGATGGCGGTGAGGTCAATGGAGATGGCGGAGACGGCGATGGAGACCGATGGAGATGGCTCCGGGGCACTTCCCCATCCCGGCAGGGTGCCGGAACAGAGACTTCTGTCCCTCGAAATTTGGCTTCGATGGCGGCGGCGCTGCGGAACTGTTCTAGAATTTTTCGCCGACCCCCCTAGGGTTTTCCGTCCTGAGGCTTTATATAGGCGAAGGGGCATCGTCAGAGGGCTGCCAGGGTGGCCTCACACATAGGGGGCGCGGCCAGGGCCTGGGCCATGCCGCCCTGGTGTGTGGGCAGCCCCTGGGCCCCCTCCGGCTCTCATTGGGTCCTCGTCCTTCATCCGGGAAAAATAGGAGTTCTGGAACTTGTTTCGTCCAATTCCGAGAATATTTCCTGTGTAGCATTTCTGAAACACAAAAATAACAAAAAACAGGGAACTGGTACTGTGGCATCTTGTTAGTAGGTTAGTTCTGGAAATCGCATAAAAACGCCACGAAGTGTAACGAAACACAAGGCAAAAGGTGTAAAAACAAGCATGGAGCGTCAAAAATTATTGATACATTTGAGACGTATCATTCATATAAAAGCTTTATTGTGTTTTGCAAATATATTTTTTTACAAAATAATACTAAATCTAGGTTTGTTAGTTTCAGACACATAGTTTAAATTGTTAAAGTGGACTGAATTGGAATTTTACAATTCAAATAACTTTTCCTAGTTCAAATAACAAATCAGGAAACAGAAAAATAGAAAAGAAAAGCAGAACAAAAAAAAGGAAATCAGCCCAACTGGGCGGTCGAAGCCAAGGGCCCAGCGAAACAGCCCATAGCACCCCGCAGCCCCTTTCCCCCTCATTTTCTGCCAACCCGGGCCTGCATGTCAGAGCTTTCTTCCCCAAACCGTCCCCCCTTCTTCTCTGTATACTGGAACCGCCCCGCGCCCATCTCCCCACTCTCCCCGCACGTCCAGAGCCCCGGTGTCACTCCCATCGGCGCCCTCCTCGACCCCCATCTCCCCTCTCCATTTCCCCTCATCTTCCTGAGCAAGAGTCGTCGCCGTCGTGCAGGAATCGGTCGCCAGAGCACCGCGGTACCACCACCATTCGACGTCGATTTTGGTGCCGTGAATCAACCTCGCCTTCCTCTCTTGGCTTCTCTCTTCCTCTCTTGCTCGTGCGCATCTGCTGATGCCACCAGTTTGCTTGGTTACGCAGGAATCGGACTTCCCATCGTCAACCAACGCCGCAGCCCGCCTGGAACACCTTCGGCCGCGTCTCTCCGTTGCCACTGGACGCAGCGGACCCCACCGACCAAGCTCGCCTCCTCGCCAGAGTCTTCCCCACCCCGTCCACTACTCCCTTGCCTCCGTAGGCCGCCGGAGACGCGCCGTTGTCAACCCTCTGGGCGCCCACGCCGGAGATGCCCTCGCCGGTGAGCCCCTTCTCTCTCCATTACTCTCAGTCCGCTGGATCCTGAATCAATGGCCAGGATTAGAACATAATCCGAACCGGTATGGATCAATGTAGGCCCTCAGATCAAACTTACATCCTACGGTTTAGAAACCCTATTCGGCCGAACCGGTACCCCCCTATCAGAAACAGCCACGTGGCCAGACCAAAATCAAACATATTCAAATTTTCTTCCAAATATGCTGCAACTTGTAAAATCCATAGAAAATATTCCACTTGGCCATTTTTTGCAAATTTTATATCCCTGGAATCCTTGAAAAGTGTAGAGCCTAATTGTGCAATAATATCACATGGTTACAGTACAAAATTTTGAAGTGAATTTCAAATGATTTAAATAGCTCCTTAATACCAAATAATTCATATCTTTTGCTCTGGTTATTCAAAAATAACAAATTTGTAGTCTATGGATTCCTCAGAACACTTTAGAATCAAGAAACACCAAAGTTGATACGTGCACAAACTTGGTACATTCAAATCTATCCAAATCACTACTTTGATCATAATTTGATTTCTAAAAATGATTTTGGGATGAATCCAATTGCAGCAACTTTGTATTACAGTACCCTATCCACTGGCATCATTGTCCTATTTATTTGAAATCATTTGTAAATATTCAAGTTCAAACATGTGAATTTGAGTATTTTCATTATAGAATTAATTCTATAATTCTTTTCAATATGATTCCTTTTACAAAAGTGAATCATATGACCATATTCATTTATCACTATCATGTTGACCATGGAACATCACCCAATATCATGTTATCTTATTCGTCTGAGCTTAATTTCATAATATTCAAATTACACCTGAGTAATTTGAGTAATTCAATGTATCTCAATTTGATTTCTCCTTTGCAATTGTGGTAATACACCCTACCCCATGTCACACATTATCTTAAATCCTTCAAATCCATCATCATCTTTGAAGCTTAACCAAAACCAATTTGAATTCTTCAAAGAAGAATTTAGACATCTACATGGCCAAATCTTGGGGATCAAACCCTAGTTCAAGTTAATCCCTACTTCTAAGAAAAGCTTGTGGCCAAGAAGCCACCATAACTCTAAAATAACTCTCATACCTATTCATACCCAAGCCTATGTGTAACATGTACTATTTTGAGTAAGTGTTATTACACTTTATTTAGTAGTGTTATGTTGCACTATACTATACTCATGTGAATCTATCCACATGAGTCATCTCTAAACTCTATCTTTACATTGTAATCTTGGAGGATTAATTCTTTCCAATCATTGAACTTGCCATCCAAACTCCCAATCCCTAACTTGTAAGCCAAGCTTCAAGCCATATCTCTCTCATCACAGAAATCATAAGAAATTTAAAAATGTTAAACCAATCCTTTTCATTTGCTTGTCTTGCTTGAATTGTTGCTTTTGGTGTGGTGTGTTTACTCTGTGTATCTCTATATTATAGATTGGTTTGAAGAGCCATACGTTTTGTTGAGAGAAGAGAAAGGGTTTAAGCTTCAAAAGGCAAGTGACACACATGCTTCTACCCACTTTTACTACTGCATTAGTGTTTTTAGTAGTATGCATGATAGGTGGAATGTTCAACTGCTTTATAAAATGCTTAGATCCTAGTAGTGTGTAGCTATCCTTTAAACCCCACCTGTTAGGATGCTAAATACTTTGAAAATTATTGATGCCATGCTATGATCACTTCATAAAAGTGTTTTGTGAACAAATTAAGAACTTCAACTAAAAGGAAACACCTGGGTGGATTGGTTTGATGATGGAGGCGATGTTGAGTGGCTACCCAGGGCTACACACCTGGCTTTCAACCCAGGATTTGTGTAGTTGTCTTCGCCTGGGGGTTCACTTGTGGAATGCCACTCAGGAATAAAGAGGTTACCATGTCTTCCATGCCTTAGAGTACCTCCAGTGCAGCCTTATGACAATATGGGCTCTGTCTTGACTGATTAAGATGTGAGGGTTCAACTTGTGTGCAAGATATGGGCTGGTAGCAGAATTATAGGATGGGAATGGATCTTGCCAGTATGGTTGCTCTCTCCTTCTGAAAGGTCTTGTCTCATTCTTCTCTCTGGGTAGAATGGGTCTTAAGGTGAAAGTGCACAACCCCTGCAGGGTGTTAAACTAATCGATTAGCCGTGTCCCCGGTTATGGACAATTTGAGTCTCTAGACATGGAATGTACGGAAGAATCTCATCACCATTTCTGAATGCTTTAAAAACTTGACTAGAAACCCTTAGGCAGGAGCTCAAGGCCATACACTCCGAGGGGTGGTGGTTTCTGTTGTTTTGACTTTGTTGAGTTTCGCCCAGTGCTACATACCTAGCTAGTATGTAGTATATGGGGGTTATTTCGACCCTTTGGAAAGATAAAACTTTGAAAGAAAGTTTTGAGAAAGAATTGTAGGACAAATTTGGCTTTATGCAAATTAGCCCAAGAGATCCACCAGCCAAATATCATGTAGATAGCTCTTTCACAACAGCCACCAAATATGTGTCATTTTCCAGTACATCATTGTACTGACCCCCATTCATGGGGCTGCATATTCAAATGTGCAGGTTATTCTGATGAAGAGTGAGTTGATAGGATCTCGAGTCTACATTCCAACATGACTGCCTGTGGCACATGATGAAGATGAAGGCTCACTACTACCCTAGTTTCCGTTGTGTTTATGTTATGTTGAACTCTGTTATTTGAGCTAGTCCATGTGACTAAGCTGGTTTGTAAGATTTGAAGACTTATGTATCTAGATCCCCATTGTAAAATTTGATACTATGCAATGAATACTCTATTTTGTACTGTGGTGCTATCAGTGATCGAGGGAATAGCACTTAACACAGGTGTTCCACCTTAATTCAAAGGTGGGGCATTACAAAATGGTATCAGTGCATAGTGTTGCCTGTAGGATCGAGACCGTAGGTTTGGATTAGAAATAGGAAAACCCTAGGATAAAAAAATCCTATCTCATCTTGCTTCTGCTTAAAAAAAAGGGTTTGCATCTTGAACTCCTTGTATTCTCTCCTACTTTCTCTTCAAATGTTTCCTTTTGCTATAGATGACCCTACCCTGAAATCATCAACAAAGGATAGAAGATCACAATGTGCCAGAAGTGTGAGACTGATACTCCATATATTCCCTTGACTCAACATGAAGAACTTCATTGAAGGCCAAATGAAGAACTTGGAGAAAGACTCAAATGCATCTTGCACAACTCCAGAAGATGAATCAAGGAAGTAGAGGAGAAAACTTGAAGTACACAAGCAAGTAATAGACAAGACCACCAATAATTCTAGTTTATAGAACCAACGATGTTGTGATAATCTAATGATCATACCAAATTGGGGTATGACCATACTAGAATATTAGTTTTTGACATAATTTGCTAGATGTGATGAATGTTTGTTAGATGTTGTTTGTAATATGAATTGCCTTGATCTGCTGTGGTTGGGTAGGATTTTTTCTTTAGATCCTTTCTGTCTATTTCTCATCTATGCTAAGACCTAAACCTGTCCTAAACCCCAAACAGATGTATCCTTAATGCCAGAACAACCACAACAACCCTCAGATGGAGATAGCAATGCAACAAATGGTTGAGGTACATACCGAAATGATGCAAGTAATGACCCAAGATATGGTCAACCGCGATAGCAAAGAGTTACCTCCAGGGATGCAGCAAGTACTGGATAATCATTCTTGAATAATATAGATGATGTCCCAGATTATGACTAGTACCAGTAACAGCTTGCCACAAAAAGATCATGGTGGCAAGGAACCAAGAGATGATGCTGAGATGACACCGCGAGCCTGCAAAAATTGTGGAAAAATAGGACACACATCTAAACAATGTCATAAATAGTGCTCTTACTATGATATGAGCCACCCAGTTGGAGAATGTCCCATGACCCAAGTTACTTGTTTCCTATGCGAAGGAATCAATCATGTTCCTATTGAATGTAAGTTTTATCACAAGGTGCAACAAATGAATCAACAAGCCAAGGATGGATTGAGCCAGCTGTTAGGAAAGACCCCTGAAGATGGAAGACCGAAGATGGAGGTGGAAACGAAAGACATGAAAGTAGCACCTGAAACCACCACCAAGAGTTGCTTAACAGATAGAAGACAAGAACACTTGCCTGGAAACTGCTCAAAGAAACAAGAAAAGTTTCCCACCACGATAGTGGAATATGAAGATAATGAAATAAGAGATCTCCTAGCCTTAGAGCTACCCAAAAAGAAGAAGAAGAAGATAAAGAAGAAAGACAATAGAAAGGTACTGTGCTTTCGTTGCAAGGAGCTAGGACATTATGCGGACAAATGTCCAGAAAGGGACAACAAAGCGAATAGGCAAAGGGGAACAGATCTAGTCACTTGTCAGAAATGCAACCAAAAGGGACAGTATGCAAGGAGAGGCAAAGAGAAAAGCACTTCAAGACTTCAGAAAATGGGATAACCGAAGATGCTGCCAATACAAGGAGAAGACACAACAAGGTGTAGTCAACTTAAAAGAATTTGTATGCAACTACAGCCTTGTAATAAATATTGTAAGGACTGGTAAGAGCTAAGGACAACAATGTTGAATGGATTTTATTTTTCAATGAAATGGCAAGCTGAAGGATTTGCAAATCAAGAGTTAACGCCATACGACAGAGTTTACGCAAAACCCTAGTTAAGGAACGATAGATTTGTTTAAAAAAATAGATTTGAAATGCAGGTTTGCATTTCAAGAGGTTTTTGTCAAGATAAGTGAGGTTGACCAAGAGTTAGAATACGAGGTTTGCAAACCATGTATGAAGTAATGATTTGGGTGCGATTGATCACCATTCCTACTACTCTTATTATTCGCTCTCATAATGTTGGCTTTACAAACCTAGAGAGACATACCTATAAGAGAGTCGACGTTGTTAAACCTTAACCTTAGGAGGATAAGATGTTGCACCCCTTATAGTGAGCCAGTATGGCCAAAACGTAGGACTGCGGTGAGGATGAACCACAAGCTTCCATTGAAGAAGACTTGTTACAGAAGAAATCTTACTAACCTTCAGAGCTCCGTTTGAACCAAGAGTTTTTACAAAGGAATGCATCATAAGATGGAAGAATTGCCAATGATGTCAACAAAGGCGATGAAATGAAGATATGAGATCATCTTAACTTGGTCTTCTGATTGACCCAAAGAGTGACCCTTCAGTGTCCAAAGTGGTTCAACAAACTACATTGTTGGATAGGAGCTCTACAATGGAGTAAAGTTATGCTCAAGCCTCCTTGAGGTATACTTGAGACCCAAGTTTGCTATGGATTCAAAAAAAATGACCCAGTGTCAGGTCAAACCAAGGATGCCCAATCAGAACCCAAAAACCTAGACTACCCACAAAGGTTTCTTTTAAGGGTGGTAGCCACCTAAGTACCCCAAACCCTTCTACCTTTCTAGACTCTTCAAATCTCGGGGACGAGATTTCTTTTAAGGGTGGTAGTCTGTAACATCCCAAGTTTTTATCAAATTTTGGAATAAAAAATTATTTTTATTTGTATGGATTGAATTTTCACAAGGATTTAAAACTTTTTGAGTTTATACAAAAGAATTATAAGAAAAACTATTTCAAACTTTCCTTTATTGCTTGAGGAATTAGTTTGAGAAAATAAAATTTCAAAATATTATTTGGCATTTATTCAAATCTTATGCAAGCATACTTGCAACGGAATTATTTACAAAAGGGTTAATACAAAATAAAGTTTTACATTTCTAAAAGTATGTTTAAAATGAAGTTCAAATGTTATTTATTCAAAAACACTACTATTTTAATTGCCTTTTAAATAAAATTTGAGAAACAAAAGGTTTTTAGAAAGATATTATTTTAAATAGCACCATGTTCATATAAAAGCTTTATTGTGTTTTGCAAATATTTTTTTTTACAAAATAATACCAAATCTAGGTTTGTGAGTTTCAGACACATAGTTTAAATTGTTAAAGTGGACTGAATTGGAATTTTACAATTCAAATAACTTTTGCTAGTTCAAATAACAAATCAGGAAACAGAAAAATAGAAAAGAAAAGCAGAACAAAAAAAAGGAAATCAGCCCAACTGGGTCGGCCGAAGCCAAGGGCCCAGCGAAATAGCCCATAGCACCCCGCAGCCCCTTTCCCCCTCATTCTCTGCCAACCCGGGCCTGCATGTCAGAGCTTTCTTCCCCAAACCGTCATCCTCTTCTTCTCTGTATACTGGAACCGCCCCACGCCCATCTCCCAACTCTCCCCGCATGTCCAGAGCCCCGGTGTCACTCCCATCGGCGCCCTCCTCGACCCCCATCTCCCCTCTCCATTTCCCCTCATCTTCCCGAGCAAGAGTCGTCGTCGTGCAGGAATCGGTCGCCGGAGCACCGCGGTACCGCCGCCATTCGATGTCGATTTTGGTACCGTGAATCAACCTTGCCTTCCTCTCTCGGCTTCTCTCTTCCTCTCTCGCTCGTGCGCATCCGCTGATGCCGCCAGTTTGCTCGGTTACGCAGGAATCGGACTCCCCATCGTCAACCGCCGCCCGCCTGGAACACCTTCGGCCGCGTCTCTCCCTCGCCACTGGACGCAGCGGACCCCGACGACCAAGCTCGCCTCCTCGCCGGAGTCTTCCCCACCCCGTCCACTACTCCCTTGCCTCCGTAGGCCGCCGGAGACGCGCCGTCGTCAAACCTCTGGGCGCCCACGCCAGAGATGCCCTCGCTGGTGAGCCCCTTCTCTCTCCATTACTCTCAGTCCGCTGGATCCTAAATCAATGGCCTGGATTAGAACATAATCCGAACCGGTATGGATCAATGTAGGCCCTCAGATCAAACTTACATCCTACGGTTCATAAACCCTATCCGGCTGAACCGGTACCCCCTATCAGAAACAGCCACGTGGCCAGACCAAAATCAAACAGATTCAAATTTTCTTCCAAATATGCTGCAACTTGTAAAATTAATAGAAAATATTCCACTTGGCCATTTTTTGCAAATTTTATATCCCTAGAATCCTTGAAAAGTGTATAACCTAATTATGTAATAATATCACCTGGTTACAGTACAAAATTTTGAAGTGAATTTCAAATGATTTAAATAGCTCCTTAATACCAAATAATTCATATCTTTTGCTCTGGTTATTCAAAAATAACAAATTTGTAGTCTATGGATTCCTCAGAACATATAGAACACTTTAGAATCAAGAAACACCAAAGTTGATACGTGCACAAACTTGGTACATTCAAATCAATCCAAATCACTACTTTGATCATAATTTGATTTCTAAAAATGATTTTGGGATGAATTCAATTGCAGAAACTTTGTATTACAGTACCCTATCCAGTGGCATCACTGTCCTATTTATTTGAAATCATTTGTAAATATTCAAGTTCAAACATGAGAATTTGAGTATTTTTATTATAGAATTAATTCTAGAATTCTTTTCAATATGATTCCTTTTACAAAAGTGAATCATATGACCATATTCATTTATCACTATCATGTTGACCATGGAACATCACCCAATATCATGTTATCTTATTCTTTTGAGCTTAATTTCATAATATTCAAATTACACCTGAGTAATTTGAGTAATTCAATGTATCTCAATTTGATTTCTCCTTTGCAATTGTGGTAATACACCATACCCCATGTCACACATTATCTTAAATCCTTCAAATCCATCATCATCTTTGAAGCTTAACCAAAACCAATTTGAATTCTTCAAAGAAGAATTTAGACATCTACATGTCCAAATCTTGGGGATCAAACACTAATTCAAGTTAATCCCTACTTCTAAGAAAAGCTTGTGGCCAAGAAGCCACCATCACTCTAAAATAACTCTCATACCTATTCATACCCAAGCCTATGTGTAACATGTACTATTTTGAGTAAGTGTTATTACACTTTATTCAGTAGTGTTATGTTGCACTATTCTATACTCATGTGAATCTATCCACATGAGTCATCTCTAAACTCTATCTTTACTTATGTCAAGCACAAAATTTTTATCATTACATTGTAATCTTGGAGGATTAATTCTTTCCAATCATTGAACTTGCCATCCAAACTTCCAATCCCTAACTTGTAAGCCAAGCTTCAAGCCATATCTCTCTCATCACAGAAATCATAAGAAATTTAAAAATGTTAAACCAATCCTTTTCATTTGCTTGTCTTGCTTGAATTGTTGCTTTTGGTGTGGTGTGTTTACTCTGTGTATCTCTATATTATAGATTGGTTTGAAGAGCCATACGTTTTGTTGAGAGAAGAGAAAGGGTTTAAGCTTCAAAAGGCAAGTGACACACATGCTTCTACCCACTTTTACTACTGCATTAGTGTTTTCAGTAGTATGCATGATAGGTGGAATGTTCAACTGCTTTATAAAATGCTTAGATCCTAGTAGTGTGTAGCTATCCTTTAAACCCCACCTGTTAGGATGCTAAATACTTTGAAAATTATTGATGCCATGCTATGATCACTTCATAAAAGTGTTTTGTGAACAAATTAAGAACTTCAACTAAAATGAAACACCTGGGTGGATTGGTTTGATGATGGAGGCGATGTTGAGTGGCTACCCAGGGCTACACACCTGGCTTTCAACCCAGGATTTGTGTAGTTGTCTTCGCCGGGGGGTTCACTTGTGGAATGCCACTCAGGAATAAAGAGGTTACCATGTCTTCCATGCCTTAGAGTACTTCCAGTGCAGCCTTATGACAATATGGGCTCTGTCTTGACTGACTAAGATGTGAGGGTTCAACTTGTGTGCAAGATATGGGCTGGTAGCAGAATTATAGGATGGGAACGGATCTTGCCAGCATGGTTACTCTCTCCTTCTGAAAGGTCTTGTCTCATTCTTCTCTCTGGGTAGAATGGGTCTTAAGGTGAAAGTGCACAACCCCTGCAGGGTGTCAAACTAATCGATTAGCCGTGTCCCCGGTTATGGACAATTTGAGTCTCTAGACATGGAATGTACGGAAGAATCTCATCACCGTTTCTGAATTCTTTAAAAACTTGACTAGAAACCCCTAGGCAGGAGCTCAGGGCCATACACTCCGAGGGGTGGTGGTTTCTGTTGTTCCGAATTTGTTGAGTTTCGCCCAGTGCTACATACCTAGCTAGTATGTAGTATATGGGGGTTATTTTGACCCTTTGAAAAGATAAAACTTTGAAAGAAAGTTTTGAGAAAGAATTGTAGGACAAAATTGGCTTTATGCAAATTAGCCCAAGAGATCCACCAGCCAAATATCATGTAGATAGCTCTTTCACAACAGCCACCAAATATGTGTCATTTGCCAGTACATCATTGTACTGACCCCCATTCATGGGGCTGCATATTCAAATGTGCAGGTTATTCTGATGAAGAGTGAGTTGATAGGATCTCGAGTCTACATTCCAACATGACTGCCTATGGCACATGATGAAGATGAAGGCTCACTACTACCCTAGTTTCCATTGTGTTTATGTTATGTTGAACTCTGTTATTTGAGCTAGTCCATGTGACTAAGCTGGTTTGTAAGATTTGAAGACTTATGTATCTGGATCCCCATTGTAAAATTTGATACTATGCAATGAATACTCTATTTTGTACTATGGTGCTATCAGTGATCCAGGGAATAGCACTTAACACAGGTGTTCCACCTTAATTCAAAGGTGGGGTGTTACAAAAATATCTTGATATAGCCAACTGCATACACTATAACCATGGAAATTTTCAATACGGAATACCATGTTACCTAGGCTCGGAATAAAAGACAAATTGGACAAATTTTGAAAGAAAAAAAGCAACACTGTTCATGTTCCTAGATCTGGTTTTTTGTTATTTTTACTGAAGACATAATATAAGGTATTTCGAATTATAAATTTCCACGATCGTAGTGTATATAGTTGGCTACATCAACATATATTTTTTAAGCTTTGAAATTTGAATTTTTTGGAGGTTCGAATAAAGGGCTCCAGTGAGCCCATGTGCCAAAACGACGCACTCCGATCTACATGGCTATTGTACCCAGTGAATTGAAAGCACTTCCTAGCAATCTAGAATCCTAGGCGAGCATCTAGAGCGGCATAATTGACTTGTTCAAAGGTCAATGGTACATCGGCCCATCCATCTCTTTTGATCGATGCTATCTTTTGATCATTCTTCGAAAGCTCTATCTGAATATATGCATTCGTCAGATCATAGAGACCTAGAGGATAGTTGTGGGTTGGGTTGGGGATCTCCCTCTGGAGGTCGCGCGCCCTAGGATGGTGATTATGTAGTACTCAAGCATCTGGACATCACGCTGGATTGCCGCACCCCAAAACATGATCTCATCGTTGTTCAGGAACTCCCTTAGGAGCTCCGGCACTGCATCCGCATGGTAAATCTGGAAGACAAGAGTCTCGGACATCACAAAGAGTTGCAGGACGATGGCGCGTTAGTTCTTCTCCGGCGGAATGTCCCTCTGCTTCACGTTCTTCACTGCCTCAGTGTACTCGCAGTCTAGGCCAACACACTTGAAATTCTTTGGTGCGCGATCGAGAAACCCCCTCTACAGTAACGGATCGACTGCTCCACGCGCGCTGCTCGGAGAGTGACTGTCACCCTGAAGTGCATGCCTTGCTCGATGAAATAGTACTGCCTGCTCCTGGGTAGGGAGGCCATTGCAGGCTCTTGGTCTCTGGCTTTCGATATAGTGGAATGATGGAGAGATCAAGAGGAGAACGCAAGGCCGGGGTGCTTATCTCGGCTCGTAATAGATATTATGATTTTATAGTGTGTTAACCAGTATGTGAACACTGATAGATTAATTTGCTGATAAATATGAGCTCGGTAGAAGGCTGGAGGAAGGCGAGAGTGCAGAAGGTGAACGGAATCCGAGGAGGCAACTTTGAAAACTGTCTACACACATGATTAATACTGCACGCGCATCATCGATGAACCAGAATAAAAGAAAGAATTGAATTATACGAAGCGTCACAAAATAAATGCACATGACTCATGTGGAGCACCCGTGTGGGATAGTGGTGACGGTTTACGGAAGAAAAACCGTATGCGAATCTTTTACAGACGTTCATTTCCTTTTCTCTGTTTGCGTTGTGCCCATATAGAAGCCGCCCCGCCACATGGTCATTTTCTCAACCCATAAGCAATCTTTCATAATACACACGGTATAGTCCGTCTGTTTGCGGCGAAAGCTTAAAAGGCCCACTAGTGTACCCACCGATCCACCGTGCATATATGCATGCATGATGTATCGATCGTAAGCATTCAAAGGTGGCACGCGCGGAACTCAACATATCCAATGTTGACGAACCGTTTCGCGTCTCCCTCGTCGAGCGACAAGGCGGCAAGGACCCCAAACCCAAATCCCTAGATCTCTGGCGCGGGCGTTGGTCCCCTCTCCCTCCGCTTGCCGCTCCGGCGGCAGGAGGGAGGGGGATCATGTTCCTCCGTTTTGTAGTTAGGGTTAGGACTTGTCTGCTGTGATGCGTCGTTGGGGTCATGGGAGCGACGACCGGGCAAATAAATCTATCTCAACTCCACTCCCACACCGGCGGCGATCTTCAAGTCGACGTCTCAGAGTTGATGGCAAAGTGTGCTTGTCGATCCTTCAGATCGACAACATGGTCTTCTCGTTGTTCTTCAGATCTGGCAAGATCTGTTTCTCGATGTGTCGTTGGTGCCTGTCGTTATCCATGGCGGCGCTGGGGACCAGGGCGAGGTGGGTGCTCTGGAGCACAGATGCTGGTCTGGAGGTGGTGGATTTGTCGTTATTCCCCGAGTTCGTGTATGGGATATGATCTCTCTTGGTTCAATGAAGCACGGGGATATCCCCCGGTCGACGTGCCATAGCGAAATGTGCCTCGTTGCTTGCAGCATGCTGTTCATCGACTCAAAAAGTCTTATTGACGATGGTGCTTCTTTGGATCTGGCAATGGTGAAGGTTCGGCGTCTCTTCCTACGTACGTCTACACGGCGTCGGAGTGTGGCGACAGCCACTAGTTTCGGCGAGTGCAAAAAAATCTATGGATTATTTTGTATTTTTATGTCCTTTAGGATTCTCTCTGCAAAGTGTCCAAGACAATTGTTTTCTCCTTTTCTATCTTTGTCTTTTAGTTTCCATGTTTGTTTGTTCATGTAACTTGATTTTTTATTAATAAAATAGTGGTTGCTTTAAAAAAAAAGACAGATCCAACGTGCATGCATGCAGAGTTGGAGATGCTGGCATGCATCGGATCCTACGTTCCTACATCGAGAGAGCCTCCCCTGGTCTCTTCCTTTCCTCTCTCGTCATCCCCCCCTGACTGTCAACTCGACCCCGATTCAGCTAAGAAAACCTCCAGCTACTAGAACACAGATCCCCCGGCCGTTTCCCATGCCTTGCCGTCCCCCGATCCCCTGCCACTGCCGATCGGCACCACAGCCACTCTTCCTCCAGCCAAGGTACGTACGTGTTCCTCTCTCGATCGGAACCAAAGAAACATTACGAACGAGGAGTAGCTTGAGATACTTGGACAGTATGTGGCCACAGGGATGAATATCTATATGCATGTCTGGAGCACATGATCAATGTGCTGCTTTTTATTCCTTTATTTATATGGCCTCATAATTAACATTACACTATAGAACTAGCTAGTCGTGCGAAACAATCTTGTTCTGCTGTGTAGAATGTAGATACACACTATATCATTCACAAAAGAAAAACACACACACCATACAATCTACCTACCTATTCCGTGGAGACTAGCCTCACAGCAGGTCCAATCGATCCTCCTATCTACCTACACAACTGTTCAATTCTAGGGATGCCGATGACGACGATACACTAGGTACGTACGTTTCTGCGGAATAATGATGGGCGGGCGGGTCACGTCGATCGATCTATCGATCAGGCGTCGCCTCCATGCATGCAGATGCAGTAAGCAGTATACGATGAGCGTGCTCCCCGGCCCGTAGCCCCGCGATGATTTCCGGCCGGGTGTCCGCTAGCGCGCGGCCGCCGGACTTGGCGAGGGGGGCGCAATGATGCGGTTTGGACGGGGATGGCCGGCCGGCGTGACAGGCGCCCGTTCGATCCGTCGATGGATGGATCACTCGCTCACGGTCACGGCCGCTTTTGCGACCCGTCGCGTTGCGCTTGGCGCCCAGTTGTTCTCTGCATATCCGCGCCCGGGTCCGGCGCCGGTGGCCGCTGGAGCCGGCCGGGGAAACGCGAGAAGATTGGCACCGTGTGGTGGCGCGTGCGGGCGCCCGTGGCAAGTGTCCTGGGGAGTCTGGGCGGCATCCCGACATCGATCGCGCGATGGATCGACAGGGTTGCAGCGTGTATTCTCTCTGTCGCTGCGGTTTGCTGGGTATTGGTAATGCTAGTCACCGCTGCTCCAGGGCAGTGGCGCGGCGTCCTTGTTCCCTTGTTTCGTTGGAATTTATGTACTCGGCAATCGATGGCATCGCGTGATTTAACATACTCCTGTCAGTTTGTATGCATGCACAGCTTTATTATTTTTTAGAGCAACCACGTATTAATTAAATGAATAATCAAGTTACATAAATACATAAACGTGGAAACTAAAAGATAGACCATGAAAGAAAGTTAACCTGGAAAATTTACACATAGCACCCTAAAAGAAGAAAAAAAATCATAACTATCCTTAGGATTTCCTACACTTGCCGAAGCTAGCGGCCACCGCCAAACTTCAACGCTGCCTAGACGAAAAAGAGACGTCGAGCCTCCACCATTATCAGATGCAAAGAAGCACCATCGTCAACGAGGCTTTGTGAGTCGATGTACAGGACCGCTGCAAGCAACAAGACCCATGTCGCTACGATAGTCGACCGGCGACGTCCTCGTGTTGTCTTGGATAAAGACTGCATCCCATTAACAAAGTCGGGGAATAACAACAGATTCACCATGCACCTCCGGACCAACCTCCTTGCTCTAGAGCATCCACCTCGTCTCGGCCCCCAGCGCCTCCATGGATAACGATGAACGTCAGCGATACTCGAGAAACAGATCCCGCAAACGGTGGCTCGCTGGCAAGAGGTGTTGGCCTGTCGTGCGTGGAAGTCGGATCACTGGCTCCAAGAGAGGGTGGTGCTGCTACCATAACCCTGGCCATGTGGGCGGCATGGCATCCTTTCGTTGGCGTCGATGGTGGCCGGTGTTCTTTGCTTGCTTGGTGGCACATGCCATCCTAGTGAATCGTGATGGTCAGTGGACAAAAGTCTTTCCTAACTTGGTTGGTGCCAGCAATGGTGATGCTCGTGGGCGCTATTTTCCTCTTTGGGTCGTTGCTGTGAAGTCCCGACACAAACCCAAATCCGGCTTCCCGGGTTAGATTACGACGACATCGTTGGACGTCGTGACCTTCTTGGAGGCATCTTTTTCAAAGTGTTGGTGCCACACTTGACGGTCCTGGGACTATTGGTCGGGTCGTTGTCTTCGGGTTTCCATCAATGTGCGAGTGCCACCGGCTTGCTTTCTGTGGTCTTCCCCCGTTCCCCGAAGCTTAAAAGGCTCTAACTTCCTTTCTGGGAACGTGGACCTAAGCGGTCGTTTCGCTCGCCGTTAACGTCGTGCCGGTGTCATTTGACGGCGCTCTAGACCTAGTCAAGTTAGATCATGTGGCATGTGTGCAGTTTTTGCCAGTTTATGGTAAAAACTGTGTCGTATTAGTTTTTCTCATCTCTTTTTTCTATAAACTAGACATATAGTATAGCTATATCAGTTTTCGGTTAGTTTCCCTTATAAAATGATACTTTTCCTTTCTTTTTTACTAGGTGAGTGCCCATGCGTTGCCACGGAAAAACATGATATGGAGAAAGACAATTTGATTGTATTGAGCCCTCTGACCATGACAACTTATTCGTATTTGTAGCATTCAAATAGCCCACACTATACGCTGCAACAAGGCAAATCTACCATGCACAGGAGCTCCCGTGCATATTTCGTGGGTCGATTTTATCCTGTTTCGTGCTTTGCGATTCGTACTAAAAGTTTTCATTTAGTTTCGTCAAGTTTGGGAGTTTTTTTTTTTTGCAAAACACGTTTGGGAAATCTGAATTGGATTGTTATGCAATAGAGTGAAACCGTGCACCAGGAGATTCGATGCACGATAGAAAGACATTTCTTTTATAATCTGGCATATTATACACCACCAGTTTTTTTTTGAAACGAGGCAAAAGTTTTGCCTATTCCATTGATTAAGAAGAAGTTAGAGAGTTTTAGATACAAAGGAGCGAAGCTCCCAATACAAATGCCTACTCTCGTGGCATCAAGGCGCTCAAATATTTAGCTCCGGCTATTCCCCAAAGGGCGGCACTACTCTTAATATTACTAGTAACGACCATGGGCATGGAAGCAACATTTTGGAAAACTCTCGCGTTTCTTTCGTTCCAAAGCTCCCAAGCGGTTAGAAGTAGCAATGATGTGAGCCCCTTCCGCCGTCTACCATTCCCTCCGGATATTGCACACCACCATTCCGGAAGGGTGTTGTAGTTGTTCCAAAGGGACATATCAAAATTCGTAAGGCCGAGCCACTCTTTCAACCCATTCCAAACACGCATGGAGTATCTACATTTGAAAATGAGATGTGCTGCCGATTCCGGTTCTCTTTTGCAAAGTTGGCATGGGCCACAATTTGGCCACCCTCTCCTCATAAGACGGTCCGACGTCCATACTTTATTTTGTAGAATCAACCAAGCGAAAGTTTTGCACTTTGGAGGTGCCCAATTGTTCCAAACTGCCGGCATCATGTAAGAGTTTGGTGTGTCATCAAATTGGGCTAAGTAAGCCGTAGAAGAGGAGTAAGATCCGGTGTTGGAGAGTCTCCAAGTAATATGGTCCGGCTCATCATTGAGAAGGACATGTTGAATTTTGGTCCATGCGGTAGTGAACTCAGAAATGTGGTCCACGGTAATCCCATCCTCAAAAGATAGATTCCAAATCCAAAAGTCTTGCTCAAGCCCTTTGTGCACCGTGAAGTTCTTCTTCTTGGATATGCTAAAGATGGATGGGGCAATGTCTATTGGCTTGCGCCCTTCTAGCCATGGAGTGTGCCAAAAAGAAGCGGTTTTCCCATTTCCGATGTGCAAGTCGATACTATCATAAAATAGGTTCATGTCCTCCTTTGTGCAAGGATTTCCCAATCCAACCCAAGCGCGTCTCGGATCCGTCCACTCATGCCACGGCCATCTAACTCGCAAAGCCTTCCCAAATTTTTCTAGGTCTAAGATACCAAGACCTCCCATATTCTTTGGAGAGCACACCACCTCCCATTTTACTTTGCATTTCCCCCCGGAGACTTTATCGGAAGCCGCCCACACGAAAGCACGCTCAAGTTTTGTCATAGCCTTCAAGATTCCTTTTGGCAATGGCAAGACGGTTAGAGGGTAGATGGCTTGGGATGTGATGACGGATTTGACTAATTGAACTCTTCCGGCGGTGGTGACATACTTGCCTTGCCCCAAAGGTAGCTTGCTTGCCATCTTATCAACAATGTATTGAAAGTGTCCACTCCTTAACCGGTGTACCGATAGAGGTAGCCCCAAATGTGTAATGGGGAAGGAAGAGCGCGTTGCGGGGAAGCCGTGAAGCACTTCATCAATATTGATCTCGGAACATCTAATGGGCACAACCATGCTCTTGTTTACGTTGGTAACAAGCCCGGTGACCTCTCCAAAATCTTTAAGAATGCGGGATAACATCTCCATGTCCTCTCTCTTAGGGACCATAAAAATGATGGCATCATCCGCATATAGAGAGGTGCGCATGGTAGTGGCGCGCCCCCTAAGGCGATGAAGGTCTCCATTATCCGTTGCTTTTGTGAGGATGGCTTGGAGGGGGTCAATTGCAAGGACAAATAACAACGGTGAGAGAGGGTCCCCCTGGCGTAAACCTTGACCATGAGCAAGCGGCGAGCCCGGCACTCCATTTAAGAGTACCCTAGATGAAGCGGAATGGAGGATTGCAACAAGCCAATTTCTAAATCTTGGCGGGAAGCCAAGCCTTTGGAGCAAGTCAACAAGATAGTCCCAACGCACGGAGTCAAAAGCCTTCTTGATGTCTAGCTTTAGCAAAAGGGCCAAAGTTTTTGCCTTATGGAGACGTCTTGCATAGTTCCGCACATAGAGATAGTTGTCGTGGATGCTCCTTGTCTTGATGAAGGCACTTTGAGATCTTGATATTATTGTATTCATGAAAGGGGCTAGGCGAGTAGCCATCATTTTGGTAACAATCTTGGCCACGGCGTGAATGAGACTAATGGGTCTAAAGTCGGAGATAGATTCGGCCCCATCTTTCTTCGGGATAAGCACGATGTTTGCGGAGTTAAGCCAATGAAAGTTGTCCGAGTGGAGGTTGGAGAAAATATTGATCACTTTCAAAATGTCTTCCTTGATAGTGGCCCAACATACTTTGAAGAATAGCCCCGTGAAGCCGTCCGGCCCCGGTGCCTTATCGGAAGGCAAAGCCTTAACCGCCTCATGCACCTCCTCTTCCGTGAAATCCACGGCGAGGCTAGAGAGATCACACTCCGGAAGGGGTATGTTGTCCCAATTGAAGTCACGGAGGCGTCTTGGCCCTCTCTTCATGGACATGGCAAAGTGCTCGTGGATTGTGCTCTCAATGTCCTCATGTTTGGTGACCCATCCCGTGCCCCTTTTCGAACGAAGAATAAAATTTCTCCTCCTTCTAGCATTGATTTTCATGTGGAAGTACTTGGTGTTTGCATCACCCTCTTTTAAGCTAACCATTCGGGCACTTTGCTTCTTCCTTGCTCTTTCCATAATTGCCAAGCTAGTGACCCGTCTTTTAAGAATTTTCCTAATGTCATGCTCTTCCAGGGATAGAGGGCGGAAATCTTGCGCCTCATCAAAACGAAGAATTAGCTCAAGCGCCATGTGAAGGTGAAGCTTTGCATGTGAGGAGAAGGACCGGCTCCAAGATCGCAAACTCTTGGCCGCCCTCGCGAGCTTGTGAAATAGAACTTGGCAAGGCTCACGGTGCACCGTTTCCTCCGACCACGACTTTTCAACCACGTCTTTGAAGCCCGGCATCTTGGTCCAATAATTTTCGAACTTGAAGGATCTCGGTTTTTTTGGCCCACGAGCACACGCAAGGAGTAGGGGGCAGTGGTCGGAGAGAGAGGACGAAAGAGCGTGGAGGATGTGGTCGCTAAAAGCAATATCACACTCATGATTGCCGAAGACACCGTCCAACTTGCTCAACGTGGGGTTTAACCTTTCGTTGCTCCATGTGAACCGGCGGTTTTGAAGGGGAAACTCATTGAGCTCACAAGATTGGAGGGTGTCGCGGAACTGGGTTAGCCTCCTACGATTTACGTTGCTCTTGTTTTTGTCACAGGCGCGGTATATTTGGTTGAAATCACCATTAACCATCCACTTTATCCCCGGAAGCGGTTTGTGTCCAATGAGCTCGGCAAAAAATTCCTCTTTCCGACTATGCCTTGTAGGTCCATAGACCGAGGTTAGTCTGAAGGAGAAGTCATCTCGGGTGCTCGAGAGGGTGAGGGAGATGCAGTAGGTGCCCACATGAACATCGGACCCTTGCAGCACATTTTCATCCCAAAGGATGAGGACACCGCCTTTTGTGCCAACTGCCGGCAGGAAAGCGTAGGAGCGAAGCCGGAATCCACCAATAAAGGCAGCAGTTGTTGCATCGATGCTTTGCAATTTGGATTCCTGGAGGCAAGCAACCGTGCATGCCGAGGAAGCGATTGTCTCATTCACTGTGGTGCAGCGATCTGGGTCATTGAGGCCGCGAACATTCCAACTCAAAAACGAAAGAAGCTGCTGTAGAATGTCACTCACTTTGGAAACTAGGTCTGCTCAAATTCATCATCCCTAAAAGCAGCAATAACTGGTTCATAATCCAGAGATGCAAGTAACAGGTTCTCTGCCAGCCCTTAGACACGGCCTCACGGATACAGGTTCTGAATTTAACTAACATGGATACAACAGGCAGCTCACACACCGCAGATTCTGCTAACATTGGACACTAAGCTTGATCAGCATCCTCCTGAGCGACGATTTCCAGCGCTTCCTGCCCACCATGCATGATGAGAGCGTCTTCCACAGCCTGCGCACGGGCGCAATCCATCCTGAACATAGCTCGGAGCCCGGCTATGGCGGAGGGAGGCAGCTGCTGCCTGAAGAGCTGAACGAAATCATTGATCGCCTCCTGCGAGACGTCGTTGCCGTCATCAATGATTCCCAGCTTGCGGAGTAGGTTGCGCTGGGCCAGCTTGGCCACCGGCACGCCCCTGCTTGAGCTCTTGAGCCTCAGACTGCTGCGCGTTGCAGTGAAGCCCAAAGCCATCGTCTTCCTCCTGTTCTTCTGCGCCGCGGGCTTCGGATCGACCACAGGGTCCGAAAGAATCGCAACCTGCGCCTGAACAAAGAGTGCACCAACAGCATTCTTGCGCGAGCTGCCAAAACCCGGCGGTGAAGTTGGCGTGACAGAGCGAGCCGGCGTGTCGAGGCGCGCTGGCGAGACGGAGCGCCGCGGTGAGATGGATCGTGTCGGCATGACGGAGCGAGCTGGCGTGTCGTAGCGGGTCTGCGATGCCGTGATATCGAAGCCTGGAGGCCTTGTCGGTGTGGCTGCAAGCTGCAAAGGGCGAAGCAGGCTCTCTGGCGAACAGACATTGAACGTCGCTGCGGGCAGCTCGTGCAGGTACAGGTTGGGAACCTGGATGCTGTAGAGGAGGGGAGCACGGAGGCCGGCGAGGTAGGTGATGCCGGCGGGGTAAGCAGCTCGGCCTCGCTATGCTGCTCAACGGAGTCCTCGCCTGTGGCCTCGAAGGAGCCCGCGGCCGTAACCTCGTCTCGCCTGGCCGCAAGAGTGGCAGCTGCCGCCAGCTGGGCAGCGGACAGGGATGGTGCAGCGGCGGCGTCGGCTTCCATGAGCAGCGGCTGCAGCAGCACCACGGGCTGCCGCACGGCTGTGATGATCTCTGGCTGCAGCAGCTGCAGCTGCGGCTGCACAACGCTCTCCAGCAGCGCTTCGCTGAAGACAGGTTGCGCCGCACCCATCCCATCTATGCGGCGGCCATCGCGCCCATCTCTGCGATCCTGCCCACCGTTGCCACCACGGCCGTCGTTGCTGGCGTCGCGACCACGGTCGTCGTCGTCGTCGCGTTGCACGTCCCGATCAACACGGCGAGGTGGTGAAGCTCCACGTCTGCCCCTTGGAGCGACGGCACCATCCACCTCCCCAAGCTTGAATGGCGGCTCGTATGGCGGCGGGGGGTTCCCGTTGGCGTCGACGGTGGTGAAGTCTTCGACAATGGCGAGGTGGATGAGGACGCGGTGCCGCAGCCCACGGCGGCCACGCTCCCTGCTGCCCGGGACTGACGGCCTCGCCGGCAAGGTGACACGCTTCACCTTGGGAATCCTGCTAGGATCCTCTGTCCAAGCCCAGGCCCAGAGCAAGTCCGTGCACTCCTTCCTGAGAGAGCGGCCCTCGATGTAGTCCAGCGATGTCGCCTTGCCGAGGATCCTTGACACGGTATGCAGGTTCCAGGCCTGCAACGGCACATTTTCGAGGCCCACACGGACATGGTATTGCATTGACACATTGTCAGTGTGTGCCTCGAGCCTCCATTGACGTACCTGCAGGGAGTAGTGCTCGACGGGGACGGAGCCACGGCCAACGACGAGGGCGCAATGGTGCTGGTGAGTGAAGGTGATGAAGTACTGCTCCGGGTGGTGCTTGACGACGCAGACGTCCTTGACCAGTGCGCCGCAGCCCGCCGCCACCGCCCGCTGGACCGAGCCCAGCGAGACACCCTCGATCATGCCGTCGATCCACGCCACGGCCCCATTGGAGCTCAGGAGCGTCGCCTCTTGCTGCATCTCAAGCGTGGCCTCGATGACCACGTCATCTTCCTCTGGGCGCGTCTCCGGGGCATCAGCACGAGGCATCGCAGCGGTCGGAGAGGGACCTGCAGGGGCTTGGCGAGGCGGAGCAGAGGGGGCGGGAGGCCAGCTAACTGGCAAAGGAGCTTGAACAGGACGAGGTGGTGGAGGAGCAGGCGCGCGACGAGGAGCGGCAGGCGGAGGGATTCTGTAGCCGTTGGAGTCGCGGTAGATCTTGGCTTGCTTGCAGTCGCGCTCGCGGTGCCCCGAGTGCCAGCAGTTGTTGCAGCGCACAGGGTCTCTGCAAGCCACCGCGCGATGCCGCTTAGAATGGCACCGGAGGCAGCGACCTCGCAGCCATAATGGGGCAGCAGGGCGCGCATTGAAGCCGTCCCGGAAAGCCGGCGCGGCTGAGGCTCGCCGAGACCTCGATTGGACCGTCGTCCATCCCCCTGTCGGATCCCCGCGCGGCGCGGAGGTACGGCTGTCGAAAGCCGCAGAAATGGCTTCCTTCTCCGGAGGGAAACAGCTGCGCCAGCTGCCCAACCTTCCGCCATCTTGAAAGCGCACAGCAACGCCCTGGCGACAGGCATTGAAGGCCGAAGGATCTCCTCCATCCCGCCGCAGGATCTCGGGCGGCGTCTCTGGCACGAACGAGCTGGCACTGGGCTGCCCTGCAGCGGCGACAGGCTGGCGGCCGACACAGCCGGCGACGACAGATCTAGAATCACGGGGGAGAAGGGACCGGGCACCACCACAGGGTGGAAACCAGGCGGCAAGCTTACCGGGGGTGGGGGAAGGAGCTGGCACGGGGCGGCGTGGGGCCTGGGCTGAGCTGAGGAGGCAGGGGTCGCCGCCGCCGGCGGGGAGGAGGCGCATCGCCTGGGCCGGGAGCGGGAGCGAGCCATCCTATTTAGGCAGATTCTTATTAATACACCACCAGTTTTTTCCCTCTTCCTAACCCGCCAATCTATATATATGAAGCTAAAATGGGACAGTATCAAAATCTTTTAGCAGAATATAGTACTTGATAAAAATAACATAAAAACAGGTGCACAGTAAGGATGTGGATCACACCGTGATCCTTTTATAACAGAAAACCTATAGCTTGAGCTTATCCTTAAAGCGTGAAAATAAACTTGAACGTCTCATATGCTTTGACCTGTCAATGTATAGTATATGTACAAGACAAAGGTCATGTTAAAAGATCAACCTAGGCATCCGACAGGTCATCCAAAGGTATGACAGAATCTACTAACTTGAGAACATCACTTTATGCAACATTGACACAGTAAACCATTGACCGTGAGGGTATTAATCTGATGGTACTGAATAAAGTGGTTACTGATTACCTGATAATGAAGGTGAAAATGCTGACATACACAGTGCTTCAGTAAAGCTCTCCTAAAAATGACCAGGAAAAACTGATCACTTCATGAAAGGTCCATCTGAGCTCTTACCGGCCTGCGCCATCTATGGGCGAGTGTCCGCCTCCCATGCGATGCCATCTGTGATCCCCTCTCCCGTGCCAAGGGTTTGAATGCTGCACAACTCGCCACCACTGACGTGTCCCCTTCACTTCTCTTGTTAATTTGTGATTCAGGTTCAGTGCCAGACTGCAAGGTACATTTCAATAAAACATGGATACAAATAAATCTTTGTAAGAAATTTACTAATGCATTGCCTATGTGCGATACATAATTTGAGCACCCTATCAGGAGCCTAAAATCTGTTAGCTTCTCTAAAAAAAATTGACTAAGGACTCAGAGATAGATGCATGTACAACATGCTATTTTCTTACATATTCAACAAGCGAGCTTGCTATGGCAAAACAGAAACTATAGAGTATGGGCTATTAGAAGCAAACAGTAGCACATTTTGCAGTAGACAAAACTTAGTTGGATGCATATTTGATTGAGTAGACATCACCATCTTTGAAGACAAACTCCTTCAGAGATAGATGCATGTACATCACGCTATTCTTGATACGACAAAAAAGAAACTGCAGAGTAAAGGCTATTAGAAAATTAGATGAATATCTTTTTGTAGAAAGAACTTAGTTGGATGCACATTTGATTGAGTAGACATCACCATCTTTGAAGATAAACTCCATGTATTTCCGTAAAGTCCTTTTGTGTTATAAGACAGATTCAGGCTGGCTGATACCATACCGGTTTAAAGCTGGAACATAAACATACCTCCGATGGCGAACTTTGCCCATCCCCTTGCTTGCCCCGTCCGCATTGAGGTAAGGAATGACGCGGGACTTAAATGTCAGATGTTCTTGCTCTCCACATCAATAAGAAAGATGTGAGATCAGGTTACCCATCAGATGGATTTTGCAAATTTGTCGGGCACTCGTTACCCATCAGATATCTCTCATATGTCATTGCCACTGTTGCCGATCATTGTCGTCGACTTCGGTGTTCATGCCGTCATCAACGCCAGGCTTATCACCTTGTAGTTTGTTCCACTCTTTCCCTCATTCTTGAATTTCTACTTCACATTCTTCTTCCCCGTGGCCAACATGAGTTGCTCCCCTTCTTCTCCTGTGCACATGATTGTTCCACACATCAGAATTTTCACTCTTTTTATAAAATAGTAAAAATAACAGTACCTACGACCTTGATTTCTTGATCATGCCCTTCCCTCATATCCCTATCGATACTTGGTCAGCAGAACCAACATGTACATGGAAGTCGGAGTTTTACCTGAAATGCATCTGCTAGAAAGATAACGGTTGGTCAACAGAACAATGTTATGAATGAACATGTGTTTCAGATTTGTCTATAAATTTGATTAATGCTAATAGCTTATCATGTAACAATTCTTGAACGTGAACAATAGCAGCTCTTTCCTTTGAGTAAACCAGGGCATCTCGAAGCACACATGTGTCTGTGAAAAAGAAGTGCATATTGCCACAATCTTAAATTCCCATCTGAAATAACATGACAATAAGATAGAAAATACACATGAACATACATAGTTTCATTGAGAATTTGCATTATCTGAAATAAAATTTACGGGAGTTTCCACTCTTCACCAAAGCATCAAACGGAAACTGAAGACCACATAGTTTGACCAATACAAAGCAGAGATAAAAGAAATTCCATCACATAAGCAAGGAGAGAAAAAAACACAAACTGTGTGTAGTATCACTGGACACACGTTGAGGCCACTATGAGTAAAAGCAAACAGGTCACTACTTCTTTGGCAACCGCCATGATGATCTTCCTTCACTTCACCGGCCACTGACCCTTCATGTCACCTCCATTGACAGGGGCTCCGCCTTCGGCATACCAAACGAGCCCACCAATTCGTGCCGCTTCCAAACATTTAACACCCCTACAAACACATAACAGAAAGGTTTCAAAAGAAAAACCAAAATTTACTCTGGAAGTAATTCTGGCATCTCATTTTTCTAGATTTTTTAACTTTATTAGCAGATCGCAACCTATTTGAATAAAATTCTACCGGTGTCCCACTTTCATACCTCACTTCTCAAACTCAAGATAAATAACTATTTTTAGTAATGTTGAGCTACGTGGTTTCAAGATTCTTGCAATTTTTGTATTTTGGATACAATTCCGTGTCAGTAATCGACAGAACCTAGATGATTGTTGGAAGAAGTGTGAACAAACCTGAGAAGTTCCCTAAGCAAAACTTGTTTACAACACAAAGTAAAGCACCCCATGCCCGTGGAGAGAGATTGGGAGGCGTGGGGTTGTCCTGCCCTTGCTCGTCGACCCAACGAGCCCTCGTCTTCCCCAGCCTTCCTTCAGCACCCCATGCGTTGGCTGATCAGATGGATGGAGCTCGAGCGACCGGCGCCGCCCCAGAGTCCAGACTCCAGAGTGCTGGAGACCCAAAGAGAAATCACATCCGAATCACTCATACGCGCTTGCTCGGCTCAGATCGCGAATCAAACCATCATCGCATGACGAGTGGATAGAGGAGCGATGCAGCCACGTAGTTACCTTGAGCAGGACCTTGCCGGAGGCCGGATGTGTAGGAGGTAGTCCTTGGCGAGCATGCCGACCAAAACCATCGAACGGGAGAGTGCAGATAAGGTCGGGCATGTGGACGGCGCTGGACTGCTACGAGAGGCAGCGTTTGGGGGAGGCGGCGGCGTCCTGGGGTTCGAGTAACCCCGCGATGGGGGACAGTGATTTGTTGGGCTTGGCCCATTTGGACGCGAGCGATGTGCGAGGATGGAGCGCGACGAAAGGGGAGAATCCTATTTCGCGCCCACTGCGGACCCGATCCGGGGCTCCGCACAGGGCAGGAGCACACAGTCAGTTAATGGGCCGGCCCGTTGAGTTTTTTTTATTTTTTTTCGGGTTTTCTTCTCTCTGTTTTTTTCTTTTCTGTTTTCTTTTTAATAGAATAATCTGAACTTTTTAAAATTCGAAATTCATTTCAATTCGTAATTTGTTCCAATTTTGAAATTTCTTCCAATTTGAAAGTTGTTTCATTTTCGAAATTTGTTCCAATTCGTAATTTGTTACATTTTAAAAGAAAATCCAATTTCAAATATTGTTCCAATTTTTGAATTTTTTTCCAATTTCGAAATTTGTTCCAATTCGTAATTTGTTTCATTTTCAAATTTGTTTCATTTTTAAAATTTGTTCCAATTTCGAAATTTTGTTCCATTTTTAAAATTTGTTCCAATTTCGAATTTTGTTTCAATTTTCGAATTTTCTAATTTTGTTCCAATTTTCGAAATTTTGTTCCAATTTTAGAAGAATCCAATTTTCGTAATTTGTTCCAATTTCGAATTTTGTTCCAATTTTCGAATTTTCGAATTTTGTTCCAATTTTCGAATTTTGTTCCAATTTTGAAATTTGTTCCAATTTCGAAATTTGTTCCAATTTTCGAAATTTGTTCCAATTTTTGAATTTTGTTCCAACTTTTGAGTTTTGTTCAAATTTTGAAAATGGAACAAATTTGTAATTTGTACTTTGAATTTTTTTCAAATTTAATTTTTTTTCAAGTTCAAAATGTGTCAGATTCTAATTTTTGTTCCAACTTAAAATTTGTTCAACTTTTAAATTAGTTCTAATACTGTTTTTAAATCTCTTTCAAAACGAAATAATAAAAAATAGAAAAAAAACTGAAAGAGTAGCTTACCTGGGCCGGCCCAACCCGGATCCTGCTTTGGCGGACCGGAAGAGCTTATCCGCTGAAAGCGGAGAATAGGAGCTCCCGACGAAAGGCAACGACGTATTGCTCGAGATGGTCGACTGACAAGGGTATAATAGAGCATGTTAGTTAGCTACCCCTGAAGCCCGTTAAGCTAGGCCCACTTGTGATACTAGTCGAAATACGAGTTTATGTCGTATGTCGATATTATAATCTGTGTCGGATCCCTCTCGATCCTTAGACCTGGCCATCTATATATAGGGGCCAGGAGGGGACGGTAAGGGACAGATTGAAAGCAAGCCAGGTTTACACCCACATTTACTTTCGATAGCCACCTTGTTTGACTGATTTTACCTTCGAGTTCATCCGATGCCCTATCTCCCCGATCCTAAGTTCTTCATCTAGGACATTTGTCGAGTTAACCCTCGTCAATTGGCGCCGACTGTGGGGACTTTGGGCGTTGGAATCATGAATTCGACGGCTTTTCCACTCGTAGCCAACAGCAATCCAGAAGTCGACAAAATCCAGATACCCTTCGGAACCGTCGATTTTCAACCTCACCAGTCAAGTTTCACGCAAGTATTCGAGAGCATGGATCAAGATATGGATTTGACAATCGGAAGCCTAAACTTTCGCGTCGGATCACTAGGTTCGATTCGCCTTTAAGATCCGGTGAAACCAGGTCCGTCGGCAACCAAGTCCAAGACAGAAACAATGTTAGAATCAAGAAGGCTCTCCAGCGAAGTAAATTTGTCAGTCAGCTCCATGGAGATAGAAGCATAAAAAAGAGAATTCGCAGAAGGCGACGAAACCATGGGAAACTTCGACTTAGAAGTACAACTCGAAGATCTGATGATTAGCCGTGACGACGCTTCAGATAAATCAGCGGACACCTGGAAGACAGGGTTAGAGCTTCATGAGGATGAAAACTCAATCTTCTCAAGCTTCGATAGTAAGTTCGACAATCGGTACCAAGTACTCGCTATTACAGAGGACAACTCAGAAGAGTTCGATAAAAACAACAATCCAGTACTCAACCCAGCAAACATAAATAGGGGGGCAAACCACCTGGCAGAAGGATAAACTGCGGATTCCCTGCTAAACTGGGAAAAAATTCGACTATCAGTCGATGAATGGAAAATAATCAAAACAGCTGTGGAGCACTGCACGCCAATACCAAACAATGCTAGCAAGAATATGCTTTTTGGGTATCACTACGCCCTAAGACAGCAGTCAAAGCTACTAGCGAAAAAGAGAATTGAAGTACAAAAGAGAAAAGACTCAGTCATTGCAGTAAGCGACGCTGCTCGCAGAGCACGTAGCGACACATCATATACGAATGCCAAAAGACATCGTCGACATGGTTCAAGGTATGAAAACCTCGAATATTCAGATAGGCAAAGTCTTTCCAAAAACCTCGACTCATCTTTCTTATCAGTCGACGAGCAAGGGAACATTATACCAAAGACACCCGAAGCAGCACTGGTGGCAGCTCAAGCATACCTGCATACAATGCGACCAAGTCCAGGAGACCCAAGGGAACACATGCATCAGGCAGCACTGCAGGGACTAAAGATGGTAGGTAACAAGTTATCATTAAAAGAGGAGGAGGCACACCGCAACAAAGGAACCCACAAACCAAGATCACCACGCCGTCACAACAGTCCTCGGCACAGAAGTGGAAGTCGACGATCTAGAACACCATCACCAGGGCGATACAACAGTCCAAAGAATAAAGGAACCCGACGATCCAGAACTCCCAACAGAGCATATGACTACGAAGACGATGAAAAGGAGATGGGGGCACCATGCTTTACCCATAGGGTTCGCATCACGCTAGTACCCAAAGGTTTCAAACTACCCCATGACCAACAAAAGTACGACGGGTCTCAAGAGCCACAGTCATGGCTTTCAGATTACTTACAAGCAGTAAAACTACTAGGAGGAACCAGGGAAACAGCAATGCAAAGTTTGCAACTACAACTCACCGGTGCAGCAAGGTCATGGTTGAGCAAACTAGGAAAGGAAACAATTGAAAGCTGGGAGGAGCTCACAAAACAATTTACGAGCAACTTCAAGTCAACGTATAAGCGGCCAGCGTCCATAGAAGAAGTTAAAGCCTGCGTGCAGCAACGCGGGGAAACATTAAGAGCATACATCCAAAGGTGGAGCATAATCAAAAATTCAGCAGTCAAAGTCTCAGACGAAAGAGCAATAGATGCATTTATAGTCGGGCTAAGGCGAGGAGACCTAGTCGAAGAGATGGGCAGAATCAAGCCGAAAACAATATCAGATCTAATGGATATAGCAAATCGATTTACAGATAGAGAAGATGCGTGTAACAACAAATGGACACGATCGCCAGAAGATGACAGAGGAAACAGATATGGAGGCCAAAGAAGGAGATCCCGCAATTACGATAACTATGGTTCTCATAGTCAAGTAGCCGCAGGGTATAAGGACAATAGTTACCAAGGTAACGACCGTAAAAGTTCGGGATACCGTAGCTATGGCAAAGAAGACTACAAAAAGTTTCAGCCAAGGGAATCCAGAGAGTACAACCCATCACCAGAAGATATGCTCAATGGACCATGTCATATCCACTCTGCGTTTGTCGATGGGAAATGAGTATCCAGACACGCAATGAAAGATTGCACTACGTTCTTGAAACTATAGGAAGCAGCACTCAACAAGCAAGCCGAGGCAAAACGGCAGGGATACGAAGGAAACACAAGCAACGCACCTGCAACTCAACAAGGAAATAGTGGAGCTCCCAAGGGCCAAGACCAATCGAACCAGGGACGCGACGACAACGAAGGATATGTTCCATCTAAAGGGCACATTACAGCAATGATACAACCAGTGCCCAAGTCGAATAAAGAGGAGAAAAGTATAACTCGACAAGTTAACCTCGCAATAACTTCACCTCCAGCAACAACGGAATATCTACACTGGTCAGAGCAACCCATAGAATTCAGCAGAGACGACCACCCAATAACAGTACCTCGGCCAGGAAACGCGCATTTGGTACTCAAAGCTCAAATAGGGACGTACGATGTCGACAGAGTATTCATGGATGCAGGAAGTGGAATAAATCTAATCTACGCAAAGACTCTACGGGCAATGCACATTTCATTAGAGTTCCTGAAGCCAACTGACTGCTCCTTCCACGGAATAGTCCCAGGAAGTGCAAACTATCCGCTAGGTCGAATAGCACTCAACGTTTGCTTCGGAAATTGGCAAAACTACAGAAGGGAGAAACTCGACTTCGAAGTCATGGACTGGCCATCACAATATCATGCGATCCTCGGGCGACCCGCGTTTTCGCGATTCATGGCAGTACCTCACTACACTTACCTGGTACTAAAAATGCCAGGACCCAAAGGAATTATTACAGTCAAAGGAAGCTTCGAGTTATCAGATCTATGTGACAAGGAGTTTCACAAGATGGCCCAAAACTTCGGCATGATGGCAAGCTACGGAGAACCTAACTACAAAGCAAAAAGCACGACTACAGGAGTCACACAGCAACTAGAAGGAAAACCCAAGGAACCAAAAGTAAAGAAACCACGGGTACAGCTACCAGAACAAGAGAAGCCTACAGGAGAAGAAGAGAAGACTCAAGCGACATAGGCGACGAGACGAACAAAAAAGTAGAGTAGGAAAATAAGGCTGTAAAAGCCATGAGTTATTCCAGGGCAATGCCCTCTAGATCCAGAACACAGGTCATTGGCCGGATCTCTTGGGTCATCCCATGTATCTTACATTATATGCATAAATAAAAGACAAAAGTTCCTCTTATTTGAGTTTACGCGTCTTCAAAAATTGCGACAAACGCACCAATATACACAAAAGTAAAATGCTCTGAGGATAAAATTTCTGACACAAAAAGTTAGAAAATAAAAACTCTCGCATTATACACACAAAAATACATACAAATATCATAGCAGTGGCTGAACATAATCATCTACGCCCAAAGGATCTAAATAGTGATGCTCACAAAAAAACGCGGCATCCTCTTGGAGCAACCTAGCTATGAGCCTCCTCGCTGGTTGAAGGGTAGCATCCATATGAACTCGCAGCAGAGCTCCCCCTGGAGGCAAACCCAGGGACATGGAAATAAAATTAAGCCTTGGGTGCCACTTACGCATCCAACCAAGTGCAAAATTGGCACCAGCCACTAAATTAAGTTCTATCAGTCGATGAATTCGCTGAGTAGATCTAAAAGCAGCGAGTAGCTGCGGAAAGGTTCCAGGAAGAGGATTACGAGGAAGCATCATGGAGTGCATGGTAGTCAAAGATCTTCGATAACCATCAACGGCTTCCCCAATATGCTGAGCACGGTCCTGGAGAAGCACAATAGCACGACGGTGCCGAGGATCAGACCAAAAACTCTCGACTCCCTCTGATGATCTCTCAAGAGCCGCGATCCATTCAGAAATCCGGCAAGTTTCACCAACGAAGTCTAAGCAAGTGCCTGTAACAATAAAAAGTTATCGGCTAGCAGTAGCGGAGTAAAAAGGAAAAAAGAGGAAGGTTGCAAGGAACCTTACATCGCAATAGCTCACAAGCAGATTCAACTATACCAATGAGGAAGGAGTCGCACTCTTCTAGGTGTACAACCCTAGCCATCAGACCCGACACCTTATCCTCGAGTATGGATATCTGTTTCATAAAACCGCAAGATTTGCTGGCTTTATCCATAGCCATCTGTGCTTGGCGCTTTGATGACCCAAAAGTATAGGGGATCGCAACAGTCTTCGAGGGAAGTAAAATCCAAATTTATTGATTCGACACAAGGGGAGCCAAAGAATATTTATAACCCTTAACAGATGAGTTGTTAATTCAGCTGCACCTGGAAACAGTCTTGCTCGCAGCGGTTTATCAGTAGCGACAGTTTTATAGTGCTGATAGTAGTGAAACAGTAATAGCAGTAGTAAAATAAAAGTGGTAATAGTAGCAATAGTAAACAGTAGGATCAAATACTGTAGGCATAGGGATGGATGTACGGGCGTTGCATGGATGAGATAATTCATGAAATCAGTGAGACATGGGCATTGCAGATAAATAATGATAAAACATCCTAGTACTAACAATCATAGGCATGTGTTCCGTATATAGTCGCACGTGCTCGCAATGAGAAACTTGCACGACATCTTTTGTCCTACCAGCCTGTTGCAGCAGGGCCTCAAGGGAAACTACTGGTAATTAAGGTACTCCTTTTAATAAAGTACCGGAGCAAAGCATTAGCACTCGGTGAACACATGTGATCCTCACATCATAGCCATCCCCTCCGGTTATCCCAATTTCTGTCACTTTGGGGCCTCGGGTTCCGGACAACAATATGTGTAAACAACTTGTAGGTAAGACCATAAACAACAAGTATTATCATAGAAACAATAACATATTCAGATCTGAAATCATGGCACTCGGGCCCAAAGTGACAAGCATTAAGCACAACAAGTTACAACAATGTTATAAGCACTAATAGAAGATACTAGGCACTATGCCCTAACAATCTCATAGCAAATTATATGAATGATCTCATCCAATCCCTACTGATACGTCCAATTTGCATCACTATTTTGTATCATAATTTACTGTTATTCATTGATATATTTCATATTTAGATATGATACTTATGTTATTTCCTTTGTTTTCACATGTTTGATGATCATCGGAGGAGATGCTACCGGAGTCAGGAATCTGCTGGAAAAAGGACCATCAGAAGACCATATTTTGAAGATCAGGAAAATTCCAGAAAAATACCCAGAAATTATAATTTCCCAGAAGACTCACGAAGCCAGAAGGAGGAGACGAGAGGGGCCAGGAGGCGCCCTCACACGTGGGCGGCGCGGCCAGCCCCCTGGCCGCGCGGGGCCCACGTGAGGTCTCCCTGGCCCACCTCTGCCATCGCCTCTTCGTGTACATCATCGTCCCCGAAAACCTAAGTGAAGGGGGGGGGGTCAGAGTTAGACACGGCCGCCTCTGCGGGGCGGAGAACACCAGAGAGAAAAAGCTCTCTGGCAGAGAGAAATCTGCCGGGGAAATTCCTTCCCGGAGAGGGGAGATCGTCACCATCGCCATCACCGTCGCACCGGACTTCATCGGGATCATCATCATCATCATCTCCATCACCAGCACCTTCATCTCCACCATCACCTCGCCATCCCGCTGTAACATCTTGAGTTGGATCTTGTTATATTCATAGGGGAAACTTTCCCGGTGTTGATTACTCTTGTAGTTGATGCTATTGAGTGGAACCGTTGAATTAAGGTTTATGTTCAGATTGTTATTTACCATTATTTCACCTCTGATCATGATCCATATGATGTCTTGTGAGTAGTTCGTTTAGTTCTTGAGGACATGGGAGAAGTCAAGATGTTAGTAGTGAATTATTGTTGAGACATATTTAATGGTTTGATATTGTTGTGGTGCTATTTCACTAGTGGTTTCATGTGAACGTCGACTACATGATACTTCACCATTTATGGGCCTAGTGAGATGCATTGTGTATTTGGTCACCGACTGTGGGGTTGCTGGAGTGACAGAAACCTAAACCTCCGTTGGGAAACCATTGCACCAGGGAGCGTAGGATCCTAGAGTTTAAGGCTGTGGTTAGATTTATCTTAATTACTTACTTGTATTTGCGGATGCTTGCAAGGGGTATAATCACAAGTGTGTATTTATCCTAGTAAGGGTAGTGCGCTAGCACAGGTTCACCCCCATAACACTTACCAAACCAATAAATACTATTGGCTCTATGAAGCGAAAGCTCTTGACAGAAACCTCCCGTGTGTCCTCGAGAACGTTTGGTTATTATAAGAACACAACCGGCTTGTCCTTTGCTGAATAAAGGATTGGGCCACTTGCTGCAATTGTTACTACTGTCTTTTATTTACTCGCACTTTATTTACTCGTATTACCAAATACTCCTGAAAACCTATTTGCTAGTATTTACAGTGATTCCTTGATCAAAACTGCTCATCAACACCTTCTGCTCCTCGTTGGGTTCGACACTCTTATTTATCGAAAGTACTACGATACACCCCCTATACTTGTGGGTCATCAAGACTATTTTCTGGCGCCGTTGCCGGGGAGTGTAGCGCTATTGAAGAGTGGAATTGGAAAAGGTAACCATCGCTGTGAGTATTGTTTTATTTTGTCTTTTATTTTTATTCTGTTATGGAGAACTCTCCATTTGGTTTCCTATTTGGAAACACATCTACTACTACTGCTGCTGCTGCACATGCGGAGGAACCACCACCGCCACCGCCTGCTGAAATTGATCCTTTTAAAATACCTATGAAAATTGTTGGGCGTATTATGGATAACTGCTATTCAGGAGATGGAACTATCCATCCGGGTGATCACTTATTATTTATACATGAATTATGCGAGTTGTTCAGATGTGCAGGCATTTCACCAAGCCAAGTCAAGAAGAAATTATTCTCTATATCATTGAAAGGCAGAGCTGAAGAGTGGTATCGACTACTCCAAGATGGTCCATCTATGGCATGGGAGGATATTGTGCCTCTCTTTTATTCCAAGTTTTATCCTCCAAGTGAAATTCATAAAGACCGTAACCGGATATATAATTTTTGGCCTCATGATGGAGAGAGTATTGCCCAAGCGTGGGGGAGATTGAAGTTACTGATGCTCAAATGCCCCATTCATGAGCTCCCCAATAATATTGTTATTGATAATTTTTATGCGAGGCTTACTCTTCCTGATAAGGATTATTTGGATGCTTCTTGTTTTGGATCATTCACTCATATGAAAGAAGATGCCAAGTGGAAACTTCTTGACCGTATAAAAGAGAATGCCGAAGGTTAGGAAAACGACAAAGGTAGGAAGTCAAGTATAAACTATGATTATGAATGCATTAAATCTTTTATGGGAACCGATGACTTTCATAGTGTTAGCACTGCTTATGGTCTTGATTCTCAAATACTTGCTAATTGTCTTAAGGCTTTTGCCTCTTATATTGATGTTCCAAAGAAAGATTGGAACAAATATCATGCGCCTTACAAAGATTCTATTAGTCATATTCCTGCTGCAGCTACAGAAGTTTGCACGGTTGATAGCATCATTCCTGAACCTTATATTGAGAAGACACCTTTCCCTGCTAAGGTAAAAAAGTATTCTACTTTGGTAAGTGTGTCTAATAAAAGTACTAAGAAAGCTGCAGAGCCTGATGAGCAAATTACTATTAAGTCTCCTGTTGCTATATTGAAAGATCTCGTTACTAAAGATGTAGGAGATGAATATATTCTTTTTTGTGAAGATGCTTCTAACATTCTCTCGCATCCTAAAAAGCATAGGAAAGCAAGTGTTCCTGTTATTTCTGTCAGGATTGGAGATCATTGCTATTATGGTTTATGTGATATTGGTGCTAGTGCAAGTGCTATTCCCTTAGAGCTTTATAAAGAAATCATGCACGAGATTGGCGCTTGTGAACTTGAAGATATTGATGTGGTTGTTCAACTTGCTAACCGAGAGACGGTTTGGCCTCTTGGTATTGTTCGAGATGTGGAAGTTCTATGTGGTAAGACTAAGTACCCTACTGATTTTCTAGTACTTGGTAAGGAGGCTAGTGAAACTTGTCCTATTATTTTTGGTAGACCCTTTTTGAACACTTGTGGCGCCATAATAGATTGTAAGAAAGAGAAAAATTTTACTAAGTTTAATGGAGAGTCTTATGAGTTTAATTTTTCCAAGTTTGCTAAGACTTCTTATGAAAATGACACGCCTAATGAAAATTTTCGAGTTGAGCAGCTTGCTTCTATTGCTCTTGCCCCTAATAATGCCTTGCAGCAATTCATGGAAGATCACGAAAGTGATGTTTTTAGCAAGGAAAGAGAAGAGATTGACGATATTCTTCTTCGTCAACCACCATTACTCAAGCATAATCTACCTGTGGAGGATCTGGGTACTACTTTCCCGCCTAGAGAAGATCCTGTGTTTGAATTAAAACCTTTGCCTGATGACCTCAAATATGCTTATATTGATGATAAGAAAATATATCCTGTTATTATTAGTTCTAAACTTTCAGGAAAGGAAGAAGAAAGATTATTGGAGATATTGAGGAAACACCGAGGAGCTATGGGATATACTCTTGATGATTTAAAAGGAATTTCTCCTACTTTATGTCAACACGCCATTAATATGGAGAAAGATGCAAAGCCAGTTGTAGAGCATCAACACCGTCTAATTCCCAAGATGAAGGATGTGGTAAGAAATGAGGTATTAAAACTCCTTGATGCTGGTATTATTTATCCTATTGCTGATAGTAGATGGGTTAGTCCTGTTCATTGTGTTCCTAAGAAAGGAGGTATGACTGTTGTACCTAATGAGAATAACGAGCTTATTCCTCAAAGGGTAGTTGTTGGTTATAGAATGTGCATTGATTATAGGAAGGTAAACAAAGTTACTAAGAAAGATCATTACCCTTTACCGTTTATAGATCAAATGCTAGAAAGGTTGTCTAAGAAGACTCATTTTTGTTTCCTTGATGGTTATTCTGGTTTCTCTCAAATTGCTGTTAAGAAGGATGATCAAGAGAAAACCACTTTTACTTGTCCTTATGGAACTTATGCTTATAGGCGTATGCCTTTTGGTTTATGCAATGCTCCTGCTACTTTTCAAAGATGTATGTCTGCTATTTTTCATGGTTTTTGTGAAGAAATTGTGGAGGTCTTCATGGACGATTTCTCCGTCTATGGAACTTCTTTTGATAATTGTTTGCACAACCTTGATAAAGTTTTGCAGAGATGCGAAGAAACTAACCTTGTTCTTAATTGGGAGAAATGCCACTTTATGGTGAATGAAGGAATTGTCCTTGGACATAAAATCTCTGAAAGAGGTATTGAAGTTGACAGGGCAAAAGTGGAAGCAATTGAGAAAATGCCATGTCCAAGAGATGTTAAAGGTATTCGTAGTATTCTTGGTCATGCTGGTTTCTATAGGAGGTTTATTAAAGATTTCTCTAAGATTTCAAAACCTCTTACCAATCTTCTTCAAAAGGATGTACCATTTGTCTTTGATGATGATTGTAAGGAAGCTTTTGAAACTCTTAAGAAGGCTTTAACTACTGCTCCTATTGTTCAACTACCTGATTGGAATTTACCTTTTGAAATTATGTGTGATGCTAGTGATTTTGCTATTGGTGCTGTTCTTGGACAGCGCATAGATAATAAGTTGAATGTTATTCATTATGCTAGTAAGACTCTTGATGCTGCTCAGAAGAATTATGCTACTACTGAGAAAGAGTTTCTTGCTGTTGTTTTTGCTTGTGATAAGTTTAGATCTTACATTGTTGATTCTAAAGTCACTATTCATACTGATCACGCTGCTATTAGATATCTTATGACTAAGAAGGATGCTAAGCCTAGGCTTATTAGATGGGTGTTGCTTTTACAAGAGTTTGATTTGCATATCGTAGATAGGAAAGGTGCTGAAAATCCTGTGGCTGACAACTTGTCTAGATTGGAAAATATTTCTTTTGATCCTATTCCTGTTAATGATAGTTTTCCAAATGAACAGTTGGCTGCAATTAATGTAACTTCACGAGACCTTCCTTGGTATGCTGATTATGCTAACTTTATTGTTTCCAAGTATTTGCCTCCAACCTTTACAGCTCAGCAAAGAAGGAAATTCTTCTATGATTTGAGGCATTATTTTTGGGATGACCCACATTTATATAAAGAAGGAGTTGATGGTATCATGAGAAGATGCGTACCGGAATATGAGCAACAAGAGATATTAAGGAAATGCCATAGCAGTGCTTATGGAGGGCATCATGCTGGAGATAGAACCGCACAGAAGGTTCTACAATCAGGTTTTTATTGGCCAACCCTCTTTAAGGATGCCAGAAGGTACGTTTTATCTTGCGATGAATGTCAAAGAGTTGGTAATATTTCTAGACGCAATGAAATGCCTATGAATTACACTCTAGTTATTGAACCGTTTGATTGTTGGGGATTTGACTTTATGGGTCCTTTTCCCCCTTCAAAAGGCTATACCCATATACTTGTTGCTGTTGATTATGTTACTAAATGGGTAGAAGCCATACCTACAAAGAGTGCCGATGGTGAGACTTCGTTAAAAATGCTTAAGGATGTTATTTTTCCTAGGTTCGGAGTGCCTAGATATCTTATGACCGACGGAGGGTCTCATTTTATTCATGGTAGTTTTAGAAAGACTCTTGCTAAGTATGATGTCAATCATAGAATTGCTTCTGCTTATCATCCCCAAACTAGTGGGCAGGTAGAGCTTTCAAATAGAGAGATTAAGTCTATTTTGCAGAAGACTGTTAGTAGATCTAGAAAAAACTGGGCTAGTAAGTTAAATGACGCTTTATGGGCTTATAGAACTGCTTATAAGAATCCCATGGGTATGTCTCCTTATAAGATGGTTTACGGAAAAGCGTGTCACTTGCCCTTAGAATTAGAACACAAAGCTTTTTGGGCAGTGAGAGAGCTTAATAAAGATTTTAAACTAGCCGGTAAGAAGAGGTTGTTAGATTTGAGTTCTCTAGATGAGTGGAGAAACGAAGCGTATGAGAATGCCAGACTTTTCAAAGAGAAAGTCAAGCAATGGCATGATAAGAGAATTCTTAAGAGAGAGTTCCATGTTGGTGAGAAAGTTCTATTGTATAGGTCTCGTCTCAGATTTTTTGCAGGTAAATTACTTTCTAAATGGGAAGGACCATATGTTATTGTGGAAGTGTACCGCTCAGGTGCTATTAAGATTGCTTCATTGAAAGATGATTCTACACAAGTGGTGAATGGGCAAAGACTCAAACATTATATTTCTGGAGATTCTTATAATGAAGATGTTGATGTTATTGAAACAGTTTCTCCGGAAGATTACATACAAGACAAACTGCAGGAACCTGCAGAGTTCGTTTTCGAATAGGTAACAGTTCTAGTCAGAAAAGTTTCGCGAAAAGTTCTTCTTTTAATATTTTTGCTGTTTTTAATAAATATGAAAAATCACGAGACGAAAACGAGGAGAAAAAGAAGTCCGTGTGGGTCTCACACAGGGGTGGCGCGGGCCCACCCCTGGCCGCGCCACCACCGTGTGAGAACGCCTCAGAACTCTTTTCCGTCCCGGTTTCCTCCTGTGACCTTGTTTCGATGTATAATTTTCGCCTATTTAACCCCCCGGAGTCCCCGAGGTCTGTATATCGTTTTCTCGTTGTGTTTTGTTTCGAGCTGTTTCTGTCAGGATTTGCCCTCTACCTTGAAGTTATAATGTCTTCGTCTGGTTCATCCAAAGAGAACCCTCATGCGGATTCCATCAATCCGTATATGAGGGAACTGAAGATGCATCTGAAGGAGTTGTCGCTCAAGGATGGGGAGTTACAGGTTAAAGATGTTCAAGGACCCAAGGGAGAAGGGAGTCTCAAAGCAAGGATGGAAGCACTGGAACAGGAAGTTTTCAAATACAAGAAGATGGCGGAACGCGAGGTGGAAATTATCTATAGGATCAATCAAGAGCTCGTCGCCAAGTACAAGAAAGAGACTACAGAACTGTGGAAGGATGTCCTCTCACTTCAAGAGACCACTAACCAATTACAAGCACAACTCTACGACTTGCATAACCAAAACTGTGAGTATGAAGCTAGATTTAAACAAATGAGTGCTGCTGCAAGTTTCAGGATTTTGGAGACCGAGACATCCTTCTTTGATGGAGGACCTCTGCCTTGGAAGTACGACAACAATGAAGTTGCACCACCACCGCCAAAGGAGTAATTCGTCATCGGTATAGGCATCCCCTTGGCTTGTTCCAAGCTTGGGGGAGTGCCGCGGTATCACATCATTACCTTCAGTTCATTTACTTTTCAAGTAGAGTCTTATCATGAATAGAGAAGTTATCATATAGAATAGTTTGCAGTTGGAAGTATCCTCCTTAGTTAGTTATCTTTGTATCCCTTGGTGTGAGTTGCGGTAATGAAATATTAATGAGAAGTTTTATTGTTTACTTTTCGCACACTTTATGTTAGTCTGCAATCTCTCTCTTGTGACTAGTCTTGTTGATTGGTATTGGTATCACATTGGGAGCATGAGTAGATTTAGTTGGTTTTGGCAAACCTAGCTTGGTCAGTAGCAACTCTACCTTGAAGTTTGAGTAGAATAGAATAAAGAAGTGCTTGTAGTTACATCACTTCAGTTTTCCTTATGTTTGGCTTATAAGCATTGTTATTCTTAAAGTTAAAATCATTGTACTTTCAAGGGAGTTTGCATGATTGTTCTTATTATATGTATGTTTGTTTGTTTCATGCAACTCTTTTGCTTGCTACCCAACCTTGCTAGCCAAAAACCTGTACTGAGAGGAGTTACTTCTCGTGCATCCAATTTCCAAAAGCCAAGTCACTTCCAAAGAGTCCACTATAAATTCCTATGCATGGTATTTTAAGCCATTCCAAGTAAATTTTCATGTGCTACCTTTCAAAAACTTTCAAACACTTCTCATTTTGTGCCACTGTTTTTAGCTCATGAGGACGTAGTGGATGGGTTTGTTATCTTCCATACTAAATTAAGTACCCCTCGACTAGGCAGCTTCATCTGCTCGTCATTAATTTTGCAAGAGAGCTGGTCAGACCATTATAATCTTACTTCTAAAAAGAAAGGAAAAGGCACTCCTCCAATGGTATGTGAAAGTTGGTCGGCACCCGATGGAATCGGTTAGCCATGGTTTGAGAAAGGAAAAAGGTGGGGAGGAGTGCAAAGCTTTAAAAGAGCACCAAAGTGCCAATTAATTAAACATCTCGGAACCGCTCTCACTTGTTTAGTATGGAAGATATCAAGAACTCCGTTGCTAGTCGTTGACAAAAGCAACCACCTCTCAAAACAATTTTTACCTCTGTTTTACAAATGAAAAGCTCTAGCACATGTTTAATCCCTGCTTCCCTCTGCGAAGGGCCTATCTTTTACTTTTATATTGAGTCAACCTATTTCCCTCTATCTCAAGCAAGCATTTGAGTTGTTATGTTTCACTCATCCATATGTTGATCCGTTTAATCATGTTTATTATCTTCCTTGTTTTTGTATAATGCTTTTGTCTGAAGGAATACATCTTTGAAAGCTTTCTTAGAATGCAAAAGTTTACTTTGTTGAGCATATAGTCTTTGCTATATCAGCTCCGCTTTAAAAGGCTCCGTTTAAAAGAGAGAATAGTTTGTTCTCCATTCATTGACCAGGAACTAAGGTTTGCCATTGCCAATTATAATTTACCTTGTGCATTCTTATATGTGATTCCCTTTTACCTATTGCAAGTTTACATCTTATAAAGGGAAGTTGCTGTCTATTATAATTTGTGCTTTAGTGAATGTGATGCTTCTTGTTCGTATTTTGATTATCGACACTTCACTCCATAAACCTGTGGTCATGTTTACCGAGTTTAGTTTTCGCTTGGGGACAAGCGAGGTCTAAGCTTGGGGGGGTTGATACGTCCAATTTGCATCACTATTTTGTATCATAATTTACTGTTATTCATTGATATATTTCATATTTAGATATGATACTTATGTTATTTCCTTTGTTTTCACATGTTTGATGATCATCGGAGGAGATGCTGCCGGAGTCAGGAATCTGCTGGAAAAAGGACCATCAGAAGACCATATTTTGAAGATCAGGAAAATTCCAGAAAAATACCCAGAAATTATAATTTCCCAGAAGACTCACGAAGCCAGAAGGAGGAGACGAGAGGGGCCAGGAGGCGCCCTCACACGTGGGCGGCGCGGCCAGCCCCCTGGCCGCGCGGGGCCCACGTGAGGTCTCCCTGGCCCACCTCTGCCATCGCCTCTTCGTGTACATCATCGTCCCCGAAAACCTAAGTGAAGGGGGGGTTCAGAGTTAGACACAGCCGCCTCTGCGGGGCGGAGAACACCAGAGAGAAAAAGCTCTCTGGCAGAGAGAAATCTACCGGGGAAATTCCTTCCCGGAGAGGGGAGATCGTCACCATCGCCATCACCGTCGCACCGGACTTCATCGGGATCATCATCATCATCATCTCCATCACCAGCACCTTCATCTCCACCATCACCTCGCCATCCCACTGTAACATCTTGAGTTGGATCTTGTTATATTCATAGGGGAAACTTTCCCGGTGTTGATTACTCTTGTAGTTGATGCTATTGAGTGGAACCGTTGAATTAAGGTTTATGTTCAGATTGTTATTTACCATTATTTCACCTCTGATCATGATCCATATGATGTCTTGTGAGTAGTTCGTTTAGTTCTTGAGGACATGGGAGAAGTCAAGATGTTAGTAGTGAATTATTGTTGAGACATATTTAATGGTTTGATATTGTTGTGGTGCTATTTCACTAGTGGTTTCATGTGAACGTCGACTACATGATACTTCACCATTTATGGGCCTAGTGAGATGCATTGTGTATTTGGTCACCGACTGTGGGGTTGCTGGAGTGACAGAAACCTAAACCTCCGTTGGGAAACCATTGCACCAGGGAGCGTAGGATCCTAGAGTTTAAGGCTGTGGTTAGATTTATCTTAATTACTTACTTGTATTTGCGGATGCTTGCAAGGGGTATAATCACAAGTGTGTATTTATCCTAGTAAGGGTAGTGCGCTAGCACGGGTTCACCCTCATAACACTTACCAAACCAATAAATACTATTGGCTCTATGAAGCGAAAGCTCTTGACAGAAACCTCCCGTGTGTCCTCGAGAACGTTTGGTTATTATAAGAACACAACCGGCTTGTCCTTTGCTGAATAAAGGATTGGGCCACTTGCTGCAATTGTTACTACTGTCTTTTATTTACTCGCACTTTATTTACTCGTATTACCAAATACTCCTGAAAACCTGTTTGCTAGTATTTACAGTGATTCCTTGATCAAAACTGCTCATCAACACCTTCTGCTCCTCGTTGGGTTCGACACTCTTATTTATCGAAAGTACTACGATACACCCCCTATACTGGTGGGTCATCACCTACCATCTCCTTCGCCTACAGTGGGAATTACTCACACATGGATGGGGGAGTCATGGATGGTTGATGGAGAGACGTCGGTGATGATGGTGATGAAGATCTCCTCCAAATCCCCGTCCCGGCAGGGTGCCAGAACGGAGTTTCTGGTTCCGAATCGCGGTTTCTGATGGCGGCGGCGTAGCAGAAGTCTATCTGGGAAAAACGCCGAACCCCCGCTGTTTTCAGGTCAGAGGGTATATGTAGGCTGAAGGAGGGGTCGAGGCGACGGCCGAGGCGGCCTCACCACAGGTGGGCGCGGCCAGGGCTGGGCCGCGCCCCCTGGTGGTGAGCCCAGGCCGCTACCCCCTTCGTCTCTCCTTCTGGCTCCGTGGGTCTTCTGGGAAAATAAAAATTTTGCAGTATTTTCCGGGATTTTTCCTGAAAGTCAGATTTCTGCACAAAAACGAGACACCAGAGCAATTCTGCTGAAAACAGCATTAGTCCGTGTTAGTTGTATTTAAAACACACAAATTAGAGGAGAAACAATAGTAAAAGTGTTCGGGAAAGTAGATACGTTTTGGATGTATCAACTCCCCCCAAGCTTAGCTATTTGCTTGTCCTCAAGCAATTCAGTTAACAACTGAGAGCGATAAAAGAAACTTTCACGAACACATTTGCTTCATATGATGTATATATACTAACTATATGATCAAGTACTCAGGCAATTCATAATAAGAAATATGCAACTAATGTTACCTCATAGTCAAGCAAGCTATGAAAGAGTGCCAATGCACTAATAACAAGCAACATGAACATAAGAAGCTACAAGATTGTAATATGCATAAATGATATGGAAGAGTGGTATCCCGCTTGCCTTTATTTGTGGAGCAAAACATAAATGCTAAGGCACCTCTGAAGTCCAAAGGAAAACTAGAAGTAAAAATATCAAAGATACAAGCATCAAAGTTATACCACAATTAACCGTGTTCTGGGACAAGCACATTACACTAAGAATAACAGCTATGCTCTCAAGAAGGTGTTTAAAAGTTAGAAGATGAAGACTCAACATAAAAGTAAAAGAAAGGCCCTTCGCAGAGGGAAGCAGTGATTTAACATGTGCTAGAGCTTTTCATTTGTAAAACAGAGATAAAAATTTATTTTGAGAGGTGGTTGTTTTATGTCAACGACTGGCAATGGGGACTTGCTATCTTCCATAATAAACAACTAAGAGCGGTTCCGAGTTCTTGAAAATTTGGTACATTGGTGCTCTTTTATAAAGCTTTGGCACTCCTCCCCACCTTTTTCCTTTCTCAAACCATGGCTAACCGATTCCATCGGGTGCCCACCAACTTTCACATACCATGGAGGAGTGCCTTTTTTTCTTTCTTTTTAGAATTAGATTACAATGGTCTGACCAGCTCTCATGCAAAATTAATGACGAGTAGATGAAGCTGCCAAGTCGAGGGGTACTTAATTTAATATGGAAGATAGCAATTCCGACCACTACGTCCCCATGAGCTAAAAATAGTGGCACAAAATGAGAAGTATTTGAAAGTTTTGAAAGGTAGCACATGAAAAATTACTTGGAATGGCTTGTAAATACCATGCATAGGAATTTATAGTGGACTCTTTGGTAGACTTGGTTTTTGGTGATTGGATGCACGAGAAGTATTCCCTCTCAGTACAAGTGAAGGCTAGCAAAAGACTGGGAAGCGACAATCGAGAGAGCAATAACTGTCATAATCATGCTTGCGACAACAAAATTAATATAGGCATAAAAATGATACAAGAACTCTGAGGCAAAGTAAATCATCGAGGCTTAATTGACTTCTTCTTTTTTGAAATGGAGGCAAAAGCTTTGCCTCAATCTATTAATTAAGAAGAAGAGAATTGCCCAGTTAATTAACAGAAAACTGGGCGAAAATCGTTACAACAAAACTAAACGAACCACCCCAAAACATGCAACTCCTTGAGACTCAACCCACTTGCAACCACGGCAAGCACTCTACACATAGAACACCACATCAGAAAGGAAACTCCACATAATGATCTCAACAAGACCACCAAAAAGATGAAAACTATCAATCAAGCAGTTGCGGACACCTTGCTTGAGGCGGTACTCTTTTTTACTTTTGCAGCTCAGATATTCCTTCACTTTCTTGACTTTCTCCCCGGTAGCCTTCTCTGATAAGATGCAAGCAATTTCTTTGCTAGAACCAGGGTAAGCCATCTCCAATCTAACAAGCAAGCCGCAAAGCTCGTTTGTAAAGAGAGTCTCCGAATTAGGTGCCAAAGGACCATCCAAACCTCCACAATCCATAGAGGCGGGCAGCTGGCAACGCTCCGCCAGCGGCGATGACGACATCATGGGCACTGCCAAAGCATCTAGTGAGCACATCTTCGATGGGAGCACCACTAATGGTTCTCCACATCGCTCCTTCATCTCAGGCATAAGCTGCTGATCAGGAACCACAACCTCGGTGATGACTTCACTCCCAAAGATAAATGACAATTCCTGGAGTGACGACAAGCAAGATCTAGCACGCGGTGAGAAATCTCCATAGAGGCACCCTTTCGTCTGCTCATGCAGCAAAGGCACGGCTGGCACAACTGGCACAACCTGAAACTTGCGAAGAGCATCCTCTGCTCTTGCCAAAACACTTCCAACCCGTGATAGACAGTCACGTAGCTCAACGCGAATCAGCTCGGCATCTTCTTCCATGGAGACATTGTGCATAGGCACCAGTGAGGGAGGTGGTGAAGCAGCTCGCCAAGGTGTCGAAGTCTGGCCGGTGCAGGTGCGGTGATCTGCACGGCAGAAACGAGCGACATGTCCAAACCGCAAGCAACACATGCACCGGATTGACTTTTTGTTTAGTCATATGCATGCTTGAGCATGTGCCAAGTCGATTCAAATGAAACTTTCAGAGGTGGATACCACAATAACATACCATATCATGAATAAAACAATGCATGCAAGCGTCTATATGACATGCTACAAACTATTAGTAAATTGGAACTAATCATATGAGAGCAAGAACTACAAAGCATCCATTAGATAACATATACCTTATATGAACTGACTAAGCATGTCCACATAGATGAGTATATGTACAAAAATGAAAACAAATAGAGTTCATACCAGCCTCTTACCACATCTCGGATTGTCATATGTCATCATTATTGCCTTTCACTTGTGTGGCTTGAATAATATGAAGTGAATACCAAGCTCCAATGGAGTCACGGGAGACTGAACTCTGCAACAAACTTTACAAAACCGAAGAAGAACAACAAATATTTTTGGGTTTTCGATTTTTGAAACAAGAATAGAAGGAAATAGCAAACAAAGCAAAATATTTTTGGATTTTCAAATACCAAATCGAAAATAGCAAGTAAAGCAAACCAAAGCTAGCAAACTAAAAAGGCAAATAAAGAGAAACAACGGAAATATTTTTGGTCTTTTTGTGTTTTGGAAAGTAGAAATAAGAACAAGAACAATAAAGAGAGCGAAACATGGATATACAAAGTACCGACAAAATATGATATGTAGATGAGTGAATCGTCGGCGTACCTCCCCCAAGCTTAGGCTTTTGGCCTAAGTGGAGATCAACATCGTCTCGAAAACATGCCCCATGCTGGTGGGTCATCATTGGTGAAGTAGTAGCTTGGCCCCTGTGAAGATGAAGCAGATGGTGTATAATCATAATAAGGCTGCTGGTATGGAAACTCCGCAATGTTAGAGGGCTGGACCGACTCCTCGGTCGCCTCTTCATTGTGCACGGGCTGCAGATTATCTTCCATGTATGCATCGAGCTCACCCTCTGTGAGTGACCATCCATTCCTGCGATCAAGGTTAAACAAAAGAGGTGCAGGCAAATGGACTGATCGATCAGTCTTCACTACCTTCCAGGTAGATTTCTTGAAAAAGGTAATCTCATACGACAAGTTAGTCAAACAGGCATGAGGAGAAACAAACTTATGATGTATCATAGAATTAAGATCAAGCCTCTCTACTGGAAACTGAAGATCTAAAACATGAGGCACTACACCATGCAAAGCTAATAAACGTGAAGCAATAAGACCTCCACAGATTCCCCCTTCTTACGGTTAGCATCTAGACGAAAAGCTATTAAAGCACCCAAATTGTAAGTCCTATCACCTCTCAAAGCAGCAGCAATAAAAGCTAGATCACAGGAGGACAACTTATTTGCAACTTTCCTAGCAAGGACACATTTGGTAATAAAGTAGGCAAAATATCGAATGGATGGAAGATGAATATTTCGAATTTTACCATCCTCTCCTGAAAAACTTCTTCCTTGACAAATCTCCTCATAAAGGTCCGTCAATGGCTTAGGTCGTTCCTTTATCCTTTCGCGCGATCCCCACTGTGGTACTCTAATGGCTGCACAGAAAACATCAAAGGGCAAGTCCACAGATTTATTGTAGATTTTATAATGAACCATGGGGTTAGATGTGGAACAACTGAAACTGAAATCCTGCACCACAGACATTGTTAGTTTAGCAAATTGGGGTGGTTCACCTTCAATAAAATGCTCCAATCCTGCATTAGAGAGTAAAGTTTGGAAGTCCTGCAGGATTCCAGCTGCATTCATGAACTCTGAGCATGGATAGATTGAGGGAAAAACCCTCTCTTCACGGTGAACTCTCATGACTTCATGCACTACTAGTTCATGTTGAAAAAGTTGGTATGCATTCTCCTCCATTTCTGAAATTTTTGACAAACCTCATAAAAAGTGATTTTGAGACAAACAAGTGTAAGGAACTACTATAGGGAGTTACTAGAGGGCTAACATGCATCAAAATAACATTTCTAATCAATAGAACAAGCATGCAAACTCATTTCACCTGTCACCTATAAAGCTAAAATACTCAAGAAATACTTCACTAAATAAAATTCTACTTGGACAATCGGAGGAGTCACATACCGGAGAACAAATGCTCCAAATCTCAGCAACAATGATGGGCTGAGCAAGGAGATCGAAAAATTGAGATGGAGAGCAGCAAGAACTCGAGTTTGAGCAGGTGTGTCGTTGTTTTCGGGAGAGAGAAAGAGCTGGGGAGGAAGAGATAAGTGAGAGGCCAGGGGCCCCCCTCACCATAGGTGGGCGCGGCTAGGCTTGGGCCGCGCCCCCTAGTGGTGAGGTGGCATGGCAGGTCCCCCTGAGGTCTCCCAGGTGCCTCTCTACCCCATTTTTGACATAAAAATTTAAGAAGATTTTTCTGGAATTTTTCGAGAAACTTAATTTTCGAGGATTTTTCAGAAAAACGATAGAAGAATAAAACTCGGGAAAACGACGATGGAGCGATAGAAAGCAAAACTTAACCAAGTATGCAGCAGCTCTAAGATATTCTAATCATGTAACTAAACAGAGGGAACATGTAACGACCCAAGATTTTATCAAATTTTGGGGGAAAATTTTCGTTTTTATTTTGCTTGTGTTGATTGAAAATTCACAGGGATTTAAAACTTTTGAGTCTATTTGAAAGCTTTATTAGAAAACTATTTTAAACTTTCTATTATCTTCTTGAAGAACTTCTTTAAGAAAGATCAAGTATCAAAATATTACTTTCCTTTCTTTTATTCAAACCTATGCAAGTTACTTGCAAAGGATACCTCCTAAAATGATTCTCTTGTCTCAAAGGTTTGCTTTGCAAAAGGTGTTTTGAAAACAATTTGTAAATAATATTTTATAAATTGTTATCCTCTTATTTTAAAAGGATTATTTCCAAATCCTATTTCTACTTTGGTTTATGCAAATAAACCCTTTGTCCAAATTATAGAGCCTTATTAGGAAATTTGTTTTAATTATAAAAACATGGTTGTTACTGTTATGGATTGTTGTTTTGAATTTTAGAAACTTTACAAAGTTGGTTTGAAGCCATTTGGATTCAATATGCAAAATCTAGAAAAGAAATAAGAAAACAGAAAAAGGAAAAAGAAGAAAGAAGAAAAACAAATAAGAAGGCCTCGGGGTAAACCTTTCGGCCCGGAAGTTGAAGCAGCCCGCAGCCCACCTAGCTCACTCCCGAACCGGTAACCTCTGTTCTCTCTTCCCCTCGCCGACAGGTGGGACCCACCTGTCATCTCCCTCCCCCAGCCGTTACTCCTCACTGGAAACTGTCGCCGTCGATCCCGCCCCTCTTCCCTCTCCTCCCAGACCCCGAATTGCCTCCCCATTTATACCCCACGATTCCCCACCTTCTCCTCCCTCTCAACCTTCTGTTCTCTGGAAAAATCACCGCCGGGTTACGGCACAATTTCTCGACGGAGTTCTCCATAGCCGCGGCCAAGACCGAGGCGAATCCGTCGATTAAGCGAGTAAGCGCCGCCCCTGTTTGGTTTTTCTTACTCCCCATCTCCCGGAGCATCCTCTGAACACTTCGAACTGTTTGATTTGGCCGTAGAACAATGAAGCCGACGCCACCAGAAGGTCACAGCCGCAAGGAGCTCCTCCAGCCGCGTCTCGCCTTCTCTGCAGGACGTCCCCGACTACATCGACCACGCACCCGAGTTCGCCGCCCCCTCCTGCATCTTGTCGTGATGACGCCGTCGTCCAGAAGTCACTGTAACGCCGCCGCCATCCACCCTCTGCGCGTCTCGCCGGAGAAGATGGCCGGAACCCTAGCTTTAGCCCGGTGAGCTCTCTCACTTTTGACCCTGGCCGTTCGATCAAGATCCAGTGGATCTGATAGAACCACTTAAACGAAGGGGTACGAACAGATCTCAGCCGCCCATAGAACTTTAAATCCGGTGGCCCAGAATCACTATCCAACCGAAACGGTATCCTCCACTACCGTAGCGCCACGTGGCCTTCCCAGAATCAAACAGATTTTAAAACAGAAACTTGAATCTGATTTCATCCAAAACTTTGATAATTCATATCTTTTGATCTGTAGATCCAAAAATAACAAATAATATCTCGTTGGAATCCTTAGGAATTGTACTATCCAGTGGTACAATAAAAATTCATATTTTATGGGTTCAATTTGAAACTATTTTCAAATTGGAATCAAACTCTCTGTTAGCATGCTAAATTCATATCTTTTGAACCAGGTGTCCAAAAATTACAAATTTGTAGTCTTTGGAATCCTATCAACTTGTAGAACACCATAGGATCAAGAAAATCCAAATTTGATACGTGCACACACTTTGTGCATTCAAATTTGTCCAAATCACTATTTCGGTGATAATTCAATTTCTATAACTTATTTTTGAGTGATTCCAATTGCAGTGACTTTGTATTACTGCAAGCTATCCAGTAGCACCACTCCCATATTTTCTTGAACCAGATCAAAATTATTCAAATTCTAATATGAGAATTTGAGTATTTCTATATAGATTAATCCTATTTCTATTTCAATCAATGATCCCTTCTACTTTAGAAAATCCTATAATCATACCTAGCTATCAAATATCATCTTGAGATCACCTTGATCCAATGTCATATCTATCTAAATAACATCTTGATCAAGATCATATCTACTTAGACAAATCTTGTATAGTTCACACATATTCAAATTACAATTGTGTTGTTTGAGTAAAGTGTGATACATCTCAATCATAGATTTCCATTTTGTTATTGTAGTATTGATTCAATTCTACTACCATAGCTCATGATCATACCTATCCATCACCATCATACTAAATAACATCCAATCTTATTCGACCCCAAGCCTATGTGTAACATGTACTATTTTGAGTAAGTGTTATCACACTTTATTCAGTAGTGTTATGTTGCATTATTCAATACTTTTGTGAATCTATTCACATAAGTCATTCCTAAACCATATCCTTTACCTATAGCCATTTATTTACGTCTACTCAATCTTAGCCTTGCATTGAACTATTCAATTTGCATTTGAGTTAATTGAGTACTTCAATGTTATATGAATCCTAGCCTAAGCTTAAGTGTAATATATACTATTTAAGAATAATTGTCGTCACACTTATTCAATAGTATTGCTATTGCACTATTTTGTCTCTTATATGATTTACCCATATGAGATATTCCAAGATTCCATATGCTTTGGTAAAGCATAAAGATCTCACTCATTATACTTTGCCTGATTCATATTTATTCAAATTGCAATTGTGCTACTTGAGTACAATATGAATTCAACCCAAACCTAAATCCTATTTTGTTAATGTGGTGTTGTTATAGCCCGTACCATAGTATGTGTTATACACCATGTTGATCAATGAACCATTTGAGCCATGTCCTCAAATATCAATCATTCATGCCCAATCCAATGCCTACTTAGTTTTGTTCACATGTATTGAACTATTCAACTTGCAAATGTGCTAATTGAGTAGTTCAAGCATTCTTAAAACCTAGCTTAGTTCCTAAGTGCAATAGATGCTAATTAAGAGTAATTGTTGTCACATTTGCTCAATAGTATTGTAGTTGCACAAATTGACTCTTGTGTAATTTGTTTCACATGAGCTATTTCTAAAACTCATTTATGCTTTAATAAAGCATAAAAACTTCATCAATCATATTATGCCTAATCCAATTCTCTCATATCATATTGATCTTCCCCAACTAAGCTCTCCGATCCATATCTCACAAATCATGATCCTTTACCATATCTTTCTTGTTATAACATCTCAATAAATCTAAATTGTCAAACAAACACCTTTCAATTGTTTGAATTGTTTGATTGTGTTTGTGTAGTATGTTTATGGTATGTTATTTCTGTGCTATAGTTTATGCGAAGAGCTACGTGCTTAGTTGAGAGAAGCAAAAACGTCATGATCTTCAAAAAGGCAAGTGACACACATGCTCCCTTACCCATTTTACTTATGCATTAGTATGTTCACCTCTTGTAGTATGCATGATAGGTGTTTTACTCAACTGTTTTATCAAATGCTTAGATCCTAGTAGTGTGTAGTAATCCCTCAAACCCCACCTGTTAGGATGCTAAGTACCTTGTTAACCTTGATGCCATGCTAAGACCACTTGAAAAGTGTTTTGTGAAAAGTTAAGAACTTCAACTAAAATGAAACACCTGGGTGGATTGGTTTGATGAAGGCGGTGGTGTTGAGTGGCGACCTAGGGCTACACTACGTGTAGTTGCTGCCTGGGCGTACACTTGTGGTTGGCCACCCAGGAACAAAGAGATGGCTATGTCTTCCATGCTTAGTGTACTTCCAGTGTAGCCTTATGACATTATGGGCTCTGTCTTGACTGATTTGATGTGGGGGTGCAACTAGGTGCAAGAAGACGGTGGTAGAAAAATTATAGGTTGGGAACGGATCTTGCCAGTTAGTTGCCCTCTCCTTCTAAAAGGTCTCGTTTCATTTTATGTATGGGCATAAAATGAATCGTAAGGTGAAAGTGCACAACCCTTGCAAGGTGTTTAAATCTAATCGATTAGCCGTGTCCCCGGTTATGGACAATTGAGTCTCTAGACATGGAATGTACGGAAGAATCTCATCACCGTTTCTGAATAAATTAAAATTTGTCTAGAAACACTTAGGACAGGGGCACCTCAGAGCTACATACCTTTCAAGGATGTGGTGGACTCTGAGGGCTATCCTGAATTATTTTGAATAACACCTCAGAGCTACATGCCTCCAGTATGTGGTGAACTCTGAGGGTTATTCTAATTTTGTTGAGTGGCACCCCAGAGCTACATACCTTTCAAGTATGTGGTGAACTTTGGGGGTTATCTTGACCTTTAAAAGTCTTGAATGTTTAATAAAAGTATTAAAAATGATTTTAGGATAAAATTGGCTTTATGCAAATTAGCCTATGAGATCCACCAGCCAAATGTCATATGGTATAGTCTTTCCACAAAAATGCCACCAAATAAGTGTCATTTGCCAGTACATCATTGTACTGACCCCTCTGGGGCTGCATATTCAACGTGCAGGTTTTATTTCGAGTAAGGAACCAGGAGTAGGATCTCGAGCTTACATTCCAACACGTCTGCCTGTGGCACTTGATGAAGATGGAAGCTCACTGCAACTATGCTTTATGCTGTGTACTCATAAGGTAGAAGACCTATGTAACTGGATTTACGATGTAATATTGATGCTATTGCAATGATTACTATATTTTGTACTGTGGTGCTATCTACTGATCCAGGGAATGGCACAGATACACAGGAGATTTGCCTCTAGTAAAAGGCGGGTCGTTACAAATGGTATCAGAGCATAGTGTTGCCTGTAGGATCGAGACCCTAGGTTTGGAATTAGAAATAGGAAGACCCTAGGATAAAAATTTCTATCTCATCTTACTTCTATTTATTAAAGAAAAATGTTTGCATTCTTGAAAACCTCTTGTATTTCTCCCCTACTTCATTTTCAAATGAATTCCTTAGATGACCCAACTCTGGAAACCATCAACAAAGGATAGAAGATCACAATGTGCCAGAAGTGTGAGACTGATACTCCATATGTTTTCCCTGACTCAACGTGAAGAACTACATTGAAGGCCAAACGAAGAACCTGGAGAAAGACTCAAGTGGAGACTTCACAATACGCAGCAGGACCTCAAAGAAGAAAAGGAAGATACTACTGCACTGAAGACAACCATAAGTCAACTTCAAGGTGACATGGAAAAGTTGGAATCTGAACTTAGTGTTCAAGAAGACCTCATCAAAACCAAGGATGAGCAGATTTCCAATCTACTGAAGCAGCTAGACCAGAACAATGAATCTGCTTAGAAGAGTACCAAGAAACCTTAGTTGGACCTCCATTTAGGAAATTTTAATAAGCAACCACGTGTAATAAACGTTATGGTCATACCGACTTGTGGATGATCGTACCTTCCCGTTTATTTGAAAACTAGTTTGCTTGTTATGATGAATGTTTGTTAGATATTGCTGGTAGGATAAATTGTTTTGATCAGTTTTGTTTTGGGTAAGATTTTCTTCTTTAGACCCCTTCTATCTAATTCTCATCTATGCTAAGACCTAAACTTGTCCCAAAACCCAAACAAATGTTTTCTCAACAACAGAACAACTACAATGACCCTCAGTTGGAGATAAGGATACAGAGTACCACAACAAGAGGTAGTGTTGCAAGTACAACAGACTGGAACATTACGCAAGAGAGTGCACAAAGGATGATACCCCAAGACTCCAGTAAGCTAGGATGACTGAAGGATACCACGTAAACAATAAGAAGACACCCCAAGGTGTAGCTAATGTGGAAGTAATACTATTCAACCACCTCATGCAAAAAGGGGTGGAAAGAGCAAACAGAGCAATGGAAAGAGCAAACAGAGCAATGGAAAGAGCAAACAGAGCAATGGAAAGAGCAAACAAAGCAATGGAAAGGATTTTATTTCCTCTGAAATGGCAAACCAAAGGATCTACAACTTAAGGATTATTGCCATGAGCCTTGTTGAAAACCTCTAGCTAGGAACGATAGATTCTGTTTTCAAAATTCAAAATAGAATTTGGGAACTTGGTTCCAATTGCAACAAAACTTTTGTTTAAAAGCTAGTGAGGTTGACCAAGAGTTAGAATGCGAGATGCACCAAACCAAATACGAGGTAATGATTGAGTGCGACATGGATTCGCGCCCATGACGACTACTCATATTGTTCGCTCTTGTAGGAGGAATGGTGAATCTAGAGAGACATACCTACATGAGAGATGACGTCGTTAAACCGTAACCTTAGGAGGATAATATGTTACACCCTTATAGTGAGCCAGTGTGGCCAAAACGTAGGAATACGGTGAGAACTTGGATTTTTGAACGGCTCCACAAATCAGAAACATTTTGCTCAGTGGACTTTGAATATGAAGACGGTTCAATTTGGCTGCTGCCTGTTCGATTCACCTTCTCGACTCTTCATTTCGGCTACCTCCCTGAGCCTATAAAAGAGATGTCACTCCTCTCCAGAGAGTCACAACAAAGACAACCACCACTACCTATGAGATTTCCCCCTAGTTTCAAAGCTTTACGCCACCGAAGTCTACCCCATCCCGACCGGCGACATTATGAAGCAACTCTCCAAATCCATGGAACTATTTTTCTGCCCATGAGAGCTTCGTCAGATCCCTTTTCCCTGAGAAGGAGTTCACCTTCGAGATATGATCAAGTTGTTCAGCGCCTTTCAACAACTATGAAGACGGTTGCTAAAGGAATTCTTAAGGACCATCTGGTACCTGTGGCAAGTAACACGACTTGCTCCGGTAACTTGAATGGGTTCAACAATGCTGGTTATAAGGCGACCTTCCGTCCCTTAAAGGTGCAAGTACCTCTTACAGAATCTACCTTGTTTACCCCTATGAAATGCATGAGAAGACTGCAGAGAGATGCCATCCTAATTCATTGGGATGTGTGGTCTTATCATGTTTGTGGGGCAAGCATGCAGTACTTGGCACTGAGTTATCTTTTGAGATTCTGTAACAAAAATCAGCTAAAAAGCAACAAGGAGTATGGTGATAGCCTGTATGCTGTCTTGGCCTTGGTGAGGACCGACCAAGAAAAGGCTAAATACACATTCTTGGAAGATGTACAACAACCAGGAAGGTTACTAGAACAAAATGGTATCGTGGAAAATAGAAGATCAGAATGGTATAAGGAAGCAACCATAAGATGAAGAACCTCTAAGGATGATGATAAGGAAGTTGAGATGATGAGAGGATACCCTCTCAGCTTGGTCTTCTGAATGACCCAAAGAGGATACAACTCATCTTGGTCCTCTGATTGAACCAAAGAGTGACTCCCCAGTGTCCAAAGTAGTTCAACAACCATCTCGCTGGATAGAAAGCTCTACAATAGAGTATGGTTACCTCAAGCAACCCCATAAGGAAGGTTGGTGCCCAGATTTGTGAATAGACACCCACCTATTGTAAATGAAGAAGTAGACTACCTTGTTGAAGACAACGCGATGGATGATATCTGCTTATCACCAGAATTGGATGGAACCCTTGGTGTGCCCACTTTTGAATATAGTTGTGGATATCAAAACTTTTAGGAAGAGCGATTCAGGAAAAATGACACAACAGTGAATGCAAGCTGGGAACAAAATGCAAGTGCCTAAGGAAGCATCAAGATACCACCAAGAGGAATTTTCTTTTAAGGGTGGTAGCCACCCAAATACCTAAACCCAAATAACCTAATACCTACTTTCTTTTAGCCTTTCTCCAATCTCGAGGACGAGATTTCTTTTAAGGGTGGTAGTCTGTAACGACCCAAGATTTTATCAAATTTTGGGGGAAAATTTTCGTTTTTATTTTGCTTGTGTTGATTGAAAATTCACAGGGATTTAAAACTTTTGAGTCTATTTGAAAGCTTTATTAGAAAACTATTTTAAACTTTCTATTATCTTCTTGAAGAACTTCTTTAAGAAAGATCAAGTATCAAAATATTACTTTCCTTTCTTTTATTCAAACCTATGCAAGTTACTTGCAAAGGATACCTCCTAAAATGATTCTCTTGTCTCAAAGGTTTGCTTTGCAAAAGGTGTTTTGAAAACAATTTGTAAATAATATTTTATAAATTGTTATCCTCTTATTTTAAAAGGATTATTTCCAAATCCTATTTCTACTTTGGTTTATGCAAATAAACCCTTTGTCCAAATTATAGAGCCTTATTAGGAAATTTGTTTTAATTATAAAAACATGGTTGTTACTGTTATGGATTGTTGTTTTGAATTTTAGAAACTTTACAAAGTTGGTTTGAAGCCATTTGGATTCAATATGCAAAATCTAGAAAAGAAATAAGAAAACAGAAAAAGGAAAAAGAAGAAAGAAGAAAAACAAATAAGAAGGCCTCGGGGTAAACCTTTCGGCCCAGAAGTTGAAGCAGCCCGCAGCCCACCTAGCTCACTCCCGAACCGGTAACCTCTGTTCTCTCTTCCCCTCGCCGACAGGTGGGACCCACCTGTCATCTCCCTCCCCCAGCCGTTACTCCTCACTGGAAACTGTCGCCGTCGATCCCGCCCCTCTTCCCTCTCCTCCCAGACCCCGAATTGCCTCCCCATTTATACCCCACGATTCCCCACCTTCTCCTCCCTCTCAACCTTCTGTTCTCTGGAAAAATCACCGCCGGGTTACGGCACAATTTCTCGACGGAGTTCTCCATAGCCGCGGCCAAGACCGAGGCGAATCCGTCGATTAAGCGAGTAAGCGCCGCCCCTGTTTGGTTTTTCTTACTCCCCATCTCCCGGAGCATCCTCTGAACACTTCGAACTGTTTGATTTGGCCGTAGAACAACGAAGCCGACGCCACCAGAAGGTCACAGCCGCAAGGAGCTCCTCCAGCCGCGTCTCGCCTTCTCTGCAGGACGTCCCCGACTACATCGACCACGCACCCGAGTTCGCCGCCCCCTCCTGCATCTTGTCGTGATGACGCCGTCGTCCAGAAGTCACTGTAACGCCACCGCCGTCCACCCTCTGCGCGTCTCGCCGGAGAAGATGGCCGGAACCCTAGCTTTAGCCCGGTGAGCTCTCTCACTTTTGACCCTGGCCGTTCGATCAAGATCCAGTGGATCTGATAGAACCACTTAAACGAAGGGGTACGAACAGATCTCAGTCGCCCATAGAACTTTAAATCCGGTGGCCCAGAATCACTATCCAACCGAAACGGTATCCTCCACTACCGTAGCGCCACGTGGCCTTCCCAGAATCAAACAGATTTTAAAACAGAAACTTGAATCTGATTTCATCCAAAACTTTGATAATTCATATCTTTTGATCTGTAGATCCAAAAATAGCAAATAATATCTCGTTGGAATCCTTAGGAATTGTACTATCCAGTGGTACAATAAAACTTCATATTTTATGGGTTCAATTTGAAACTATTTTCAAATTGGAATCAAACTCTCTGTTAGCATGCTAAATTCATATCTTTTGAACCAGGTGTCCAAAAATTACAAATTTGTAGTCTTTGGAATCCTATCAACTTGTAGAACACCATAGGATCAAGAAAATCCAAATTTGATACGTGCACACACTTTATGCATTCAAATTTGTCCAAATCACTATTTCGGTGATAATTCAATTTCTATAACTTATTTTTGAGTGATTCCAATTGCAGTGAGTTTGTATTACTGCAAGCTATCCAGTAGCACCACTCCCATATTTTCTTGAACCAGATCACAATTATTCAAATTCTAATATGAGAATTTGAGTATTTCTATATAGATTAATCCTATTTCTATTTCAATCAATGATCCCTTCTACTTTAGAAAATCCTATAATCATACCTAGCTATCAAATATCATCTTGAGATCACCTTGATCCAATGTCATATCTATCTAAATAACATCTTGATCAAGATCATATCTACTTAGACCAATCTTGTATAGTTCACACATATTCAAATTACAATTGTGTTGTTTGAGTAAAGTGTGATACATCTCAATCATAGATTTCCATTTTGTTATTGTAGTATTGATTCAATTCTACTACCATAGCTCATGATCATACCTATCCATCACCATCATACTAAATAACATCCAATCTTATTCGACCCCAAGCCTATGTGTAACATGTACTATTTTGAGTAAGTGTTATCACACTTTATTCAGTAGTGTTATGTTGCATTATTCAATACTTTTGTGAATCTATTCACATAAGTCATTCCTAAACCATATCCTTTACCTATAGCCATTTATTTACGTCTACTCAATCTTAGCCTTGCATTGAACTATTCAATTTGCATTTGAGTTAATTGAGTACTTCAATGTTATATGAATCCTAGCCTAAGCTTAAGTGTAATATATACTATTTAAGAATAATTGTCATCACACTTATTCAATAGTATTGCTATTGCACTATTTTGTCTCTTATATGATTTACCCATATGAGATATTCCAAGATTCCATATGCTTTGGTAAAGCATAAAGATCTCACTCATTATACTTTGCCTGATTCATATTTATTCAAATTGCAATTGTGCTACTTGAGTACAATATGAATTCAACCCAAACCTAAATCCTATTTTGTTAATGTGGTGTTGTTATAGCCCGTACCATAGTATGTGTTATACACCATGTTGATCAATGAACCATTTGAGCCATGTCCTCAAATATCAATCATTCATGCCCAATCCAATGCCTACTTAGTTTTGTTCACATGTATTGAACTATTCAACTTGCAAATGTGCTAATTGAGTAGTTCAAGCATTCTTAAAACCTAGCTTAGTTCCTAAGTGCAATAGATGCTAATTAAGAGTAATTGTTGTCACATTTGCTCAATAGTATTGTAGTTGCACAAATTGACTCTTGTGTAATTTGTTTCACATGAGCTATTTCTAAAACTCATTTATGCTTTAATAAAGCATAAAAACTTCATCAATCATATTATGCCTAATCCAATTCTCTCATATCATATTGATCTTCCCCAACTAAGCTCTCCGATCCATATCTCACAAATCATGATCCTTTACCATATCTTTCTTGTTATAACATCTCAATAAATCTAAATTGTCAAACAAACACCTTTCAATTGTTTGAATTGTTTGATTATGTTTGTGTAGTATGTTTATGGTATGTTATTTCTGTGCTATAGTTTATGCGAAGAGCTACGTGCTTAGTTGAGAGAAGCAAAAACGTCATGATCTTCAAAAAGGCAAGTGACACACATGCTCCCTTACCCATTTTACTTATGCATTAGTATGTTCACCTCTTGTAGTATGCATGATAGGTGTTTTACTCAACTGTTTTATCAAATGCTTAGATCCTAGTAGTGTGTAGTAATCCCTCAAACCCCACCTGTTAGGATGCTAAGTACCTTGTTAACCTTGATGCCATGCTAAGACCACTTGAAAAGTGTTTTGTGAAAAGTTAAGAACTTCAACTAAAATGAAACACCTGGGTGGATTGGTTTGATGAAGGCGGTGGTGTTGAGTGGCGACCTGGGGCTACACTACGTGTAGTTGCTGCCTGGGCGTACACTTGTGGTTGGCCACCCAGGAACAAAGAGATGGCTATGTCTTCCATGCTTAGTGTACTTCCAGTGCAGCCTTATGACATTATGGGCTCTGTCTTGACTGATTTGATGTGGGGGTGCAACTAGGTGCAAGAAGACGGTGGTAGAAAAATTATAGGTTGGGAACGGATCTTGCCAGTTAGTTGCCCTCTCCTTCTAAAAGGTCTCATTTCATTTTATGTATGGGCATAAAATGAATCGTAAGGTGAAAGTGCACAACCCTTGCAAGGTGTTTAAATCTAATCGATTAGCCGTGTCCCCGGTTATGGACAATTGAGTCTCTAGACATGGAATGTACGGAAGAATCTCATCACCGTTTCTGAATAAATTAAAATTTGTCTAGAAACACTTAGGACAGGGGCACCTCAGAGCTACATACCTTTCAAGGATGTGGTGGACTCTGAGGGCTATCCTGAATTATTTTGAATAACACCTCAGAGCTACATGCCTCCAGTATGTGGTGAACTCTGAGGGTTATTCTAATTTTGTTGAGTGGCACCCCAGAGCTACATACCTTTCAAGTATGTGGTGAACTTTGGGGGTTATCTTGACCTTTAAAAGTCTTGAATGTTTAATAAAAGTATTAAAAATGATTTTAGGATAAAATTGGCTTTATGCAAATTAGCCTATGAGATCCACCAGCCAAATGTCATATGGTATAGTCTTTCCACAAAAATGCCACCAAATAAGTGTCATTTGCCAGTACATCATTGTACTGACCCCTCTGGGGCTGCATATTCAACGTGCAGGTTTTATTTCGAGTAAGGAACCAGGAGTAGGATCTCGAGCTTACATTCCAACACGTCTGCCTGTGGCACTTGATGAAGATGGAAGCTCACTGCAACTATGCTTTATGCTGTGTACTCATAAGGTAGAAGACCTATGTAACTGGATTTACGATGTAATATTGATGCTATTGCAATGATTACTATATTTTGTACTGTGGTGCTATCTACTGATCCAGGGAATGGCACAGATACACAGGAGATTTGCCTCTAGTAAAAGGCGGGTCGTTACAGAACAAAAATGAAGAAGTAAATATAAGTGAGGTAAAGTAAATGCGGTGAAAACGAAGTTTCGTTCATATAAAATCACTTTGTTAACAAGGTTGATCAAGTCTTGTTACCAAACTAACTTTATATGAGGCAAAACTTTGCATTTCACTATATGCTTATGTTACCTCGACCTTGATAGGCATAGTCCCAATCATGACAATTTTATATTCTTCCTTGGGCTTTCGCTCTGAACAAATAATTTGATCAACTCTGATGGTCTCAACATTCTTGATTGAATTTAGAGCATTCTTTCTATCAATTTTCTTGGGAAAATAGACCGTGTACTCTTTATCATTGACATTGAAAGTTACTTTTCCTTGATTGCAATTAATAACAGCCCCTGCAGTGTTTAGAAAAGGTCTTCCAAGGATAATAGACATATTATCATCTTCAGGCATTTCCAACACAACAAAGTCAGTTAATATCAAACAACTGTTAGCAACTTGAACAGGAACATTTTCACATATACCAATAGGAATAGTAGTAGACTTATCAGCCATCTGCAAAGATATATCAGTTGATACCAATTTTTCTAGATCAAGTCTCTTATAAAGAGAAAAAGGCATGACACTAACTCCGGCTCCCAAATCACATAAAGCAGTTCTAACATAGTTATTTTTAATGGAGCAAGGAATAGTTGGTATACCTGGATCTCCAAGCTTCTCCGAAACTTTACCATCAAAAGAATAATTAGCAAGTAGAGTGGAAATTTCCTCATTTGGAATCTTCCTTTTGTTAGTAACAATATCTTTCATATACTTTGCATAAGGAGGCATTCTAATAGCATCAGTCAAAGGAATTTGCAAAAATAAAGGTTTCATCCATTCACAAAACCTGTTGTAGTGTTCTTCTTCCTTGGACTTGTGTTTCTTACCAGGGAAAGGCATTGGTTTCTGCACCCAAGGCTCTCTCTCATTACCATGCTTGTTGGCAATGAAGTCTTTTTTGGTGTACTTTGCATTCTTATCAATCTTTTCTGGTTCCTCTTCAACTTCTTCTTTATCGGAAGCATCACCTGGTTCAGTTTTAGCATCAGAAATAGAAACACTATTAGGATCTTTACCTGCTTCAGAGGATTCTGCAGTTGTTTTATGCTTCTTCTTCTTCTTGGAAGGAATATCATCTCTTGAAGTGCGTTGAGAATCTTGCTCGATCCTCTTAGGATATCCTTCAGGATATAAGGGGTCTTGAGTGGTAGCACCTCCTCTTGTGCGAATTTCACTCGCTTGTTTTTCTCTTGCAGCATTAACTAGCAAATCTTTTTGCACCTTGGTAAGCTGATCAATTTGAGTCTGAACCATTTGAAAATGTTTAACAAGTATCTTCACATCATTGGAGGTTCTCTCCACAATATCCTACAACTTGTTAATAGCTCTAGAATTTTCCAACAAATGATTCTGCACCATTTTATTAAAATTATCTTGCTTAACAATAAAATTATCTAACTCATCTAAGCATTGATCAGGAGGTTTAGAGTAAGGAATATCTCTATCATCAAAACATTGGAGAGAGTGTACCTCGATAGTAGATGAGTGAGGGATTGGCTTACATAATTCTTCTATAGGAGGTAAATTCTTCACATCTTCGGCCTTAATACCTTTCTCCTTAAGAGATTTCTTGGCTTCCTTCATAACTTCATCATTTAATTCAATCATTCCTCTCTTCCTCGGTGTAGGCTCTGTAGATGGCGCAGGTGTTGGTGTTGGTGTTGGCTCAACTAGAGTCCAATCATCATGATTTCGGCTTATTTTAGCCATTAATTCTTCAGCTTCAACCGGAGTTCTTTCCCTAAAAAAACAACCAGCACAACTATCCAGATATGACTTAGATTCATCAGTTAGTCCATTATAAAATATATCAAGGAGTTCATTTTTGGGCAATGGCTCTTTAGGCAAAGCTCTAATTAAAGAACAAAACCTTGTCCAAGATTCAGGCAGTATCTCTCCTTTTCCCTGTTCAAAATCAAAGATTTTCTGCACAGCAGCATGTTGAGCACTAGCAGGAAAATATTTTTGAAAGAAAGCATTAACCAAAGCAATAGGACTATGAATAGATCCAGGAGACAAGCTATTAAACCAAGTTTTAGCTGCATCTTTCAACGAGAAAGGAAAAATCTTAGCAACAAAGTAAGTGCGAAGCTTAATATCATCAGAAAACAAATTACTCAAAGTAGAAAGCTCATTCATGTGCTCCATAGCACTTTCATTCTCAGTACCACAAAAAGGCTCTTTCTCAACAATAGATATGTAAGATAAATCTAAAGAGAAATCATAATCCTTGTCTCTAATATCTATGGGAGAAGCAGCAAACTTAGGATCAGGAGACAATTTATATCTAACAGCACGTCTCGCTAAAAGTTCCTTAACAGCTTTAGCATCACGAGTAGCACGAGCTTCAGCAATAAAATCATCATCAAGCTCAATATAAGCATCATCAAAATCATCACTAGGACATTCCCTAGACTCGGGTGAACTAACAGGTGTAACAGTGGTGTTTCCCAACTTAGCTCTAGCAATTGTAGCATCTAAAAAGGAACCTAGTGACCCACTCTCATCAAGCATAGTAGAAGCATCATCTAAATTATCAGTGGCATTTTCAAACTCAGCAGAAGTGGTAGCAGTAGCGTGTGCATGTGGTGGTGTGATACGTCTCAAACGTATCTATAATTTTTGATGCTCCATGCTTGTTTTTACACCATTTGTATATTGTTTCGTTACACTTAATGGTACTTTTATACATTTTCCGGAACTAACCTATTAACGAAGTGCCACAGTGCCAGTTTCCTGTTTTCTGCTGTTTTTGTGTTTCAGAAGTGATACACAGGAAATATTCTCGGAATTGGACGAAACAAGTTCCTGAAGTCATATTTCACGGGGAAGCTCCCAAACATCCGAAGACCTGACGGAGGGGGGCCACGTGGCCCCCACACACAGGGGCAGCGCGACCACCCCCCTGGCCGCGCCGGGCCCGTGTGAGGGGCCGTGGTCCCTCCTCTGACATCGTACTTTCGCCTATATATACCCCCTGACGAGAAAAACCTAGGAGCCGATCAGTTTTCCAGAATACATCGCGATCCGCCGCCGCCGTCGACCCGAAGATCGGGAGGGTCCAGAAGCTCTTCCCGGCACCCTGCCGGAGAGGGGAATCGCCACCGGAGGTCTTCTTCATCGCCATGCTTGCCTCCGGAGCGATGAGTGAGTAGTCTACCTTGGACTATGGGTCCATAGCAGTAGCTAGATGGTTGTCTTCTCCACCATGTGCTTCATGTTTAGATCTCATGAGCTGCCCTACATGATTGAGATCACCGTTATGTAATTCTATGATGTTGGTTTGTTGGGATCCGATGAATATTGGTGTTTATGATTAAGTTGTTGTACTGAATTATATCTTTTGTTATCTCTATGTTGTTTATGATCTTGCATGCTCTCCGTTGTTAGTAGCTATCTTGGCCGAGTAGTTGCTAGTGACTCCAAGAGGGGGTATTTATGCTCGATAGTGGGTTCATGCCTCTATTTCACCTGGGGGAGTGACAGAAACCTCTAAGGTGGTAGATGTGCTGTTGCTACTAGGGAGAAAACAACATTCATATGCTCAAGGGCATATGCTTTGTTTACATTACACACTTTGCTTAATGCAATTATCTGTTGTTCGCAACTTAATACTTTTGGGGTGTTTGGATGATATCCCCGAGGGTGGATTATTAGTCATAGATGCAGTTGGATGGCGGTCTATGTATTTTGTTGTAATGCCCAGAGTAAATCTCATAGTGATCTTCTTGACATATCACGTTATCTTTATTCTATCAATTGCCCAACTGTAATTTGTTTACCCAGCATGTTATTTTATCTATGGAGAGACACCACTAGTGAACTGTGGACCCCGGTCCTATTTTAATCATATTGCAATCACCTATTTACTTTTCCCGCACTGTTTACTTTACTCGCATATTACTACTGTTTTCCACTCGATACACTCATAACCTTTGTTTCAAGCAAACCGGTGAGATTGACAACCTCATCGCAAGTTGGGGACAAAGTATTTGTTTGTGTGTGTGCAGGTTCCACAAACACCTTCAGTCGTTACCATCTCTCTTCTCCTGATCGATAAACCTTGGTTTCTAACTGAGGGAAAACTAGCCGCTGCACTCATCATACCTTCCTCTTGGGGTTCCCAACGGGCTGGTCATTCACCACGCACAAGGACTGTCTGTTGCCACATTCACCTTAAGCATCAGCTACTTTTCTGGCGCCATTGCCGGGGAAGAGAGAAGACTTCTGCGAGGGGAGTTCTTCGCACACACATTCTTTACTTTGTTATTTGTTTTGCTTTACTTTATTTTACCTGCATTGCTTTTTATCAAAAATCCAAAAAAATTAGAATCCTTGGTAGTTGTTTTTACTTTACTTTAGTTTATCATGTTGTTTCCTAAGTTCGTTCTGGAGGACCTCTCAGTAGGTAGTGGTTCGATTATTGGAAATAGAAACATTGAGGAGTTCTTTAATCACATTAGTATGCATGAGGAAGTTGAGGAAAAGTCTTGGATTGAGCTTGCTCCTAGTATTGAAGTTGCTTCTGTTTGTTTAATTGATATGTTGGAAACTAGGTTTGCTAGTCTTAATCCCTATATGCAATACATGTTCCTCAAGCTTCATGAAATTGAGGATCCCGAAAAGAAAGCTTTTATCTTGGAAACTCTACGCCTAGAATTTAAGGATGTCGTTGTTGAAGCTAGGAAGGTTCTTAAACGTTTTAATAAACTCGGTTCTCCTATAAATGTTATTAGTACAGATGATAAAGAGCCCGAAATACCGATTCCTTGCAAGCTTTTGGGATTGAGTGAAGCTTTTGAAAATAATTTTGACTGGATTTGTCCTGAAAATCTTTTTGATGAGAATAGTGTGCCAAAGAATGATCACAAAGAGTCTTCTAAAACTTATGTGGATGAAATACAATGTCTTATTGATAAGACCTCTGCTGTTGATCTTGATGCTTCTTCTGATATTACTTGATTCGCACTTTTCTGCGCCTAGCTCAAAGGCGTTAAAGAAAAGCACTCTTGGGAGATAACCCATTGTTTACTTTTCAGTACTTTTTCTTTTATTTGAGTCTTGGAAGTCATTACTACTGTAATGACCGCTCCTTATCTTGTTTATTTCGTTTTTGTGCCAAGAGAAGCCTCTAATTTGAGTGAGGTAAAGATTTGGGGTTATTGCTGTCCTGAAACTGTTTTCGGCGCTGCACCGTAAAAATTCGTGAAAATTCTCTGTTTATCTTTTGGACCTGCGATTTCTTGTGCATATGCCCCAGGTTATATCCAAACTTTTCTTAGTTGAACACTTTTTGATTTGAGCAACAGAAAATCCCTCAAAAATTCGTCCATTATCAGCTGTTCAGTTTTGACAGATTTCTGCCAATATTTGTTTTTGCCACTTTATCGCTTTCTTTTGAGTTCTTTTTGATCATGGAACTCTTGTGGAAGTTGCTACAGTAGTATATACTTTATATGTGGTGGTTTTAAGTTGAAACCTGAAGCTAGAAGAGGTTGAATATATTTTATGCTTACACTAATGTTGCTAATAGAATTGTGTTTAGTTTTGTATGAAGGAAGTTTTCAAGTGTTGGGATTGGAGAATGATGAGATGAGTTGAAGAATGGACAAAAGCTCAAGCTTGGGGATGCCCATGCATCACCCCAAGAAATATCCAAGAAGTACAAGCGTCAAAGCTTGGGGATGCCCCCGAGGCACCCCTTCTTCATCGGCAAAAATCAGGTCACCTTTCAAAACACTATATTTTTATTGCTTCATGCACTATGTGTTTTTCTTGGAGTGTCAGTTGTTTTAGTTTTCTTAGTTGGTTTAGTTTGTTTGTTTTCTGCAATAAATGGTTGGACCCCAACAAATTTCCTTTGGAGGAGATGTACTCGTTTTCATTTGCAAAGAATGCTCTAGTTTCACTCTTATTAAAAATCGAGCGTTCTACTTTTTCTGCTACTGCTTTTGGTTTTCGTTTTCGCCTTGATTTGCGTTCAGATCTTGTCATATCTTTTCATCAAGGTGTATTTTTGCCTCTGATCTTTATTGGTTTTCATCAAAAGAGGTATTTATAAAAATTTCAAATGGTGTTGGAAAAGAGAAAAAGCTTTGTGCAAAATAGTGGTACAAGAAGGAGCTTGTGTAGACTGCGGCTTAGGCTTTTTCATGTCATGCTTGATGTCTTTTTGATAGTATGCTTAGTGGTTTTGCTGTAGCATGACTTGTCTCAAATAACTGCGATTGCTTAATGAGCCTTTGAAAAAATCATGCGTTGTTTTTATTGTATGGAAGCATTATTTTGGTTTTCTCCTTGATGCTTTATTTGGGTTGACTTGGCGCATGCTCACACATGTTAGACTCTTCCAAAGTCGCCATTAGCCTTCATGATCATTTAGTTTTTGACTTTTGATGCCATCGTATGCTTCTTTAATGTCGCTTTGTCGCTTTGCATGATTATGGCCATTATTGCTCTCTTAGTTGGTCGCTCCCAGTCTTTTGCTAGCCCTCGCCTTGTACTGAGTATGAGCTCTACTCGTGCATCCAACTCCTAAAAGCCAAAGTTTTCCATTGTGTCCACCATACATACCTATTAGCAATTTGCTATTCCAAGTAAATTTGACTTGCTTTTATTTTCTCTTCAAATTAAACTCTTACCAGTGTTATGCGAAATTCGGTCAGTAAAGCTCTCACGAACCGGAAGGCACACTTTACTTTTTCCTGTTCTTAAAAATTTGACATTGTGGTCTTTTATGCTGAGTTGTTATGCTTGCAAGTTGTAAGTTGGATTCTAGCCCAGCCGTGCTGTCATGGGGCAAGCTTTCAACATTGCACTTCTTATTTGAGTTGATATCGTGATCTTTTGTTTATGGATGCCCGCTGTGTGAAATGAATTGGGAATCTTGTGAGGATCATGGAGTTTTTATATGTGTTAGGGAAACGTCGGGCCGCCAATCTAAGCCATGCATAGTTCATGGTGGAAATTTGCAGCATACCCATGGTGAACATTCGACGACGCATCTCACAATAAAAAGCTAAACAATATAGCAAATAAAAGAGATGTCGAGGTGTTCATTGTCTGCTTGTCCTGTCATTTTGGTGTGGGCTTGTTCCATGTCATCGGGCACGGAGGTACCCCATTGGCGGTTCTCAATGATATGCATATACTTACAATGACAAGAGCCTTGCTTGGGACTCTAAGTAAATTAGCATGGTTTGGGTACTCGTATTCACGGGACACGAGGTTTTCAACTTATGATTTGTTAAGCATATGCATCATAATTGTTCTCGCATTAACTTTAACCATTCAAGATGCTTATGATGGGGGCAATGAGAGCTCAAAGCCGGTAAGTACCATAATTTTTGAAGGTTATAAAACTTGCAATCACTGCTTCCCTCTGCGAAGGGCCTTTCTTTTACTTTTATGTTGAGTCACCACCTTCTTTCTTTATGCACCATTAAGAGAGCATAGTTGTCATTCTTAGTGTGATATGCATTGTCCCAAAGTTCATTGATTGACTCATATTGTTGGTTTCACTTGTTCTTAAATTATTTGTATCTAGTCGCCCTCTTAAACTTTGAGGTGTCCTATGCATTTATGTTTTGCTCTCTTTGAAGGACAAGCGGAAAACCATTTGTATGTTTTTCCTTATGATTTGAACACACGTTTGACTTTCATTGTTTCATTATCATGATCTTTTGTTTGTGTTCATTTACATGTTTACAACATGGTTGCTAAGTTCTTATTGTCATGATTATATCTTTCATGCCCATGTTTTAAGTTCTATTGATCCCAGCTCATCAATGCTTACATATATGATCAAGATTGTGTAGGTGCATGTCACCTCAAAAATTATTCTTTTGTTATCACTTACCTACTCGAGGACGAGCAGGAGTTAAGCTTGGGGATGCTTGATACGTCTCAAACGTATCTATAATTTTTGATGCTCCATGCTTGTTTTTACACCATTTGTATATTGTTTCGTTACACTTAATGGTACTTTTATACATTTTCCGGAACTAACCTATTAACGAAGTGCCACAGTGCCAGTTTCCTGTTTTCTGCTGTTTTTGTGTTTCAGAAGTGATACACAGGAAATATTCTCGGAATTGGACGAAACAAGTTCCTGAAGTCATATTTCACAGGGAAGCTCCCAAACATCCGAAGACCTGACGGAGGGGGGCCACGTGGCCCCCACACACAGGGGCGGCGCGGCCACCCCCCTGGCCGCGCCGGGCCCGTGTGAGGGGCCGTGGTCCCTCCTCTGACATCGTACTTTCGCCTATATATACCCCCTGACGAGAAAAACCTAGGAGCCGATCAGTTTTCCAGAATACATCGCGATCCGCCGCCGCCGTCGACCCGAAGATCGGAGGGTCTAGAAGCTCTTCCCGGCACCCTGCCGGAGAGGGGAATCGCCACCGGAGGTCTTCTTCATCGCCATGCTTGCCTCCGGAGCGATGAGTGAGTAGTCTACCTTGGACTATGGGTCCATAGCAGTAGCTAGATGGTTGTCTTCTCCACCATGTGCTTCATGTTTAGATCTCATGAGCTGCCCTACATGATTGAGATCACCGTTATGTAATTCTATGATGTTGGTTTGTTGGGATCCGATGAATATTGGTGTTTATGATTAAGTTGCTGTACTGAATTATATCTTTTGTTATCTCTATGTTGTTTATGATCTTGCATGCTCTCCGTTGTTAGTAGCTATCTTGGCCGAGTAGTTGCTAGTGACTCCAAGAGGGGGTATTTATGCTCGATAGTGGGTTCATGCCTCTATTTCACCTGGGGGAGTGACAGAAACCTCTAAGGTGGTAGATGTGCTGTTGCTACTAGGGAGAAAACAACATTCATATGCTCAAGGGCATATGCTTTGTTTACATTACACACTTTGCTTAATGCAATTATCTGTTGTTCGCAACTTAATACTTTTGGGGTGTTCGGATGATATCCCCGAGGGTGGATTATTAGTCATAGATGCAGTTGGATGGCGGTCTATGTATTTTGTTGTAATGCCCAGAGTAAATCTCATAGTGATCTTCTTGACATATCACGTTATCTTTATTCTATCAATTGCCCAACTGTAATTTGTTTACCCAGCATGTTATTTTATCTATGGAGAGACACCACTAGTGAACTGTGGACCCCGGTCCTATTTTAATCATATTGCAATCACCTGTTTACTTTTCCCGCACTGTTTACTTTACTCGCATATTACTACTGTTTTCCACTCGATACACTCATAACCTTTGTTTCAAGCAAACCGGTGAGATTGACAACCTCATCGCAAGTTGGGGACAAAGTATTTGTTTGTGTGTGTGCAGGTTCCACAAACACCTTCAGTCGTTACCATCTCTCTTCTCCTGATCGATAAACCTTGGTTTCTAACTGAGGGAAAACTAGCCGCTGCACTCATCATACCTTCCTCTTGGGGTTCCCAACGGGCTGGTCATTCACCACGCACAAGGACTGTCTGTTGCCACATTCACCTTAAGCATCATGGTGTAAGCAACTTACTCATAACAGATGGCGAATCAAGAGCAACAGAGGTGTTCAAAGTCGTACCTCTTCTTGTAGTGGATGGCAATATAGGAACTTTTCCATCACGAGGTTTACCCATGATGAAAGGATTGCAGCGAACAATATGAATTCCAAGTGAACTTACAAATAAAGCTATGCTCCTCGGCAACGTCGCCAGAAAATAGTCTTGATGACCCACAAGTATAGGGGATCGCAATAGTCTTCGAGGGAAGTAAAACCCAAATTTATTGATTCGACACAAGGGGAGCCAAAGAATATTTATAAGCCTTAACAGATGAGTTGTCAATTCAGCTGCACCTGGAAACAGTCTTGCTCGCAGCGGTTTATCAGTAGCAACAGTTTTATAGTGGTGATAGTAGTGAAACAGTAACAACAGTAGTAAAATAAAAGCGGTAATAGTAGCAATAGTAAACAGTAGGATCAAATACTGTCGGCATAGGGATGGATGTACGGGCGTTGCATGGATGAGATAATTCATGAAATCAGAGAGACATGGGCATTGCAGATAAATAATGATAAAGCATCCTAGTACTAACATTCATAGGCATGTGTTCTGTATATAGTCGCACGTGCTCGCAATGAGAAACTTGCACAACATCTTTTGTCCTACCAGCCTGTTGCAGCAGGGCCTCAAGGGAAACTACTGGTAATTAAGGTACTCCTTTTAATAAAGTACCAGAGCAAAGCATTAGCACTCGGTGAACACATGTGATCCTCACATCATAGCCATCCCCTCCGGTTATCTTAATTTCTGTCACTTTGGGGCCTCGGGTTCCGGACAACAATATGTGTAAACTACTTGTAGGTAAGACCATAAACAACAAGTATCATCATAGAAATAATAACATGTTCAGATCTGAAATCATGGCACTCAGGCCCAAAGTGACAAGCATTAAGCACAACAAGTTGCAACAATGTCATAAGCACTAATAGAAGATGAAAGGGCATGTGCCCCCATGTGTGGTTTTGGTAATTAATGACAATCCCTATGGACTAATGTTTGAATTGAGTTATATTTGTAGGACTTGTCCGTAGACAACGCTTGATCCATATGTTGGGTTCAAGGTTGTAAGAAGTTGAATATAAAGAATATTATGTGATGATCAAGGTGTTATTCAAGGAGTGATCCGAAGATTGGTCATAAAGGGGTTGAGCCTATATAGAACGTGTCTTGAGGAATAAGATGGAGTGAGCTCTCATGTGCATTCTGAAGACATCATCAATGTTGATCAAGTCAAAGCGCAAGTTCAAGATAGGCTTCCAGAAGATATCATTTGCTTGAAGCTCGGTGTCCATTTGGTGGTAATGGACATGTGAAGATATTTCTCTAGTGTCTCTCCCATAGTGATGTATGGGGAGCAATCCGCAAGACTTCACCGAGCAAGCGCAATAAAGAAAGGTTGTCCAACTTGAGAAGATCAAGATCGTCACCATCTAGCTCAAGTGGAATGCGCAAGGCAAAGGTATGTTCTTGATAGGGTTTCTTTCTTACCGGTCTCATAGTGTGGGAGACCGGGTTTAGGATCGATAGCCGTACTATCAAGAGGGGCTCTCGAGTGAGTAACTTATTCGTATCATTCGGAGAGAGCTAAAACCTTTGCATACTTGGCATTATCTTTCTTGGTTCTTATTTGGATTTTATCCTTGTGAGATTCTAGAGCTTGTGGTTATTTCCATGACAAGCTCTAGCTCATCAAAAACGGATTTCGTATGGAACTCTTATTGCGTTTTTGGTGTTTGGAGAATTTACCGGTTCCTCATAGAGAGACGCTTATTACCTCTAAATTCATAGTAAATTCTCCCTTGCTGGTTCTTAATATTTCATCTCATTCGGAGTTTCCTTGCAAAAGTTATTTATTTTTTGGGCTGTCCTTTTCGGCCCCTGGTCCGGCCAGGCCGGGCTCCAGGCCGGACCTTCTGGCGGCGGACCGGGCCAGTCCGGCGGGGCCGCCGAACTACTAGTCTGAATGGACTTTCAGCGGGTCGCCGAATCCGCCCGGCGGGTCACCGGACATCCGGCCGACAGTCCGGTCCCGCCGGACTTACCGCCGGACCGTCCGGCCCAGAGGCCGGCGCCGCTGGACTTACGGCCGAACTGGCCGGTGGGCTGCTTCCAACGGCCATATTTTTTCCCACCTATAAATACCCTTCTTCCTCCTTGAACCAACAACGTTTTTGGGCTTCTCTCTCCTCCATTGTTGACCTTCAAAGCTTGCCCTCCCTCCTCCATTCCCTCCATGTTTCTTGCATCTTTTTAAGGGAAAAGAGAGAGGAGATCTAGATCTACATTTCCACCAATCACTTTCTCCTTTAAGTGAGGGGAACCTATTGGATCTAGATCTTGGAGTTCTTTGTGGATTTCCTCCTTGTTCTTCCTCTCATATCCCTCCATAGCATTTGTTGCTTTGGTAGGATTTGGGAGAGAAGGATTTGAGCACATCGTGTGTTCTTGCCATTGCATTTGGTGCATCTGTTTGAGTTCTCCTCGGAGATTCGGTGGTGAAAGCAAGAAGCTTATTTCCTCTTGGGTTCTTGGAATCCTAGACGGCTCAGTGGATTTCTTGGGGACCTCCAATTAAGTTGTGGAGATCTTCCCAAGCTTTGTGGTGCCTCCGTGGCGATTATTGGGAGCCTCCAATTGAGTTGTGGAGTGTGCCCCAATCTTAGTGGCTTTGTGGATTTGGGAGCCTCCAATTAAGTTGTGGAGTAGCCCCAAGCTTTGTGCGGGTTCGGTGACCGCCCTCAAGGGTCCCATAGTGGATCGGGTCTTCCATCTTGGTGGGAGGGCTCGAGGAGATTACGGTGAGCCTCCGTGGCGTTTGGGTGGCCTTGTGCCTCCACACCGCTCCAACGGAGATTAGCACCCGCAAGGGTGTGAACTTCGGGATACATCATTGTCTCCGCGTGCCTCGGTTATTTCTATACCCGAGCTTCTTTACTTATGCAATTTACTTTGTGATAGCCTTCGTGCTTAAAGTTATATATATCTTGCTATCACATAGTTGTTTATCTTGTTTAGCATAAGTTGTTGGTGCACATAGGTGAACCTAGTTTATTTAGGTTTTGTATGCTTGGCAAATTAAACGTTAGTTTTATTCCGCATTTGTCAAGCCGCTCGTAAAAGTTTTAAATCGCCTATTCACCCCCCTCTAGGTGACATCCGTGTCCTTTCAGAAGATACTAGGCACTATGCCCTAACAATCTCATAGAAAATTACATGAATGATCTCATCCAATCCCTACCATCCCCTTCGTCTACAGCGGGAATTACTCACACATGGATGGCGGAGTCATGGATGGTTGATGGAGAGACGTCGGTGATGATGGTGATGAAGATCTCCTCCAAATCCCCGTCCCGGCAGGGTGCCAGAACGGAGTTTCTGGTTCCGAATCAGGATTTCTGATGGCGGCGGCATAGCGGAAGTCTATCTGGGAAAAACGCCGAACCCCCGCTGTTTTCAGGTCAGAGGGTATATGTAGGTGGAAGGAGGGGTCGAGGCGACGGCCGAGGCGGCCTCACCACAGGTGGGCGCGGCCAGGGCTAGGCCGCGCCCCCTGGTGGTGAGCCCAGGCCGCTGCCCCCCTTCGTCTCTCCTTCTGGCTCCGTGGGTCTTCTGGCAAAATAGAATTTTTGCAGTATTTTCCGGGATTTTTCCTGAAAGTCAGATTTCTGCACAAAAATGAGACACCAGAGCAATTCTGCTGAAAACAGCGTTAGTCCGTGTTAGTTGTATTCAAAACACACAAATTAGAGGAGAAACAATAGCAAAAGTGTTCGGGAAAGTAGATACGTTTTGGACGTATCACGCTTTGCCAAAGACAAGCGGCTATCAAGGTCCGAAATCCTTGAGGAATACTCAGTACATCGACAAGAAGGACGAGGAGGCGGCAAAGCTCTGGAGTCGAAAACGTTGACAGGAGACGTAGCCCGATCGCGACCCGACGACCCACCAGCATGAATAGGCTGGAAGCTAAAAGAAAGGAAAAAAGAAGCATCTCAGAAACTAAATCAAACAGGACATTTCATAAAAGAAGAATATTTACAAAAGCACAAGCCCTCTGACTAGTTCTCGGGCTACATGCGACTAAAAGTTCACTACATTAGAATAAACTACGATTACAAAGGAAGTCTAAGTCTACACCACCTCAGCCTCAGGGTCCGTAGCGGAAGAAGGCGTGGCAGAGGTAGCACCAGCATTGGGCGGACGCGCGGATCCACTTGTCGCCGGAGTCGAAGAAACCGGCGTAGCAGAGGTCGTCGAAGCCACCAAAGGAGAAATCATCGACACGATGCCTGGCGCATACCTTTTCGCCTTCTCGAAGAAAGCCTTCAGCTCCGAAAGGGGTCGGCCGCGGGAAGAGCTCACCTTCTCCCAGTTGATCTCCTCGCCATGCGCATATGAAAGTGCAATGGCCCTGCTGGCTGGTTGATTGTGGATAGTTGTTGTGGGAGCAGACTGTCCTTGTGCGTGGTGGATAACCAGCCCGTTGGGAACCCCAAGAGGAAGGTATGATGAGTGTAGCAGCCAGTTTTCCCTCAGTTTAAGAAACTAAGGTTATCGAACAGGAGAAGAGAGACAATGACGACTGAAGGTGTTGTGGAACCTGCACACACACAAACAAATACTTTGTTCCCAACTTGCGATGAGGTTGTCAATCTCACCGGTTTGCTTGAAACAAAGGTTATGAGTGTATCGAGTGGAAAACAATATAGTATGTGAGTAAAGTAAACAGTACGAGTAAAGTAAACAGGTGATAGCAATATGATGGAAATAGGACCGGGGTCCACAGTTCACTAGTGGTGTCTCTCCATAGATAAAATAACACATGCTGGGTAAACAAATTACAGTTAGGCAATTGATAGAATAAAGATAACATGATATGTCAAGAAGATCACTATGAGATTTACTCTGGGCATTACAACAAAATACATAGACCGCCATCCAACTGCATCTATGACTAATAATCCACTCCCGGGGATATCAATCCGAACACCCTAGAAGTATTAAGTTGCGAACAACAGATAATTGCATTAAGCAAAGTGTGTAATGTAAACAAAGCATATGCCCTTGAGCATATGAATGTTGTTTTCTCCCTAGTAGCAACAGCACATCTACCACCTTAGAGGTTTCTGTCACTCCCCCAGGTGAAATAGAGGCATGAACCCACTATCGAGCATAAATACCCCCTCTTGGAGTCACTAGCAACTACTCGGCCAAGATAGCTACTAACAACGGAGAGCATGCAAGATCATAAACAACATAGAGATAACAAAAGATATAATTCAGTACAGCAACTTAATCATAAACTCCAATATTCATCGGATCCCAACAAACCAAACATGTATAATTACATAACGGTGATCTCAATCATGTATGGCAGCTCATGAGATCTAAACATGAAGCACATAGTGGAGAAGACAACCATCTAGCTACTGCTATGGACCCATAGTCCAAGGTAGACTACTCACTCATCGCTCCGGAGGCAAGCATGGCGATGAAGAAGACCTCCGGTGGCGATTCCCCTCTCCGGCAGGGTGCCGGGAAGAGCTTCTGGACCCTCCCGATCTTCGGGTCGACGGCGGCGGCGGATCGCGATGTGTTCTAGAAAACTGATCGGGTACTTAGGTTTTTCTCGTCGGGGGGTATTTATAGGCGAAGGGGCATTGTCAGAGGAGGGGCCAGGCGGCCACACACGGGGGTGGCGCGGGCCAGGGGCTGGCCGCGCCACCTGTGCGTGTGTGTCGTCGTGGTGAACGAACATATGCCACAGGGTGACTTAAGTTGGGGCCGATGAACACTGTCGGATCCGGGAGAGGGAAAACGCGGTGAAGACCGCGTACGGAAGACACTGCAAACACGGCGAGCTACCCAGGTTCGGGGCCCTCGTGAGGAGTTAAAACCCCTACTCCTGCCTGTCTGATCGGTATCTCTGCGTATATTGGAGCTACAAGGTTGCTCCTTGAGCTGTTTGTCTCAAGGAAGAAGAAGAACAGAGCTAGCTACTGGGAGCCTTGTGCTTGGCTCGATGGCCTCCAGGGCCTCCTGTGGCAGCCAACCCCCTCTACGTATGAGTGCCTTCTCCTCTTATACAAATGAGTGAGAGAGAGAAGGGGACACATGGGACATGCCCCATGTGTCACCTACAGTACACAGGGTACCACACTATTTATCAATAGTGGTCTTCTCTAGTCTTGTCATCTTGCCTTGTCTCTGGTACAAGGATACTATAGCCATGTGGTCTTGTCTATATCTTGTACGATGCATATCTTCTCTGTAAAGGATCCAAGGTAGCGACCTTGATGGAAATTGAGCAGGGGGCTGGATCGATCCCTCCGTGGATCGATCAAGCAAGCCGACACGAGGGCGCCTGGGAGAGCTAGCGCGGGCGACGTGGTCTGCCGGGGAGCGTGGCGCTGGGGCGATCGAGGAAGAGCCGGCCTCCTGGGCGCTCGATGCTTGACCGGGGCGAGCAAGGGAGCCGACTGGCTCGACTCCCGGCCTGGCCCAAGGGGCGAGCGGGGCGCTGAGATGCCGGATGGGCTTATGCCGGCCCAACACGAGGTGACGCCCACTGGCTGGCTGGAATGCCGGCCCAGCCCCTGGAATGTCGGCCCAGCTTCTGGAATGCTGGCCAGGGCTGGCATATGTCGGCCTGATAAGTGATATGCCGGCCTAGGCTTAAGAACAACAGGCCAACTTTGCTATGTTCCGGCCCAGGTTGTTGTTTACTTCCTTTTAAATATTCCTGCACATATAACTCGACATATAATATATATTAGTCATGTAAAAGGGGTACTTTGGTATACCCGGGGTTATATCCCCGACATTAGCCCCCGAGACTGTGGGGGACTCGTAGAGTCGCGCACAGGCTTCAACAAGAAATATACCAAAGTCCCAAACTCACATATTCACAAAAAACTGATATGCTGGCCTGCATAGGCCTGATTCTATCTCATGCCATCATAGGCAATCTCCCGTTTGACATATACTCATATACGTGATATGTTAGCCTTCGCGGGCTATCTCAAAATACTATTGTGCCTTCTTTGGCTATATCGACACTTTGCCTCTTGGGCTATGTCTCATCGACATCGTCTGCTTCGACAATGCCGGCATACTGCTTTGCCTTCTTTGGCCATATCGATACTTTACCTCTTGAGCTATTTGCCTCTTGGGCTGCTCTGCCTCTTGGGCTACTTTTGCCTCTCGGGCTACTTTGCCTCTTGGGCTTTATATCGACACTTTGCCTCTCAGGCTATGTCTCATCGACATTGTCTGCTTTGACAATGCCGGTATACTGATATGCCTTTTAGGCTGCTTTTGCCTTTTGAGCTATTTGCCTCTTTGGGCTTTATATCGACACTTTGCCTCTCAGGCTATGTCTCATCGACATTGTCTGCTTTGACAATGCCGGTATACTGATATGCCTCTTGGGCTGTGCCATCGCTGGGCACTTGTTAGTATGCAAAAATGATAAGACATGTTAATATGCTAAACCGGGATACTCTATGAAACCGGATATGATAAGAGATATGATGCTTGTTAACTTTGAGATCGATGTCTCGATATATTACTGTGCCAGAATTGGCGATAACTGAAAGGATTATAGAATGCCGTGATATGCTGGCATGCCGAAATAAACGACGATATGAGTTATTGATAGATGCCTTGATATGCTGGCAAACCGAAATAAACGGTGATTGGGGATTTTGGTCGATGCCATGATATGTCGACATACTGAGATTTTGCTCTTGCCATGATATGTTGGCATACTGACATTTTGCCATGATATGCTGGCATACTGACATTTTGCCATGATATGCTGGCATACTGACATTTTGCCATGATATGCTGGCATACTGACATTTTGCCATGATATGCTGGCATACTGACATTTTGCCATGATATGCTGGCATACTGACATTTTGCTCTTTGCCATGATATGCTGTCATACTGACATTTTGCCATGATATGCTGGCATACCGACATTTTGCTCTTTGCCATGATATGCCGGCATACTAAAACTTTGCTCTTGCCATGATATGCCGGCATACTAAAACTCTTCTCATGCCATGATATGTTGGCATATTGGAACTTTGCTCATGCCATGATATGCCGGCATACTGAAACACATATGACTCAAGATATCACTTAATAACCTGATGTACTAACAAACTGAAATACCTGAGACCTGAGACTTTGAGATATGCTGGCCAGGATATAAAGATATGCTGGCTGGGACATAAAATATGCCGGCCAGGATACAAAATATAACATATGCCGGTATACTGAAATTTTGCTCTTTGCCATGATATGCCGGCATACTGAAATACCTGAGACACTGAGATATAAACTGAAGCCCTGGTGGTATAATAGCAATTTCTTCTTGTAATGGCAATATGGAGAGTCATAGCCGGTATATATGATGAAATATCCAACCTGTTCTGTAGTCATTCTAAAAGACATAACGATGGTCATAGTATTTGGCATATTTGCAATCTAGCATATGGAGTTTGGCATATAGCCCATTGCACTCGGCATATAACTCTTGAAATAAAGCACTTGGCATATAGACTGAGATTGACATATAAGCTAACTTGGCAACTCATAGGAAAGATTAGGCACTCATGTGCCGGCATATAAATGTAGACATACTGCAACTGGCATATAAGTAAACTTGGCATCTCACAACAGATATTTGGCACTCATGTGCCGGCATATAAATGCAAGTATACTGTAACTGGCATATAAGCTAACTTGGCATATCACAACAGATATTTGGCACTCATGTGCCGGCATATAAATGCAAGTATACTGTAACTGGCATATGAGATTTGATTTATAGTATGCAGAAACTGGTACTGAGATAGGCATATAACTGATCTGACTGTAAACCTGCAACAGCTAGCACATGGCATTCAACATATAAACACTGGCATATGAGCCTTGGCATATGACAGCCGGCATATAACGCATAGCATATAGCCAAAATAGATACTGGACTTGATACAGCAAATAGCAATAGTGGTCTCTATGCAAGGTGGCACTCATAGCATTTGGCATAGTAGTAGATACTAAACTTGATATATCACTTGGCATACTGATTCTAATACTGTAGCTGATATAAAGATTGGCACATACAAAGACATATAACTCGACATAACATCTTGCTGTTGGCATATAAAACCGGCATATAACATGCCCAGATAAAACTTTGCATAAGACTGTATACATAGAACTGATACTAAGGATACTATCTGTAGCAGGCATATGTAGCAATTTGGCATATAAACAGACATACAGGAGGAAACTGGAAAGCTGATATGCTAGCATGCAAACTAATATATACTGAAACAGTACTTAAAAAGCAACTTGCAGGGCTTTAGCCTAGCCCCCGAGCTATTTTTTCTATCAAGGAGACACTGATTTTCAGATAAGCTGACCAGGATATGGAGTAAACCAGCATAAATACTTACTTGCACCGTTGAAGAAGCTTGATGTACCAGCAGATGCTCGAGGCGAAGGCTGAACAGTCCCCTGGTACGACAAACATAGAATGTGCCGGCCGGGACATAAGATATGCTGGCCAGGACACAGGATATGCTGGCCAGAACGCAGGATATGCTGGCCGGGACACAGAATATGCTGGCCGGGACGCAGGATATGCTAGCCGGGACACAAGATATGCTGGCCAGGACACAGGATATGCTGGCCGGGACACAGGATATGCTGGCCGGGACACAGGATATGCTGGCCGGGACGCAGGATATGCTGGCCGGGACACAGGATATGCTGACCGGGACGCAGGATATGCTGGCCGGGACACATGATATGCTGGCCGGGACACAGGATATGCTGGCCAGAGGAAGCCGAGTGCCGGCCCGGAGATGCCGATGTAGATCCGGGACAGCCGTATGCTGGCCCGGGCGAGTTGAGGTCAGCCCGGGAGTCGAAGAATGCCTGCAGTGCTCGGAGGCGGTGCTGATGTCGAGCCCCCGAGCAGATGAAGAAGATCCCGTCCGGATGTACTCCTACCAGCGCCTTGATCTGCCCCACGGTGGGCGCCAAATGTCGTCGTGGTGAACGAACATATGCCACAGGGTGACTTAAGTTGGGGCCGATGAACACTGTCGGATCCGGGAGAGGGAAAACGCGGTGAAGACCGCGTACGGAAGACACTGCAAACACGGCGAGCTACCCAGGTTCGGGGCCCTCGTGAGGAGGTAAAACCCCTACTCCTGCCTGTCTGATCGGTATCTCTGCGTATATTGGAGCTACAAGGTTGCTCCTTGAGCTGTTTGTCTCAAGGAAGAAGAAGAACAGAGCTAGCTACTGGGAGCCTTGTGCTTGGCTCGATGGCCTCCAGGGCCTCCTGTGGCAGCCAACCCCCTCTACGTATGAGTGCCTTCTCCTCTTATACAAATGAGTGAGAGAGAGAAGGGGACACATGGGACATGCCCCATGTGTCACCTACAGTACACAGGGTACCACACTATTTATCAATAGTGGTCTTCTCTAGTCTTGTCATCTTGCCTTGTCTCTGGTACAAGGATACTATAGCCATGTGGTCTTGTCTATATCTTGTACGATGCATATCTTCTCTGTAAAGGATCCAAGGTAGCGACCTTGATGGAAATTGAGCAGGGGGCTGGATCGATCCCTCCGTGGATCGATCAAGCAAGCCGACACGAGGGCGCCTGGGAGAGCTAGCGCGGGCGACGTGGTCTGCCGGGGAGCGTGGCGCTGGGGCGATCGAGGAAGAGCCGGCCTCCTGGGCGCTCGATGCTTGACCGGGGCGAGCAAGGGAGCCGACTGGCTCGACTCCCGGCCTGGCCCAAGGGGCGAGCGGGGCGCTGAGATGCCGGATGGGCTTATGCCGGCCCAGCACGAGGTGACGCCCACTGGCTGGCTGGAATGCCGGCCCAGCCCCTGGAATGTCGGCCCAGCTTCTGGAATGCCGGCCAGGGCTGGCATATGTCGGCCTGATAAGTGATATGCCGGCCTGGGCTTAAGAACAACAGGCCAACTTTGCTATGTTCCGGCCCAGGTTGCTGTTTACTTCCTTTTAAATATTCCTGCACATATAACTCGACATATAATATATATTAGTCATGTAAAAGGGGTACTTTGGTATACCCGGGGTTATATCCCTGACAGTGTGTGCCCCTGGTCCCTCACCTCCTACTCTCCTTCGGATCTCTGGAAGCTTCCGGGTAAAATAAGACTTCAGGAACTTGTTTCGTCCAATTCCGAGAATATTTCCTGTGTATCACTTCTGAAACACAAAAACAGCAGAAAATAGGAAACTGGCACTGTGGCACTTGTTAATAGGTTAGTTCCGGAAAATGCATAAAAGTGCCACTAAGTGTAACGAAACAATAGGCAAATGGTGTAAAAACAAGCATGGAGCATCAAAAATTATAGATACGTTTGTGACGTATCAAGCATCCCCAAGCTTAACTCCTGCTCGTCCTCGAGTAGGTAAGTGATAACAAAAGAATAATTTTTGAGGTGACATGCACCTACACAATCTTGATCAAATATGTAAGCATTGGTGAGCTGGGATCAATAGAACTTAAAACATGGGCATGAAGATATAATCATGACAATAAGAACTTAGCAACCATGTTGTAAACATGCAAATGAACACAAACAAAAGATCATGATAATGAAACAATGAAAGTCAAACGTGTGTTCAAATCATAAGGAAAAACATACAAATGGTTTTCAGCTTGTCCTTCAAAGAGAGCAAAACATAAATGCATAGGACACCTTCAAGTTTAAGAGGGCGACTAGATACAAATAATTTAAGAACAAGTGAAACCAACAATATGAATCAATCAATGAACTTTGGGACAATGCATATCACACTAAGAATGACAACTATGCTCTCTTAATGGTGCATAAAGAAAGAAGGTGGTGACTCAACATAAAAGTAAAAGAAAGGCCCTTCGCAGAGGGAAGCAGTGATTGCAAGTTTTATAACCTTCAAAAATTATGGTACTTACCGGCTTTGAGCTCTCATTGCCCCCATCATAAGCATCTTGAATGGTTAAAGTTAATGCGAGAACAATTATGATGCATATGCTTGACAAATCATAAGTTGAAAACCTCGTGTCCCGTGAATACGAGTACCCAAACCTCATGCTACTTTACTTAGAGTCCCAAGCAAGGCTCTTGTCATTGTAAGTATATGCGTATCATTGAGAACCGCCAATGGGGTACCTCCATGCCCGATGACATGGAACAAGCCCACACCAAAATGACAGGACAAGCAGACAATGAACACCTCGACATCTCTTTTATTTGCTATATTGTTTAGCTTTTTATTGTGAGATGCGTCGTCGAATGTTCACCATGGGTATGCTGCAAATTTCCACCATGAATTATGCATGGCTTAGATTGGCGGCCCGGCGTTTCCCTAACACATATACAAACTCCATGATCCCCACAAGATTCCCAATTCATTTCACACCACGGGCATCCATAAACAAAAGATCACGATATCAACTCAAATAAGAAGTGCAATGTTGAAAGCTTGCCCATGACTGCATGGCTGGGCTAGTCTCCAACTTACAACTTGCAAGCATAACAACTCAACATAAGAGACCACAATGTCAAATTTTTAAGAACAGGAAAAAGTAAAGTGTGCCTTCCGGTTCGTGAGATCTTTACTAACCGAATTTCGCATAACACTGGTAAGAGTTTAATTTGAAGATAAAATAAAAGCAAGTCAAATTTACTTGGAATAGCAAATTGCTAGTAGGTATGTATGGTGGACACTTTGGAAAACTTTGGCTTTTAGGAGTTGGATGCACGAGTAGAGCTCATACTCAGTACAAGGTGAGGGCTAGCAAAAGACTGTGAGCGACCAACTAAGAGAGCAATAATGGCCATAATCATGCAAAGCGACAAAGCGACATTAAAAGAAGCATACGATGGCATCAAAAGTCAAAAACTAAATGATCATGAAGGCTATTGGCGACTTTGTAAGAGTCTAACATGTGTGAGCATGCGCCAAGTCAACCCAAATAAAGCATCAAGGAGAAAACCAAAATAATGCTTCCATACAATAAAAACAACGCATGATTTTTTCAAAGGCTCATTAAGCAATCTCAGTTATTTGAGACAAGTCATGCTACAGCAAAACCACTAAGCATACTATCAAAAAGACATCAATCATGACATGAAAAAGCCTAAGCCGCAGTCTACACAAGCTCCTTCTTGTACCTCTATTTTGCACAAAGCTTTTTCTCTTTTCCAACACCATTTGAAATTTTTATAAACACCTCTTTTGATGAAAACCAATGAAGATCAGAGGCAAAAATACACCTTGATGAAAATATATGACAAGATCTGAATGCATATCAAGGCGAAAACGAAAACCAAAAGCAGTAGCAGAAAAAGGAGAACGCTCGATGAACGATAAGAGTGAAAAACTGAGCGTTCTTTGCAAATGAAAACGAGTACATCTCCTCCAAAGAAAATTTGTTGGGGTCCAACCATTTATTGCAGCAAACAAACAAACTAAACCAACTAAGAAAACTAAAACAACTGACGCTCCAAGAAAAACACATAGTGCATGAAGCAATAAAAATATAGTGTTTTGAAAGGTGACCTGATTTTTGCTGATGAAGAAGGGGTGCCTCGGGGGCATCCCCAAGCTTTGACGCTTGTACTTCTTGGATATTTCTTGGGGTGATGCATGGGCATCCCCAAGCTTGAGCTTTTGTCCATTCTTCAACTCATCTCATCATTCTCCAATCCCTACACTTGAAAACTTCCTTCATACAAAACTAAACACAATTCTATTAGCAACATTAGTGCAAGCATAACATATAATCAATCCTCTATTTGCTTCAGGTTTCAACTCAAAACCACCACATATATAGTAGATACTACTGTAGCAACATCCCCAAAATTTCCATGATCAAAAGAACTCAAAAGAAAGCGATAAAGTGGCAAACACAAATATTGGCAGAAATCTGTCAAAACTGAACAGCTGACAAAGGTAGAATTTTTGAGGGATTTTCTGTTGCTCAAATCAAAAAGTGTTCAACTAAGAAAAGTTTGGATATAACCTGGGGCATATTCACAAGAAATCTCAGGTCCAAAAGATAAACAGAGAATTTTCACGAATTTTTACGGTGCAGCACCGAAAACAGTTTCAGGACAGCAACATCCCCAAATCTTTACCTCACTCAAATTAGAGGCTTCTCTTGGCACAAAAACGAAATAAACAAGATAAGGAGCGGTCATTACAGTAGTAATGACTTCCAAGACTCAAATAAAAGAAAAAATACTGAAAAGAAAACATTGGGTTATCTCCCAAGAGTGCTTTTCTTTAACGCCTTTGAGCTAGGCGCAGAAAATTGCGAATCAAGTAATATCAAGTGATGAAGCATCAAGCTCATAATTTGCTCTAAGAATAGAGTCAAAAAGCAATTTCTTTCTTTTCCTAGGGAAGTGTTCCATACCTTTCTTAAGTGGGAATTGATATTTGATAGTGCCTTCCCTCATATCAATGATGGCACCTACAGTTCGAAGAAAGGGTCTTCCCAAAATAATAGGACATGAAGCATGGCATTCAACGTCCATAACAAGAAAATCAACGGGAACAAGGTTATTGTTAACCACAATAAGAACATCATTAATCCTTCCCAAAGGTTTATTCTTAGCAACATCAGCAATAGGAACATCAAAATAACATTTTTCAAGCGGTGGTAAATCAAGCATGTCATAAATCTTTCTAGGCATGATAGAAATACTAGCACCTAGATCACATAAAGCATGGCAATCATAACCATTAACATGCATATCAATGATGGGTTCCCAACCATCTTCTAACTTCTTGGGAACAGAGGCTTTTTGCTTCAATTTTTCATCCCTAATCTTTATGAGAGCATTGGTAATATGCTTAGTAAAAGCAATATTTAAAGAACTAGCATTGGGAGTCAAATCAAGCTTTTGAAAGAACAAAAATACTTCAGATATATTGCAGCCATCAACATCAAAATCATTAAAATAAATAGGGCTATCATCTTCCACACTCCGAAAAATTTCAGCATTCTTTTGAGAAAAAGTTTTGGCAGTTTTAGGCTTTTTAACACAAGGAGCGGGAGTTTTCTCTACACCAATCAAAGTAAGAGGATTGCTACCAGTAGGAGCATCATCATTAGAGGTAGTAATAGTACATACCTTCATCTCTCTAGCCATCTCGTCTTCTCTTTCCCACCTGGCATGCAATTCCGCTAACAATCTAATATTTTCATCAATTCCAACTTGAATAGCAGTAGCGGTAGCAAGAACATTGCTCTCTTTCACATCATTAGGAAACACTTTTAATTTCAGAAGTTCAACATCATGAGCAAGGCTATCAACTTTAGAAGCAAGAATATCAATTTTGCCTAACTTTTCCTCAACAGACTTGTTAAAAGCAGTTTGCTTACCGATGAAGTCCTTGAGCATCACCTCAAGCTCGGAGGGCGCGGCCCTAGTGTTGTTGTAGGAATTACCATAAGAGTTACCATAACCATTACCATTGGTAGAAGGATACGGCCTATAATTGTTACTAGCAAAATTGTTCCTATAAGCATTGTTGTTAAAATTATTGCTTCTAATGAAATTCACATCAACATGCTCTTCTTGAGCAACCAGAGAGGCCAAAGGAACATTATTAGGATCAACATGGGTCCTATCATTAGCAAGCATAGCCATAATGGTATCAATCTTATCATTCAAGTAAGAGGTTTCCTCAACAGAATTTACCTTCTTACCTTGGGGAGCTCTCTCGTTGTGCCATTCAGAATAATTTACCATCATGTTGTCGAGTAGCTTTGACGCGGCGCCCAAGGTAAGGGACATAAAAGTGCCTCCAGTAGCTGAATCAAGTAGGTTCCTTGAAGAAAAATTCAGTCCTGCATAAAAAGTTTGGATAATCATCCAAGTAGTCAGTCCATGAGTGGGGCAATTCTTTATCATAGATTTCATTCTTTCCCAAGCTTGAGCAACATGTTCATTATCAAACTGAGTAAACTTCATAATATTGCTACGCAACGATATAATCTTAGCAGGAGGATAGTATCTACCAATAAAAGCATCCTTACACTTAGCCCATGAATCAATACTATTCTTAGTCAAAGACAGCAACCAATCTTTAGCTTTTCCTCTCAAAGAAAAAGGAAACAACTTGAGCTTAATAATATCACTATCAACATCCTTATATTTCTGCATCTCACATAGCTCAACAAAATTGTTGAGATGAGCTGCAGCATCTTCAGTACTAGCACCAGAAAATTGCTCTTTCATAACAAGGTTCAACAAAGCAGGCTTGATCTCATAAAAGTTTGCAGCAGTAGCAGGTGGTGCAATAGGAGTGCAGATAAAATCACTATTGTTCGTGCTAGTGAAGTCACACAACTTGGTGTTTTCAGGATTGGCCATTTCAGCAAAACGAAAGTAAACAAGTAAAAACAACTACCAAGGATTCTAATTTTTTTGGATTTTTGATAAAAAGCAATGCAGGTAAAATAAATAAAGTAAAGCAAAACAATAACAAAGTAAAGAATGTGTGCGAAGAACTCCCCTCGCAGAAGTCTTCTCTCTTCCCCGGCAACGGCGCCAGAAAAGTAGCTGCTGGCTGGTTGATGGTGGATAGTTGTTGTGGGAGCAGACTGTCCTTGTGCGTGGTGGATAACCAGCCCGTTGGGAACCCCAAGAGGAAGGTATGATGAGTGTAGCAGCAAGTTTTCCCTCAGTTTAAGAAACCAAGGTTATCGAACAGGAGAAGAGAGACAATGACGACTGAAGGTGTTGTGGAACCTGCACATACACAAACAAATACTTTGTTCCCAACTTGCGATGAGGTTGTCAATCTCACCGGTTTGCTTGAAACAAAGGTTATGAGTGTATCGAGTGGAAAACAATATAGTATGCGAGTAAAGTAAACAGTACAAGTAAAGTAAACAGGTGATAGCAATATGATGGAAATAGGACCGGGGTCCACAGTTCACTAGTGGTGTCTCTCCATAGATAAAATAACACATGCTGGGTAAACAAATTACAGTTGGGCAATTGATAGAATAAAGATAACGTGATATGTCAAGAAGATCACTATGAGATTTACTCTGGGCATTACAACAAAATACATAGACCGCCATCCATCAGCAATAGGAACATCAAAATAACATTTTTCAAGCGGTGGTAAATCAAGCATGTCATAAATCTTTCTAGGCATGATAGAAATACTAGCACCTAGATCACATAAAGCATGGCAATCATAACCATTAACATGCATATCAATGATGGGTTCCCAACCATCTTCTAACTTCTTGGGAACAGAGGCTTTTTGCTTCAATTTTTCATCCCTAATCTTTATGAGAGCATTGGTAATATGCTTAGTAAAAGCAATATTTAAAGAACTAGCATTGGGAGTCAAATCAAGATTTTGAAAGAACAAAAATACTTCAGATATATTGCAGCCATCAACATCAAAATCATTAAAATAAATAGGGCTATCATCTTCCACACTCCGAAAAATTTCAGCATTCTTTTGAGAAAAAGTTTTGGCAGTTTTAGGCTTTTTAACACAAGGAGCGGGAGTTTTCTCTACACCAATCAAAGTAAGAGGATTGCTACCAGTAGGAGCATCATCATTAGAGGTAGTAATAGTACATACCTTCATCTCTCTAGCCATCTCGTCTTCTCTTTCCCACCTGGCATGCAATTCCGCTAACAATCTAATATTTTCATCAATTCCAACTTGAATAGCAGTAGCGGTAGCAAGAACATTGCTCTCTTTCACATCATTAGGAAACACTTTTAATTTCAGAAGTTCAACATCATGAGCAAGGCTATCAACTTTAGAAGCAAGAATATCAATTTTGCCTAACTTTTCCTCAACAGACTTGTTAAAAGCAGTTTGCTTACCGATGAAGTCCTTGAGCATCACCTCAAGCTCGGAGGGCGCGGCCCTAGTGTTGTTGTAGGAATTACCATAAGAGTTACCATAACCATTACCATTGGTAGAAGGATACGGCCTATAATTGTTACTAGCAAAATTGTTCCTATAAGCATTGTTGTTAAAATTATTGCTTCTAATGAAATTCACATCAACATGCTCTTCTTGAGCAACCAGAGAGGCCAAAGGAACATTATTAGGATCAACATGGGTCCTATCATTAGCAAGCATAGCCATAATGGTATCAATCTTATCATTCAAGTAAGAGGTTTCCTCAACAGAATTTACCTTCTTACCTTGGGGAGCTCTCTCGTTGTGCCATTCAGAATAATTTACCATCATGTTGTCGAGTAGCTTTGACGCGGCGCCCAAGGTAAGGGACATAAAAGTGCCTCCAGTAGCTGAATCAAGTAGGTTCCTTGAAGAAAAATTCAGTCCTGCATAAAAAGTTTGGATAATCATCCAAGTAGTCAGTCCATGAGTGGGGCAATTCTTTATCATAGATTTCATTCTTTCCCAAGCTTGAGCAACATGTTCATTATCAAACTGAGTAAACTTCATAATATTGCTACGCAACGATATAATCTTAGCAGGAGGATAGTATCTACCAATAAAAGCATCCTTACACTTAGCCCATGAATCAATACTATTCTTAGTCAAAGACAGCAACCAATCTTTAGCTTTTCCTCTCAAAGAAAAAGGAAACAACTTGAGCTTAATAATATCACTATCAACATCCTTATATTTCTGCATCTCACATAGCTCAACAAAATTGTTGAGATGAGCTGCAGCATCTTCAGTACTAGCACCAGAAAATTGCTCTTTCATAACAAGGTTCAACAAAGCAGGCTTGATCTCATAAAAGTTTGCAGCAGTAGCAGGTGGTGCAATAGGAGTGCAGATAAAATCACTATTGTTCGTGCTAGTGAAGTCACACAACTTGGTGTTTTCAGGATTGGCCATTTCAGCAAAACGAAAGTAAACAAGTAAAAACAACTACCAAGGATTCTAATTTTTTTGGATTTTTGATAAAAAGCAATGCAGGTAAAATAAATAAAGTAAAGCAAAACAATAACAAAGTAAAGAATGTGTGCGAAGAACTCCCCTCGCAGAAGTCTTCTCTCTTCCCCGGCAACGGCGCCAGAAAAGTAGCTGCTGGCTGGTTGATGGTGGATAGTTGTTGTGGGAGCAGACTGTCCTTGTGCGTGGTGGATAACCAGCCCGTTGGGAACCCCAAGAGGAAGGTATGATGAGTGTAGCAGCAAGTTTTCCCTCAGTTTAAGAAACCAAGGTTATCGAACAGGAGAAGAGAGACAATGACGACTGAAGGTGTTGTGGAACCTGCACATACACAAACAAATACTTTGTTCCCAACTTGCGATGAGGTTGTCAATCTCACCGGTTTGCTTGAAACAAAGGTTATGAGTGTATCGAGTGGAAAACAATATAGTATGCGAGTAAAGTAAACAGTACAAGTAAAGTAAACAGGTGATAGCAATATGATGGAAATAGGACCGGGGTCCACAGTTCACTAGTGGTGTCTCTCCATAGATAAAATAACACATGCTGGGTAAACAAATTACAGTTGGGCAATTGATAGAATAAAGATAACGTGATATGTCAAGAAGATCACTATGAGATTTACTCTGGGCATTACAACAAAATACATAGACCGCCATCCAACTGCATCTATGACTAATAATCCACTCCCGGGGATATCAATCCGAACACCCTAGAAGTATTAAGTTGCGAACAACAGATAATTGCATTAAGCAAAGTGTGTAATGTAAACAAAGCATATGCCCTTGAGCATATGAATGTTGTTTTCTCCCTAGTAGCAACAGCACATCTACCACCTTAGAGGTTTCTGTCACTCCCCCAGGTGAAATAGAGGCATGAACCCACTATCGAGCATAAATACCCCCTCTTGGAGTCACTAGCAACTACTCGGCCAAGATAGCTACTAACAACGGAGAGCATGCAAGATCATAAACAACATAGAGATAACAAAAGATATAATTCAGTACAGCAACTTAATCATAAACACCAATATTCATCGGATCCCAACAAACCAAACATGTAGAATTACATAACGGTGATCTCAATCATGTATGGCAGCTCATGAGATCTAAACATGAAGCACATAGTGGAGAAGACAACCATCTAGCTACTGCTATGGACCCATAGTCCAAGGTAGACTACTCACTCATCGCTCCGGAGGCAAGCATGGCGATGAAGAAGACCTCCGGTGGCGATTCCCCTCTCCGGCAGGGTGCCGGGAAGAGCTTCTGGACCCTCCCGATCTTCGGGTCGACGACGGCGGCGGATCGCGATGTGTTCTGGAAAACTGATCGGGTACTTAGGTTTTTCTCGTCGGGGGGTATTTATAGGCGAAGGGGCGTTGCCAGAGGAGGGGCCAGGCGGCCACACACGGGGGTGGCGCGGGCCAGGGGCTGGCCGCGCCACCTGTGCGTGTGGGCCCCTGGTCTCTCACCTCCTACTCTCCTTCGGATCTCTGGAAGCTTCCGGGTAAAATAAGACTTCAGGAACTTGTTTCGTCCAATTCCGAGAATATTTCCTGTGTATCACTTCTGAAACACAAAAACAGCAGAAAACAGGAAACTGGCACTGTGGCACTTGTTAATAGGTTAGTTCCGGAAAATGCATAAAAGTGCCACTAAGTGTAACGAAACAATAGGCAAATGGTGTAAAAACAAGCATGGAGCATCAAAAATTATAGATACGTTTGAGACGTATCAGGCCCCCTCGGCACCTCGCTTCAAGGAGCGGCCCTTCATAAGAAGGATGGGGTCATCAGGGGTGTCGAAGGCCTTGGAGAGTTTCTTCAAATCATTATCTGGCACCTCCGCTCTTTGCTTGGGCCACAATCCGATGAAAATCCGCGTAAGTACGCGGCTAACCAACTTGAAGATCTCCTAGACAGAAATCTAGTTTGCTTCCAGCAAGTTAACTGCGGCCATGAGAGAATCCTCCTCTGGTTACAGATGACGAAGACACCCCAGTATGTTCTGCACAACCAAGAAACAAAGACAGCAGAAAAGGCAAACATCAGCAAGTACAAGAAGTGGGCAACTCAACGAAAGACAAGAAAGGCATAGCATGTACCTCCAGCAACAACAACAGACATTTTATTAAGCTGCTCAGTCACGGCCTGTTCCCGCTGGAGATGCTCCTTGTTAGCATCAGAAAGGCCCTTCTCCATTTTCTTTACCTTAGCCAGTGCTGATTTAGTAGCCTTCTCAGCAGTGGCTTTGGCAGCAGTAGCGACATCCCAAGCTTTCCTGGAAGCTTCGAGTTCAGCTTCCAGAGACAAGATGCGAGCATTAGCTATCACCAAGGCATTTGCAGTTCAACAAAAGAGGAAAGAGAAGTCAAGTAAAGAAGCAAAGAAAGGCATTTAAGACAAGCAAAGCATAGGAAATAAAATTACCCTCGGAGGCCCTAGTAGCCTTCAGGTACTCGACACATTCATTGCCCAAGGCGACAAACTTCTTCATCAAGTTCTGTCCAGAAAAAGTACGTGAGTATGAAAGTCACGCAAAAAAAATAGAAGCAAATATGCCAGTAGCAACACGCACATCGTCGGAGGAGCTTGTGGACCGATGGGCCTCAAGAGAAGCGCCGGCATTTGTCGACTCCTTCACGCGTGTAGAACCGCAAGTAACGACGATCTTCTTAATAGGAGCCCTTGGGGCTTTGGGAGATTTCACCACCAGATCGGCCTCCAGTGAAGGTGGCTCGTCGATAGAAGGAGTATCAGTGGCAGGGGCGGCAGGAGCAAATCTCTTTGGGTTCTCCTCGTCACTGAGAAGGAAGTAAAAGGTAAAGCCATTTGTTGAAGTCGACAGAAAAAAAGATAGTATATGAAAACAAGCAGCAGAACACTCATGAGTCCATGAGGTCGAAAAGCTCTACGTCGTCCTCTGGCGCGGAGGTTTCCCCGATCACAGTCGTGTGCGCCGAAGTACTCAAAGAAAGAAGCTCTATCACACGCTTCCTCTTCTTGTCAATGTCGCGATCTTCAGAAAGCGCAGAGGGAGGCGACATCATCGAGCTGGTATCTTCTAGCGAATCTTCGCCTTCATCTCCATCTTGGCTGTCCTCAACCTCGGGGGCTTCGGAGGCAGCAGAAATAGGAACATTTTGAATGTCCCCTCCCTCTGGGAGAGGAGGGCGAGACACAAGAAATCGATGATCCTAAAAGGAAAACAAGTCGAGATTTACAAGACAAACAACAATAAGAGAAAGTTAAGGCGAATAAAGACAGTAAAACATACCACAGGCAAGGGATGCTGGGAGTCGAAGTAACTAGCAGCTAACTCCGTAACTTCATGATCCTTGGTGAGAGTGGTAAGATCTCTCACTCGCTTGTCGAGATCCTTCTTCTCCATAAGATCTTCAGATACTCGAGAAGAATCTCTCAAGCCGGAAAATGTCCATAGTTTGGAAAGGCGATGCTGCAGAGGTTGAACTCGACGTTGCAGAAAGAATGCCATAAGTTGTGTACCCGACAGTGCGCCTCCTCTACCGCTCTTCAGCTCTTGGATGCGGGCTAGAAGTGGCTTGATTTCCTCCATCTCAGCTTCAGTGGGAGGCGAATCCCACGAGGTCAATTTCTTCACTTCCTTGGAGGCATCGAAAGGGGCAATGTCGTACGGATCAGAGGAAGAAACTTTCCGGTCTTTGATATACAACCATTTCTTCCTCCAACCTTGTACTGAGGCTATCATGGAAAACTCCAAATATTGCGATTTAGCACGAATAGAGATAACAGCTCCGCCCAGTTCAGGTTTCTTTGATAAAGCAACACTGGGATGGAGCCAGAAGAGGAATTTCCAGAGGAGAAAGTGGGGTTCGATCCCCAGAAGGTGATAAAGCAGGCAATGTGGAGAAGAGAGTTTGGTGTGAGCTGATGAAGCTGCACACCGTAGACGAAAAGAAGCCCACGAAGGAACTCGTGGGTAGGGAGAGATAGACCGCGCAAGAGAAAATCAAAAAACATCACCCGAAAGCCGCTCGGGGGCTTGGGGATGCGCTCAGTGCTAGGAAAAATGACCTGATCATCGGCAGAGATGAGGCCATTGGCTTGGGCTTTCTCCAGATCCTTCTGTTTGAAAACATATGGTACCCAGCTGGTCGCGGAGTTCGCAGTGACGTTCTTGCCCATCTTGTTCTTCTGCGCGCAAGTCTTGACGCGCATCTATGGGCTGCGCACGGGGGCTAGGCAGAAGCTCAGAAGGGCGCAAGGTCTGCAACAATGGCGGCGGCGGCGGAAGCGAGGTAGCTGGTAAACAGTACCTTCCCCACTATCCCCCTTATATAGCTTCCTACAGAAGGAACGTGGGCTGAGACATGGCGCAAGGAGTGGAAACGGCAGCCCACTAATGGGCAGAGATATTGCGAAATTACCGCGCTGCCCATGGGTAACGGTCAGCATCAAGAGATAATTACAAACAGATTAATCATACTAATGACGTTACAAATGTGCGAGTAACGGGAAGTAAGGACTATGACAGCAGTGGACACTAGTAAGGTGAACATTCTGAAGAAGGTTCGATATGACGTATCTGTATAAGAGATGATCAAGGAAGTCGATGAAAAAGTGAGTCCAGTAAAGGAGAAATCATTTTTTGAGTCTATACCTGACGAGGGTTAACTCGACAAATGTCCTAGATGAAGGACTTAGGATCGGGGAGATAGGGCGTCAGATGAACTCAAAGGTAAGGTTAGTCGAAATAGGTGTATATCGAAAGTAAACTTGGGTGTTGAACCTGGCTTGCTTTCAATCTGGCCTACACCGCCCCCTCCTGGCCCCTATATATAGGTGGCCAGGTCTCGAGGATCGGGTAGGGTCCGATACAGATTACAATATCGACATACGGTAAGAACTCATATCTCGACTATCTTTACAATTGGGCCTAGCTTAACGGGCCTCAGGGGTACTCAACTAACGGGCTCTATTAGCTATACCCTTGTCAGTAGCCCCTGAGATTCTACCAGAATTGCAGATTCGGGTTGAATCTCTAATCTTTAAATCTTCGACTTGATCAATTCTTCGACTTCTTCAAATCTTCGACTTGGTCTTTTGACTTATTTTCATGATAATTTTTCGCAAGGGGTTTTGATGAACAAGCCTAACAACTCTGACGGATCAAGAGGTCAGTTAACTGCCGGAACAGATACTTGTCACCTACTTCAAATTCAATCACCTTGGACTTGAATTCGGGATACCGGTCAAACCCACTCTTTTGCCGCATTTAGGACTTACAAAGAATGAATCCCAGTGATTCTCAAGGAACCCAGTGCGTCCACCAAGATTTTCTTCACATCGTAGACACGGATACATACCAGCAGAGCGCATCCATGTGCGTATACTAGGCCACACAGGACGGATCCCGGGGTCTTACCTTCGTGACAAGTCACGGCATTCGAGTTTCGTTGCGATAACGCAACTCGAGGATCTCATGTCGCAGTCAAATTTTGACTGAAAATATTCGGGTTTAAACAACCATAAAACTCGCTCCCGATGGGAGTAACACTCCTCCACTTCACATGTTCCAATGCTTGCCAAGAAATATCGTCGGGTGCGCTCAGCGCTCCCGATGGGAGTAGCCCCCGAGGCTATAGTCGAAAAATACTTTTTCGAGTATAGGCTCAAATATAATGTATTCCATCATACTTCAACTCGAAATATTTTAATGATAACCTGTCATCGAATACATGTCCACCACTCCAGTCAGAAGTTGCATTCAACATTCTTGAAAGTAGTAGCCCCCAAGGCTATACTCGAAAGTCCTTTGTGTATAGTCTTGTCTACAGATTTTGCACTTGTCGGCGCCATCCTTCTTTTTTGACCTTTCTTATATCATCTTCTTTATGACGTCAATGAGTACGTCACTCTGTATGAGTGCGAACCGTTTTATGGGCAGCACTGTAATTTTCGCAATTTTTGACCGTTAGTGGGCTGCCATTTCCGCTCTTTGCGCCACGTCTCAGCCCACGATCCTTCTCTTAGAAGGTATATAAGGGGGGTAATGGGGAATTTTACTGTTTACCAGCTCTTCCTCTCTGCCGCCTCCATTGCCGATCTATTCTCCTTTCTCTGTTCGTGCATAGCCCCCAAGCGCAGCGTGATAGATGCGCGTGAAGCACCTAGCCACCAAGAACACCATGGCCAAGACATCTTCTGCGACCAGCTGGGTATGCTCCGCCATCACGCAGAGGGAGTTGGAGAAAGCCAGGACGGACGGCCTCATCTCCAGCTCCGATTCAATCGAGTTCCCCAGTACTGAGCGGATCCCGTAGCCCCCGAGCGGCTATCGGGTAATGTTTCTTGCCTTCCTCCTCCGCGGTCTTTCTCTTCCTGCCCACGAGTTTCTTCGTGGGCTTCTCTTTGTTTACGGTGTGCAGCTTCACCAGCTCACACCTAACTCTATCCTTCACATTGCTTGTTTCGTGACTCTCTGCGAGTCATTCTTGGGCATTGAGCCCCATTTTCTTCTCTGGAGGTCAATCTTTCGGCTTCACCCCAACGTTGCTCTGGCCAGAAAGCCTGAATTGGGCGGAGCCATTGTCTCTGTGCGCCCTAAAGCGCAGTACCTCGAATTTTCCTTTGCCGCGTCTATCCAGGGGTGGAGAACCAAATGGTTCTATATCCAAGATCGCAAAGCCTCTCCTGAAGACCAATATGGTCTAGCCCCTTTCGATGCCTCCAAGGAAGTGAAGAAATTGGCGTCGTGGGATGCGCTTCCCTCAGATGCGGAAATAGAACAAGTTCTTCCTCTTCCATCTCGCATTCAAGCTTTGAAAGGAGGCAAAGGAGGCGCTTTGTCGGGTATTCAACTCATGGCGTTCTTTGTGCAACGTCGAGTTCAACCCCTGCAGCACCGCCTTACCAAGCTTTGGAGTTACTCTGGCTTGGAAGATCCTACTCGCGTCTCTGAAGATCTGATAGAGAAACAAGATGTGGACAAGCGAGTTAGGAACCTCACCAAGCTCACCAAGGATCATGCGGTTGCTGATTTGACCGCTGATTACTTCGACTCCGTGCACCCTCTACCTGAGGTACGTATCTTTGTGTTCACTTGTTGTCGAATTTTGTTTACTTCGATTTGTGTTTTTCTTTGCCTTTGTACTCTGCTGATTTGTTTATGTGCAGGGGCACCGATTCCTTGTTTCGCACCCTCCTCTTTCAGTGGAAGGGCCTCTTCCAGCTGATCTGGCCTCTTCTGTATCTGAAGCCCCCAAGGCTGAAGAAAATCAGGACGGAGATGATGCCGAAGAATCAGAAGAACACACTAGTTCTTCGACATCGCCTCCTCCTATGCTCGCTGAAGATACTGGTGTCGACAAGAAGAGGAAGCGTGTCGATGAATTTGCTTCTTCGAGTTCTGCAGCGGCTGATAAGGCCTCTGTTCTTGCAGGAGATATGGAATACTTCGACCTCCTGGCATCATAAGTGCTTTATTCGAGTTCTTCAATTGCACCGCTCTTGCCTTGTTTCTGTCGTGTTACACCTAACTTGTTTTCTTCTTGTAGAGATGACGAGGAGCCGCCAAAAGATGGTACAGTTGCTCCTTCGATTTCGCCTGCGACCGCTGATGAGCCTGCTGAGCCAGACATTGCGCCGAGGGTTACCAGGGCTTCTGTCAAGAAGATTCCTCAAACCCGAACCCTCAAACGCTCGAAGAAGGCAAAAGAAACTGACGTTTCTCTTGAAGCTCATGCATCTACGGTTTCCCCCGATGATGTGAGTAACTCTCTGTCACTTATTTTTCTTGTATACACTTATGCTCTTACACGCCCTTTCTCCCAGGCATTGTTGAAGAGATTCGTCGCCTTAGGCACTGAATGTGCTGAGTACCTAAAGGTTGTGAAAGCTTCCGAAGGTATGTTCTACATCCAGTCATGACTTTTCCTCCACGCTTATCTTTTGCTGTTTATTTGACTTCCTTTCTTTTTCTGCTGTAGCTGCTCTAGCAACAGCCAATGCTCGAATTGCGTCGCTAGAGGCCGAGCTTAGTGCCTCGCAGAAGGCCTACGATGTTGCGGCCGCTGCTAAAGCAAGCGCTGAGAAGTCACAGAAATCAGCGCTTGGTAAGGTGAAGAAAGCTGAAAAAGCTTTGGCCGATGCCAACAAGGAGCGTACTCAGCGAGAGCAAGCCGTGACAGAGCGTCTTCGCACGATGTCTGCTACTGCTGAAGGTAAACACTTCGCCTTGTCTTTTATGTCGACTCCTGTTGCGTTGTTATACTTGCTGATACTTTTCTTTCCTTTTTCCTTTGTCCTCTTTTGTTGTGCAGGATTTACCGGGGTATCTTCGTCGTCTTTGCAACTGGGCGATGATCCTCTGCTGACCGCGGTTAACCTACTTGAGGCAAACTGGATATCTATCCAGGAGACTTTTGAGTTGGTTAGCCGCGTTTTGTCGCGGCTGTTCATCGGGTTGTGGCCGAAGAATAAGGCGGAGGTTCCGAAGGACAACTTGGAAAAGCTTGCCAAGGCCTTCGATACAACTGAAGACCCCACCCTCCAACTGAAAGGGCTTTCTCTGAAGCGTGGTGCTGAGGGTGCTATCGCACTTTCTTTTGCACATGGTGCGGACTTCGACTGGGAGAAGGTGAGCTCTCCCCATGGCCGCACCCGCGATGAGATGAAGGCTTTCTTTGAAAAGGCGAAGAAGTTGGTGCCTGCACTGGCGGCAATTATTTCTCCTTCGGCAGCCTCCGCGGCATCTACTGCGCCGCCTCCCGCGGTGGAAGATCCGCCGCCTCCGTCGACTGTTGGCAAGGAATTTGTCATGCCTTCTTCCGCCACGGAGCAAAATGCTGAGGTGGCGTAGACTCGGCTTCTTTGTAGCTTTCAATTTCTCTTTTGAATGTAAAAACTTTTAGTCGCGTGCAACCCGAGAACCTTAGTCAAAGGGTTTTGCACTTATGTAAATATATTTCCTTCTTATGAAGTCTTGTGCTGTCTCTCTGAAATGTTTCTCCTTTCTTTTCTTTTGACTTCCAGTCGATGCAGATAAATGATCCTTTGACTTGCGGGCCTGCTCCTTCCTCTGCCCGCACATTCGGTTCGACGATTTCGTCGCCTCCTAGTCGATGCAGTCAATGCGCAGAGTATTCTTCAAGGATTTCTGATCTTGAGGCTCGCTTGACTTTAGCCAAACGCCAAGCTCAGATGGCTTTTGATAAAGCTAGCAAAACTTCTGGTTTGATGAAGCAGGTATCTATTCTTGATGATAAGGTATCTAGTCTGATGGCGAAGATTGTGCATCATGAAGAGTGCGACTCTTTTGTCATTGGTATTATCGAGTCTGCCTGCGAGATGCTGTGATGTAAGGTTCCTTGCGACTCCTCTTTCTTTTCCTTTTAATCCACTGCTTTTTTGTGATATTATTTGCTATTATAGGCACTTGTTTGGATTTCGCCGCTGAAGATCGTCGGGTTACCGAGCGAAATGCGGCTCTAGAAAGAATGTCCGCCGGTGTTGAAACTTTGTGGTCTGATCCTCGAATCCGGAGTGCCATTGTATTGCTTCAGGACCACGCTCAGCACATTGGCGAGACAGTTGATGGCTGCAGAAGAGCTCTCGTAACTATGCACTCTGTTATGCTTCCTAGCAATCCTCTGCCTGCAACTTTCCCACTGCTTCTTGATACTTTTAGATCCAGCCAGCGAATTCATCAATTGATAGAACTGAACTTAATGGCAGGTGCCAATTTTGCTCTTGGATGGATACGCAAGTGGCAGCCAAGACTCAATTATAGTTCTATGTCGCTGAGCTATCCTCCAGGTGGAGCTAGCCTTCGAGTACACTTGGAGAGTACCTTGCAGCCTGCCCGACGGATTATAGCCAGGCTGTTGCAAGAAGATGCCGCGTTTTTCCGCGAGTTTCACTACTTAGACCCTTTAGGTGTAGATGATTCTGACAGCCCGATGTTGTAATACTTATGTGGAACGCGAGAGTTTCTTATTTCGCGACTTTATGTCTGAAATTTATTCTCAGAGTGTTTTTATATGATTCGTGCATTTGCCGCATTTTCCCTTTGAAAGACTCGTAAACTCGAATATGATGAACGTTTTGTCTTTATTATACTTGTAATGTGAGATACATGGGGTGACCCAAGAGATCCGGCCTATGACCTGTGTTCTGGATCTAGAGGGCATTGCCCCTGGTGTAACTCGTGGCTTTTACAGCCTTATTCTTCTACTCTACTTTGTTGTTATTGATGTTTATGCCGTCATGGCATTCTCTTTTTCTCCTGTATCTCTGTCTTCTCCTGATGCTCCTACTCGTGGTTTCTTCACCTCGGGCTCCACAACGCGTCCGTTGAGTAGCTTGATGCCTTCTGTAGTCGTGCTTTTCGCCTTCTCTGCATAGTTGGCTGTCATGCCAAAGTTTTGCGCCATCTTGTGGAACTCCCTGTCGCAGAGATCTGAGACTTCAAAACTTACTTTTACTGTAATTATTCCTCTTGGTCCTGGCATTCTGAGTACCAGATATGTATAGTGAGGCACTGCCATGAATCGCGAAAACGTGGGTCGTCCGAGGATCGCATGATACTGAGATGGCCAGTCCATGACTTCAAAGTCTAGCTTTTCTCTTCTGTAGTTTTGCCGGTTTCCGAAGCAAACGTTGAGTGCTATTCGACCTAGTGGATAATTAGCACTTCCTGGTACGATCCCATGGAAGGAACAATCTGTTGGCTTCAGGAACTCTAGTGATATATGCATTGCTTTGAGCGTTTTCGCGTATATCAAATTGATTCCGCTTCCTGCGTCCACAAATATTCTATCGACATCGTATGCGCCGATTTGAGCTTTGAGTACCAAGGGCGCGTTTCCCGGCCGAGGTACTGTTATAGGGTGATCTTCCCTGTTGAACTCGATGGGTTGTTCTGACCAGTGTAGATATTCTGTTGTAGCTGGAGGTGAAGTGACTGCTAGATTGACTTGTCGGGTAATACTCTTTTCCTCTTTGTTCGACTTGGGCACAGGTTGTATCATTGCTGTGATGTGTCCCTTAGATGGAACGTACCCTTCGTCGTCATCGTGTCCCTGGTTTGGCTAGTCTTGTCCTTGAGGTGCTCCACTGTTCCCTTGCTGATTTGTGGGAGGTTTGTTGCTTCCTTCGTATCCTTGTCGCCTTGCTTCGGTTTGTTTGTTTAATGCTGCCTCTTGTAGCTTCAAGAATATTGTGCAATCTTTCATTGCATGCCTGGATACCCGCTTTCCATCGACAAACGCTGAGTATATATGACAAGGTCCGTTGAGCATGTCTTCTGGCGACGGGTTGTACTCTCTGGATTCTCTTATGGGAAACTTTTTATAGTCCTCTTTTCCGTAGCTTCGATATCCCGAGCTTCTGCGATCACTTCCTTGATAGCTGTTGTCCTTGTACCCTGCGGCTACTTGGCTGTGGGAGCCGTAATTATCGTAATTGCAGGACCGTCTTCTTTGACTTCCGTATTTGTTTCTCCTATCATCTTCTGGAGATCGCGTACGCTTGTTGTTGCATGCTTCTTCTCCGTCTGCGAATCTATTTGCTACGTCCATGAGGTCTGATACTGTTTTTGGCTTAATTCTTCCCATCTCTTCGACTAGGTCTCTTCGCCTTAATCCAATGATGAACGCGTCTATTACTCTTTCGTCTGAAACTTTGACTGCTGAGTTTTTGATAAGACTCTATCTTTGGATGTATGCCCGTAATGTTTCGTCGCGTTGTTGCACACATGCTTTCTTCTATTGATGTTGGTTGCTTGTATGTCGACCTGAAGTTGCTTGTGAATTGCTTTGTGAGGTCTTCCCAGCTCCCAATGGTCTCTTTTTCTAATTTGCTCAACCATGACCTTGCTGCGCCGGTGAGGTGTAGTTGCAAACTTTGCATTGCTGTTTCTTTGGTTCCTCCCAATATTTGTACTGCTTGCAGATAGTCTGAGAGCCATGATTGTGGTTCCTGTGATCCATCATACTTTTGTTGATCATGAGGTAATTTGAACCCCTTGGGTACTGGTGTAGTGCGAACCCTGCGGTAAAGCACGATGCTCCCATCTCCTTTTCGTCGTCCTCATAGTCGCGCTTTCCATTTGGAGATCGAGATCTTCGGGTTCCTCCATGTTGTTTTGGTGACGGCGATCGAGATCGTTGATTACTACTTCTGTGCCGAGGACTGTTGTGACGGCGAGGTGACCTTGGCTTGTGCGCTTCCTTGTGGTGATATACTTCCTCTCCTTTTGTTGATAGCTTGTGGCCGACCATGTTGAGTCCGTTTAATGCTGCTCTATGCATATGTTCCCTAGGATCCCCTGGGCTTGGTCGAGTTGTAACCAGATATGCTTGTGCTGCTACTAGTGCTGCTTCAGGGGTTTTTGGTACGATATTCCCCTGCTCATCGACCGATAGGAAGGACGAGTTGAGGTTTTTGGAGATGCTTTGCCTTTCTGAGTACCCGAGGTTTTCGTACCTGGAACCATGTCGACGATTTCTCCTTGCGTTAGTGTGTGATGCGTCGCTTCATGCTCTGCGAGCAGCATTGCTAGCTGCAATGGCTGATTCTTTTCTTTGTTGTATGTCTATTTTCTCCTTTGCTAGTTGTTTTGCCTGCTGCCTTAGGGCATAATGATACCCTAAAAGCATGTCTTTGCTGGAATTTGATGGTATTGGTGTGCCGTGTTCTACGGCTTCTCTTATTATTCTCCATTCATCGACTGATAGTCGAATTTTTTCCCTGGTTGTGAGGGATTCTGCTGTTTGCCCTTCTGCTAGGTGATTTGCTCCTCTGTCGATATTTGCTGGGTTTAGCACTGGATTGTTGTTTTCGTCGAATTCTTCTGAATTGTCTCCTACAATGGTGAGCACCTGGCATTGTTTGCCGATGTTACTATTGAAGCTGGAGAAGATCGAGTCACCATCTTCAGAAAGCTCTAACCCTGTCTTCCATGTGTCTGTTGACTTGTCTGAGATATCATCGAGGCAGATCATGAGATCTTCGAGTTGGACCCCTGCGTCGAAATTTTCCATTGCTTCATTGTCTTCTGCGATTTTTCCTTTTTGCACTTCTTCTAAGCTGACCGGCGAGTTTACTTCGCTGGAAAAGCCTTCAGAATATTCCATCATTGCTACTGTTTTGGGCTCACTTGCCGACGGATCTTGTTTCATCGGATCTGAAAGGCGAGATGAACCCGATGGCCCGATGAAGATGCTTAAACTTCCGATTGTCAACTCCATCTCTTGATTTTCGTCGACTTCTGTACTGCTGTTGGCTAAAAGCGAAAAAGCCGTCGAATTCATGATTCCAACGCCCAGAGTCCCCACGGTCGGCGCCAATTGACGAGGGTTAACTCGACAAATGTCCTAGATGAAGGACTTAGGATCGGGGAGATAGGGCGTCGGATGAACTCGAAGGTAAGGTTAGTCGAAATAGGTGTATATCGAAAGTAAACTTGGGTGTTGAACCTGGCTTGCTTTCAATCTAGCCTACACCGCCCCCTCCTGGCCCCTATATATAGGTGGCCAGGTCTCGAGGATCGGGTAGGGTCCGATACAGATTACAATATCGACATACGGTAAGAACTCGTATCTCAACTATCTTTACAATTGGGCCTAGCTTAACGGGCCTCAGGGGTACTCAACTAACGGGCTCTATTAGCTATACCCTTGTCAATACCCGAAAATATTCGACTATAGCCTCGGGGGCTACTACCATCGGGAGCGCTGAGCGCGCACCCGACGATATTATTGAGTCAATTTATGATCTCATGACATAACAGAAGGCATAATATCTTTGAGCCTATACTCAAAATAAGTTTTTTTCGACTATAGCCTCGGGGGCTACTATCATCAGGAGCGTTGGGCGCGCACCCGACGATGCTTTATAACGATTAATGGAGGAAAAGACGCCAAGGAGACAATGAAAATATCACTACTACCATCGGGAGGGAGTTTTATTAATTAAGGTAGAATAACCCGAATATTTGACACGTTAGAACAGTCAAATAAGGCTGCGACATATGATTCTCGAGTTACATCATCGCGACGGAACTTGAATGCTGGGGTTGAAATATATCACGAAGGTAAGACCCCGGGATCCGTCCTGTGTGGCCCGATATACGCACATGGATACGCTCTGCTGGTATTTATCCATGTCTATGACGCGAAGAAAATCCCGGTGGACGCACTGGGTACCCTGAGAACCACTGGGATTCATTTTTTGTAAGTCCTAAATGCGGCAAAAGAATGAGTTTGACCGGTTTCCCGAATTCAAGTCCAAGGGGATTGAATTTGAAGTAGGTGACAAGTATCTGTTCCGGCAGTTAACTGACCTCTTGATCCGTCAGAGTTGTCAGGCTTGTTCATCAAAACCCCTTGCGAGATATCATAACAAAAAGATAAGTCGAAAGACCAAGTCGAAGATTTAAAAGATAAGAAGAAGTCAAAGAAGTTGATCAAGTCGAAGATTTGGATATCTGAGATTCAACCCGAATCTGTAATTCTGGTAGAATCTCGAGGGCTACTGACAAGGGCATAGATAATAGAGCCCGTTAGTTAGCTACCCCTGAAGCCCATTAAGATAAGCCCAATTGTGATACTAGTCGAAATACGAGTTCATGTCGTATGTCGATATTGTAATCTGTGTCGGATCCCTCCCGATCCCTGAGACCTGGCCACCTATATATAGGGGCCAGAAGGGGACGGTAAGGGACAGATTGAAAGCAAGCCAGGTTTACACCCACGTTTACTTTCGATAGCCACCTTATTTGACTGATTTTACCTTCGAGTTCATCCGACGTCCTATCTCCCCGATCCTAAGTCCTTCATCTAGGACATTTGTCGAGTTAACCCTCGTCAACGACGGAACACGATTTCTTTTTTAGATTGTAGAGATTCATGAGGGATCGAAGGTCGTTTCTAGACTACCATTTCTCGATGTGGACTCAGTGATTAATAAGACCGAGATAAGCAGCAAATCCTATGCTCCGCCCGTTGGCGGAGCGGAACCTCGCTCCGCTAACGGGGCGCGACGTTGGGCCGGCCCATTAGCACGGTTGTAGCTGGTTTATCATTTTTTTAAGATTTTTCTGGTTCGACCTGTTTTTTCTTTTACGTTTCTTCTCAGGTTTCTAGTTTAAATTTGAACAATTTTTAAAATTTGAATATTTTTAAAATTTGAACAATTTTTACTTTTGAACATTTTTGGAAATTGAACAATTTTTAAATTTGAACAAATTTCGGTTTTGAACAAATTTCAATTTTGTTCAAATCTCAAATTTGTTCAAATTCGAATTTCGTTCAAATACAAATTTTGTTCGTGTTTTGAATTTTGAACAAAATTCGAAATTTGTTCATGTTTTGAATTTTGAACAAATTCGAAATTTTTTAATATCTCAAATTTGTTCGAATTTTGTTCAAAATCAAAATTTATTTAAAATAAAAATTTGTTTCTATTCGAAATCTGAACAAATTTCGAAATTTAAATTGTTTAAATTTCAGAAAAGAAAACAGGAAAAAAACGGAAAAGGGAAAAACAGAGAAAAAACACTACCTGGGCCGGCCCAATACCAATCTTACACGGGCGGAGCAGATTAAGGCGCGCTAACGCGCGGAGAGTAGGTGCCTCCGAGATAAGCGCGATGTGTCACGCCCACCTAATCGTAAGCCTGAGCCACTAACGGCCCAGCCCACAGCCTCACACTGCCGACGTGCATCCATCTCTCTTCGCCCGTCGCCGAGCCGAGAGAAGAGGAGGCAGCCCGCTGCGCCGCACGCCCCTCCAAGGGCGGCCGGACCGCTCGCCGCTCGCCGGCGCAGAGAGCCACCCCCTCCCCCTCCCCCTCCCGTCGCCTCAATCTCGCCCCCATTCAGGTAACAATCTGAGGGCAGCACGGACTCCATCCGGTTACCCCCTCTCCGTACCACCGTCCCCACCCCCGGTGCTACCAACAATCAACCGGAGAACTCAGCAGGGGTGAGCTCCGTCGAGGGAGGGAGACACGCGCACCGAAAAGCGGGTTCTTCCCAACCCCCAGGTATATACAATTAGATTGCCATTTGCAGAGCATTAGCTAGTCTATAGGAATATATAGTGATTTTGCGAAATTCGAAAACCATGATGCCACTAAGAGTCCAGAATTATATAAGACAAGACAAGTTATCATTCCAAAATATTGCACCCAAAGTGGACACTCAGTGTTCGCAAAGGTTAGCAATCCTTTGTATTCTGAACACGCAAAGAAACAAACTAAAAGAAACTAGATGTGTGTTTCAGTTGATTCATCCTGACAAATACTGTAAAGCAAAAACATATAGCTAGTGCCTTGTCGCTAAAGGTCAATGCGTGACAGATCCGGGGGTTAGCCATTATTATTACAAGCAGATACATAATAAACAGTAGTTCAGTGAAAGATCCCCAAAACTGAACTAAAGAGAAAATCACCACCGTAGCTCCATAATATTATTGTAGTGTGCATAGGTCGCCTGATCCCCTTTCCTCTATGCCAACCACCAGCATCGTTTCCTGGGGTGGGCAGCACCCCAGTTTTGCTTATTCTTCTATGGACAGCTCTCCTCGCTCTCCTGCACTCACCAAACAACGCATTAGATAGCTCCAGTAGAAAACGAGTACCTTTCTACATCTAGTTTAATCTCTATTTGTCAGAAATTTCGGAGTTCTCACGGATAATCATTTTGAATTTTATAATATTTCAATCCAACAGCCACGCTTTGAGTAGACTAACTTATTATACACACCACGGGTTTTACTGCACTTTGTACAACGTGTAGAATAAATATCCTACACCTTGCTGCTAAATAGCAGGACTGTTCACTTAAACTGAATGAAATGCCATGAGAGGATTTGGTGCTGTACCGTGTGCGGGGAAAGCCTTCAACGCCATTGGGCCCAACCTCTTCCAATCTATCCCAGGTTTCAACTTCCTCAACAATGCAACCCTATCAATCTTTGTCTGGAACAGAGAGAAAAATATCAGCACGAAACATTTAAAATGTTTTATGGAGTGTATATTTGAGTTTTTACTGAATCCCATTATCCACAGTTTTCGTTTCCCTTGCTCGAGACTGACCAATATATTGGCAAAAATGATCTGAAACCATTATGATAAAGGGAAAAATATTGGGAGAACAAAATGTACGTCAAGGGTGGGTGCTTAAGTTTAAGATTTACGTACTTGTGCATCTTGAAAAAAAAATCTAAAAGACCATAGGAGCAGAAGGAATCATAGGGATACAACATAAAACTTGCATGAATTTTTAAATTGTTTTATCATCAGATAATAAAAAGGCAATGGGTAAAACTAAATTGGATAAGCAAATCGCTACCTGTATGACAATCTGTGTGGATTGAACCGGTTGTTGAAGTGCTAAATTATGCAAATGGAGTAAGAATCAATACATATGTACTACCTCCGTTCCAAAATATAGTATGTTTTAGGAAGCTAATTTAGCTTTCTATAAAACATAATATATTTTGGAACGGAGATGATAGTAATGAGTAGAAAAGAGTAACTCTGAGATACTAATATATTGAAGAAAAACTTTTGCTTCAAAGGGTGAATTAGCATGGAGTTACCTCCACCGTCAGTGTGGGCTTGTTAGGATGAATGTCAAGCACTCCCTGAAGCGCATTGCTCATGACCTTTGATAGCCCATTAGCACCACCACGAGCCACCACCACATAGACATGCTCAAGTGAAGCAAGGTTCTCCAGCCCAAAGTGAAAATCACCAAATCGTTCCTTTGCTGTCACATCAAATTCTAACCAAAGGATTTGGAGCATTTGCAGGGTTCCTTGTGTAAACTCGAAATCGATGGCTCCTATCTCTATGCGGAGCCTCGTCAGAGACCGGAATGGACAACCATTGTCAATGACTAACCTCTTCTCTCTGCCTTCTCTTGAATTCAGCACATGTATGCTGAGGTTACGGAGAGATGGCATGCTCCCAAGGACTTGAAGGTTTTCCTCACACAGTTTTTCTAATCCGATTGCAAGGGAAGAGAGGAGTGGCAAGGAGGACATCGATCTTAGAATCACTGTAGAGACCGGCCTATGACCCATGTCAACAAACACCAGTTGTCTTAGCTGACTAAAGGTTGATGGCAATTTTTTCAGTAAGATGCACCTTATGTCTAGCACTTGCAGAAACTGTAATTTCCCGATCTCCTTCGGGATCTCAGTGATAGATGCATCTTTTAGACTCAGAAACCTCAGGTGAAGCAAATTGCAAATATTTTTCATATGATGATCACCCACTTCTGTACAACCACTTAAATCCAATGTGCGAAGGACAGGAAAATCTGAAAGATCTGACAACTGACTGAGGGTTGTACTGAAGACGGTAAGTGATCTCACACTAGAAAAGCTTATGGTTGGCATTTTCTTGGCATCCTTTTTACTGGTTTGCAGAGATAGCCGACGGACCTTGATTGGTACCGACCCAGGCTGCTGACCACCCAATGTTGTCAGAAAGTTCTCCTCATTTGACAATGAAGCTATAAGGTCAAGCACCATATCGTGCACACGACAAGAACTTGCCTTATTGGCAATATTGATATCCATTGGTTGGATCAAGCTTTTGTTGATAAGTTCTTCAAAGTAAGCCTCTCCTACTTCATACGGGCTTTTTCCTTGCTCTTCATGAACAAATCCTTCGCCTATCCATTTCCATATCAGTGCTTTGGCTTCAATTTTATAATCCTCTGGATACAAACTTAGATAGAGTAAACACGCCTTAAGGTTTCGAGGCAAGTCATAGTAACTGACATATAGTATCCTTCTCATGTCCTTCAGGTCAGGATTATTTTCTAGCCCAGAACCCATAGATTGGTACACCTTGGACCAGTACGTATATGTATTTTCATGTCCCTTTTTACCAGACAACATACTAGCCAGTGTAATGATAGCTAAAGGTACTCCGCCACATTTCCGTAAAATGTTTTCACCTACTATAGCCAGCTGAGTAGGAGCGCACTTATCCTCAGTTCCAAATATTCTTTGGTAGAATAGCCTTCTTGAGTCACTAGTAGAAAGAGGTTGAAGCTGATAAACACCACCAACTTCTTTGGCAACATCCAGAATGCGAGTTGTTGTGATTACTCTACTACCATGTTCATTCTCAATCAAAGCACATCTGATATTTTTCCACACAGATTTATTCCATATGTCATCAATAAGAATCAAGTACCTACGAGGGGATATCAAAATACCACATGTTAGTAAATATATTGTATGATCTTTGAGCACTCTTCAGCAACCTAACTGAAATAGTTCAAGGAATAATCAAGACCTGTAGGATGGTTGTAGCACTCAGCGAATAATCCAACCCTAAATTGCAGGATTAAACATGGTTCTTATGTGGGAATGTGAAAATAAAAAACCTATTGGGTGGACTATGGGATTCATCATTTGTATGATCAGGCTCAGTAGTTTTGTTTAACTTGTCAGAGCAATTAATTTGGATTAATTGTTTGTTTATGGTTTCAACAAATCAGACAGATGAGATAATTCTAAACTGAATTAAAAATAGATAAGATGCTCCATGGGTGCACCTCCTATATGTCTTGTGGTAGTATTGTGATAGTCAATTGCCTTCCAGTGATATTCATAGTATAGGGGAAGTTCTGCCGGATTTTATCTAGAATTGCAATGGAGTTGTGTGGTTAGTAGTGTAAATGTATTCTTAGTATTTAGGGTGGATGTTATAATGGTACTATCAGCCAAAAACTCCAAATGGAGCTCGGGCACCAGGGTGCCGGTTTCTTTTCTTCTTCTTTGAAGTGTACAAAATTCGAATATAAACATAAAAAAAAAATCCGAAAATAATACCATGACGTAGGCAATGTTGCATTCTATCATTCTGTAAATTTTTGGAACGAAATACGTTGTATTTTGGGCTCAGTAAAAATTACAAAATCGTACAAAAAGACAAAATCAAGTTCTATATGCACTGTTCAACAGTGTTCACCGAGGACAAAATCTCATTTTTTTTTTGCTGAGCCCAAAATACAGCATTTTTTATCTGAAAAACTACACACTGGTAAAATACAACATTGCCTACACCATGGTATTTTTTCATAATTTTTTGAAAGGTTTGAAATCAAATTTTTGGAGCTTCAAATTTCGAGCTCCAAACGTCTGCTCTCTCAGTCAAAAACTCCAAATGGAGCTCGAGCACCAGGGCGCCCGTTTCTTTTTACTCAACGTACATCTAGGCTTTTAGAGAAATCCTCATGAAAAATAGAAAATCTATAAGATAGTAACATTAGGACGAATAAAGATCGACACATATATGACAGTACATTATATACTGCAATACACTTTTTACTGTACTCTAAAATTATAATATCATAAATATCAGCTTAGGGACGTTTTGACTGCAAAATTAGGACAACTTCAAAATTTATTTGGCCTCTTTTTCTTTCTAGAATAATTAAAGAAATAGAGATTCTATTTTGATGATCTAGTCGCTCTTTATAGATATATTCTAGGTAATTTGATAACAATATTATTTTTGTACCAAGGTATTCGATCAACACTCTTCAATACAAGATGACACATAAAAGTATATGTAATAGATCAAACTGTAGGAAATACTACATATTAGGAAGATATGTCAACTAAAGAAAAGGCTCCCAAAATTCCAGAGCTAATAAGATGAACTGATAAATAGAAGATCGAATTGGCAGGAACACAAGCGTGCATACCTCTTCTTTTGGAGGAAATCTCTCATCTCACTTATGAGCTGTATTTCAGTCCACGCCGATTCGTCCATGATGTTATTGTACTTGCCCTTGTCAAGTTGATGGAGCAAACTCTTGAAAAGCTTCTCCATGTTAGGATTCAAAGACACAGAAACAAAAGCCCCACAGTCGAATTCCACCCGAAGCTTTTCATACACCAGATTAGCAAGAGTTGTCTTCCCTAAGCCTCCAAAACCAACAATAGAGGCCATCTTCAGTTGTTTCTGGTCACCCTCCGTCAGCATTCTGACTATGTCAAGGCTCTTCTCTTTGGTGCCAATAAGCTCTGTTGCCTTTTGAAAAAAGGCTAACTGGCGAAGGGTATCAGTACTTGTGCCAACGGGCTTCGGCGCAACACAGTCAACCTTGTGCCTATCACGCCTCTCGCTGATCTCCTTGATGCGGCTCTTGATATCCTTGATTTCGATGCCTATGTTGTGTCGGATCTTGCCCTTTGTGAGCATGTCCATGCTTCTGTGGATGAAACCCATAAAGCTGTGCGGCTTCTTTTGTTGCCGGCACTCAAGGTGCACCAGGAATCTGTCGACGCCGTCTTCGATCTCATAGGACAGATCCCTGACGTCCCTCGCCCAAAGCTTGACCTGGATATCAGGTGGCTGGTCCAGCGGCGCCTCCGAGATCTTGGTCAGGGCAGCCTCCATGCTCTCTAGCTCGGCTTTGAGGAACTTGATCTCACCCCTGGTTTTCTTCTGCAGGTTGTACTCCTCTTTTAGCAGGTCGCCTAGCATGGGCAGGAGGGTGCTCATGGCCCCGGTCACGACCTCCATCGATCCTTGCTTGCTCTCTGGTATTTTGGTTGCTGATCAGCTGGGTTTGCAGTTTGCAGGTGCTACAACGGGATTGCTTCTTTTTTTTGCGATAACGGGAATGCTTTCTGGTGACAGGTCTTGGCTGCTCAAATCTCTGTCCAATGTTTGGCGATTTCAGGGGTCTTGGCTGCTCAAAACTCTGCTCGAAGATGAGCAGATATCAGTAAACATCCACAACCAGAACTTAAGATTTCAACTTCCATAACCAGAACTTGAGATTTCAGCCTAGAGAAGTGTAATTTTCAACTGAAATTTTCCGCACGAGTTTCAATCGAATTCATCATGGATTTTGACTGAACTCCACGCGTGCCAGCTTTCTCGGCCACCTTTTTTCAGTCACCCGAGGAGGAGGCCGCTGGTGAAGGGAAAAAGAAGAATGAGGTAGGCATGGACAGAGGTGCAGCAATAGAAAGTAGTTAATGAGTTGTTTGCTTCACAGCATAAAAGATTCTTAGGAAAATTGGATAGAAATTTGATCTGGGTCAAAGGAAAGATAATCTGGAGGGAATCTTTGGTAACTATTACCTGGCGAAGCACTGCTATGTAGTAGTCGAGGCAAGCTTTAGATTAATCTGGACGACGGGTCATCTCTCTAGCTTAGATATGAGAGGCAAGGAGGATTGTCTTGAACCTGTCAAAGGGAGGCCAGAGAAGATGGGGAGGCCTATAGCAAAGCAGCGTCTCCTTGAGCCACTACAATCTCCACACTTTATCTACGCCACATGTGTGTTCCTCTCGTATTTCTCTTTGAATGGCTCATTCTCCTCGTCTTCTTTTCTCCATTCTCCATTTGTTGACTCATGGACTGGACTTGCTTGACATGGGTGTGTTTGTCATGATGTCTAAAGGACATCATCGTTGGATATTTCATCAGAAGGAGTATATACATACTTGTGTCATAGCGTGTTGATGGCAATGAAAAAAATAGTGCAGCCCTTAAAATTCGCTATTGCGAATCTATATGGCACTATGATAGACGATTGTACATGTATTTTATTTAGGGACACATTGCTCAGAACGCTATAGCATGATATTAGCGACGCTACAGCCCGCTATTTAAACCACTGACTTGATGGGTTCATCTAGCCACATAAGAAGAATAGGTATGGCCAAGCCTCTCCTAGTTTTGCTGATGCCTTAGTTTTACTACCTTCATATCTTTTTTAAACTTCAGGCAACTTTATTACTGAATAATAACACTGTCATCTATAATTACAGGGATTAAAAAATCAGGAGTGGCAAAAAACCCTAGCACCCTGTGTAGAGCCAAAGCGAGCAAGCTCATGAACGGCACCATTAGCTTCTCGCGGACAATGCTGTGACGTTGCCATGCCAAGCATCGTTAGAAGATGCCGGCAATCTTCTATCACCACCGCACACACACCTCGAGCACAACTTGTACCACCTCCATTGAGTCCGATTCCACCACTAAAGAGTGAGCACCAAACTGATCAGCCAACTAAAGGCCTGCTACTGCTAGTAAAGCCAATGCCTCCATTGCTGAAGCATCAATAGCATAATCCATATAGTCACAGCATGCTGCTATAAAGTTCTCACTGGAATCTCTGATAATTGCTCCCGAAGCAACACGTCCTGTGTCAATGTCATAAGCGGCATCGACATTCAGTTTGTACACTCCTGTAGCCGGTTTCGTCCAACCACTTTGAAAAATAACATTATCAGAACATTTTACCTTCACACTATTAGCCACAATACCATAAATATCTTTGTTCCTTGTGCTTGATTGCATGGCGACATCGGAAATATTTTCTTTCCAGGAAGAGCTAGTGATATTTGCTAGGAAGGGAGAGCCAGGCACTCCAAAATGAGAGATCAGAGACGATCTTAGCTTAGCCACATCCCGTCGTCGTTGACGAGGAAGAACGCCGATGCCAACGATGTTGCAGACCACACACTGAACCGTGCCAAAATGTTGGGCGTTTCCGGGCAGGTGCAGGTCCAACCGAAGACAAGTCTCGCCTCCCTTGCGTTATTCTACCTCTGCCTTTTCTCACTTTTCACTCTCTCGAAACAGGCTTTCGCCCCGCTATATATGATATAGCAACCACACCGATCATACAATAGTTCGAAACAAAGAAATACTGGGGCAACAGCAAGACATGCCCAAAAGAAAAGAAATGGCGACAATGGCGAATTGACAAAGCGAAGAGGACCCGCAACCGCTGCGCCTTCCGACTTTTCCACCACGCTTCAAGCACTCCGGGGTGCCCAGAGTCAAGCAGCACCTTCAGGAAGGGAGGCACCGTAAACACGGCGCTGCTGCCCGGACCGGATGGTCCTAGGGTTTCCCCCGACTCGGAGTGAAGTAAATGGAGGCTTCCCACGACGCCCTCCAGGAAGGAATGGTGCCACTCGAAAGCGGCACCGCGTTAGGGTCAGACAAGCCGACAGGGATTTCTCCCGACCCCCACCTACAAAAAAACTCAGGCACACCGGAGCACCACCACCAAACTTCACCGCCCACGGGCACGCGCCACCACGATCTTGCAGTCACCTTCACAGTCTCATCGAGAACAATAGCGCGCGACCTGTATAGTGAGGATACACGACAACGCCGGGATAGGGGACAACAACTCCACAGCCGGCGGGAGGAACCCACCTCCACCACCGAGCAGCGGTCGTCGACCGGACAAGACACCCGAAGCACACCAGGCCCACTGGCCCGGCCGGGCCCAGACGGGCCCGTAAAGCTCCGGTAGTCCTGCTGCGACACGCCGGCCTCGGCACTGTCCCCAACAACCAAGCGCAGTCGTCGTCCTCACCTCCAGGAAGCACCACCACGAGCTCAGTGGCCCCGGCCCACCCAAGCCCATCTGAGGCCCGCCCGAGCCCATCTGAGGCCCGGGTTGCCCAGAACGTGGCCAGGCTACTGCCGGCGGCCACCACCGCCCTGGCGCTCCGCCACGCTGCGCCGCCGCGCCACCGTCCCCCGGCCGCGCCGGACCACAGCCACCCGAAGAGCACCGCCGCCAGGACAGGGGAGGGCCCCGACCCGCTCTCCCGGCGCGGGGAATGGAAGGCCGCCGCCGCCGGCGTCGCCCGGGCTTCGCCCGGCGACCGCTGCCGGAGGCGGCGACGGGGGAAGGGGTTGGAGGGAGTGGCGGCGGTCGGAAGGGGAGGGAGACCCCGTCGCCCTCGGGGGGGCGAGAGGGCCAGGGCTAGCTTGAAGTAACACTCTAGACAAGGTGTTCTCGCCACTCCTCACTTTTCACACTAGTACAGAACACTAGAATGCAATGAATATCTACCTCCTCCACGTTAAAGTTGCATCAGCTTGATAAAACTGACAGCACATAATCCACGTTAAAGTTATTTCCTTCACGCAAATACACATGCATAAAATAGAAATTAAAGTATCGCGATAAACCCATGAAAAGTAAAACAATAGTGTTAAAGTACATATTTTTATGAACATAAACCAGTATTGTGTGTACATAAGCGTTGCCTTCTCTTTATGCACGGGTGTCTCAACACAAACAATGTCATAGTGAAATATATTTCTTAGAATTGAAAAACATAATACTCAGACTGATTTGCCTTGATTTAATTTCATTATTGAAAAGTAAAAAACACATATCTTATATTCATTTAAATTCCAAAATGAAACTTGGCTTAAATTTGGTATCATCTTAGAAAACAATCAAAATATATAATTCGGTACGTCGCCCGGACGGATGTATGTTGCCGGCCAGTCCCGGGAACCTTAACCACAGGAAGACACATGGGGAAAACTAGGACACGAAGCATAGTCAACATCGGAAGAAGCAACCTGCCGGTGATGAAGATGATGAACACCTGTCGGAGCACCGATACGACACCGAACAACTCTCCTAGATGTTGCAGCCATCAATAAGGAAGGAGATGGTGCGACCTTATTTGATGTGTCGTCGCCACACCCCTCAAGACGGCATTGCACAAAAATCTAGAACATTCTTCCCAACTGCATGTCGGACAACAAAAACCGGGGTACCCCATGTCAGGGAAATGCAAGAACGACTTGCGGTGTGGTTAGGTGGCGGCTAGGGTTTTTAGAATATTATATACTACTTTGAAGATGCTTGTTCATAGGATGCAAAAATTAAAAGAAGAGATGAAAGTGTACATGCTCAATATCCCCTAAATAAGAGAGCACAATTATATTTAGCAACAGTTTTTACCGAATTGCAAGCAATGTTTTTTTTGTGGCTGGGCAAAAATTAAATTAAAATTAAAATATGAAAGTGTACATGATCATGGATTCGTGAGAGTGTGAGGTTTTGACCGTTTTTTTTTTCAAGGGGAAAGCGAGCAATCGACAAGGGACTAAAAATTGTATGTGATCCTTCCTACACGCTTCTTTTTTCATACCTGGAAAAAAGGTGTTTTCCAAGGCTGTGTTTGCGCAATTCCTTTATCTCGCTTACTACGAGTAATGGGGAGGAGTCATCCACATGGTCCCTACGCATTTGTTGTTCCAAACTTTTTTCCTTTTCTTCTTTTCTCTTTCATTTCTATCTCTAATTATTTTCACTGTTTTTAAGTGAATACATGAATAGTTGTACATGCATACTTTTTTTGGAGCACGTGAACATTGTTTTCCAAAATATAAATACTTCCTCCATTCTTCAATATAAGGTGTATAATTTTCTTACACGAATATTAACACACAGGCTAATATAGGTAGGTGATCAATGTGATAATACATAAAAAATAGAGAAATATCAATATCTTATCTCTCCTAATCAGATTGACTTCTAAATTGTGTAAAAAAAAAACTCATAATCTTGCCATACACCTTATATTCCGAATTTTTTCACAAAAAATTATACACCTTACAACAAGGAACGGAGGGAGTATCTTTTTGAGATGTGTGACTATTTCTTTGCATGTACAAGAACATTCTATACAATATATGAATATTTGACGATTCTGGATGCACTACCCGCAAATGTTGCACCTGCTGGTCTTATGAACCAAGTGCATCCATCGAAAAAGAGAAAACGTGTAAAGCTGCTGCCCCCTCTAAGAGTAGCAAGAAAGCCGCCACAACCACCACCACTCCAGAGTTAATAGCATATCTACTTTCGTGTCCAAATTTACCATATCTCGGTTACTATGAGTAAGGAGGAAGAACTAGCCATTCTTCATACATAACTAGCCACCGTCTACCTCCAGAAACCCTAGCCGCCACAATTTTGTCTCCTCTAACCATCGGTTTCCCCTCCTCCGGCAGGCCTAGCCGGCATCAGGAGGGGCGGGGAATCTGATCTATGGGTGGAGTTTTTAATAAATTAAGTTCTTTTAGTAGCCTATTAGTTTTGGTTTTGGTGGTTGTCTTCTTCTTGGTCTTTGTGTCAATGTAGATGACAAATTCTTCAATAAGTGTTCTTTGGCCCTTCGTCGGACGACGTGATTTTCTTCTCGACGTCAGTCGTGTTGTTAGAATATCAAAATTCCCTAGGTATGGTATTTCAGATCTTCCTTCACTGGATTGATTTTAGATGGTTTTTTTTATGGTTGTCTCGAGGAGGTTTGTCCTCGTAATATCTGTCTCAGCTGCTACATTCTCGACAAAGCTGATTTATACCCTCAACTCTCCATCTACATCGACCAGGTTGTTCGGTTTATGTTCCCTATAATATTGTTGTTGGTACTCTTACCAATGTTAGTTGATTACTAAAATGGATGCGCGTGTGCATATAGTCTTGACATTGCGCCTCATATTGAAATTATGACAAGACCCTTATCTAAACTATATTAATTGTCTAGAGGTGGTGTCTGATTGACGTTGGTACGTCGTCCTCGCTTCATCCGCTCCTCTCCGATCAGTCCGCACGCACCAAGTGGGCCAAGCCCAACTAATCCCAGGCGCTCTCCGCTCCTCCCGAATGGCACCCCACGATCCCTTCGATGCGCTCCTGTCTCGTCAGTTGCTCTCCTCTTCTTCTCCCGGATTTTGTAGATCGGGTCAACTACCACGAATCGGAGGTCCTTCGGCTCGCGAGCACTTGCTCCCCGCCACAGGGCCCTCGTAAGCAACACGGAAGCGCCACCGGTGCCCATCACAGCCCTACCTTCCAGAGAGAGGACATGATGGATACCAGCGCTGGTAAGACAAAGAGGAAGGAGGCAGCCCCTTGACGCTCATGGAGGGGAACAAGAGAGAGTGGGGGAGCACATCCGCTCGTCAAGAAAGATGAGATCCTACCACCACCGCTCTCCTCTCTCTCTATCCGGACCGAGTAGGAAGATGGCCTGATTTCGCGACCATGAACGAGCACTGGTTGACATGTACGCCTGCCTCATCCATATATCTCTCTTATTCTCTCCCTCTCATCCAATCTGCTTCACTCTTAGCCTGCAACAACGAGGATGCTGAGGCCGGCGTGCACGAGGACCTCGATGTCCACCGACGTTTCATCGGTTCCATGGCTAGCAATGGCCGGGTGTGGATTGGAAATCCTCCGCTGGAAGATATTCCGCTAGCCCCTCATCAAACATATTTTCAAGGTAATAATCATAGTTCAGCATCCCTGTATTCATTTTCTGGTCCTGTGCTGATTAACCCTATGTGGATGAATACCTAGCGCTTGGTCAATCGACATTGAAGAAGCATAGATGACAAAGCACACCATCGTCCAATTTCCTGTCAGATTCAGTTCACCTCATTCAATTTTTATCTTCCTATTTACCTGTTGTTTAATTGTTTTGGGGTTCGTTGACTGGTCTTTTTGGTGGTCGGCGGGAGTGTTTTTGGATGGTGGCAGTGGCGGCGGAGCACTCGCGGATGCTGCAGCGACGCACAACTGACTGGGAAGGCCGGGGCGTCCTCTCCTCTCCCCATGGCCTCTCCTTCATCGCCCCATCCTTTGTCTGTGGCGGTGGGGAATGCCGGATGCTGTCGGCAATGGGGAACAGCGAGGGCAACTGCCTCCCTTCCTCTCTCTTCCCAGGCTCCCTTCCCTCTGGTATGATGCCCCTTCTCTCTGTTCTCTGCAACCCTAGGTTCTTGTGTCACCATCGTCTAGAAATAGAGCATTGTTCTTGATCAATCATTGCCCCAAGACAATGGAATAATCTCTACATATTTATGTCACTGTTTGCATTCAGAGTTAGCTGCTTGGATGTCCAAAGATGGCATTAGTATTTTTATACTTACATAATTGCAGAAATAATTGTCATCTGCAGTGCCTTATTTTCAATTCGCTGCTCCATTGATCCCCTTCGTGGATTTTGGTAAACAGTAGATCTATCTAAAGGAAGCCAAAGAGAGAAGTAGCATCACTGCAGATGACTGAAAAATAGAAAAATTTGTTCGAGCTGCAGCTTAAGATGGTAAGTGGGGATGGTAATTCTGTGCCCTTCATATAGCTACTGTAACTGGTGCATTTGCTAAATGGAAATTCATCTTCTTTGTGTTTGATGTACTACCAGAACAAAGCTAGGAAGGAGAATCAACAGGCAATGATTGCGGAGAAGAAGAGGATGGAGCCTCGTGGTGAGAGCAGAGGCTTATCCAAGGAGAAGTGGTTGGAAGACAGGAAGAAGAAGACTAGGAGGCTGCTCGACTCAAATGGTATGGATTATGTCGAAGTCATATATGCTTGATAGCATGGCAGAAGCAAAATAAAAGAAGTGAGAGAAAGAACATGCAATACATGCATGGGATGTTGAGCTCATCTCGTGACTTTGTTTATCTATTTTATGTGGGGTGATGGCTCATTTTGTGAAATATAGGCAAGTTCATATTCCATAAACTGGTATATTGCTATTGTGCTATCCAGTGACCAACTATCTGTGCATATTAGAACTTAAATTACTTGCTTGCCAAAAGTTCCTCGAACAAAATCTATTCAATCAAGCAAGGTTAGGATAAACATATTGGAGCTATCCTGGATGTTTTTGTTTTTACAAGCTTCTCAAAAGTCCTCTTGAGATACAAACATGTGTTTTGTCCTCTCAGTATTCATGTTGTATATTTTGATTATGGTGTTTATTGGAGTGTTGGTCATTTTATAAAGATATAAAAAAGGTTTTTCCTTTCTGAAGATAAAAAATTCTCCATGTATCAATGATAAAAAAGCTGAGATATATACATGGACACCCTTAATCTGCAACCAATCCATGCTAATCTTCTTAAAGATAATCTATCTGTTATGCAATATCAACTGTGATATTATTATTTACTGTTCTTATACTTCTTGTCAAAAAATAGCAGGTTGTTTTAAAGGTTGGATTTTCCTTATATGAAATCCAGCTTGTATTTCTTGGCAATGAGGTAAAAGATTCTACTGTTAGGCTGAAAATTAAATCACTTGAACATGTCAATTTACATGAATCAGATAACACTTATGGTTCTATACCATGTCCTGAAGACCTGACGGACTTTTGGGCAAAAGGCTATCATTGAGCTCACTCCTAAACCCAATGTTCTTTGTTGTTTATAGAAATTCTTTATTATTTTTATGTTGCTTCCTGTGCCGTGATCTGAAAGTCCTGGTTAGTTCTCTGTTCATTTTGTTAAGATAGGCAAACTACAAATATGTTCTCAATCCCGCTCATTACATGGATCTCTCAGAAGCATTATCACAGGATTTCTCCGCTCGCACCTGTGAATGAGAAATCTCCCGAGTTGTATTTCTTGTTTGTTCTCCAATATCCAATCGTACAGAATCGATAGGGCATCAAAATAAGGAAGAGGCGCGTCCCAAGGAAAGCTTCTTCTGCAGCTTGATTGATGAACCTTCTTCGGGTTTTGGTGTCTGTTATGCGAGTCTCCTTTGTGGCATCGTGTTCCATGTGTTGTCGGTTTGCAGTGGTAGTTGGTTGAGAGGCTTTGTTGTTTTGTCTAGTCGGTCGAGAAGTTGATGCTTTGGGTGTGTTTGGTTTGTTGTAACAGTTTTTGCCCGGTTTTCTGTTAATAAACTGGGAAATTCTCTTCTTCTTAATCAATAGATTGGGGCAATTCTTTTGCCCCCGTTTAAAAAAAAAAAAGAGTAGGTCCACTATTTTTTTTGTAGGATAAGTGTTGGTTTTCAGTATTTTGTGAAATTAAAGCATTTCACTTGTCAAATTTTCAAAGCAATTTCACAATGGGTGAGATTGTCTAACAACCTTATGTGGATCTCTATTTCATCCTCTGTTCTGTGTGATTTAATTCCGGTAAATGGCTATTATAATATTACCATCTTTCACTGCCACTCCCTTTATTTTGGGGAGTTATAATCACCACACTAACTCTCTGAATGTAGTGCGGATTCTAACCTCTAGGGTGTAACTTTGTAGCTTATGTTTGTGGATCTACCAACCCAAATATTTTTTCTATATGAAATTCTTGATAAATATGTACCTTAATTATAGATTATGTTTTATGTATCTCAATCTCTCACAGATGCTCCAGACAATATGTGCATACTCAATTTGTTTAGGAGTGTGGTGGTCTTGATGCAGTATGCACAAATTCAGTTAACTCCTTGGATGTTGAATCAGGTTAGTCAAAATGTTTTCATAATAGCTAATTAAGGTTTGCAGTAGAATTCTACGAAAGAAGACAAATTGCAGCAAATCCCAACACCATAGGTGAAAAGTATACATAGTAATTTACATATAAAGTGATACACAGGGTCACTGCCATCAACAAGTAGAAATCTGTAGTGTGGATATTAAGTTTGACTTGTTGCTCCATGGCCACACAGAGGTATCCTGCTAGCATTAGTAAGAGAAAATTAGTTAGAGTTAGGTTTTGTTCTATGTTCATATTTGTACTTTATTGGATTGTAATTAAAACAAAGTGGAATATTAATATTTCTATAATACCATGTGACTATTTCTTATACATGTGGATTTTCACATACATTTTCTGACATGTGGTGAGAGAAAAGAAAACATCAGGAGCCGTGGCAGCACACGGGCATTAAAATAGAAGCATTTTCCAACTTTTACTGTGTACATTTTTTTCTTATAGGTCAAATCGCGACGAAGAGTTGGAAAAAATATTGAAAACAAGAAGAGATCACCCTTACAGTAATAGGTCTGCACCTTTTTTTTCTCCGCTCATAAATTAACCTTGAAATTTAGACACTGGTGTGTGCTACATATTTCTAAAGTTTATACTCTATGAAGCTTGTAGGTGACGCTGCCACTGTGTCCATTTTGATACAGACTGCATCCTTTCCTGATTAGATTTTTTAAGTGCAAGTGATTATGTCAAATAATTACTTTGGACCGTGGCAATGTAATTGGCTGTTCTTGTATCCGGTAGATGGATTCTTCATGGAGGTCCCGTTTCCCCTTATCTATTTACTGTAGAACTCATATGAATTTGGAGCATCTGGCTATTATAGAGAGGGAGCTCAGCATGTTGCCATACCACATGCTTAAGAGGGTAGGATATGTTAATTTATTTGATACACATCAATATCATTTGTGAAGTCCACATGCGATAAATGTTAGAAAGTGCCACTTAATCTGGCTTAAAGGTTGTGCTTTACAAAAGAGCATGAAAGTTGTCATGAAGCTTCCATGCTTCAGGTATTTGACATATCCCATTGTTGTAATGAACACCAACTTTTAATCATTTGAGGCTCACTATTGTGATTGATCTTTGCAAGCAGAATTTGGTGATGCAAAAAACAGTCCATTCTGCTAAGGGCTTATCGATATTTTGCAGGGGCTCGTTAGGTATAATTTGGCAAGCCACCTAACAGATCAATAGGAGCTTAAGCATCAATTCTTGATGGAGAAGAATGAGAGAAGATGGTGTGCCTTTGGTAGAAAACGATGACAAATGCTATGTCTCTACCTTGTGCCTATTGTTCCAAAAAATCTTTGGTGCAGCTCAAAATGTGACTTCCACATTTGGTACTGAATGGAGCATCTGTATGTATAAATCGACTACCTCTGTATAATCAAGTTGAAATTATTTCATTGCTTCAAAACATGGATGCGATATGTTTTTTACTAATTGGGGTCACCTTATAATTTTTCTTCTGCCCGGTACATGAAAATTGCAGCAAAATTTGGCAGTTAAGTTTTGTGTCTCTATCCGCTAAAATGGAACACCTCGGCCGCTTCTTTGACGTACATACCTGTAGCAAGAACATTCTACCATTCTATGTATTTGGTGTCTGCCTGTCCGCCTACCTCATTTTGTACAAGCATTGACTATAATTAAAGGTGATATGCCGAGAAGGATATCAATTTTCAAGCCAGCATGCTCATGTCAATTTTCAAGCCAACATCGTGGTGAGAAAAGATCTGTAGCGGCCGTGGCAACGCACGGACATTCCACTAGTTGGTATATATAGGTATGTGGTTTGATATCTGTGTCGTTTTTCCGCGGATGCTTACGAAAAAGTACAAGATAGTGTCATTGCAAAAGAAAACTTTTGAAGACCTCGATGATTTGCTACTTTATTTTAGACTTTATTTTGTAATTGCTAAAGACAGTTCATGTATCTTTGCCTTGTACTTTCAGTTACTATAAATATATCATGGCATTGATTGTAAAAACAGTAACGTGGAGGAGTCATCCACAAGGGTCCCTTCGCATGTGTTGTTCCAAACTTTTTTATTTTTCCTTTGTCTTTTCTTATTTCTCTTTCATTTCCATTTATAATTATTTTCACTATTTTTGAATGAATACATGAATAGTTATTTATGAATACATGTCTACTTTTTTTGAACACTTGAACATTGTTTTTTTTTTCAAAATACAAATATCTCTTTTGAGTGCGAGGGAAACTAAAAACATCCCCCCACCCGCCACCACGCGTGCGCTCTCTCCATGGTTGAGGTGGTGAATCCAACGACAACGCAGATTCAATGCACGACTGGTGCGTGAGCATCGCCAAGTCTTCGCAGTCGCCAGAGCATGCTGCGGCGGCAGCTCTAGCCAAGGCGGTGCTCGCCTCATTGACAAAGAGCTACCATCGTGGGCATCCTACTCCTGCAGTTAGTAAGGCTTCAAATTTGTTCCTATATTCTCTTTGTTCTTTCCTATATCCTCATTGACAAAGCCTATTTTTCTCTTTGTTCTTTCCTCTTAGTTTTTAAATCTAGAACTCAAACTAGGCTTTGTCTGTCAGATATAGAGAAAAATAGGGTTTGTCTTGTTAGTAACAATTATTCTGCATTTTTTCCTATATTCTAGATGATGACATATGGGATATTAGTTTTAATTTTCTTGGTGAAAATATTCAGAAAGAACTTTGAGCAGATCACATATTACTATTTTGAATCTGTATGCATGAAAAGAAGTACATGGTTATGGAATTAGAGATAAATTTATTATGTTAAGCAAAAGGGAAGAAGAATGAAGGGAATAGAGTTTGCTAAAATCATGTCAAAGGTGAAGAAGGTGCTTAGCATATTTGAGAATGAGCATGTTTCAAATTTAACTGTTATTAAGCACAATGTAGCACCACCAACAGATTTGAACCTACAAATATGTGAAGCTGAGGCTAAAATAAATGTTCCAATTGTACAGTTAGTTGCCAATGATGGTGCCATTTACAACTCAGCTCTTGACTTCTGAAAGGTTCTTTAACTTGGCACACAACAAAGCTCAAACTTGGCGAAGGAAAAAGCAGTTGTTTATGCAGACAAACAATTTGAGGAAGTAAATTTTATTATGACATTGGTGAATACAGACCCGAAGAACACATCACAAAGGTTGTAGAGGAGTTTTAATTAATTCAGAAGATGAAGAAGCAGAAGAGTCAATGTGATAATCCTGTGGATCTGAAAATAATGGAAAAGATAACGCAAAATAAGATACAAATATATGATCCTTTTCTGCACTTTAAAGGGGATACATATGTGGAATAGATATATGAAGAATATGAAGATTCACCCTGAGGAAGTTCCTGAAGCTGAGTACTTTGCAGATTACACTGGTGGAAAAAAGGACATCAGTCCCGGTTTGTAAAGCCCATTAGTCCCGGTTGGAGCAACCGGGACTAACAAAGCGGGACTAAAGCCTCCAGCCTTTAGTCCTGGTTGTTTACGAACCGGGACAAAAGGGCCTCCACGTGGCCCGGGTCATGTGCTGCGGCTGGAGGACCCTTTAGTCTCGGTTGGTAACATAAACCGGGACTAAATGTCTGTTCGGAAAAAATTGAATTTGCTTTTTTGGAATTTCTCTATTTTCGAAATTTCTCTAATATCTAATCACCTCTATTCTCATGTCAAATTACATACTTGTGGTCTTCACTCTATTCTCATGTCAAATTACATACTTGTGGTCATCACTTCCCGGTCGGTCACCCATCCTCACACTGCTCTACCCTTAGCACGCTTAACTTCTCCATTCCTTCCATAGTAGCTTCCAAGATAATGGTAACATATAATGGTATGTTACCAATTCTATTAACCTATACACTTTGGTAACATATAATATTACTTTTTAAAATTCCAAATAAATTAACAAAATAAACAACAATTATTAAGTAATAATAAGCATCAATGAATTCCAAATAATCTTTATGCATAATTTAATTATTAATTTTTAATAATTAAAATATTCAAAAAAGGCCAAAAAACTTGAAAAATCCAAAATTTGAAAATTAATAGACTTGTTAACTGAAACAGAGGGAGCACATTTTTCCAAACATGCATGCTACTCATCTAATAGAAAAACAATAAGAGGCACAAGAAATCTCGAAGACTCACAGACCACACCACACATCTACGATCATCCACCTAAATGTTGAGACGATCAACATGGCTATTGTAGCCTTGTAGCTTCCAGTGCCTCCTAGCAATCTCGAAGCCCAGGCGAGCGTCTAGAGAGGCATACAACACTTGCTCAAAGCTCAATGGAACTTTGGCCCAACCAAATATTAGTTCTTCTTCTTCTTCCTCATCGTCCTTCTTCTCGTCCTTCTTCTTGTCCTTCTTGATCCTCTTCTTCTTCTCAAGATTTGTCCCAATAGTAGCACTGGACAGATCATAGAGACTCGGAGTTGGATTCTTGGTGGGGTTCGGAACAATCTTTTGGAGATCATACGAAGACGGAATTTCAATTCCGTATGAACTCAGCATACGCACATCATTGGCGATAGCTGCGCCACAGAATCTGATGGTGGTGTCCTTCAAGAATTCCCTGAGCAGCTGCGGCACGCGATTGGCCCAACATATCTGGAAGACCAAAACCTCGGACGCCACCGATAGTTGAAGGACGGTGGCATGCTGATTACGCCTACCCTCGCGAGGGCTGGTGAACTCGCAGTCAAGCCCACACACTTGATTGGTGCGGCGTCGAGGAACTGCTGCTTGACGGTGTGGATCCACATCTCCACCCTTGATGCGCAGAGAGTTTCCGTGACGGTGAAATGCATCCATTTGGCGGTGATGTGGTACAACCGAGATCGAGGTAGCGTCGTCGGCTCCATTGGAGGGAGAGAGAGCTAGCTAGGCCGGCACCGGTGTGAGATGCTATGGAGATGTATGTTTTGGGAGGATTAGAGAATGAAGAAGATGCTTAAGATGAGCGCATCTTATATAATAGAGAGAGGGAGGTGAAGAAGCAGCCGCCAGCGGTGTGATCAAGGCCGGCCGGCGGCGTCCCGAAGCATTTCATCGTAATGGCAGCGAATTCCGAAGCGAGATCATTGTAATGGCAGTGAATTCCAAAGTGATCGTCGATGTAACTGGCGCGGGAAGTGGGCGGTTCGTTTGAACATGCCTTTAGTCTCGGCTCGTGACATGAACCGGGATTAAAGGGTGTCCTTTAGTCCTGGTTTGAGCCAGCAACCATGAAGAACTTGGCAAATGTCCTAGATGAAGGACTTAGGATCGGGGGAAGAGGGCGTCGGACGAACTCGAAGGTAAAGGTCAGACAAAGAAGGCAAGGTTTGATGTGTATCGAGAATAAGCATGGTACTCAATTGGCTCAATCTCAATCTGTCCATGGCCGGCCTCTCCTGGCCCCTTTATATAGGTGGCCAGGTCTCGAGGAACCGGTCGGGTTCAATACAAATTACAATGTCTGTATATGATGTCATCTCATATTTTGACTACATCTATGCTTAGGCCTCCCTAACGGGACCTAGGGGTACCAAGATAATGGGCCTTATTAGCTATACCCTTGTCAGTAGCCCCTGAGATTCTACTAGAATTGTAGATTCGGGTTGAATCTCAGATCTTTTTATCTTTGACTTGATCAATCTTCGACTTCTTTTTCCCTATATTCATCAAAAAATTCATATTATTTATTTCTCAAGGGGATTTTGGTTAACATGCCTGGCACTTCTGACGGATCAGGAGACCAGTTAACTGCCTGAGCAGACACTTGTTACCTACTTCAAACTCAAGCCCCTGGACTTGAATCCGGTACCTGGCGTAACCTAGTCTTTTGCCGCATTTAGGACTTACAAACACAAGATTCCTGTAATTCTTAGGGTACTCAGTGCGTCCACCGGGAATTTTCTTCGTATCGTGGATACGAAAATTTACTAGCAGAGCGCATTCATGTGCGTATACTAGGCCATGCAGGATGGATCCTGAGGTCTTACCTTTATGATAATCATGGCATTCAAGCTTTTTATCGCGATGACGCGGCTTGAGAATCATAATTTTGTCTTGAGCTTTGTTTGGCTGTTTCATTACCCAAAATCTTCGGGTTGTTTTAGCTCGGCTAATCGCAAATCCCTCCCGATGGGAGTGAATTAACGAATAGGAATGTCCGATGTTGATCTATTCACAATGTAGTCAATAATTTGCTCCAATGCGTGTTCTATAATTTATCTCCCTGATTGCGTAGTTGATAATTTCTTCTTCATCGGGTGCGCGACCAGCGCTCCCGATGGGAGTAGCCCCCGAGGCTATAGTCAAATTTTTTTGGGTAATAGACTAAAAAATACTTGCTTCTTGTCTTTTCTTTCCTCGTTATGACCTGCATAAACAAAAAAATTCTTCCCTTTCTTCTTTCCTTTCATCGGGTGCGCAACCAGCGCTCCCGATGGGAGTAGCCCCCGAGGCTATGGTCGGGTTCTTTGGAGGCGATCATAGACTCAACAACTTTCTTTAACTTGAATTCCTTCGACTCATCCAGTATGCGTGACGCCATTGATATCATTACTTTCTGTAATGATTTGACCGGACGCTGACCGTTGCACATGGGCAGCGTTGTAATTTTTGAATTTTCTGCCTGTTAGTGGGCTTGCCGCTTCCGCTTCGCACGCCACGTCTCAGCCCACGTTCCGTCCTGCGGAAGTTTTATTTAAGGAGAGGCTTTTTATTGTTACTGTTCTACCAGTTCATTACTTCTCCTCCGCCACCGCTGCTTCTTCTTCCTTGCGCTCGCCCTTTCCTCCCAGCCCCTGAGCGCTTTTGCCATTGCATGCCCATCAAGAGGGTTGCTCATCAATCAAAGATGGCCAATAAGGGGACAAATAATCAGGCTCCGAGCTGGATCCCCTCTTCCTTCGATGAGGCAGATCTGAAGAAAGCAAATAAGGAAGGATTTCTGTCGGAATCGGTGGCGATCATCTTCCCCGGAGACGAGGCTATTCCTGCACCGCCGGCGGGATATCGGGTGATGTTCCTTGCCTTTCTCCTCCGTGGTTTATCCCTTCCTGCCCACAAATTCCTTCGTGGGCTCCTCTTTGTGTATGGCGTGCAGCTGCATCAGCTCACGCCAAATTCTCTACTTCATATTGCCTACTTCATCACTCTCTGTGAAGCATTCTTGGGTATTGACCCCCACTGGATTCTTTGGAAATATCTCTTTCGCCTTGGTACCAGTGGTTATTTGTCTGAAGTTCTTGAACTGGGTGGAGCCATTGTCTCTGTGCGATCGAAATCGCACTATCTTGAGTTCCAGATGGCCCAATCAGTGCAAGGTTGGAGACAAAAATGGTTCTACATCAAGGACCAGAAATCCTCTGACTCTAATCAATATGGGCTTGCTCTTTGATGCCATCAAGGGTCTGGCAAAGCTAACTACATGGGATGCTTTGCCTTCTGAAGGTAAAGTCGAAAACATCAAGCCTTTGCTAGCTCGTATTCAAGGACTCAAGAATGCAGCGGGGAGCAGACTGACAAGAACACAGCTTATGTCTTTCTTTCTTCAGAGACGCATTCAACCGCTACAATCTCGAATTTCCAAGTTATGTACTTACTCTGGCTCAACAGATCCTTCTCGAGTGTCTGCTCGGGACCCAGAGAAAAAGGATCTCAACAAGAGGGTTAGATCATTGACTATTCTCACTGCGAAAATAGAAATTCTAGCTTGTCTGGCCCCTTTCTTCGACTCCACGCACCCCTTGCCACAGGTACGTGACTTGCAATCCGAAGAAATATTTCACTTTCCTATTTCTCCTTGAACTATGTGTTGTTGACGCTTTGTTCTTCGAATTCTTTGTAGGACCACCAGTTTTTGGCTTCACGCCCTCCTCTTCCTGAGGAAGGACCCATCAACGCTGAACCCACCCCTGCTGACTCCGAAGCCCCTGAGGCTAGTGATAATCAGGACGGGGATGAAGACGAAGGTTCTCCGGAGGGAAGAGACTCCACATTGTCGCCTCCTCTCGCCGAGTCTGAAACTCAAGGTGCTGAGAAGAAACGGAAACGCGCGGAAGACCTGACTTCCTCGGGTACATCCAATCCAAAATATGTACCGCAGGAACAAACGACTTCCAAGGATTCCGACCTTGATATATTCGAGTTACTTGACTCGTAAGTGTATCTTCTCCGAATTTTCTTTCTATTGATCTTCTCCTTCTCTTGAACTCAAATAATTTTGTTTTCTTAGCGATGACGACAAGCCGAAAAGGACCACCGATGTGGTTCTTCCTTCGACAACTTCAACTGTTTAGAAGAAATGCCCTCAGGAGGATACCATGGTGGACAAGCCAGCACATGACCTCCCAGAGAAGGTTGCTAGTACGCAACCTAAATGTCAAAAGAGGACGATGCATACCACATCTGTTTCCCTTGAGGTGCATCAACCTTCCTCTTCTTCTGATCATGTACTGTGCTCGATGGATGCTTGCGTCCCCTGGGATGGTTGTGCCGTGCTCGATGGCTGCTTTAATTGTATTCCACTCATCTGCTGATAGCCAAATTTTCGCTCTGGTTGTCAAGGATTTTGTGGTATCTCCTTCTGCTAGGTGGTTTGCTCCTATTGTCACGTTTGTTGGGTTTAGTACTGGGTTGTTGTTGTCATCAAATTCTTCTAAGTTGTCTCCTATGATTGCGAGTACTTGATACTGATTGTCGAATTTGCTGCTACAGCTTGAGAAGGTAGTTTGGTCGTCCTCATGAAGCTCCAATCCTGTTTTCCATGTATCCGTGGATTTGTCTGAGATGCTGCCACAACAGATCATGAAATCTCCTGATTGCTCTCCTAAGTCGAGGTTCTCCATGTTTTCATCGAGTTCTTCAATTTTGGCTTCCATATTCTCCGTCGTCGTGAAGCTAACTGGCGAGTTTACCTCGTTGGAAGAGCCTACCGATGATTCTGACATTGCCATAGTCGCGGTTTTCCTGCCGACAGATCCGATTTTGTCGTATCTGAGAGGCGAATTGAACCCAAGGAACCAACACGAAAGTTCAGGCTTCCAATCGTCAGGTCCATCTCATGATCCAAGCTTGCAAAGACCAGAGTAAGGGTTGGTGAATGAGGTTGAAAATCTACGGTCCCAAAGGATATATGGTTTTTGTCGACTTTCGAGTTGCTGTTGGCTGGAAGCGAAAAAGCCATCGAGTTCATGCCTCCAACGCCCAAGGTCCCCACGGTCGGTGCCAATTGACGAGGGTTAACTCGGCAAATGTCCTAGATGAAGGACTTAGGATCGGGGGAAAAGGGCGTCGGATGAACTCAAAGGTAAAGGTTAGACAAACAAGGCGAGGTTTGATGTGTATCAAGAATAAGCGTGTTACTCAATTGGCTCAATCTCAATCTGTCCCTGGCCGTCCTCTCCTGGCCCTTTTATATAGGTGGCCAGGTCTTGAGGAACCGGTCGGGTTCAATACAAATTACAATGTCTGTATACGATGTCATCTTGTATTTTGACTACATCTATGCTTAGGCCTCCTTAACGGGCCCCAGGGGTACCAAGATAATGGGCCTTATTAGTTATAACCTTGTCAAATCGGGACTAAAGGCCCCTACCCATTAGTCCCGGTTGGTGGCACAAACCGGGACTAAAGGGCACATTTGAACCAGGGGTAATGCTCCCTAGCCCATATTTTTAATTGAACCGGGACTAATGCCCCCTTTAGTCGCAGGCCGAATTAATTGGGGACTAAAAGGGTGAATGGAAGGCCTTTTTTCTACTAGTGTTAGTTGAAGCCTGTGACTAGGCCCAACTAGTAGATCACATCATGAGCCATTGGGTACAAAACAATTTTATTGTGTACCCTTATCTGATGAGTACATTAGCCCTGGTGATCCAGGTGATAGTGATGATGATGGTAGGGAAGAAAATTTTCCGCTTGCAAGTGGAAAGAAGATGAGGGTAAAGAAGCCAAAGAAGAGGGTTTGGTATGCTGAGTCAAGAGCTAACCCACATGAGAAAATATGTCTAGAGTCTACTTTTATTGATGCATATCAATTTAGAATAGCTCTTAGGACTTTCCACATAGCTTATCCGAGGAACTTTGAACACCATAGAAACAATAAAGACATGATCATAGCTAAGTGCAGTGAGAAAGGTTGTCCATTTTATATCACAACTTTATATTGGACAAGAGAAGATATTTTTCATCATGAAATTGAGAACTGAGCACATGGAGAGAACACAAAAGTTTCAATTGATTGGGTGTCTAGTCAATCTGAGCAGGTATTGAGAACAGAACAAATACTTGTGTTGACACATTAATTAAAAGTGCTAAACTCAAGTATGGAGATGAAGTGCCAAAGAGCAAAGCTTATAGGGTAAGGAATGTTGAAGTGTATAAGTGGATTGTACCTAGCCCTTTTCATCAGTTCAGACTTCTGGTTGCGTTGGCTAGTGCATGAAGCTTAACATGGTATCAGATCCCAAGGTCTCGAGTTCGAGTCCTGGCTTTCGCAATTTATCCTAAAATTGTTGTTACCCCTCGGTGTTAGTGTATAGGACTACCTATGACGTCGGACCACGTACAAGGCCTCTTGTGCCTACCTCTGAGTCTCTACACGTGTTGACGTGTCTTCTTCGTCACACGTGAGTAGGGGTGTTGAAGTGTATAAGTGGATTGTACTAGCCATTTTCATCAGTTTGGACTTTTGGTTGCGTTGGCTAGTGTATGAAGCTTGACATGGTATCAGAGCCCGAGGTCTTGAGTTCAAGTACTGGGTTTTGCAATTTATCAATTTATCCTAAACTTGTTGTTACCCCTTGGTGTCAGTGTATAGGACTACCTATGACATTGGACCACGTACAAGGCCTCTTGTGCCTACCTCTGAGTCTCTACATGTGTTGACTTGTCTTCTTCGTCACACGTGAGTAAGGGTGTTAAAGTGTATAAGTGGATTGTACTAGCACTTTCCATCAGTTCGGACACTTCAGGTGATGATAGGTGATTAGAAGGCATGATATACTAGGTTGAGGGATTACCAGCAGCTCTCATTGACACAAAATCCTGAAAGCGCATGTGCATTGTGACAACAAAAGAGCTATTGGAGCACCTAATGCAAATCCCATACTCCATGGGTTATTTATGTATATGAACACGTCAAATAAAGGATTTATTGATGGATACAGACCATTCATAGGTAATAATATCTGTGCTAATTTTTGTAAGACTATGTTGATGAGTTGCTTGCACATTATTTTATAATTTTAGAGGGTTTTTTCAAATTGTTTTTGAATATTACTGATTTTATATGAATATTCCTAAATTTTAGAGCAAGTTCAGGTGCTCCCGTTCCTAAAGCTACTCCGGACAATTTCACAGCCCCTGATGGCTGGTCAGGACTCAGGATCATGTTTATACTTGTTTTCTATCACGGTTACTATGGCAGTAGCACTGACAATGCTCGTATTGCTGCTGACAATGAAAAGAGCCCTATCTAGATTTACCCTCTTCTTTTCTTACCAAAGAATTGCCCTCTTTTACATAAAAGTTATGTTGGCGTCACTCGCCTTAGGTGTTGCCACTTCCTTCATCATCGGTACGTACATCCATGGATCAGGGCGTTCAACTTATTACTCTTGTTTACTTCCTTGTTTACCCCCTTATAGCTTCGATTGGTTGCCTTATTATGTTTTACTAGTTGAATGCTCGTGCGTTGCTACGGTTTTTTTAAAATTTTAAGATATACAGACCATGATCATTTTTATGCGAATTTTTGAATGTCAAGTTTGTCCCTCACACCGGCACGCCCTAGTGCAACGTCTCTTCTATTTTCTATTAGGACAACACTGCTTCTCTCGGACTCTCAGTGAAAACCTTTCTTGCCGCCATGCTTGCTGTTATTGACCTCCCTCGCCGACTTCATTATCACGCCTATCATCAAACATGCTCCAACATCCCTAGATTAGATGTTTAGGCCACCATCAAGCATGGGCATTCAGCTGATTTGTAGTCTGTCAACAACAAAGATCAAAAGGCACAAGTTTCATGGGAGAAACTCTGTTTTCCTGATTTGCCCATTCTGCTTGCATCGGATGAACCCTTCTAGCTATATCATTTATATTCTGTCATTTGTTTCCTTGGACTGATACATTCCTTGGTGGACGATTGCCACCGCTCATAAAACATTCTAATCAGGAGACACATTTCAAATTACCTACACCGGTCCGTATAACAACATTGATGAGTTGTATAGCCTAAACTCTGGAGAAAAGCACATCGACAAAATCCACACAGTGACATCTGAAAAGTGACAAATTATGATTATGTAAACTACACATGAACATACAGTACGGCACAACTCAACACATAGCAGAAGCTAGCAAGGAAGATTTATCAAGCCGATCTGTCATATTTGCAGGTGGTGGGAAACGTTGTTTTAGAGTATACTCCACCAACTGCTAGTAGCAAACAATATGAGCTAGCAGTGAAACCATCCAACTGCTTGCTTGCCGGCGTGCGTCCAGTGTACTAGTATATGCTAGCTGAAGCCAGCGGTTGATTGGCTGGCATGCGCATCTTGTTCTATCGGCCAACCGCCGACCTAATGTTCCATCTCTCGTTGTGTGCATCTTCTTACCATGACGAGCAGCACGGGAGGTAGTCCGAAGCGGGACCGGAACACGTGCGGACACCATTGAACAAGGATGGAAGGAACACGCGCCAATGCAAAGTCGAGCCGCCCATCCACACCGCTTGGAGCAGAGCTTCAGGGACCACCTCCGCCGTGGCCAGGCGAGCAGCCAAACCAGCGGACTCACCATCGCAGCCAGGGAAACACGCCAACACCATCCCGCGTCGTCGTGGCATTTCTCCACCGCGTCCATCCGCGCGCGCCTAGGAGGTAGGTGTGAGGGCCAGGTCGACGGCGAGGGACAAGAGACAAGAGGGGAGGACGGCAGCGACCTCCAGGCCAGTGGTGGGTCCTGCAGCCACCATGCGGCATGCGCTCTTACGGGACAGTCGAAGCATGCCTATACGGCACAACCTCTGCGATCTCTTCTTTCGTCCTTGCCTCGCCACTACTGTATACGTACAATACTTCAGAAAATCAGCCATCAAATTCAATCGAACGGGCTCCTCGCTTTTCCTCCATGCAGACATATACTTGCATAGGCAGCACTGCAACAGTAGTATTGATTGCTGGTCTTGCAAGCTGCAAGACTCGTACCGGTAGCATCAACGGTGAGGAGGCCGACGTTTCTGGATGGCCGCCCAAGTACTTGGTCACAAGAACACAAACTAATTAGATTGAATCACCGGCTAACCAGCCTGAACTGTCTGACATGATCACAAGACTACATTATATTGGACAGGACGAGAGAGAGGTGGGCGAAGGAACGGACAGTGACGACAACGTAGATCTGGAAGGCGCTGTGTCGCTGCTGCCGACGAAGCGTCCCAACGTACTAAAGATGCGTGTCACTTGGAGGAGGAAGGATGCCGCGTCTCCGCCGGCGGCGAGGTGTACGTACGTACTGGAGATTGGCAGTGCCGTGCAGTCATTCGCAACAAAGATAGTGTCGTGCAGCTACTTCGCCTAATTGATCCTTGATCTGGACGAGATGATCGTCCTCTGCTTGTTGGCGTCAGTAGAGTTCTCACGTATTAGCCCCAAGGTAATTTTGTGTGCAGCAAGGAAAGAGAGGAGACTCGTTTGATTATAATTGACGGCTGATTTTGTGAACAACTGTACGCATACAGAGTACAAAGTATAGACATACAGTAGTAGTAACATAATGGTTGAGGAGCCGCGCCCGTTCGTCTTGCTCTTCGTGAATGTTTTCCATGTATACTCCATACTATTAATTTCCGTGATTGGTGTTTGGCAGATTGATTTCCACTTTTAATTTATTTCCATGATTAAGGCTGGCAATTGAATATTTATTGCACGGTTTAGCCGATGGCGTTTGTGATGGCGATTGAATGGTCAGGATCGCTCTAATGTTTGCTGTCAAACATGTTTGAGACGACCTACCATCACAAACTCCCATTTAATAGTAAAGATGTGTGAAGAAAGGTGTAAGTGAAATATATACGGAATAAGTGTGAGTAATAGTAGTGTTCGATCTCTGGTGGCTAAAGTGGTACATCCTGATGGGTTTGTAGCATAAAAAATAAAATTTATCCTACGCATGAACACAAAACTAGCCAAGATCTTCTACGAGATGAAAGCAACGATTAACTAACCCTTGAAGACTGGTAGCGGGATTTACGTTCCCGCATAAACGTTGTCTGTGAAGTGAAGGTGTACACGCGACGATCTCAAAATCGTGTAGATGTACGTAGTCAATCACTTGTGTCAATCTCAAGATCGCAATCTCGAGCGCCACAACGGGCAGCGCTTCCGTACTTAGTCACACGTACGGCTCGATGACGTCCACCATGCCCTCGGTCCAGCGGGGCAGCGGAAGTAGGGATCCGCCGGAACTCCTCCTCCTCCACTTCTTCAAGTGTTGGTGGCTAACAATTTCGGCAGCGCTTCGCTAAGCATTCACCTAATTGGTGGAGCAACAAGGTAGGGGATAGAATGGACTAAGTGTCTAAAAGAAGAGAGGAGGAGGTGCCACCTTATATAGGAGAAGGGGGAGCAGCCCATAGGGGTGCGGCAGCCCCTAGCCCCTTTTTTCTCCTCTTCATGGTGGTGGTAACCCCCCTCATCAAATGAGTAACTCCCTTCATCAAGTGAGTAACCCCCTCTCTTATTTCTCTTTTTAATTGCATGATATTAATAACAATTAAACCACACTTATGGAATTAATAAAATATTTTTATTTATTTAATATTTTTTAATTCATTCAATTAACAAACATTAACAATTACCTTTTGTGTTATTTCGATATTCTGAAATAGTTTTGGCGCTTTTCTGAAACAACCCCTATGCTGTCCAATAATTCAGTCAGAGTTCCAAATCCACTCAAAATATGTCAGCGAACCTTAAGTGTGTCACTCTACGGTTCGTGAATAACGTGGATATGATCGAGACTCCTCTCCGATCAATAATCATCAACGGGGTCTGGAAATCTATGACGACTACCACTTACTCAACGATGAATCTAGTGATCGTGTGAACCATTAACGAATATAGTTAATTCCTTTTGTCTCGTGATATTATACTTGTCCGAGATCCGATCATTTGGTATCAACCATACCTAGTTCGATCTCTTTCCCAAAAAGTCTCTTTACTCATTCCGCGATAAGGCATTCATGTGACCTAGTCACATGCTTGCAAGCAGTGTCAATGCAATATCACCGAGAGGGCCTAGAGAATATCTTCCTGTCATCGGGTCAGACAAATTACACTCTTGATCCATGAGCCTCAACTAATATTTTCAGAGTATCCAAATCAACCTTTATAATCACCCTGTTAAGGTGTGACATTTGATATCATCAAAGTACCCTTCTGATATCAGTGATTAACATGATCTCATGGTCTAAGGATTAGAACTACTTCGTATGAGTTTGATATAGCAATGAAACTTGATGACTTGATCGTATTGCTATTCTTACTATGGGTGTGAGTGTTCATCACATCATTCTTCTAATGATATGACCCTATTATTAACAACATCCAATGTTCATGATCAGGAAATCTTGATCATCAGTTAATTAACGAGCTAGTATAAAAGAGAGGCTTTACTATGAACCTTTTGGTTGTTTATTAAACACACAAGTATTAACGTCTCCGGTTAATACAATTCCAGCATGAGAAATAAACATTTATCATAAACATGAAATATGATAATTGATGTCTACGCACGCGTCTGTTCTTGTAGACAGTGTTGGGCCTCCAAGTGCAGAGGTTTGTAGAACAGCAGCAAGTTTCCCTTAAGTGGATCGTCCAAGGTTTATCGAACTCAGGGAGAAAGAGGTCAAAGCTATCCCTCTCAAACAACCCTGCAATTACGATACAGAAAGTCTCTTGTGTCCCCAACACACCCAATACACTTGTCAGATGTATAGGTGCACTAGTTCAGCGAAGAGATAGTGAAATACAAGTAGTAGTGATAATTATAAATAGTAAATGTAGTCTAAAATAAATATCGCTGCAAGCAAGCATGTAACAAAACTGAAAGAAAACAGTGTGCAATGCTTGGAAACAAGGCCTAGGGATCATACTTTCACTAGTGGACACACTCTCAACAAATATAACATAATTGAACCAATAGATACTATCATCAATATGCAACTCAAAATAATTCTCCAATGGAAAATGAACACTAATCATGCGTAGGGCTATGAAGCACTCCTCAAAGTCCGTATTTCCCCAAACTAGATTGTCCCACACTATCACCGTGAACGCACTAGATGGTTCCAACAAACACCAACAATTCATAGAGACATTAACTAAAAAGATACACATGATGCACACACTAGTCACCTTCACACCATGATACAAGGTATCTCCGGAGTTCACAAACATAAAGCACGGGAGTAGCATAATATCTGAATAATAGCATCTACCAATTCAACTAGATACAAGATCACATCATGGGAGAGAGAGGTGAACCACATAGCTACTGGTAGAGCCCTCAGCCCCGGGGAGAACTACTCCCTCCTCATCATAGGAGATGGCAAGGTTGGTGGAGATGGCGGTGAGGTCGATGGAGACGGTGGAGACGGCGATGGAGACCGATGGAGATGGCTCCGGGGGCACTTCCCCATCCCGGCAGGGTGCCGGAACAGAGACTTCTGTCCCTCGAAATTCGTCGGTGGTGGCGGCGGAACTGCGGAACTGTTCTGGGAAAAACGTCGATTGATTTAGGGTTTTCCATCCCGAGGCTTTTTATAGGAGAAGGGGCATCGTCAGGAGGCGACCAGGGGGGTCTCACCACAGGGGGGCGCGGCCAGGGTCTGGGCCGCGCCCCCTCATGGTGAGGCTGGCCCCTGGCCCCCCTCCGGCTCCCTTTCGGTCCTCGTCCTTTGTCCAGAAAAAAATAAGAGTTTGGGAACTTGTTTCGTCCAATTCTGGGAATATTTCCTGTGTAGCTTTTCTGAAACACAAAAATAGCAGAAAACAGGAAACTGGCACTGTGGCATCTTATCAATAGGTTATTTCCGGAAATCGCATAAAAACGCCACGAAGTGTAATGAAACACAAGACAAATGGTGTAAAAACAAGCATGGAGCATCAAAAATTATAGATACGTTTGAGACGTATCAGCATCCCCAAGCTTAACTCCTGCTCGTCCTCGAGTAGGTAAGTGATAACAAAAGAATAATTTTTAAGGTGACATGCACCATCACAATCTTGAACATCAAAGTAAGCATTGAGTGCTGGGATCAAAGAACTTAAAATATGGGCATGAAAGACATAATCTTGATAGAAGAAACTTAGCAACCATGTTATAGCATGAAAATAAACACAAAGTAAAGATCATGAAAATGAAACAATGAAAGTCACGTGTGTGTTTCAACCATATGGAAAACATAGCAAATGGTTTTCAGCTTGTCCCTCATGGAGTAGCAAAACATAAATGCATACGACACCTTCAAGTTTAAGAGGGCGACTAGATACAAATAATTTAAGAACAAGTGAAACCATAATCATGAATCAATCAATGATAACTTTGGGACAATGCATATTATACTCAGAATGACAACTATGCTCTCTTAGATGGTGCATAAAGGTAGAAGGTGGAGACTCAACATAAAAGTAAAAGAAAGGCCCTTCGCAGAGGGAAGCAGTGATTGCAAGTTTTATAAACCTTCAAAAATTATGGTATTTACTAGCTTTGAGCTCTCATTGCCCCCATCATAGGCATCTTGAATGGTTAAAGTTAATGCTGAAGGGTTTCGCAGCATAGTAAATCAAAAAATTTCCTACGGATGCGAACAAGAAAGCCAAGATCTAATCTAGGAGATGTAATCAACGAGAGAGGTAGATGAGATCTTCATACCCTTGAAGATATCGCACAGCGGTAACGTTCAAGAGAACGTGGTTGACGTAGTCGTACTCGCCGTCTCCTCCTCGCGATCCGATCCGATCCTACGCCGCAAGTGGCGGCGCCTCCGAGAGTTGCACACGTGCGGTGCAGCGACGTCTCCACCTTCCTTGGTCCAGCAAGTATGGTGGAGAGATAGATTGGATCAGCAGCACGACGGCGTGGTGCTTATGGTGGAGAGTTTCTGCGGCAGGGCTTCGCCTACGCGCAGTCGCGAGAGAGAGAGAGGGAGGGCAGCAGGGGCGGCTAGGGTTTGGGTCTTGGGGTGAGGGAGGGCTGCGCCCCTGCCCCCCCTTATATGGGGGGCTGGGCGGCCAGCTTGGTCCCTCCTCCAATCCCTAGCCGACTTGGATAAGGAAGAGTGGGGGGCAAGTTTCCCCCCTTCCTTATTTGAAGATTCCTTTAGGGTTTCCCCTTGGGCTTGGCCGGCTGGGCCTTAGGGGCCTTGTGCACCTGGCCCAAGGCGGCCAGGGCACTTCCCCTTAGGCCCACGCAGGCCTCCGTCAAGTGGGCCCACGTTGGTCCCACTCCGGAACCTTCTAGAACCTTCCGGTACAATACCGATAAACTCCGAAACCTTTCCGGAATCCAAAAACTGCTTTCCTTTATATGAATCTTATTCTCCGGACCATTCCGGAACCTCTCGTGACGTCCTGGATCTCATCCGAGACTCCGAACTAAAACTCATAAACCAATTATCCATTCTATCCTAGCGTCGATGCACGTTAAGTGTGTGACCCTACGGGTTCGAGAATATGCAGACATGATCTTCTATCAATAATCAATAGCGGGATCTGGAAACCCATATTGACTCCCACATATTCATCGATGATCATATCGGATGAACCACGATGTCAGGATTCAATTAATCCCGTATATGTATTCCCTTCGTCACACGATATTTTACTCGCCCGAGATTTGATCGTCGGTATCGCCATACCTAGTTCAATCTCGTTCACAGCAAGTACTTTACTCGTTCCGTAATCCGATATCACTTCATGATTAACTCCTTAACCACATGCTTGCAAGCGGTGTTGATATCGATTACCGAGTGGGCCCGAAGTATATCTCTCCGACTTGGGAGGGACAAATTCCATCTCGATACATACAACCCAACAAATACTTTCCGATCACCTGAGAGACACCTTTATTATCACCCTCACATAGGATGACGTTTGATGACCTCAAAGCTTTCTTCCGATACTAGGGAGTTGTATTATCTCATGGTCTAAGGAATACAATACATGACATAAAAAAAGCTTCGCAAAGATGAACATGATGACACGATCTAATTGCTCTGCTTTATTTGGGTCTGTCCATCACATCATTCTCCTAATGATATGATCTCATTATTAATTGACAACTCATGTCTATGGTTAGGAAACCTTAACCATCATTAATCAATGAGCTAGTCTAGTAGAGGCGTACTAGGGACACGGTGTTGTTCATAAACCACACAAGTATTAATGTTTCCGCTTAATACAATTATAGCATGGAGTATAAACATTATCATGAACAAGAAATATGATAATAACAATATTATTATTGCCTCTAGGGCATATTTCCTTCAGTCTCCCACTTGCACTAGAGTCAATAATCTAGTCATACTTGCGCCTTTAACACCTATGGCATTCCGGTGTTATTCATACGCCTTGCACGTGGTAAACCTTATCTACGGGTCTGACACTTTCAGGTCCGTTTGTATTTGCATATTATTTTGCGTCAGCACGCATTTCTCATCTTCTATGAGATGGCATCGTATAAACTTAGTCTTCTGGTGAGACTTTTGTATCTTAGCCGAGACTATGTTGTCACTATTGTCATACAATAGAACTACATAGTACTAGCACACTTAGAAAAATAGCGATATCCACCGTGCGTCGAAATACTCATTGGTCTGCACACATCGGTATGTATGATTTCCAATAAGTCCGTTGCTCGCTCCATTATTCTGGAGAACGGGTTTTTGATCATCTTGCCCATGAGGCATGGCTTGCACGTGTCAAATGATTCAAAATCAAGAGACTCCAAAAATCCATCAGAATGGAGTTTCTTCATGCGTTTAACGCCAATATGACCTAGACGACAGTGCCATAAAAAGTTGGATTATCACTATCTACTTTGCATCTTTTATGCCACTTCTAAAGCGATTATATACTTAGCCCTCGTTGCAGTGTCCGCCACAATATTAACATTGGAACTCATCCAAGTTATCATGGAACTTTCTTCCATCTTATTATGCCACCTTCTAACTCAAAACAAATAGCTTAAAATTGAGATAAAATTTTACTTGTATGTGTGACAAAGCCAATGTAACTCATTGCAATGAACCATTTGTCACTTCTGCATACAGAACATATTCTTACTTCTTCAAAAGTGCATAAGAATATCTTTACTATTGTCCAACGATCATCATATAAATGCTATAACCTTTAGAGCATTGGACACATCTGGATCTACATATCATGGTATACAAGATTGATAAAATCATTCTTGTGGTTTCACTCATCAAGTGTCAAAACAATTGATTCTTGCTCCAACCTCTTCCATGCAACAAGAACCATTCTTATTGTTTCCATATTGAACAAATTCAATATTTCATCTATGTACTCTGGCAAAACTATATTAACGCCTCAATCTATCTGTATAGACATTGATGCTTAATATTCTGGTTTTACCTAAGTCTTTCATCAAAAACTAATTTTAATGAAAACTTAACAATATCAAGAAAAACACATAATTTCTAATGAACGATATGTCATCTACATAAAGCATTAGAAATATGTCTTAGCGCTCCCACTTACTTTCTTGTAATACAAGCATCTTCAAATATCTTGATGAAATTAACACTTTAACATTTTCATCATTGAAGATTCCAACTTCGCTATGCTTTCTTCTACCATAGAAGTTTGCATACATATCTAGCAACCTTTGAATCAACAAAACCCATTGGGTCGTGTCAGATACACGTCCTTGGTGTGCATTCCAGTAGAGGAACGTTGTTTCGTTTATTCAACTATCATATCTCAATATGTAATTGTTGCTAGAATAATTCATATGACGAAGTCAGGGCCCATCATCGCTTCTTTGTATATTGTTGGTTACTATTATCTAATAATATCTCATCCTCAAATCTTGCTATTTGATTACGACCAACTTGGTTAAATAGGAACTTCGATGTCGTGACTACAACATATTGTAGACGCGTGAGCTATGAATGTAGTTGCCGCTTCCAGAACATTTTTCTGGTGCTGCGCTACTCTGATTATCTTGCTCAGATTCAATAACCTCATCAAGTTCTATCTTCCTCCCACTTAAACCTTTCGCGAAAAACTCCTTCATAAGAAATTCACTTCTTTTAGTGACAATCACTATGTGTTTGGGTTCATAGTAGAAGGAATACCCATCGACTTTCTTTGGGATAACCTACAAAAACTTACTAATCCAATTTTGGTTGTAAACATTTTACACATATGCCTTGCATACCAAAATTCAAGAAAAGACAACTATAACTTGTATGGTGTCATTTCAGCGGATTATGATGGTGCTCTATTTAGTGAAAAGCGGTAGTCTTTAAAGCATAATCCACAAATTATATTGGTAGTTTATTTCATCATTGATCTAACCATGTCAAACAAGGTTTGATTATATCCATCAAAAACTCCATACTCATATGGTGTCTATCATGATGCAAGTTTGTGGAACAATTCCTCTAACTCTTAGATGTTTGCTAAACTTGTAACTCAAATATTCTTCTTTATGATCTAATCATGCTATTTGAATATTCTTGTTACAACAATTTTCACTTCATAAACTGAACAATTTCAATTGTTTCATACTTCTATCTCATCAAGCAGATATACCATACATCTATTCGAGTCATTGATGAAATAGAAAATACACCATGATTGACTTCACACCATGGACTACATACATCAACATGTATGATCGCCATTTAGTTAGTCACTTGTTCTGTCCATGGCCCATGAACGGAGTTTAATCATCTTTAGGAAAAGTTTCACAAGCGTCAATCAATTCAAAATCAAATGACTCGAAAATCTATCAATATAGAATTTCTTTCATGTTTTGTTTCCAATATGACTTAAACGGCGGTGTCACATATAAGTGAAATTTATTTTGTCTTGCAACCTTTAGCATCAGTGTTATAAATGTCTATTTCACCAACAAGATAATAATAATCTATCCATCGATTATGGAAGACGGTAATAATTTGAACAACCATTGCTCTCATAATACCAGAACAAAATAACAATTATTAAGTTCATGAAATATCTTGAAGGCTAGGTTTGATGTCGACGAGAAGCACAATAACACTTTTATTTGTATCTCGACATGCATCATTACCATATTCTTTTACTAGTTACTTAGGCCATCATAGTTCTTGTATTATTGCTTTGTATGACATTTCATACCAACAATCTAGTATCCAATACCCAAGAATTATGTACTAGCAAAGAATACATCTATAACATGTATATCATTTATATACCTGAGATGGAATTTTCCAGTCTTTTACTTTTCTACCAAATATTTTGCAGATCCTATTTAGCATTTCCTCTCTATTTAGAAGAATCTATCGACATCAATAGTGGCATCAATCATTTGACACATAGTCCAAAAGATGCTAGTCAAATACTAATAGCCTTGGATTTTGCACTTTGAAGTGGATCGCCATCATCATATGATTGGTATTCTTCCAGATTCCATTCTTTAGTATTCTTTTGGTATAGCAAAACCATTTAGCCAATACCTTTTCATTCATCCTATCATGACATCTTTCATGATGAAACTACTATAGCTTATAAGGATGAATGCAAGTATAATATTAGTTCCCAAACTTTTGGGTGATCGGGATGCCTAGCATCTTCAATCTTCGCACATAGTCATACAATATGAGCATATGTTCTTTTACTAAATTATACTTCATCATTTTGCAAACAATCAAAGTTTTAGATATCAAATATCTTTCACTTCTTATTTGTTTCTGAAACAATTCTTTCAGCTCGATGATCACTTTGATTCTCAAACAATTTTGAAGATCAATTTATCATGAAGGCAAACATATGATCTTTAGATACTAAACTTGAATCGTTGCTCTTAGATTAATACAATTTATTAAATCGTATGAAGCAAGCAAGATTTGCTAAAGTTTGCAATAGGACTTAATCTTTAGTCTTGACATTCTAACTAAACGGCACTAGACCAAAAAAGATTATCCATAATTCTATAGTTTCTTTTAACTCAATTTAAGCTAAGTGTCGGTGGGAAACGGTGCCAAAGACTACAACGACTTATGCAAATACAACAAGATTTAGTTCAAGATAATTAGTTCAAGTTAATCAAATTACTAATGAACTCCCACTAAATTCAACATCCCTCAAAGTTGTTTAGTGAAGCATGATCCAAATTCACTACACCGAGACCGATCATCACGTGAATGATGCAGCTTTAATGGTGAACATCAACATGTTGATCATATCATCCATATGACTCATGCTTGACCTTTCGGTCCGTGTGTTCCGAGGCCATGTCTGTACATGCTAGGCTCGTCAAGTCAAACCCAAGTATCTCCGCATGTGCAAATACTGGCTTGCACCCGTTGTATGTGAACGTAGAGTTTATAGCACCCGATCATCACGAGATGCTTGAACACGACGAACTTTCGCAACGGCGCATACGAGGGGAGAACACAATTTTATCTTGATCTTTAAGTGAGGAATCATCTTATAATGCTACCGTCGCGATCTAAGCATAATAAGATACATAAAAGGATAAACATCACATGCATATAATTTTATGTGACATGGTATAGCCAATCTCCGCGCCATGATCTCCATCTTGTGCGCACCGGCATGATCTCCATCATTCCACCATGATTGCCTCCACCACGAATAGCAACTACAACTATTGCTAACTACTTAGCGATAAAGTAAAGCTATTACATGGCGTATAAGAAGTTGACACGCAGGTCATACACAATTATAAAGACAACCATATGGCTCCTGCCGGTTGTGAACTCATCGACATGCAAGTCGTGAAAGATTACAAAACATGATCATCGCATACATCACATATATCACATCACATCTTGTGGCCATACCATATCACAAAACACTCCCTACAAAAACAAGTTAGACGCCTCTACTTTGTTGTTGCATGTTTTACGTGGCTTATGGGAGTAGCAAGCTAAGAACGATTCTTACCTACGAAAAGCCACAATGGTGATATTATGGTTGCTAACATCCGATGTAAGTCCCATGACTACTATAGTGAGAGAAACTGGCATCCACCAGCCGCATGTGTGGAACAAGCCACACGTCAAGTGCGGAGCCGGTCTCGCGAACGCGGTCGCGTAAAGTTGGCCTGGACCGCTTCGATCTCACTATACCGCGCCATAAGAGATATACAACAAGAGGTTTACAACAGAAAACATCAACGCCCGCAACAAGCATGTTGCGTTCTACTCGTGAAACACATCTACGCATAGATCTAGCTCTGATACCACTGAAGGGTTTCGCAGCATAGTAAATCAAAAATTTTCCTACGGATGCGAACAAGAAAGCCAAGATCTAATCTAGGAGATGTAATCAACGAGAGAGGTAGATGAGATCTTCATACCCTTGAAGATATCGCACAGCGGTAACGTTCAAGAGAACGTGGTTGACGTAGTCGTACTCGCCGTCTCCTCCTCGCGATCCGATCCGATCCTACGCCGCAAGTGGCGGCGCCTCCGAGAGTTGCACACGTGCGGTGCAGCGACGTCTCCACCTTCCTTGGTCCAGCAAGTATGGTGGAGAGATAGATTGGATCAGCAGCACGACGGCGTGGTGCTTATGGTGGGGAGTTTCTGCGGCAGGGCTTCGCCTACGCGCAGTCGCGAGAGAGAGAGAGAGAGGGAGGGCAGCAGGGGCGGCTAGGGTTTGGGTCTTGGGGTGAGGGAGGGCTGCGCCCCTGCCCCCCCTTATATGGGGGGCTGGGCGGCCAGCTTGGTCCCTCCTCCAATCCCTAGCCGACTTGGATAAGGAAGAGTGGGGGGCAAGTTTCCCCCCCCTTCCTTATTTGAAGATTCCTTTAGGGTTTCCCCTTGGGCTTGGCCGGCTGGGCCTTAGGGGCCTTGTGCACCTGGCCCAAGGCGGCCAGGGCACTTCCCCTTAGGCCCACGCAGGCCTCCGTCAAGTGGGCCCACGTTGGTCCCACTCCGGAACCTTCTAGAACCTTCCGGTACAATACCGATAAACTCCGAAACCTTTCCGGAATCCAAAAACTGCTTTCCTTTATATGAATCTTATTCTCCGGACCATTCCGGAACCTCTCGTGACGTCCTGGATCTCATCCGAGACTCCGAACTAAAACTCATAAACCAATTATCCATTCTATCCTAGCGTCGATGCACGTTAAGTGTGTGACCCTACGGGTTCGAGAATATGCAGACATGATCTTCTATCAATAATCAATAGCGGGATCTGGAAACCCATATTGACTCCCACATATTCATCGATGATCATATCGGATGAACCACGATGTCAGGATTCAATTAATCCCGTATATGTATTCCCTTCGTCACACGATATTTTACTCGCCCGAGATTTGATCGTCGGTATCGCCATACCTAGTTCAATCTCGTTCACAGCAAGTACTTTACTCGTTCCGTAATCCGATATCACTTCGTGATTAACTCCTTAACCACATGCTTGCAAGCGGTGTTGATATCGATTACCGAGTGGGCCCGAAGTATATCTCTCCGACTTGGGAGGGACAAATTCCATCTCGATACATACAACCCAACAAATACTTTCCGATCACCTGAGAGACACCTTTATTATCACCCTCACATAGGATGACGTTTGATGACCTCAAAGCTTTCTTCCGATACTAGGGATTTGTATTATCTCATGGTCTAAGGAATACAATACATGACATAAAAAAAGCTTCGCAAAGATGAACATGATGACACGATCTAATTGCTCTGCTTTATTTGGGTCTGTCCATCACATCATTCTCCTAATGATATGATCTCATTATTAATTGACAACTCATGTCTATGGTTAGGAAACCTTAACCATCATTAATCAATGAGCTAGTCTAGTAGAGGCGTACTAGGGACACGGTGTTGTTCATAAACCACACAAGTATTAATGTTTCCGCTTAATACAATTATAGCATGGAGTATAAACATTATCATGAACAAGAAATATGATAATAACAATATTATTATTGCCTCTAGGGCATATTTCCTTCAAATGCGAGTATAATTATGAAGCATATGCTTGACAAATCATAAGTTAAAAACCTTGTGTCCCGTGAAGTACGAATACCCAAACCTCATGCTACTCGACTTAGAGTCCCAAGCAAGCTCTTGTCATTGTAAGTATACGTGTATCATCGAGAACCGCCAACGGGGTACCTCCGTGTCCGATGACATGGAACAAGCCCACATCAAAATGACAGGACAAACAGACAATGAACACCTCGGCATCTCTTTTATTTACCATTGGTATAGCTTTTTATTTTGAGATGCATCGTCGAATGTTCACTATGGGCATGCTGTAAATTTCCACCATGAATTATGCATGGCTTAGATTAGCGGCCCAGGCGTTTCTCTAACACATATACAAACTCCATGATCCCGCAAGATTCCCAACTTGTTTCACATCGCGAGTATCCATAAACAAAACATCACGATATCAACTCAAATAAGAAGTGCAATGTTGAAAGCTTGCCCCATGACGGCATGGCTGGGCTAATTTCCAACTTACAACTTGCAAGCGTAACAACTCAACATAAGAGAGCCACAATATCAAATTTTTAAGAATGAGAAAAGTAAAGTGTGCCATCAGGTTCGTGAGAGCTTTACTGACCAATTTTTGTATAACACCAAAAGAGTTTAATTTGAAGGATAGATAAAAGCAAGTCAAATGTACTTTGGAATAGCAAATTGCTAATAGGTATGTATGGTGGACACATTGGAACATCTTGGTTTTTGGGAGTTGGATGCACGAGTAGAGCTCATACTCAGTACAAAATGAGGGCTAGCAAAAGACTGGGAGCGACCAACTAAGAGAGCAATAACGGCCGTAATCATGCATAGCGACAAAACGTCATTAAGAGAAGCATAAGATGGCATCAAAAGTCGAAAACTAAATGATCATAGAGGCTTATGGCGACTTTGTATGAGTCAAACATGTATAAGCATGCGCCAAGTCAACCCAAATAAAGCATCAAGGAGAAAACCAAATTAATGTTTCCAAATAATAAAAACAACGCATGATTTTTTCAAAGGCTCATTAAGCAATCTCAGTTATTTGAGACAAGTCATGCTACAACAAAACCACTAAGCATACTATCAAAAAGACATCAAGCACGATATGCGAAAGTCTAAGCCGCAGTCTAAACAAGCTCCTTTTTGTACCACTTTTTTGCATAAATTTGTTCTCTTTTCCAACACCATTCGAACCTTTTTGAAACAACTCTTTTGATGAAAACCAACATGGACCAGAGGTCAAAATACACCTTGATGAAAATATATAACAAGATCTGAACATAAATCAAGGCGAAAAACGAAAGCTAAACACAGTTCTAGAAAAAGAGAACACTCGTTGAACGATAAGAGTGAAAACTAGAGTGTTCTTGGAAATGAAAAACGGAGCATAGCTCTCTCCAAAACATGATGTGATCCAACCATTTATTGCAGCAAACAAAACAAAAGAAAACTGAAAGCAAAAAACAACCGACGGTCCAAGAAAAACGCATAGTGCATGAAGCAATAAAAATATAGTGTTTTGAAAGGTGACCTGATTTTTTTCGATGAAGAAGGGGTGCCTCGGGGGCATCCCCAAGCTTTGACACTTGTACCTCTTGGATATTTCTTGGGGTGCGTGGGCATCCCCAAGCTTGAGCTTTTGTCCATTCTTCATCTCATCTCATCATTCTCCAATCCTTACACTTGAAAACTTCCTTCATACAAAACTTAACACAATTCTATTAGCAATGTTAGCATAAGCATGATAGTAAATCAACCCTTTTGGTTCAGGTTCCAAGTCAAGCTCACCACATATTAAAGCATATACTACTGTAGCAACTTCCTCCACAAGTTCCCGGATAAAAAATACTCAAAAAGAAAGCGATCGAGAGGCAAACACAAATAGTGGCAGAAATCTGTCAAAACAGAACAGCTGACAAAGGTTGAATTTTTAGAGGGTTTTATGTTGCTCAAATCAAAAAGTGTATAACTAATGAAAGTTTGGATATAACCTGGGGCATATGTACAAGAAATTGCAGGTCAAAAAGATATTCTGAGAAGTTTCACAAATTTTTACGGTGCAGCACCGAAATCTGTTTCAGGACAGCAACTTACCCAAATCTTACCTCACTCAAATTAGAGGTTTCTCTTGGCACAACAACGAAATAAAAATGATAAGGAGCGGTCATTACAGTAGTAATAACTTCCAAGACTCAAATAAAAGAAAAAGAACTGAAAGTAAAACAATAGGTTATCTCCCAAGAGTGCTTTTCTTTAACGCCTTTGAGCTAGGCACAGTAATTTCAGAAAATGCTCACATAGGCACCCGAAAAGAACTTAAGGCAAAGGTGCCATAAAGGAACTTGAAGCAAGAGAGAGCATTAAAAAGCAAATATGAAACACATTTAAATCTAAACCAATTCCTATGCATAGGAATCTTGTAAGAAAATAAATCAACGAGGCACATAGTAGCAAACATGGATAGATAAAACAAGTGCAACTTCAAGATTTGCAACATAGAGAGGGGAAACTTAATATTGTTGAGATCCATCAAACCATGTTTCCCTCTCTCATAATAACTTTCAGTAGCATCATGAATAGAGATAACAATATAACTATCACATAAAGCATCCCTATCATGAGCCACATGCATAAAAGAAGTAATACTCCCCACATGAACAATCGTAGTAGGAGCAGATTCAACAGAATAATTATTCTCATCACCATAATCATCAAAAACAGGAGGCATATTGTAATCATAACTAATTTTCTCCTCAAAAGTAGGTGAACTGAAAATATTATACTCATCATTGTAAGCATCATAAACTAGAGGTTTAGTATCATCACAAGCTAGAGAACAGCTATTTCGCAAAGCATATTCATCAAACATATCATCATAAGAAGGAACATGGATAGTACTAATGGTACAACAATTATTAACCTTAGAATTGGTACCAAAAAGATTTTCAATATCAAAAGTAGAGTGCTTTTCCCAATCATGATCACTAACATAGGTAACAGGCATAGGAACATCATCAAAATTAGAATTATCATAATCTATAATAGGAGCAACATGCTTAGGGGAAGATACCATTTCCTCTCGCCTTTTACTCCTCTTCTTCTTCTTCTTCTTCTTACTCTCCTTACTCTCTCCTTTAGGAGGGAGAGGCTTGAAAGGCATCTTCTCCACATAATCTGGTTTACTGATAGAAACAACAAAAGAAACTTTGGAGGATTCCTCCTCTCTATTAATAAGATAGAAACATCTATTAGTCCTGTCATAGCTTGGCAAAACATCATGTTTTATAAGATTTTGTATGTAAGTATTTGCGAGGCAATCTTTAACACAATAGAGACGACAACCACGAAGGGTGCTATTAATATCACAAACACGCATATCTACCAAAGAAGTCTTTCTAGATATCTCTTCACACCCCAAAAACAAAGTAAGCTCATCATGCTGATTGAAAGTAATCTTGTCATCACAATACAAACTTGTGGTACTAGAAGGGTGACTATTAGGGCTTGAGCATTGAAAATTAAAATGACCTATGTTATCGCAAAATTTACAAAGAAAAGGATAAAGCTCACAAACCTTTTCACCGAGCTCATCTAGAGCCTTGAGCCACATTCGATTTTCTTCATTCCCGTGGGTGATGCAATAATCTTCCTTGTTGTGACTCTGTTCACAAGGTCTATGTACTCCACAAAAATTAACATGCTTATAAGAAATAGGACTTTCAGAAGTTCGAGCATGTTTATTGCAATCATCAACAACAATATCACTTTCTATGCAAGTGTCTTCAAAAGGTTCATGATACACATCCCCATTTCCCTTAGGAACATTAATATGGGAAGCAAAGGCTCTAAAGCAATTTACCATAATTAAGGGATCAAGACCATATTTAACACTAAGCTCTTGAAAATCAGCAGTTTCAGCGAAAGACTTAATGCAATCATACTCATAATTTATACCTGATCCTTTACCTTTATTGCTATCCCAATCTTCAATATTGCTTTGAAATGTTTCAAGAAGATTCCACTTGACGTCAACCTCCTTGTTTGTGAAAGACCCATCAAAGCATGCATCTAGATAGTCCTTGTAATATCCTGAAAGCCTTGCATAAAAATTATTAATAACAATATTACGAGGAAGATCATGAATAGGACATTTGAGCATTAGTGACTTCAATCTTCCCCACGCTTGGGCAATGCTTTCTCCCTCATGCGGATGAAAATAATAAATATAATTCCTATCTTTATAAACCTCACTAGAAGGATAGAATTTAGAATAAAAGAGAGGTACAATTTCCTCCCAATCAATAGGTCGGCCATCCTTTGTTTTATACCATTCCGCAGCTCTGCCCTTCAGTGATAAAGAAAATAGTTTCCTCTTAAGTTGGTTCATCGAAATACCTGCACACTTGAACAACTCGCATAATTCATGTATAAAGAGCAAATGATCACCGGGATGGACAGTTCCATCTCCTAAATAGCAGTTATTCATAGCACGATCAACAATTTTTATAGGTATTTTAAAAGGATGAGGAGCACAAGCATCATAAAAATTATCACATATGGGAGATAAAATATCATCAGAGCAAACTTTCTCCACTAAAGCTGGGGAACTAAAAATATCATGCTTAACAAAACCAGCTTCCCCAAGCTTAGACTTTTCTATAGCATTAGCAATAACGATGTTCAAAGCATTCATACTAACAACACTATTAGCATGCAAATTAAGCTCCAAAGGTTTTTCAATTTTCTCTTCAAATCTAAACTCAGGAAAAAGACTAAAGAACTCCTTACTTTCCATTAAGCCTAACTAGTGAAAATAAAAACAAGAAACAAAAAGATATAATTGCAGAATCTAAAGGAAATAACTCCGAGCAGTCACACAGGAGGATGCGAGTACCTTTTACCTTACCTCCCCGGCAACGGCGCCAGAAAAGAGCTTGATGTCTACACATGCGTCTGTTCTTGTAGACAGTGTTGGGCCTCCAAGTGCAGAGGTTTGTAGAACAACAGCAAGTTTCCCTGAAGTGGATCACCCAAGGTTTATCGAACGCAGGGAGGAAGAGGTCAAAGCTATCCCTCTCAAACAACCTTGCAATTACGATACAGAAAGTCTCTTGTGTCCCCAACACACCCAATACACTTGTCAGATGTATAGGTGCACTAGTTCGGCGAAGAGATAGTGAAATACAAGTAGTAGTGATGATTATAAGTAGTAAATGTAATCTGAAATAAATATCGCTGCGAGCAAACATGTAACAAAACTGAAAGGAAACGGTGTGCAATGCTTGGAAACAAGGCCTAGGGATCATACTTTCACTAGTGGACACACTCTCAACAAATATAACATAATTGAACCAATAGATACTATCATCAATATGCAACTCAAAACAATTCTCCAATGGAAAATGAACACTAATCATGCGTAGGGCTACGAAGCACTCCTCAAAGTCCGTATATACCCAAACTAGATTGTCCCACACTATCATCATGAACGCATTAGATGGTTCCAACAAACACCAACAATTCATAGAGACATTAACCAAAAAGATACACATGATACGCACACTAGTCACCTTCACACCATGATACAAGGTATCTCCGGAGATTACAAATAATAAGCACGGGAGTAGCATAATATCTGAATAATAACATCTACCAATTCACCTAGATACAAAGCTCACGATCACATAAAGATCACATCATGGGAGAGAGAGGTGAACCACATAGCTATCGGTAGAGCCCTCAGCCCCGGGGGAGAACTACTCCCTCTTCATCATAGGAGACAACAAGGTTGATGGAGATGGCGGTGAGGTCGATGGAGACAGCGGAGACGGCGATGGAGACCGATGGAGATGGCTCCGGGGGCACTTCCCCGTCCCGGCAGGGTGCCGGAACCGAGACTTCTGCCCCCCAAAATTCATCGGCGGCGGCAGCGGAACTGTTCTGGGAAAAACGCCGATTGATTTAGGGTTTTCCATCCCGACGCTTTTTATAGGCGAAGGGGCATCGTCAGGAGGCGCCCCCTCATGGTGAGGCTAGCCCCTGGCCCCCCCTCCGGCTCTCTTTCGGTCCTCGTCCTTTGTCCAGAAAAAATAAGAGTTTGGGAACTTGTTTCGTCCAATTCCGAGAATATTTCCTATGTAGCTTTTCTGAAACACAAAAACAGCAGAAAATAGGGAACTGGCACTGTGGCATCTTGTCAATAGGTTAGTTCCGGAAATCGCATAAAAACGCCATGAAGTGTAACGAAACACAAGGCAAATGGTGTAAAAATAAGCATGGAGCATCAAAAATTATAGATACGTTCGAGACGTATCAATAATAACCACTTTATTATTGCCTCTCGGGCATATTTCCTTCACATCCACCAATTCACCACTACATCAAAAGGTGGTTCTTGGTCATCTTTATATTTTTTGAAGTATTTTTTAAATAATATTGTTGTCGGTTTTGTTGTCGGATAGGTTTCATGTAAATCAATTGGCATAAAACTATAAGGTATTTCTGTAATGTGTCCATTGAGCAAGAAGAAACTTATTCGTTCTCCTCAACAAGATGACGACACGATTGAAATCCATGAGACACTATAAACCTGGTATATCACTAAATATTACAAATTTTGTTTGGGGCCTAGAGGAAGGAAATTTCTCTCTTGATGTGTCCTGCACATATGACATTAACCAGGTGAAGAGGAAAACACATTTCTTAATGCACCTTTTATCAAGGATGAAGTAAGAAAGACGGTCTTCCAAATGGAGCACAAGAAGGCCCAAGGTCCGGACGATTTCTCTCTGAGTTGTACCAAAACTTTCGGGATGCTATTAAGTTGGACCTTCTAGATTTGTTTTAATCTTTGTGCCAAACATCTAGACTTGTTTCATCTTAATTTTTTTGAGATTATTTTATTATCAAAGATTAACGACGCGGAACGGATCCAGCAATACACGATCTACCTCCTTTATGTTAGGTTCAAAATATTAAAAAAAATCAGGTTTTAAAATCACAAAATAAAATGAGAAATAGTACTTATTTTTTGGCCGCATTTAGGGCCGACGAAGATGTTCCTTCAAGCTAGACGGATTGCGTCCCACGTTTGGTAGAAAAATATATAACCGCAAACAAAAATATTGCATAAACCTTACTACGATAAATTCTAAAAGCATAAGTAAAACTATAAAAAGTAATAAATGAAACATAAATAAAAAGAAAAAGGAAACAGCAAAAACAGAAGGAAAAATGCCGCGACTAGGCCGGCCCATCATCTTGAGGGTTTAGATGGCAACAAGCGACAAATTGGCCCGATGATCGCATGTCTGACATTGTAGTTGCGGGCTTTACCGGTAAGTGGGCTTTCTGTTCAACTGTTTTTTTACTCCCTCCAATCAAAAATAAGTGTTGATGATTTTGTAATAACTTAATATAAAATTATCGACACTTATTTTCGATGGGAGGGAGTACTTCGGCCGAACTATTTCCAGGCCAAGTTTGATCACACTGACCGACGTCCTCCTTCCTCCTGCCCCGCCGATCAGATTCGTGGAGCAAATGTGCTCTAATTCATGCCCCCAGGACAACAACGAATCTTGCCAGATGCATGTTTTCGTTCTGGAACTTCAAGAATCAAGATAGGATTAAATAGTTGCGTATGGAATGGTTGCTTGCGGTACGTAAGCTGCAAACAGAAATGGTCTGGTTGCACACGGCGAAATCTTGAGCTATCGACCCAATTTCTCTTCGCTCACAGAAAAAGGCAGAATCCTCAGTTATCCACTCGCTCAGCGGTGCTCGTCTCGCCCTTAGGACTAGAGCTGCATACAGAAAGGCAAGATACGTTGGCAACTTTAGGCGGCAACCTAAGCACTCTACTTGATTATGCTCATGTTTAATGACACCAGCTTATCATCGTCATCATCAGCCCTCCTCTGTCTGTCGCTAATTACTAGACGAAAATGACGTACATCTGCTCTCTTGCTCACCCTTCTCGTATACATACATAATGAGCAGTGATGCGCACGAAAGAGATGCATATGTACTCTCTCGCGTGCTGCCGAATCCACCATGCCTGAATGAAACGCTGGGCGCACGTACATACGGTTGCTTCACTTCTCTGAATGAAACACAAGTTGCAAGCCGTATTGATGAGCAGCGACTGTCGCTGGCCAGTGAGCAGCAGCGACGGTGCCGATACGGTGTTTGAAGCTGCGCCGCCCTGCGCTATTACGCTCCGTTGTCGAGAGAGTGGCGTTGTGCGGTGGGCATTCATGTCGATCGAGAGAGTAGCAGAAGTGGTCCTCTGATCCTTCCACTCCGTCCCTGTCTTGTGTATGCGGCGGTCTTCAGGGTCTTCCCAAACGCAAGAGCCGATGGACCGGCAGCGACGTGAATCGGCATCATCTTCCATGTACGTACATCAGTCGATGCGCTGTTCTGTAGCTTGAATTAATCACGATGTTCATATGCTTGTTTCTACACAGTTATGGGAGGAATGAGATCGACTTGGCGCTCGAACGAAGAAGAAAGGCCACCATCCGATGCTTCCGATGCTTCCAAAACAGTCTTTGCGAGTCCTGTGCGTGCCTTAATTTGGCATCCGGGTATGGCGGAAGGAGCTTGCATCTGGACTCCGCGGCAGCTGATGTGTCGATCGTAGTAATCTCGCTCTTGTCCCTGTCCAGTTCTTGCCCCCCTTTCCGTGCGGAATCTGAAGATAATTGACTCGCAATAATGTGAAGTAAACTGAGTCCCTTCGCAGTCGACTGCAGCTGATCTTCAGATACGAGAGACCCTTATCGTGTTTGGAACACGACATCGCGTGCAGCCATCTGTGGGAAGACAACACGGACTTTACAGCCTTCTTGCCGTGCATGAAAATCAACGTTTTTGTTTCCTTGTGAGTACACGGAGCCCGGAATTCGTGATCAGCTTCCCGGCGCAATTTTGGCCTGCCTCGCCCTTCTTCTGCGTTCATCGCTGTCAAGTCCTGCTGTTTACTGTAACTGTCGACCATGCTTCGGTCGTCAGTCTATCCATGGTCCAGAGCGAGTCTTACCGTTTCGACCTCATCCTACGGTTCTAACTCAAATTGCTTTGATAAACCCTAAGTGGCAAATTCTGCCGGTTTGTAAGTTTGAATTATTTGTATTTCGCAGCCTCTTGTGGATACACTATATAACCAGGGAGAGTGGGTGGCGCGATATATGATTTCCTTATCTTCGTTTGTTGTTCTTGCTTTACTGCACTTTCCCTTATATGTAATTACATACTTTACAATTTCAATCTGCTGCGAAAAAATCCCAATTTCTGTCTTTTTTTCTTTAATCTCCTGCATCACACCCGTCATATCTATGTTGGTATCGGATGTTTTCTATCCATAACAACCCCCACACACACCCCACCCTAGAAACACCGCTAACACTACTAGGAAAACAGCTATAGATAGCAGAGCTACCCGTAGCGCATTTAAAAGGTGGTGCGCTACGGGTATTTACCCGGAGCGTACCGTTCACAATGCACCACGATTATGTTAACTATCCGCAAAGCATCACTATACACCGTGAGCTATGGGTATGTGCACTTCGACAGGAACCTCCCTTCAGCAACGCATCGATGCGTTGCCGAATGTCCAAATAAGTGTTGGTAACATCTACACCAACGGATATAGTATGCGTTGCCGTTGGTGGCGTTGCAAGGGTCTACAACAACACATATACATGCGTTGGTAATCGACCCGAAGAAACGTTGTAAAATACCAACGTATATAGTTAGAGCCTAACAACACTTCATATGCGTTGGTGGTTACCTTGCATGAATGGATTTTAAATTGACATAACAGATAATTGTGAATGCTTATATGGGTGTCCAGATAGCTCGAAAAAATAGTAATAGTTTATATATTGCCAGCAACTCATATATTAAATTAATTTTGTAGCTATACAAAGAACATTATCCAATGAATACAAGACGTGCATATCTGAAAATTACATTCCAAAATCGTAAGGTACAACTATCTGGCAGTAGCACTATTCTCGAAGATGCTCTCAACATCGCAGCTATGCATCACCCATTTATTGTGTGAATCTACAACAAGAAGACAAATTGATACGAGTAACATACCATTAGTGGGGCAAAAATAGTTAATAAACTAGTATTTAATATAGTTGCAACATACAAAGCACATCTTTGAGCAAGTAAGGAAGTTGATGCGCATCTTCTATGAGCACCGAGGTCAAAGCAACCACAAGAAACCGAGAATTCTTTCGGTCATATACATTCTGTTATTGCAGAACATTCTTGCAATTCCTATTCTTTCCAGATCTTATTAATCTTCCTAGACTGCCACAATCGTTGAGGAGAGCTTACTTGGGAGTTCAGGCTGACTTGCTTACATGAGATAGCTTAGTACATTTGATCTCTGACTAAACCTGCTGTAGTTCAGAGAGTAAGAGATTAAATGAATATATCAGATAGAACAAAAGATGTGTCATAGTAATTGACTAAGCATTTTCTTTGGACTAAACTAGTTCAGGGAGTAGAACTTTTAAACTAATCTAGCAGAGAGAATGTAGTAATTGGCTAAGCATATATGTCCTATGCTAACTCAGTGCGCATCCTCCTGGAAGTTAAACCGATAGTAAATCTCCAGAAAATAGAAATAATTCATTATTCAGAAGTAGCTGAGGTCAAATATACAAAATGCACATGAAACTGAATTCATATTTATTTTCCTACTTCAGTATCTATCTTCTAGTACATGCGAGATGCCAAGGCTAATATATTTGAGACCATAACAACGCAAGGACCAAAGACATCACCAGGCGGTACAGAATACCGAGATTTCTTTATAAACCCTTACACTGTACAATCATGGATTTTTATTTCTCATAGTAGCAGTACACAAATAGTAAAAGTTTAACTCTCGTCTGAAACTGCTAGCACACGCATGTTGTCATAAGAAACCAATGTAAATTTTAAAACCAGTGTGTATATCTCAAAACTTGCATACCATTTTTTTGTAAGGAAAAACTTGCATGCCATTGACATCCATACTTACGTAAATCAGCGAAGGCAAGATGAATATTATGATTTAATAAATTCCTTTGTTAGCACATGCATAGCAAGACTTAAACTGGTCGCTAAGATAGCTCTTCTATTGAATATATGGGAAAGAACACAACTGTGGCCTTAAGAAAAGAAAATGATTGCTAGGAACCTCATAAGCACAGCACAACCAATATTTGTTGATCATTTGAACAAAACGAGCTAGACATAGTTGTCAAATTTATGAAACCATAGACACAAGTTAAAGTTTGAGCACATCTTGCATATTGCACGAGAACAAATCGACCTACAAAACCTACCATGTTGTAAAAATTGGAGGAACACATCCTGTAGTTAAATTAGTGAAAAAGAGCAATCACACGTTAATTCCTGGTTACCTGATTAAGGGAGAAGCCGGGCGGGGGGCGGTGGTTGGTAGTTGGTACTCGTGGCAGGGGATCTGACAGTGAGCACCCTTAGTTGAGGGGAAGGAACAGAGGAGTCACATCACGGATCTATCCAGCATAACCTGAAATAATCAACAGATAAAGCCAATAAAGGACTGCAGACATCGGGTGGGGTGAGAGAAACTAAATCCAAGTGGTGCCCGTCGAGGCACATGATCTACAGTGCAGATGAGGCTCAATCCTAGGCATGGCGGGCGACGTCGGAATCCTCCAGCGGTGCCCGTCGATGGATGGCCGGCTACGGATGGAGTACTGTTTGGATCGCCGGCTCACCGCTGCACATAATTGACGAACTCTCAACATCTGAATCCCATTAGGCGAGTGCAGAGAAAGAAAGCACGGCCGATTGAACCCGGAAACGGTGAATAGACAAGATCGAGGTGGAGACTCGCACAGATGCTTACGAAGGCTGGTGGCAGCGGCGGCCGGGGCGTAGCGGGAGGAGAGGATCTGGCAGGGGCGTATTACTAGCGGAAGGAGAGGATCTGGAAGGGGCGTATTACTAGCGGGAGGAGAGGAACGGGATTGCGGGGCAGTAATGAAGGGAAGTTATAGATCGTGTCCTGTTTCTCCGATCACATTGGAAGTGGGGAGTTGTTTCCTTAGAACGCATGGTTAATCCGTTGGAAGATATGCGTAGCTAGATGGGGGGTCGTGGTGTAGTGGTGTGGGTCTGGAGGGCTCACGTCCCTCAACCTACCCGTAGCGCACGGGGTGAAGCATGCACTACGGGTAATTTATACTACTCAAGTGCGCTACGGGTAAGTTGGGCGGGAAAATAATTTAGAAAATTTCAAATTTTGGGACTTACCCACAGCACACGAGACCCATGCGCTACGGTTATTATGACCCATGCGCTACGGGTAAAATCACTTGAAATTTTTCCCGCACACCCCTCCCTCCGGGATGCCTTTTCAGTCTTGCGAAAAATAAAAGAAAATGATAAAAAACTTGAAAAAAAAAATCAAAATTTGAGACTTAATTATGTTATGTGATCTAGTTATTAGAAAAATAAAAAACTTAATTTTTGATATTTTTTACAAAAAAAATTATTTCTTGGTAAAACGACAATAACTTTTGCATAGGAAGTCGGATAAAAAAGTTTTTTATATGAAAAAAGTATCTACACGAAATTTTACATCCGATTTCAACGTCTTATGGTCATTTTGACAATTTTTTGAATCCCAAAATTCAAAAGGAAAGATGCAGTTTTTAGATGTTTTAGTTTTGGGTGCGAAAAAAATATATGAAATGGCATCACTTAGCCGTAGCGCATCCCACCGTGGTGCGCTACGGGTAAGTGTCAATCTAAAGGCATATCCGACGGGTCACGGCGTATCCAAAGAAGCACACAATCCGTGCCATCTTCAACGGAGCCTTCTGATTGGTTGAGGGGAGAGTCACGCGGATCCCTCTCTCTTTGTCCTTATCTCACCTCCTCTCTCTCTCTCTCTCTCTTCTTCCTCCTTATCTCACCCACCTCATATCTCTTCTACCTCCCTATCTCTCTCATACACACATGAGCATGAGAAGCTCCTCTTCGACGACTCCCCGGCGAGCTCCCCGACCAAGCTCCTTCCCAATGACTCCCGACGAGCTCCTCCCCGGCCAAGCTCCTCCCCGATGACTCCCGACGAGCTCCTCCCCGCGGCCAAGCTCCTCCCCGATGACTCCTGACAAGCTCCTCCCCGGCCAAGCTTCTCTCTGGTGAGCTCCTCTCCAATGACCTCCTCTCCAGCGAGCTCCTCTCCGGCGACCTCCTCCCCAACGGCCTCCTCTCCAGCGAGCTCCTCTCCGACGACCTCCTCTCCGGCGACCTCCTCTCCGGCAACCTCCTCTTCGATGAGCTCCTCTCCGCCGGAAGGACAACCACGGCAACCGGCGGCTGGCAGCCGGTGGCTGGCAGCGGCGGCGCCTTTTTTTGAATTTCGAAAAAAAATACCCGTAGCGCATCGGCCTAGTGCGCCACGAGTAGTAAATAAAAAAATCGATTTTTAAATTAAAAAATCCATCGGTAGCACACGAACCAGGTTACCCGCAGCGTAGCCCATGCGCTGCGGGTAACTAAATACCAGCAGCATGGTACCCGCAGCGCACTGGTCATGCGCTACGGGTAACTAAATTTAGTGCGCTGCGGATAGCCTTTTTCGTAGTAGTGTGATGGAACCGAGGCCGAAGCAACATTTGTCATTGACGACTGGTATATAGTACACGAGGATGAAGCATGGATGCATAGGCACTAAGGTTTATTGCTGCTGATCTTCACATACGAGAGACCTCAGTTTGGTGTGGCAGAGTAAAGACGCAAACGTGCCCCTATTCAAAAGACAACTTTTGTAGGACATTGCTTTCAACGAGTAGTGAGGGAAGAGAACGTGACTGCCACCTCCCTCCCGTTGCTCCCATGGGCGACGAGGAGGAAGCCCTAAATCCCTCTTCCCAACCCCTCTCTCGTAAATCTTCCTCCCCTCCTTGCCGCAAACAAAGGCATCGTGGGGCGAAGCCCGGGGATTGGTGGCTGCTGGGCTCCCATCTCTCCCTCGCGTGGAGGCGACGACACGAGCTATGGTGGCTGTGAGCGTTGAGGGGCGCGTATGTTACATCCGTTGGTTTTGAGAGTCAAATATAGATAGAAGTTAGAAGTGTGCACTTCATTCATTCATAGAAAATCTAGGAAAATTTGAAGCTTTTAATTGAACTTGTCAAAGTGGTTAAAATTTTACTTGATTTGATGCAATTGAAGTAGATCATCAAGTCGAGTGTGACAGAATTCAATATGACCGTTGTTAAGGACTCTTGTTTTGACTAAAGGAGGTTTACGATAGTTTGATGAGATCAAATTGAGGTAGAACTAAAATGTCAAAACATCATTCTAGGAGCCAACTTCTATTCTTACCATGATCATCATGGTATTCCCTATAGCAAATTCTTGAACTCGTGATGAGTATAAAGGAAGTCAGCACCAGTCTTATCAACTAATCTTTATCTTTCTTATTCTTGTGTATCCAAATCAATATACACCTAGAAGTAAAGGGGGGAGACCTATTCCTATTCAAGTGATATTTGCATCTCTGGAGCTAGAGACTTAAGTTAGAATCAAGTTAAATTTGAATTTGGAGGGGTCACTAGTACAAAACCCGCTATTGGAGACGAGCCCATAGTTTCCCATCGGTTGTAGCCAGCTATGAAAACCAGCTGTCTCTAATAATATTTACATTAGAGTCGGGCAGTAAACTAAACCGTCATGCACGATCATTTAGCCGGTTCCAAGATCCGGCAGTCACTGAATTACGTGTACGCGAGAAAGCTAGTATTCCCCACTGCCTCTCGTCAGTTGATGTGACGATACGGCAGAAACTGAAGGGGCACCAGTTCCTCAGTCTCTCCCCTGGAGCGTAGTACCCCTAGAGAGTAGATCCTCGGGTAATTTTTTTTGGATATCGATCATTCAAAATCATCTTCTTACTCTCTTTTGGATTAATTGTTTCTCACATCAGTGGCCTCTTCGATCTCCTTGTTGCATTGCACCTCTAGTATCTATCTAGATCTACAACATTTCCCGACAAGCTAAAGTTCTCAGTTTGGTCGATCGGTTCCCTAGTTAGTGTCTCGATTTATTAATTCTTTACTAGTAAGTATGCACGTGCAACGCACGTCTTCAAAACATAACAATCTCTTTCTTTTTTATATATAGTTTTTATTTATGCATATCTTAGTTAAAATTTAAAATGCTAAAATTGGAAATATTATAACTTATGCAACACGGATAAAGCATATTTTTCCATGACCTTTATGCTGCAGAGATTATGATCTGTTAATCAAAATATTGCAATGTGACCAAATGTAAATCTTGACATTAAGTTCCTAAACATTTCCTTGTGCAGCAAAACAGAATTTGGAGATGAATTTTTACTTAAAAAGGTTTGGGCAAAAATTTGGTAGCAGAATAAATGGAAGAACATACTTATTTTCAAAGTATTTAACATGGAGGTTTTTTAGCTCAAACCTAACAGGTTCAACTTCCATACAGGCATAATATTTGACACTTTTTTTTTAAAAAAAAGGCAGGTAACACACAAGGTTATAAGTAGTTCTACAGAAGTACAAGATATTAATCCTGGGGCACAATGGAAGCATTTTCTCGTGTCGTTGATCTTTCTTTTCCTTCCTGATATATTTGCAATTTCTGAACATGTAGCTAGAGCGTTTGTTTCTGATTGTTGGTTGTGCGTTGAGAATCTCTGGTTGCAGGTCCTGGTCACACTCACGGTAACTGAAAAGTTGGTCAGTGACACTACTACTGGTTAGAACCTATACACAAAATCAAAATATGCATAAGAACAAATACTGACTTGATGACTTAAAAACATAAGAGTTTACATTTCCTGACGAATTGCCTACGTCTGCTGGTGAATGTGAATTCTTACGTGTGAATTGCAAAGAAAAATCCACTCATAAAAGATAACATACTTTTCATTAATTCTTAGCTATATGCTTATATTTTACATAGCCATATAGAATCAGGTCTACTATTTTCCTTCTCGGCAGCAACATACCCTTAAATATCTGATGGCCTAGGATAATGCCACAACGTCTCTTTGAATCTTACTTGGTCTGTCTGAGCACCAGTACTATAGCAGGGACCTAAACCATAGTGCTGAGAGTATTACTCATGGCTACGATGATCACAACTAAACGAAGCATCAACCCGGTGTCCTTTTAGTTTCCAAAAAAAACTCACAAAACCAAACAATCCCCCGCAAGTACAGTTAGCCAATTTTTCGCTCAGTGTTGTCATTAGTCTTTGATTGATGTTACTAAGCTCAAACAAAATCCATGAATATTTGCAATACCAGAATCTAAATCCTAGGAAGGCATGGCAGGCTGGCAGATAGGGGCATATCCAGGTGATGCTTGCCGGGGTCACATGACATCAGGTAAAAGTTGATTTCTTTGGCACATTTTCTCCATTATAATGCGTGAGACCCCCCAACTTTAGATGAAAATTTTGTGTGATGTATAAAAAGACACTGGGCTGTTTTTGTTCTGGGTCCGCCCCGGGCGGCAACGCCGACCTGCTGGCCTGGTAGTGTCGATCTAGGATACGTGGTCGTGAGTGGGTCGTTGGTGCAGTGGCAGAGCATGGTGTTATTTTCATGTGCAACTTTGTTGGCTACGTAATTAAACATGTATGCTCCCCTGACAGAGCTACGGATGAATTCGCTAGAAAAACAAATGAACTTCATTGTAGTAACACTTAATATAAAAGGAAAAGGGCTTGCTGGTTGCAATCCAAAGTACTACAAAGTGTGTCTCTAGCAGCTAAGGAATATCATGATGAATAACCTACATCTCTAATCCATCTACAGACTCAAACATCTCTAGGATATGTTTTTCTTTCGAACATTAAATATGGAGAATTTCTGAAAATATTCTATATCGATTTTACAATGCATTGAAGCATCTTACAGTAGAAGGCTTACTCTAAATTCCACAAGAGTGAAGATAATTGGTTCCAATAAAACCAAAGTACCTAGAAACTAAAGAAGTAGGCATAACAATGAAATAAGGTGTGCACATACGTGGGTAAATTACATTACCTTTGGGCCCCACGACACCTTCATCTGATGAACCAAATCCTGAAGCAGGCTAATCTGGACATCATAAGTGAGTTGTCAGAAGCTTTGCACTAAACAAATCTATATGAGTGGATTTTTCTTTGCAATTCACACGGTTGTACCTGCACAATGCACACCCAAACAGATGAATCCTAGAGATAAATCTCGAAAGCTAACCGGACAATCAGTACAAACACTTGTCAGCGGCACACATAGCAAAAAGCTCGTATTGACATTTCAACAAACAATTGCTGGCTGCCGCTGAGATGCCACAACAACCACCTCTGGATCTTCCCAAAACCTGCCTTCCATAGTCGCGTGTCGAGCAGGCTCCCGCAGCCCGTCGCGGGGCATTGTCCGCGGCACCATGGCCTTTGTCTACTCGCCTGACTGACTTTTCTAACGCAGCTCTCGCTCCGGCCGTCGCGGAGGTGCCCGTCTGTAGGCTGTAGCCCACGGGTAGAGCGAGACGATGAGCCGCGTAGAGGAGGCGATCGAGGTAGATGACCCGTCTTCCGGGTCGTCGTGCGTCTCTGCTCCTGCCCCTCCCAAAACACAGTGAGGAGGCCTTGGAGCTGACACCCTGTACAGTCTACGTCTCACCGGGATCTAGATGGCTCCGCATCGGTCGTCGAGGAGGAGCCCGAGGCAACAGGATGGCAAGGCCGCAAGTCAGGCGCCGTCGCGTCGCGTGGGGAGCCGGCGGGGCAGGGAGGCAGGGAGCCAGGGGCGCAGGCGCAGCATGGAAGATGATGGCGTGATCTTGTCCAGATCGTGCGAGGTTGTTTCTCTGTGCGGACGGGTGCGCGGTTGTGGGCTGCGGGAGGGGATAAGGGCTGCCGTAATTTTGGGTGGAGAGGTGGGGAGAACGAACGAATATGGACCGTTTGATATACGCGAATAGACGGTGGAGATCTTATTTTCCTGTCAAGTTTGTGCATTTATAAGTAGTAGAGATAGAGATAGAGATTACTATGCATGTGTTTGAAGATGCGTGGAAATGGATCTGGAGCAAGTATATAGTGTATGTAGTCAGCAGATCTAGAGCTGTGGCCACTCAACGGCCATGCATCATCGTTCAAGATCATGATAATACTTGACTACATTGAGCACGTGGTTTGTTCTGGTTCATGATCAATTTAGCTTTTTTTTTTCTTCCATAAAAATTAATCACCCCTTTTCATGACGGCCTATAGGCAACTTTTTTACTTTTTTCACAGATTATTCCTTGTTACTTTAAGGAACATCTCAACAAATATGCAGACAAGTGGCAACATGCTATGGTTGCAGGCCATATGTTTTGAGTTTTACCTTGACAAGAAAGAAGCTAACACTACACTTATTGGACCATTTTGGTTAGGTTTCTTGAGAGCGCACAACATTAGTGACAATGATGTTGTCACATTTCAATTTCCAGGATTTGATGAAAGAGATAATGAAATTGCTGAAACTGATGTTGAGATTGATGAATATGAAGGACAGATTGATGAAATTGTTTTTAAACTAGCAGTTGCAGATGCTAATGGCAAAAGAAAATCATTCTGCAATCTCTCTAGTATAAATGTGTTATATATATATCACTGCTAGCTAGTCCTATAGTTTCATGCAACTATAAATTCATATTTGTTTCTTTATTTGTTTATTCTCATGTGTTTAATTATATGCCTGGTATACATAATTTAGGAGCCCTAAATGTGCCTCCATGCATTAGATGCATATTATACAAGACAGTGTTTACGGATATGCAATCCATTGGTGTCACAGACATGGATATCCTAGCATGAGAAATGATGAAAAAAGTTAACAACCTGCATGAAGACGATACGGATGATCCTCAATATTTTGTCCACAAAATTACTCAAGATAATATTTCTTTGCGGTACTGGGTAAGTGCATTTAGGATTTAATTAGTTCAGTAAGCATGTATGTTCTATTCTATAGGTGTGGTTGTCATACCTTAATACATATATGTATGTTTTTCATCCTTGTCCGGGTCGTGCCATCATCAATTGTACATGGTTACAATTACCGACGTACTGGTATAGCTCAGTACTTGAGCAGGGGTATGGATCAGCCCATTTCTAGAAATTACACAATTCATCATGAAAATATCAACAAGATTGTCTTCACGAATGGTTTGAAGAACTTCTACAACATCAACAACATTGGAGCAGGAGGGTTGACATAAAGAAGGACTGCATTGCCCTATTTGTCAAGAATACTGATGACTTTTGAATTATGAAAACCGAAGAAGAACAATACTTTTGGCCATTTGTGTATATGTGATTGGGTACTTGCAGTTAATTTAACTATATTAAGCATATATGTGCACCTTAAATTTTCTTTTCTTTTTTTTTGAATAAACTACAATTATCAGAGTTATTTCGATATCAGAGTGTTTGAACATATATGGGACAACCAAAAAAAATTACTACGTGATATATTTTCTTCAATCTATAAACTTATTTTTGGTTATATAACTTCATTTAACATTATTAAGCATGTATGCACCTTAAATTTTCTTTTATTGAATATAAACTACAATTGTCTAGAATTTGTGTTCATCCGGAGTCCTTCAATTTTAGTACGAACGGTTCAGAAATTTCAGTTTAAAGACAGGCAGATAATTTAGCCGTCTCTACGATGATAATTTTGGCGCTAGAATCAAAAAAAAAATTTAGGGCCCAAATTTAAGGCATGGAAAATTGGGGAATATAGGAAAATTTCCCTATCCCCCCCCCCCCCCCCCCCCCGACCTCTACCCATGCTCTTCCCCGCAAAATCCTCACCGCGTTGTCTCCCTTCTCGCAGATGGCCCTCATCCACTAGTGTCGGTCCCCTCCCCACCTAGTATGGATCCTTTTTTTAAAAGGTTTTAGTTTCTACCGAAGATTTTAGTTGCTGCCAAAGATTTTTTATTTCTAATCTCATAATTAGTTTTTGATCTGAAGATATCTAACTACAATCAACATTGAATTAAAAGTTGTTGTCAGTGTAGATGTAAGTCTTTGTAAGATCTTTTCAAAACTACTTTGTAGGATGGTGACCTCCAGTGAGGAATATTTTGATACACATATGTCAAGCCCCAACCAAAGTAGGCAGTTCATAGGTATAAGGAACATAAAAATGTATTATTTGATTTATTTATGTGTAGTAGATTAATAATATGGAGTATTAGCTTCTAGGCCCTACTCTTTTGGGTAAGAAATTCTTTGATAAACACTGCATCACTAGAAATATACACCTGTCATGAGAGAACCAAGACTTGCTTGACGATTTCTGCCACAATGCTAATAAAGATCGTGTGAAGTTTTATGTTCATATTTCAAAGAATTGTAAATTGGCAAGATGAATTGTTTGATTTTATAATCATGCACAATTACCACTTTTGTGTATATAATTACTAATTGTTTACAAATTTGTTTTATTTTAGGAATTTGAAACTAAATTGAGTATAAGATACCTAAGGAGGTTCCTTGATGAACCTATTAAGGTGTATGCTGAGAAGTTCACAATCAATAAGAATACTAAGATTAGAATGAACATGGTAGAGGGCACAAACAATGCACAAATAACAAGTGGGTGGAATGATGATGTGATCAACTACATCATAAAAGAGGGAGACATCATTGCTCATGGCCCTGCAGTGAGCATAGCTCCAGTCTCGAAGGCGGCCTCTTCTCCCCCAGCAGGCTCTAGGAGGTGCGTGGCAAAGCTCCTGGCAGCCTCCCTCCAGACGTCGACTCAGGCGAGCATGATGACCCGAGGCCAGAGAGTCGGCGGTGGTCGGGCAGGAAGGGTAGTGTTGTCTCCTTAGGGTAGCTACTCCTCGACCACCGTCGACTTCCCCACCATCGCGCTGGCTTGGACACAGTCGTGAGGTGGTCCACGAGTGCCACCCGTGAGGCCACAAATTCGCCGCAGACATGCTTCCCGGTAATTGTTGGGGCTTCAACATGCAGCCCCTCGAGCTCACACAAGAACAATGGAGAGACAAGGATATTTGGTGCCGGCTACCTTACGCACCAGCTTTTCTTCTCTCTATTCTCCTTATCTCAAAGCAAAACATGATACATGGCCTTAAGTACTGATGCACACGCACAACTGAGGCACCACATCCGCCACTACCTCATGCACGCACACCACTCTGGCCACTAACTCAATTAACTATGCATGCACGCACTAGCTGGCCTGATCAATCTCCTAGAATCGCTTTAGCTACAAACGGCCAGGCCACACATGCGGATATGCAGCTAGCTTAACAACCCATGCATGACTGACTTGCCGGATCACCCGGCTCCACTAGAGCATGCAGGCCATCACACTTCTCAGCACACGTCTTGCCTCTTCTCGCGACGGCCTGCATCACACTGTACCACAGCATCACGCCTTGCCACCGCATCAGCTCGGCATCTTGCCATTTGCATCTGAACTGAAGCTTTACCGGCCTACAACTTACTAGCTATCTGAACTATATGCAGCAAACTAGAAAAAGCAAACTAATATGCAGATACAATCAAGATTAAGTGCTAACACCGGTAAGCTCTAATGCCTCCCCTATCTCGTCATTGCTCATATCCGAAGGAGGGAGGCGTCGTGTGAAATCGGCCACGGCCTCGATTTCCCACTTCGAGGGATTGGTGGAGAAGTGGATAGCAACGACATCAATACTATCCCAATGAAGAGTAGTGAGGAGGTTGTCGTGCTCCTGGCAGCAGCTCACTCCCGACGGATGAGCCTTTTAGTTGGCTTTGCGGCAGATCGAGTTTCACATTATTTTTCTCTCTTTTTACTTGATGTGGTTTGTTGTCTCTCTTTTTTCTTGATGTGGTGAGTTTTTTTCATTCCTCTCATGCACACAGATGTGGTTTGCTTGCCCCCTATTGAACATAGTATTTGGTTATCTAGCTGCTATGTGAGCAAATGTGGTGTCCAAATTAAAAGATCATCGATACTTTATTCTACTCCAGTAATTATACAAATGAATCCACTCTCTCGAGCAGCAGCATTCATGGAGGTGTCGAGCTAGGCAGCCGCGGACTGCTCGTCAGTGCCTTTTTTGCGAGCAGGAACAACGACATTCCAACCAGTCCCGAACTAGGAGAAGGAACAACTACAAGTGTGGAAAGGGGTTTGATCCAACAATAAGCGACAATATGTAGATAATTTTCCCTTATTTTTATTCCCTCTCTATGAAACAACCCAAACCGCCATGTTGTAGCCGTCAGTCATCCGGAAGAATCCAACGGATGCTATGCAGCATCCAACGATGATGGATGCATGCGTAGCTATCCATGTGAACAACAAATGCACTCTCATTTCACATATGTGAGGAGGATTAACACAAGATATGGACAATAGGTATGTAGAAACTTTTAAATATATTTCACTTGCTTAGTGTTGTAGCATAGAACATTATTAACACAACATTCTATTTATGTAAGACCTGGATACCATGCCCATGAAAATAGTGGTTAGATAAAATTTTATGTTTGGAAACTTGGTTATGCTGAATTGAAACCAAATGAAGTATCTGAAAGCCACTTATGAGAACTATCAAATGCAATTAAACGATATGTCTACACAATGACACATTCTACTATCACATGAGAAAATTGCAAGATGGTGTTTTTTTTACTATTTTTCAATTATTTCGAACTTTATTTATGGTAGTTTAAGTTGACATACAGTGTCTACTCTATTTCAGAAATTTTTTATGACTTTCACAGATGACTTCCTTTTGGGGTTTATACATGAACCAGTGAGGGTAGTCGTAAACGATACAACAAGTAGGTAAACGAAGTATGTGACGATGAAGTACAGTAAAGAGTCAGGAAAATCTATGATCTTAAGTGGTTGGAGTGACACTGTGCAAAAGCACAACTTAAAGGAGGATGATGTATGCGTCTTTAAGTTGGAGATGAGAGGATTTCATCTTTTAGAGACCCTACTGCTTCTCTTAAGCTAATTATTCATGTAATTCCTCTTTAGGTTTAAATCATGAAGTGAACTTGCGAATAAAGACTATTGTATTGGAAATAATATGTGTTGTAGCAAATACTGCATAATTAATGTATATATGTAGAGTTTTGAACTTTTCTAGATGTTCCGCAGATTAAATTTCGACAGTTGTACAATACTACCCTACGAAGGTTGTGGCCGGTTGTAAATAGTAGTCATGTCCGGTGGAATCATACTTACTCCGGAATACGAATTGTATCTGATATTCATACTACTTGAGCCGACTAGGAATAATAGCCGTCTCGGATACTCATGACATTGGAGACCGTGCGTTTTCATGGCTGTCGGAGGGCTGTGATACTAGATCCGGTTTCTAAAACCAGCTCAACACTAGTAGAAAATTGGTCTTTGGTCTAGCACCAAAATGACATCTGTCCCGGTTTGGTTTGTTAATGGGGACCAATGACAGACATTGGTCTCGGTTCGTGCCGCCTAGTGGTCGGTCTTGGTTAATTTCAGAGAATCGGTCCCGATTTGTGGCATAAACCGGGACCAATGCCCTCCCGCGTGGCACGTGGCTCTCTACGGAGCATTGGTCCCGGTTCATGCCACGAACCGGGATCAAAGACCCTCCCCTGGCTATAAATTGATACCCAGCCATTTGCCCTTTGCCACAAAATTTTGCTGAATTGTGTGTGAGGTGTGGGTGCTAGCTTTTTTTTTCCTTTGATTGCACACAAGGTGTTCGACGAAATGTCCAAGCCACATTTAAGTTTGCACAACACGGTATCCTCGGCCGAGGTTAGCAACCTTATCTTCTTCATATGTAACTGATACAAAAATATTGCATGTATCCATGTAGGGTGGTCATTTCACTATTCATGATGTTATTGTAATAGTTAATTATTATAACGCAGATCGATGCGCGGATGCGATGGATGTACGACGACCGACGCGATTCCGATTTTATTGCAGGCCTGCATAAATTTATGGGATTTCTATTTTTGTGCCCTCGGGTCCTTAGTTCTACTCAGTTTTTCCCAGCTCCTTAGTTTTTCCTCAGTTTTCCCCAAGCCCTTGTCTGAAACCCTCACAAGGAGCTCGGACGGGAGGAATCCCGTTCAGTTGACCGTTCTGTGCTGACGAGTGGGGCCGCGTCGTGTGGGGCTGGTAGAAAGGGACCGCGTGGGACAGGACGAGACCGTGTTTGGTCATACGAGCAGAGCGGGGGCCGTAGCGTGTGGGGTCGTAGCGTGTGGAGCCGTGTGGGTCCAGGACATGGGCACGAGTTGTTTCTGTCTCTTTCGCCCAGATTAGCAGTTTTCAATGCACCTTTTTCCTCTCTCTCGCTCGATCTCATTCATTCTTGATTGCCCAAATTGGTAGCAAATCTAGAGCAGCTTCTCGTTCTGTTTTTTAACGCCATTCATTTCTTTATGCCTTCGTTTTTACCCAATCAGGTAGGAAATCTAGGGCACAAATCCAGAGAAAATATAGGATAAGCTGCATACAGCAGCCAATATAGCATAGATATCATCACGACAGATCCAACAGTACTACCGATAGATCCAACATAAGCTATATTTTACAAGAATTTAAGCTTGGAGGCTGCGCAGGTGAATCCCAAGTGCTTTGTGTTTGGTCATGAACGCATGCACGTTCACGGTCGTTCCAACTCTAGCGCCGCCAATGGCTCTGCCAATGGATTCAGCATGGTTCACCAGGCAGTTGAAGTCGGTGGCGCGGAGCCTCCTGTTGCAGAAGGGGCTCCTGTAAACGCCTCGAGCAAAGTGGCTATCGTAATGGCCGGACTGCAGCCTCCTGAGGACGTGATGAGTCTTGGTGTGGAAGGACTCATCGTCGCCGTCGACGTTGCTGCTCTGCACCTGTCACGTAGCACCAAAGATCGAAAAACACGGAGTCAATTGCAGCGATGATGGAACAGAGAGTGAACAAAAGATCATGCATGATAATATGGACACGAAAAAAAGAGGTAGCCTCAGTTTCATTGGACACACTTATATCCAGGATTTGAGTCACTGAACCAAAGATCATGCACAACAAATTTGTACACACCAATTGTTCAATGACCAAACCCTGAATCAATTTGTGCCCAAATATTCATCACCATCGGCACAAATTAACCGGATGGGATTGATTACTCACATAAGTTTACCGAATCTTAAACAAAAGCAAATCACAAACACTAATAACGCAAGATCTAGAACTGGGAACAGACGAACCCTAATAACGCAAGATCTAACACAAAAGGATTGAACTAGGAACAGACGAACCCTAATAACGCAAGATCTAATACAAAAGGATAGAACTAGGAACAGACGAACCCTAATAACGCAAGATCTAACACAAAAGGATTGAACTAGGAATAGACGAACCCTAATAACGCAAGATCTAACACAAAAGGATTGAAATAGGATAAGAACAAGGGAACAAAGGGTTACCTCCGGCTCGTCGTCGACGATGCTGGTGTCGTAGGGGTTCTCCGGCGCGACGTACGACACTGGTTCGTACGGGTCCCAATCGACGGGGGCCTAGACGGCGGCGGCGGCCGATGCGCCGGTGGCTGATGCGCCGGCGGCTACGTCGGAAGCAGCGACGGGGGCCTGGACGGGGGCGGCGGCCGATGCACCGGTGGCTGATGCGCCGGCGGCTACGTTGGAAGCAGCGACGGGGGCCTGGACGGGGGCGGCGGCCGATGCGCCGGCGGCTGATGTGCCGGCGGCTACGTCGGAAGCGCCAACAATGGGCATCTCATTCTTCTCTATCGCCGGGGTTTTTTCTTCGGTTGTGGAGAAGATGATGGGACAGGAGAGGCGGTTGCAGTGAGAATGAGAGAGTGGGCGAGCGTCGAGGGAGAGAAAGAGGGGCTCTATAAAGACGAAGGTGGCATGTACCGCAACACGCGTCCGCGACATGAGGCTAACCCTGGGACGTTTGGTGTACTCAGTTATAACCTCGGGCCTTATACAAAAAATTTATCTGTACTCAGTTTTCCCCTCGAGTACTTAGACTGGCAAGTGCAATATACTCAGTTCTACCCTCAAGTAGCTAGTCAACAGAGAGTCAACAAATGAGATTAACATAGCTAATTGAGTCATTTCATGCACAAAAAAATCCAAAAAACATAGTGGCACCTACTCATGGAGTCTTCCTATGCAACCTGCCACCTAGGAAACCTTAACAAACATAGATAAATCAAGTTTTACCATAAATTGCCACTTCTCAGAATCACTAGTAGCTATGAAGATGCATGGTTTTCCACTCAAACCCATTTGCAAAACATCTTCCCCAAAACATAGTTTGTCTAAATGAGGCCATAATTGTCACACTCATGTATATTTGAATTGCAAATAATTTGATGTAGCCTAATATGAATTATATTGTACAAAACACGCATTTTTCATTTTGTAATTCTTTTGTTTGAATCCCTTAGTCTATTTACTATTTACATGCCCTTGGTTTCTTAGTACTACTCAGTTTTGCCCTCAAGTACTGTCACAAATGCTCACAGAAGCCCAAACTTATCCTGATTGGTTCAGCCGTTGTCACACGGATCGACTCCACCAACCGTTGATCCACTGATCTAACGGGCAGTATACCCCTCTCCGTCTCTTCGTGGCCACCCCTCTCTCTCCCTTCGTGGCCACCCCTCTCTCTCTCTCTATCGGTGGATGATACGTCTCAAACGTATCTATAATTTTTGATGCTCCATGCTTGGTTTTACACCATTTGCCTTGTGTTTCGTTACACTTCGTGGCGTTTTTATGCGATTTCTGGAACTAACCTATTGACAAGATGCCACAGTGCCAGTTCCCTGTTTTCTGCTGTTTTTGTCTTTCAGAAAAGCTACACAGGAAATATTCTCAGAATTGGACGAAACAAGTTCGGAAACTCCTATTTTTCCCGGACGAAGGACGAGGACCAAACGGGAGCCAGAGAGGGGCCAGAGGCTGGCCACACCATGAGGGGGCGTGGCCCAGGCCCTGGCCACGCCCACCTGTGGTGAGGAGCCCCTGGTCCACTCCTGACGATGCCCCTTCGCCTATAAGAAGCCTCCCGACGGAAAACCCTAAAGGAATCGGCGTTTTTCCCAGAACAGTTCCGTAGCGCCGCCGCCGCCGTCGACAAATTTCGGGGGACAGAAGTCTCTGTTTCGGCACCCTGCTAGGACGGGGAAGTGCCCCCGGAGCCATCTCCATCGGTCTCCATCGCCGTCTCCGCCATCTCCATCGACCTCACCGCCATCTCCATCAACCTTGCTGTCTCTTATGATGAGGAGGGAGTAGTTCTCCCCCGGGGCTGAGGGCTCTACTGATAGCTATGTGGTTCACCTCTCTCTCCCATGATGTGATCTTTATGTGATCGTGAGCTTTGTATCTAGTTGAATTGGTAGATGTTATTATTCAGATATTATGCTACTCCCGTGCTTTATATTTGTAATCTTCGGAGATACCTTGTATCATGGTGTGAAGGTGACTAGTGTGCGCGTCATGTGTATCTTTTTGGTTAATGTCTCTATGAATTGCTGGTGTTTGTTGGAACCATCTAGTGCGTTCATGGTGATAGTGTGGGACAATCTAGTTTGGGTACATACGGACTTTGAGGAGTGCTTCGTAGCCCTACGCATGATTAGTGTTCGTTTTCCATTGGAGAATTGTTTTGAGTTGCATATTGATGACAGTATCTATTGGTTCAATTATGTTATATTTGTTGGAAGTGTGTCCACTAGTGAAAGTATGATCCCTAGGCCTTGTTTCCAAGCATTGCACACCGTTTAATTTCAGTTTTGTTACATATTTGCTTGCAGCGATATTTATTTCAGATTACATTTACTACTTATAATCATCACTACTACTTGTATTTCACTATCTCTTCACCGAACTAGTGCACCTATCATCTGACAAGTGTATTGGGTGTGTTGGGGACACAAGAGACTTTCTGTATCATAATTGCAGGGTTGTTTGAGAGGGATAGTTTTGACCTCTTCCTCCCTGAGTTCGATAAACCTTGGGTGATCCACTTAAGGGAAACTTGCTGCTGCTCTACAAACCTCTGCACTTGGAGGCCCAACACTGTCTACAAGAACAGACTCGTGCATAGACATCAAGCTCTTTTCTGGCGCCGTTACTGATGGCTGGCATGTAGTTGATGATGATGATTATAACCAGTCAGTTGGGAACCCCAAGCGGAAGGTGTGATGAGCACAGCAACAAGTTTTTCCCTCAGTTAGAAACCAAGGTTTATCGATCAAAGAAGAAAAAGCCAATACGACTGAAGGTGATGCTTGCAAGCTTCGCGACAGCTCCAGACAATTTATATGGCGCCTCGTCCAAGCTTTGCTTTGCGAGCAGCAACGTGGAACCTGCACACAACACAACCAAGTACTTTGTTCCCAACTTACGATGAGGTTGTCAATCTCACCGGTTTGCTTGAAACAAAGGGTATGAGCGTATCGAGTGGAAAACAGTAGAAGTATGCGAGTAAAGTAAACAATGCGAGTAAAGTAAACAGGTGATAGCAATATGATGGAAATAGGACCGAGGTCCACAGTTCACTAGTGGTGTCTCTCCATAAGATAAATAACACATGCTGGGTAAACAAATTACAGTTGGGCAATTGATAGAATAAAGATAACGTGATATGTCAAGAAGATCACTATGCGATTTACTCTGGGAATTACAACAAAATACATAGACCGCCAGCCAACTGCATCTATGACTAATAATCCACTCACGGGGATATCATCCGAACACCCCATGAGTATTAAGTTGCGAATAACAGATAATTGCATTAAGCAAAGTGTGTAATGTAAACAAAGCATATGCCCTCGAGCATATGAATGTTATTTTCTCCCTAGTGGCAACAGCACATCTACAACCTTAGAGGTTTCTGTCACTCCCCCAGATTAAATAGAGGCATGAACCCAACTATCGAGAATAAATACCCCCTCTTGGAGTTACTAGCAACTACTCGGCCAAGATAGCTACTAACAACGGAGAGCATGCAAGATCATAAACAACATAGAGATAACATAAGATATATTTCAGTATAGCAACTCAATCATAACACCAATATTCATCGGATCCCAACAAACACAACATGTAGAATTACATAACGGTGATCTCAATCATGTAGGGCAGCTCACGAGATCTAAACATGAAGCACATGGTGGAGAAGACAACCATCTAGCTACTGCTATGGACCCATAGTCCAAGGTAGACTACTCACTCATCGCTCCGGAGGCAAGCATGGCGATGAATAAGACCTCCGGTGGTGATTCCCCTCTCCGGCAGGGTGCCAGGAAGAGCTTCTGGACCCTCCCGATCTCGGGTCGATGACGGCGGCGGATCGCGATGTGTTTCTGGAAAATTGATCGGGTACTTAGGTTTTTCCCGTCGGGGGGTCTTTATAGGCGAGGGGCATCGTCAGAAGTGGACCGAGGTGGTCTCACACATAGGGGGCGCGGCCAGGGGCTGGGCCGCGCTGCCCTGGTGTGAGGGCCCCTCGTGGCCCCACTCCGTCTCCTCTTCGGTTCTCTGGAAGCTTCGGTGGATTTCTGGATGTTTGGCTTTTGTTTCGTCCAATTCCGAGAATATTTCCTGTGTAACTTTTCTGAAACACAAAAACAGCAGAAAACAGGGAACTGGCACTATGGCGACTTGTTAATAGGTTAGTTCCGGAAAATGCATAAAAGTGCCACGAAGTGTAACAAAACATTAGGCAAATGGTGTAAAAACAAGCATGGGGCATCAAAAATTATAGATACGTTGGAGATATATCAGCATCCCCAAGCTTAACTCCTGCTCATCCTCGAGTAGGTAAGTGATAACAAAAGAAATAATTTTTTAGGTGACATGCACCTACACAATCTTGATCATATATGTAAGCATTTGTGAGCTGGGATTAAAAGAACTTAAAACATGGGCATGAAAGATATAATCTTGACAATAAAAACTTAGCAACCATGTTATAAACATGAAAATGAACACAAACAAAAGATCATGAAAATAAAACAATGAAAGTCAAACGTGTGTTCAAATCATAAGGAAAAACATACAAATGGTTTTCAGCTTGTCCTTCATGGAGAGCAAAACATAAATGCATAGGACACCTTCAAGTTTAAGAGGGCGACTAGATACAAATAATTTAAGAGCAAGTGAAACCAACAATATGAATCAATCAATGAAAACTTTGGGACAATGCACATTATACTAAGAATGACAACTATGCTCTCTTAATGGTGCATAAAGATAGAAGGTGGTGACTCAACATGAAAGTAAAAGAAAGGCCCTTCGCGGAGGGAAGCAGTGATTAAAAGTTTTATAACCTTCAAAAATTATGGTACTTACCGACTTTGAGCTCTTATTGCCCCCATCATAAGCATCTTGAATGGTTAAAGTTAATGCGAGAACAATTATGATGCATATGCTTAACAAATCATAAGTTGAAAACCTCGTGTCCCGTGAATACGAGTACCCAAACCTCATGCTACTTTACTTAGAGTCCCAATCAAGCTCTTGTCATTGTAAGTATACACGTATCATCGAGAACCGCCAACGGGGTACCTCCGTGCCCGATGACATGGAACAAGCCCACATCAAAATGACAGGACAAGCAGACAATGAACACCTCGACATCTCTTTTATTTACCATTTGTTTAGCTTTTTATTTTGAGATGCATCGTCGAATGTCCACTATGGGCATGCTGCAAATTTCCACCATGAATTATGCATGGCTTAGATTGGCGGCCCAGGCGTTTCTCTAACACATATACAAACTCCATGATCTCGCAAGATTCCCAATTCATTTCACACTGCGAGTATCCATAAACAAAAGATCACGATATCAACTCAAATAAGAAGTGCAATGTTGAAAGCTTGCCCCATGACGGCATGGCTGGGCTAGTCTCTAACTTACAACTTGCAAGCATAACAACTCAACATAAGAGACCACAATGTCAAATTTTTAAGAACAAGAAAAAGTAAAGTGTGCCTTCCGGTTCGTGAGAGCTTTACTGACCAATTTTCGCATAACACTGGTAAGAGTTTAATTTGAAGAGAAAATAAAAGCAAGTCAAATTTACTTGGAATAGCAAATTGCTAATAGGTATGTATGGTGGACACTTTGGCAAACTTGGTTTTTAGGAGTTGGATGCACGAGTAGAGCTCATACTCAGTACAAGGCGAGGGCTAGCAAAAGACTGGGAGCGACCAACTAAGAGAGCAATAACGGCCATAATCATGCAAAGCGACAAAGCGACATTAAAAGAAGCATAAGATGGCATCAAAAGTCAAAACTAAATGATCATAGAGGCTATTGGCGACTTTGTAAGAGTCTAACATGTGTGAGCATGCGCCAAGTCATCCCAAATAAAGCATCAAGGAGAAAACCAAAATAATGCTTCCAAATGATAAAAACAACGCATGATTTTTTTCAAAGGCTCATTAAGCAATCTCAGTTATTTGAGACAAGTCATGCTACAGCAAAACCACTAAGCATACTATCAAAAAGACATCAAGCATGACATGAAAAAGCCTAAGCCGCAGTCTACACAAGCTCCTTCTTGTACCACTTTTTTGCATAAAGCTTTTTCTCTTTTCCAACACCATTTTAACTTTTTTAATCCAACTGACGAGGTTCTAACTCGGCAATGCCCATGTTTAAGGGCTTTCGATCTAGGGAGCGCATTGGGGCGCTTGGCGGATTCGATGGCTTCAGACAGAAACAGGGGGTGCACACGAATTTACCCAGGTTCGGCCCCCCGGAGGGTAAAGACCTACATCTTGCTTGTCTGATCTTGTATTGCTGGTATATGTGGAGCTGTTACAATGGCGCGCAGATGCAATCTGGCGGAGGTGGAAGGAGATGGTGTGGCTAGCCTATGCGAGATTGTGTTGTGGGCTATGCGAATCCCTCGTCTAGGGGGGCGCCCTTGGTGGCTTTATAGATGCAGCCAGTTAGGGTTTACAAATATTTCTTGCCTTCTACTCCAAGTCGAAGTGCTGGGCTTTGCGGGCTTCGTGTATCCGTCGAGCGGGCTTCTTCCTTGGCAGGAACCAGGTAGGCAAATATCGAGGACCGAGGGGTCATACCCTCGTCAGTAGCCCCCGAGTGCCTGGGATAGTCAAAGACTATGGCAGGGACTCTAATCCGAGATTCTCCTTGACGTCGTAGTCTTGTATGTCGCGCGTGAGGGCACCAAATAAAGCTCTTGCATGTTGTGGTCGGTGGAGTCGCACGGTGTCCGAATCATGGTGATGATGTTGTCGAAGGCTTGCTGTAGGCGATGTCGTGGTCGAATGCTTGTTGTAGGCGATGTCGTTGTCGAGTCAGAATATGTCGACCCGAAGTCGACGTAGCAGACGGAGCGTCGTTGACGATTTAGAAGGCCGCTAAAGTTAACAGCGTATGGCGCAGCCCCCAAGCGTGCTGCCCACGCCGGTCGAATAGATGTCAATGCGAGGCACAGCCCCCGAGCGTGTTGCCAACGTCGGGCGAATAGATGTCAATGCGAGGCGAAGCCCCCGAGCGTGTTGCCAACGTCGAGGTGGAGCCCCCAAGCGTGTTGCCAACGTCGAGGTGGAGCCCCCGAGCGTGTTGCCAATGCCGGGTGAATGGTTGAGTGGAAACAGCGAGACCCCGAAGTGCAACGGGTAAAGGCATGGTACCCGACGCGTCCGTCGGGATACTTGAAGCGTCCATATGTACGGAATTATCTCAGCAGAGCACGTATAGGTGTGTTGCCGGGCCAACAGTGTTGATAACTGTGGACTTGCGAATTATCTCAGCAGAGCACGTATAGCTGTGTTGCCGGGCCAACAGTGTTGCTAACTGCGGACTTGCGAATTATCTCAGCAGAGGACGTATAGCTGTGTTGCCAGGCCAACAGTGTTGCTAACTGCGGACTTGCGAATTATCTCAGCAGAGCACGTATAGCTGTGTTGCCGGGCCAACAGTGTTGATAACTGTGGACTTAAAGCGTCCGTAGGTACGGAATTTTCTCAGCAGAGCACGTATAGATGTGTTGCCGGGCCAACAGTGTTGATAACTGTGGACTTACCTTCGTATTTGACATACGGCATCCGAATTGGTATATTGCCACCAGAATTCGGGCATTAAGCGTAGCCCCCAAGCATATCGCTAACGCTGGGCGAATAGACGCCAATGCAAGGCGAAGCCCCCGAGCGTGTTGCGAACGCCGGGGCGAAGGAGTGTCAATTCGAGGCACATCCCCCGAGCGTTTTGCCAACGTCGGGGCGAATAGACGCCACTATGAGATGCAGCCCCCGAGCGTGTTGCCAACGATGGGGTAAATGAATGCCGATTCGAGGCGCCGAAGTATGTCATGGTGGAGTGTCAATGACTTTGATCCCTGTAGTCGAGGAGGTAGATACCTCGCACTCGACGGTCGTTAGGCGAATAGACATATGTATAATATGAAGGCAAAACACATGTATGATGTAAAAGCAAAGCCCCCGAGTATCGGTTGCTGAAAGTGTCGAAAGCATACAGAAAGCAATGAAAGTAGTCAACTCATAGTTGAGGAAGACTTAGCTTTGGTATTTTCTCCCGGGGTGACCCCTAATATTTTCTCCCGGGGTAGCTCTCGTCGTCATCTTTCCAATGGTGGTGGTCTCATGTCGTTCAGACACTCCTAGCAAAAGTTATTGCAGTTCAGGATCAGGCTGTTTTACCTGTTAGAAAAATCGTCGAAGCGTTGGCTCCGAGGGGTCGAAGAATGTTGGGCGAAGTCTTTGGCTCTGCAGGGGTCGAAGAATCTTGACGCGGAAGGTCGAATGTCTTGGATGATGGCATGGTCGAATTTGTTGTTGCCAGCAGGGTCGAAGATCATGAGACACAAGGGTCGAAGTTCTTGAGACACAGGGGTCGAATTTCTCGAGACGCCGGGGTCGAACTTCTTCAGACGCCGAGGTCGAATTTCTTGAGATGCCGGGGTCAAATTTCTTCAGACGCCGAGGTCGAATTCTTGAGATGCCGGGGTCAAATTTCTCGAGACGCCGGGGTCGAATTTCTTCAGACGCCGGGGTCGAAGTTCTTGAGACGCCGGGGTCGAATTTCTTCAGACGCCGAGGTCGAATTTCTTGAGACACAAGGGTCGAAGTTCTTGAGACGCCGGGGTCGAATTTCTTTAGACGCCGAGGTCGAATTTCTTGAGATGCCGGGGTCGAATTTCTTCAGACGCCGGGGTCGAATTCTTGAGATGCAAGGGTCGAAGTTCTTGAGATGCCGGGGTCGAATTTCTTCAGACGCCGGGGTCGAATTTCTTGAGACGCCGAGGTCGAATTTCTTGAGATGCTAGGGTCAAATTTCTTCAGACGCCGGGGTCGAATTCTTGAGATGCAAGGGTCGAAGTTCTTGAGACGCCGGGGTCGAATTTCTTCAGACGCCGAGGTCGAATTTCTTGAGATGCCGGGGTCGAAGTTCTTGAGACGCCGAGGTCGAATTTCTTCAGACGCCGAGGTCGAATTTCTTGAGATGCCGGGGTCTAATTTCTTCAGACGCCGGGGTCGAATTTCTTCAGACGCCGAGGTCGAATTTCTTCTTGATGCAGACTCGAATTTCTTCTCGATGCAGACTCGAATTTCTTCTCGATGCAGACTCGAATTTCTTCTCGATGAGGAGGTCGAATCTCTTGGCGACGGCGGCGACGAAGACCATGTCGGCGGAGTCGAAGGCCATGATGGCAAACTTGAAGATCTTGGCGATGGATCTGTTGCAGCGTTGATGGAACCGGCGAATCCGTGGATCCAGCGCCCGTCGTCCCCACGGTCGGCGCCAATTGACGAGGTTCTAACTCGGCAATGCCCATGTTTAAGGGCTTTCGATCTAGGGAGCGCATTGGGGCGCTTGGCGGATTCGATGGCTTCAGACAGAAACAGGGGGTGCACACGAATTTACCCAGGTTCGGCCCCCCGGAGGGTAAAGACCTACATCCTGCTTGCCTGATCTTGTATTGCTGGTATATGTGGAGCTATTACAATGGCGCGCAGATGCAATCTGGCAGAGGTGGAAGGATATGGCGTGGCTAGCCTATGCGAGATTGTGTTGTGGGCTATGCGAATCCCTCGTCTAGGGGGGCGCCCTTGGTGGCTTTATAGATGCAGCCAGTTAGGGTTTACAAATATTTCTTGCCTTCTACTCCAAGTCGAAGTGCTGGGCTTTGCGGGCTTCGTGTATCCGTCGAGCGGGCTTCTTCCTTGGCAGGAACCAGGTAGGCAAATATCGAGGACCGAGGGGTCATACCCTCGTCACCAACTCTTTTGAGGAAAACCAACATGGTCCAGAGGCAAAAATACACCTTTATAAATAAATATAAGAAGATCTGAATGCAAATCAAGGCGAAAATGAAAACCAAAAGTAGTAGCAGAAAAAGAAGAACACTCGGTTTTTGATAAGAGTGAAAACTAGAGCGTTCTTGGCAAATGAAAAGCAAGGCAACTTCTCCAAAAGAAATTTGTTGGGGTCCAACCATTTATTGCAGCAAACAAAACAAAACTAATAATGAAAACTAAAACAACTGACGCTCCAAGAAAAACGCATAGTGCATGAAGCAATAAAAATATAGTGTCTTGAAAGGTGACCTGATTTTTGCCGATGAAGAAGGGGTGCCTCGGGGGCATCCCCAAGCTTTGACGCTTATACTTCTTGGATATTTCTTGGGGTGATGCATGGTCATCCCCAAGCTTGAGCTTTTGTCCATTCTTCAACTCATCTCATCATTCTCCAATCCCTACACTTGAAAACTTCCTTCATACAAAACTAAACACAAATATATTAGCAACATTAGTGTAAGCATAACATATAATCAACCTCTTTTTTCTTCAGGTTTCAACCCAAAACCACCACATATAAAGTATATACTACTGTAGCAACTTCCCCAAAAGTTCCGTGATCAAAAGAACTCAAAAAGAAAGCGATAAAGCGGCAAACACAAATATTGGCAGAAATCTGTCAAAACAGAACAACTGACAAAGGTCGAATTTTTGAGGTGTTTTCTGTTGCTCAAATCAAAAAGTGTTCAACTAATGAAAGTTTGGATAAAACCTGGGGCATATGCACAAGAAATCGCAGGTCCAAAAGATATACAGAGAATTTTCACGAATTTTTACGGTGCAGCACCGAAAACAGTTTCAGGACATCAACATTCCCAAATCTTTACCTCACTCAAATTAGAGGCTTCTCTTGGCACAAAAATAAAATAAAAATGATAAGGAGAGGTCATTACAGTAGTAATGACTTCAAAGACTCAAATAAAAGCAAAAGTACTGAAAAGAAAACATTGGGTTATCTCCCAAGAGTGCTTTTCTTTAACGTCTTTGAGCTAGGCGCAGAAAATTGCGAATCAAGTAACATCAAGAGATGAAGTGCTAGGATCAGCGCGTGCCTTACGTCTTCCTTTCTTACCTTTGCTCTTTACTCTAGGAAAGACGTGGCTATTGCAAGGTGGCGCAATAGGAGTGCAGATAAAATCACTATTGTTCGTGCTAGTAAAGTCACACAACTTGGTGTTTTCACGATTAGCCATTTCAGCAAAACTAAAAGTAGACAAGTAAAAACAACTATCAAGGATTCTAATTTTTTTGGGTTTTTGATAAAACGATGCAAGTAAAAATAAAGTAAAGCAAAACATAAAACAAAGTAAATGATGTGCATGCGAAAAACTCCCCTTGCAGAAGTCTTCTTTTTCCTCCCCGGCAACGGCGCCAGAAAAGGACTTGATGGCTGGCGTGTAGTTGATGATGATGATTATAACCAGTCAGTTGGGAACCCCAAGCGGAAGGTGTCATGAGCACAGCAGCAAGTTTTTCCCTCAGTTAGAAACCAAGGTTTATCGATCGAAGAAGAAAAAGCCAATACGACTGAAGGTGATGCTTGCAAGCTTCACGACAGCTCCGGACAATTTATATGGCGCCTCGTCTAAGCTTTGCTTTGTGGGCAGCAACGTGGAACCTGCACACAACACAACCAAGTACTTTGTTCCCAACTTACGATGAGGTTGTCAATCTCACCGGTTTGCTTGAAACAAAGGGTATGAGCGTATCGAGTGGAAAACAGTAGAAGTATGCGAGTAAAGTAAACAGTGCGAGTAAAGTAAACAGGTGATAGCAATATGATGGAAATAGAACCGGGGTCCACAGTTCACTAGTGGTGTCTCTCCATAAGATAAATAACACATGCTGGGTAAACAAATTACAGTTGGGCAATTGATAGAATAAAGATAACGTGATATGTCAAGAAGATCACTATGCGATTTACTCTGGGCATTACAACAAAATACATAGACCGCCATCCAACTGCATCTATGACTAATAATCCACTCACGGGGATATCATCCGAACACCCCATGAGTATTAAGTTGCGAACAACAGATAATTGCATTAAGCAAAGTGTGTAATGTAAACAAAGCATGTGCCCTCGAGCATATGAATGTTGTTTTCTCCCTAGTGGCAACAGCACATCTACAACCTTAGAGGTTTCTGTCACTCCCCCAGATTAAATAGAGGCATGAACCCAACTATCGAGCATAAATACCCCTCTTGGAGTTACTAGCAACTACTCGGCCAAGATAGATACTAACAACGGAGAGCATGCAAGATCATAAACAACATAGAGATAACATAAGATATATTTCAGTATAGCAACTCAATCATAACACCAATATTCATCGGATCCCAACAAATACAACATGTAGAATTACATAACGGTGATCTCAATCATGTAGGGCAGCTCATGAGATCTAAACATGAAGCACGTGGTGGAGAAGACAACCATCTAGCTACTGCTATGGACCCATAGTCCAAGGTAGACTACTCACTCATTGCTCCAGAGGCAAGCATGGCGATGAAGAAGACCTCCGGTGGCGATTCCCCTCTCCGGCAGGGTGCCGGGAAGAGCTTCTGGACCCTCCCGATCTCGGGTCGACGATGGCGGCGGATCGCGATGTGTTTCTGGAAAATTTATCGGGTACTTAGGTTTTTCCCGTCGGGGGGTCTTTATAGGCGAAGGGGCATCGTCAGAAGTGGACCGAGGTGGTCTCACACATAGGGGGCGCAGCCAGGGGCTGGGCCGCGCCGCCCTAGTGTGAGGGCCCCTCGTGGCCCCACTCCATCTCCTCTTCGGTTCTCTGGAAGCTTTGGTGGATTTCTGGATGTTTGGCTTTTGTTTCGTCCAATTCTGAAAATATTTCCTGTGTAACTTTTCTGAAACACAAAAACAGCAGAAAACAGGGAACTGGCATTGTGGCGACTTGTTAATAGGTTAGTTCCGGAAAATGCATAAAAGTGCCACGAAGTGTAACAAAACATTAGGCAAATGGTGTAAAAACAAGCATGGAGCATCAAAAATTATAGATACGTTGGAGACGTATCAGTTGCCGGGGAGGTAAGGTAAAAGGTACTCACATCCTTTGGTTACTAAGTCTTTTAGTTGCTGGTGAGTGCTCGAAGTTATTTCCTTTAGATTCTGCAATTATATATCTTTTTGTTTCTTCTTTTTATTTTCACTAGTTAGGCTTAATGGAAAGTAAGGAGTTCTTTAGTCTTTTTCCAGAGTTTAGATTTGAAGAGAAAATTGAAAAACCTTTGGAGCTTATTTTGCATAGCAATGTTATTAGTACGAATGCTTTGAATATCGTTATTGCTAATGCTATAGAAAAGTCTAAGCTTGGGAAGCTGGTTTTGTTAAGCATGATATTTTTAGTTCCCCAGCTTTAGTGGAGAAAGTTTGCTCTGATGATATTTTATCTCCCATTTGTGATGTTTCTAATGATGCTTGTGCTCCTCATCCTTTTAAAATACCTATGAAGATTGCTGAACGTGCTATGGATAACTGCTATTTAGGAGATGGAACTGTCCATCCTGGTGATCATTTGCTTTTTATACATGAATTATGCGAGTTGTTCAAGTGTGCAGGTATTTCAATGAACCGAGTTAAGAAGAAGCAATTCTCTTTATCACTGAAAGGCAGAGCTGAGGAATGGTATAAAACACTGAAGGATGGTCGATCTATTGACTGGGAGGAAATTGTACCTCTCTTTTATTCTAAATTCTATCCTTCTAGTGAGGTTTATAAAGATAGGAATTACATTTATAATTTTCATCCGCATGAGGGAGAAAGCATTGCCCAAGCGTGGGGAAGATTGAAGTTACTAATGCACAAATGTCCTATTCATGATCTTCCCCGTAATATTGTTATTAATAATTTTTATGCAAGGCTTTCAGGATATTACAAGGACTATCTAGATGCATGCTTTGATGGGTCTTTCACAAGCAAGGATGTTGACACCAAGTGGGATCTGCTTGAAACAATTCAAAACAATATTGAAGGTTGGGATAGCGACAAAGGTAAAGGATCGGGTATGAATTACGAGTTCGATTGCATTAAGTCTTTCGCTGAAACTGCTCATTTTCAAGAGCTTAGTGCTAAGTATGGTCTTGATCCTCAAATTATGATTGATTTTTTTAAAGCCTTTGCTTCTCATATTAATGTTCCTAAAGGAAATGGGGACGTGTATCATGAACCTTTTAAGGACACTTGCATAGAAAGTGATATTGTTGTTGATGATTGCAATAAACATGATCAAACTTCTAAAAATCCTATTTCTTATAAGCATGTTAATTTTTATGGAGTGCATAGACCTTGTGAACAGAGTTACAACAAGGAAGATTATTGTATCCACCACGCGAATGAAGAAACCCGTATGTAGCTCAGGGCTCTAGATGAGCTTGGTGAAAAGGTTTGTGAGCTTTATCCTTTTCTTTGTGAACTTTACGATAACACGGGTCACTTTAATTTTCAATGCCCATTTAATCGAATGAGTACCGTAAATTTGTATTGTGATGACAAGATTACTCTCAATCAGCATGATGAGCTTACTTTGTTTTTGGAGTGTGAGGAGATATCTAGAAAGACTTCTTTGATAGATATGAGAGATGTTGATATTAATAGCACCCTTTGTGGTTGTCGTCTCTATTGTGCTAAAGATTGCCTCACAAATACTTACATACAAAATCTTATAAAATATGATGGTTTGCCAAGCTATGACAGGACTAATAGATGTTTCTATCTTATTAATAGAGAGGAGGAATCCTCCAAAGTTTCTTCTGTTGTTTCTGTCAGTAAACCAGATTATGTGGAGAAGATGCCTTTCCCTCCTAAAGGATATGTGGAGAAGATGCCCTTCAAGTCTCTCCCTCCTAAAGGAGAGAGTAAGAAGAGTAAGAGTAAGAAGGAGAAGAAGAAGAAGAGGAGTAAAAGGCGAGAGGAAACGGTATCTTCCCCTAAGCATGTTGCTCCTATTATAGATTATGATAATTCTGATTGGGATGATGTTCCCATGCCTGTTACCTATGTTAGTGATCATGATTGGGAAAAGCACTCTACTTTTGATATTGAAAATCTTTTTGGTACCAATTCTAAGGTTAATAATTGTTGTACCATTAGTACTATCCATGTTCCTCCTTATGATGATATGTTTGATGAATATGCTTTGCGAAATAGCTGTTCTCTCGCTTATGATGATACTAAACCTCTAGTTTATGATGGTTATGATGATGGGTATAATATTTTCAGTTCACCTACTTTTTAGGAGAAAAATAGTTATGATTATAATATGCCTCCTGTTTTTGATGATTATGGTAATGAGAATAATTATTCTGTTGAATCTGCTCCTACTACGATTGTTCATGTGGGGAGTATTAATTCTTTTATGCATATGGCTCATGATAGGGATGCTTTATATGATAGTTATATTGTTAGTTCTATTCATGATGCTACTGAAAGTTATTACGAGAGAGGGAAACATGGTTTGATGGATCTCAACAATATTGAGTTTCCCCTCTTTATGTTACAATTCTTGAAGTTGTACTTGTTTTGCCTTACTATGCTTTTTGCTTTGCGCTTTCATGACTTGTCTCTTTACAAGATTATTTTTCATAGGAAGTGGTTCAGATTTAAATGTCTTTCACATTTGATTTTTGATGCTCTCTATTGCTTCAAGTTCTTATATGGCGCCTTTGCCTCAAGCTCTTATATGGTACCCACATGAGCATCTTTGCAAATTACTGCGCCTAGCTCAAAGGCGTTAAAGAAAAGCACTTTTGGGAGATAACCCAATGTTTTAATTTTCAGTACTTTTTCTTTTATTTGAGTCTTGGAAGTTATTACTACTGTAATAACCTCTCCTTATCCTTTTTATTTCGTTTTTGTGCCAAGAGAAGCCTCTAATTTGAGTGAGGTAAGATTTGGGGATGTTGCTGTCCTGAAACAGTTTTTGGTGCTGCACCGTAAAAATTCGTGAAAATTCTCTGTAAATCTTTTGGACCTGCGATTTCTTGTGCATATGCCCCAGTTTATATCCAAACTTTCATTAGTATAACACTTTTTGATTTGAGTAACAGAAAACCCTCTAAAAATTCGACCTTTGTCAGTTGTTCTGTTTTGACAGATTTCTGCCAATATTTGTGTTTGCCGCTCGATCGCTTTCTTTTTGAGTTCTTTTGATCACAGAACTTTTGAGGAAGTTGCTAAAGTAGTATATGCTTTATATGTGGTGGTTTTGAGTTGAAACCTGAAGCAAAAAGGGTTGATTCAATGTTATGCTTACACTAATGTTGCTAATAGAATTGTGTTGAGTTTTGTATGAAGGAAGTTTTCAAGTGTAGGGATTGGAGAATGATGAGATGAGATGAAGAATGGAAAAAAGCTCAAGCTTGGGGATGCCCATGTCACCCCAAGAAATATCCAAGAGGTACAAGCATCAAAGCTTGGGGATGCCCCCGAGGCACCTCCTTCTTCATCGGCAAAAATCAGGTCACCTTTCAACACACTATATTTGTATTGCTTCATGCATTATGCGTTTTTCTTGGAGCATCTTTACTTTTGCTTTCAGTTTTATTTTGTTTTGTTTGCTGCAATAAATGGTTGGATCACATCATGTTCTTTTTGGAGGAAATGAACTTCGTTTTTCATTGCCAAGAACACTCTAGTTTTCACTCTTATCGTTCAACGAGTGTTCTCTTTTTCTGCTACTACGTTTAGCCTTTGTTTTTTGCCTTGATTTTTGTTTAAATATTGTTTTATCTCTGCATCAAGGTGTATTTGGACCTCTGGTCTATGTTGGTTTTCCTCAAAAGAGTTGTTTCGAAAAGGGTTCGAATGGTGTTGGAAAAGAGAAAAATTTTATGCAAAAAAGTGGTACAAAAAGGAGCTTGTGTAGACTACGGCCTAGACTTTTTCATGTCATGCTTGATGTCGTTTTGATAGTATGCTTAGTGGTTTTGCTGTAGCATGACTTGTCTCAAATGACTGAGATTGCTTAATGAGCCTTTGAAAAAAAATCATGCGTTGTTTTTATTATTTGGAAGCATTATTTTGGTTTTCTCCTTTGATGCTTTATTTGGGTTGACTTGGCGCATGCTCACACATGTTAGACTCATACAAAGTCGCCATAAGCCTCTATGATCATTTAGTTTTTGACTTTTTATGCCATCTTATGCTTCTTTTAATGTCGCTTTGTCGATATGCATGATTATGGCCGTTATTGCTCTCTTAGTTGGTCGCTCCCAGTCTTTTGCTAGCCCTCATTTTGTACTGAGTATGAGCTCTTATCGTGCATCCAACTCCTAAAAACCAAGTTGTTCCAAAAGTGTCCACCATACATACCTATTAGCAATTTACTATTCCAAAGTACATTTCACTTGCTTTTATCTATCCTTCAAATTAAACTCTTTTGGTGTTATGCGAAAATTGGTCAATAAAGCTCTCACGAACCTGATGGCACACTTTACTTTTCTCGTTCTTAAAAATTTGATATTGTGACTCTCTTATGTTGAGTTGTTATGCTTGCAAGTTGTAAGTTGGAAATTAGCCCAGCCATGCCGTCATGGGGCAAGCTTTCAACATTGCACTATCTTTCATTTGAGTTGATATCGTGATCTTTTGTTTATGGATACTCGCGATGTGAAATAAGTTGGAAATCTTGTGGGATCATGGAGTTTGTATATGTGTTAGAGAAATGCCTGGGCCGCTGATACGTCTCAAACGTATCTATAATTTTTGATGCTCCATGCTTGTTTTACACCATTTGCCTATTGTTTCGTTACACTTAGTGGCACTTTTATGCATTTTCCGGAACTAACCTATTAACAAGTGCCACAGTGCCAGTTTCCTGTTTTCTGCTGTTTTTGTGTTTCAGAAGTGATACACAGGAAATATTCTCGGAATTGGATGAAACAAGTTCCTGAAGTCTTATTTTACCCGGAAGCTTCCAGAGATCCGAAGAGAAGTAGGAGGGGGGCCACCAGGGCCCCACACACAGGGGCGGCGCGGCCAGCCCCTGGCCCGCGCCACCCCCGTGTGAGGGTGCCTGGTCCCTCCTCTGACATCGACCCTTCGCCTATAAAGACCCCCCGACGAGAAAAACCTAAGGGCCCGATCAGTTTTCCAGAATACATCGTGATCCGCCGCCGCCGTCGACCCGAAGATCGGGAGGGTCCAGAAGCTCTTCCCGGCACCCTGCCGGAGAGGGGAATCGCCACCGGAGGTCTCCTTCATTGCCATGGTTGCCTCCGGAGCGATGAGTGAGTAGTCTACCTTGGACTATGGGTCCATAGCAGTAGCTAGATGGTTGTATTCTCCACCATGTGCTTCATGTTTAGATCTCATGAGCTGCCCTACATGATTGAGATCACCGTTATGTAATTCTACATGTTTGGTTTGTTGGGATCCGATGAATATTGGTGTTTATGATTAAGTTGCTGTACTGAATATTATCTTTTGTTATCTCTATGTTGTTTATGATCTTGCATGCTCTCCGTTGTTAGTAGCTATCTTGGCCGAGTAGTTGCTAGTGACTCCAAGAGGGGGTATTTATGCTCGATAGTGGGTTCATGTCTCTATTTCACCTGGGGGAGTGACAGAAACCTCTAAGGTGGTAGATGTGCTGTTGCTACTAGGGAGAAAACAACATTCATATGCTCAAGGGCATATGCTTTGTTTACATTACACACTTTGCTTAATGCAATTATCTGTTGTTCGCAACTTAATACTTGTGGAGTTCTTGGATTGATTCACCACAAGTGGATTATTAGTCATAGATGCAGTTGGATGGCGGTCTATGTATTTTGTTGTAATGCCCAGAGTAAATCTCATAGTGATCTTCTTGACATATCACGTTATCTTTATTCTATCAATTGCCCAACTGTAATTTGTTTACCCAGCATGTGTTATTTTATCTATGGAGAGACACCACTAGTGAACTGTGGACCCCGGTCCTATTTACATCATATTGCTATCACCTGTTTACTTTACTCGTACTATTTACTTTACTCGCATATTATATTGTTTTCCACTCGATACACTCATAACCTTTGTTTCAAGCAAACCGGTGAGATTGACAACCTCATCACAAGTTGGGAACAAAGTATTTGTTTGTGTGTGTGCAGGTTCCACAACACCTTCAGTCGTCATTGTCTCTCTTCTCCCGTTCGATAAACCTTGGTTTCTTAAACTGAGGGAAAACTTGCTGCTGCACTCATCATACCTTCCTCTTGGGGTTCCCAACGGGCTAGTTATTCACCACGCACAAGGACAGTCTGGTCGCCATCAGAGGCATCAGCTCCTCGTCAACTTGGCATCATCAGCTATTTTTCTGGCGCCGTTGCCGGGGAAGAGAGAAGACTTCTGCGAGGGGAGTTCTTCGCACACACATTCTTTACTTTGTTATTTGTTTTGCTTTACTTTATTTTATTTTACCTGCATTGCTTTTTATATCAAAAACCCAAAAAAATTAGAATCCTTGGTAGTTGTTTTTACTTGTTTACTTTCGTTTTGCTGAAATGGCCAATCCTGAAAACACCAAGTTGTGTGACTTCACTAGCACAAACAATAGTAATTTTATCTGCACTCCTATTGCACCACCTGCTACTGCTGCAAACTTTTATGAGATTAAGCCTGCTTTATTGAACCTTGTTATGAAAGAGCAATTTTCTGGTGCTAGTACTGAAGATGCTGCAGCTCATCTCAACAATTTTGTTGAGCTATGTGAGATGCAGAAATATAAGGATGTCGATAGTGATATTATTAAGCTCAAGTTGTTTCCTTTTTCTTTGAGAGGAAAAGCTAAAGATTGGTTGCTGTCTTTGACTAAGAATAGTATTGATTCATGGGCTAAGTGTAAGGATGCTTTTATTGGTAGATACTATCCTCCTGCTAAGATTATAGCTTTGCGTAGCAATATTATGAAGTTTACTCAGTTTGATAATGAACATGTTGCTCAAGCTTGGGAAAGAATGAAATCTATGATAAAGAATTGCCCCACTCATGGACTGACTACTTGGATGATTATCCAAACTTTTTATGCAGGACTGAATTTTTCTTCAAGGAACCTACTTGATTCAGCTGCTAGAGGCACTTTTATGTCCCTTACCTTGGGCGCCGCGTCAAACTACTCGACAACATGATGGTAAATTATTCTGAATGGCACACCGAGAGAGCTCCACAAGGTAAGAAGGTAAATTCTGTTGAGGAAACCTCTTCCTTGAATGATAAGATTGATACCATTATGGCTATGCTTGCTAATGATAGGACTCATGTTGATCCTAATAATGTTCCTTTAGCCTCTCTAGTTGCTCAAGAAGAGCATGTTGATGTGAATTTCATTAGAAACAATAATTTTAACAACAATGCTTATAGGAACAATTTTGCTAGTAACAATTATAGGCCGTATCCTTCTACCAATGGTAATGGTTATGGTAACTCTTATGGTAATTCCTACAACAACACTAGGGCCGCGCCCTCCGAGCTTGAGGTAATGCTCAAGGACTTCATCGGTAAGCACATTGCTTTTAACAAGTCTGTTGAGGAAAAGTTAGGCAAAATTGATATTCTTGCTTCTAAAGTTGATAGCCTTGCTCATGATGTTGAATTTCTGAAACTAAAAGTGTTTCCTAATGATGTGAAAGAGAGCAATGTTGTTGCTGCCGCTAATGCAATTCAAGTTGGAATTGATGAAAATATTAGATTGTTAGCGGAATTGCATGCCAGGTGGGAAAGAGAAGATGAGATGGCTAGAGAGATGAAGGTATGTACTATTACTACCTCTAATGATGTTGCTCCTACTGGTAGCAATCCTCTTACTTTGATTGGTGTAGAGAAAACTCCCACTCCCTGTGTTAAAAAGCCTAAAACTGCCAAAACTTTTTTCTCAAAAGAGTGCTGAAATTTTTCGGAGTGTGGGAGATGATAGCTCTATTTCTTTTAATGATTTTGATGTTGATGGCTGCAATATATCTAAAGTAATTTTGTTCTTGCAAAAGCTTGCTTTGACTCCCAACGCTAGTTCTTTAAATATTGCTTTTACTAAGCATATTACCAATGCTCTCATAAAGATTAGGGATGAAAAGTTGAAGCAAAAAGCCTCTGTTCCCAAGAAGTTAGAGGATGGTTGGGAACCCATCATTGATATGCATGTTAATGGTTATGATTGCCATGCTTTATGTGATCTAGGTGCTAGTATTTCTATCATGCCTAGAAAGATTTATGACATGCTTGATTTACCACCGCTTGAAAAGTGTTATTTTGATGTTCCTATTGCTGATGTTGCTAAGAAGAAACCTTTGGGAAGGATTAATGATGTTGTTATTTTGGTTAACAATAACCTTGTTCCGGTTGATTTTCTTGTTATGGACGTTGAATGCCATGCTTCATGTCCTATTATTTTGGGAAGACCCTTTCTTCGAACTGTAGGTGCTATCATTGATATGAGGGAAGGCACTATCAAATATCAATTCCCACTTAAGAAAGGTATGGAACACTTCCCTAGGAAAAGAAAGAAATTACTTTTTGACTCTATTCTTAGAGCAAATTATGAGCTTGATGCTTCATCTCTTGATAATACTTGATTCGCACTTTTCTGCGCCTAGCTCAAAGGCGTTAAAGAAAAGCACTCTTGGGAGATAACCCAATGTTTTCTTTTCAGTACTTTTTCTTTTATTTGAGTCTTGTAAGTCATTACTACTGTAATGACCGCTCCTTATCTTGTTTATTTCGTTTTTGTGCCAAGAGAAGCCTCTAATTTGAGTGAGGTAAAGATTTGGGGATGTTGCTGTCCTGAAACTGTTTTCGGTGCTGCACCGTAAAAATTTGTGAAAATTCTCTGTTTATCTTTTGGACCTGCGATTTCTTGTGCATATGCCCCAGGTTATATCAAAACTTTTCTTAGTTGAACACTTTTTGATTTGAGCAACAGAAAATCCCTCAAAAATTTGACCTTTGTCAGCTGTTCAGTTTTGACAGATTTCTGCCAATATTTGTGTTTGCCACTTTATCGCTTTCTTTTGAGTTCGTTTGATCATGGAACTTTTGGGGAGGTTGCTACAGTAGTATATGCTATATATATGGTGGTTTTGAGTTGAAACCTGAAGCAAATAGAGGATTGATTATATGTTATGCTTGCACTAATGTTGCTAATAGATTTGTGTTTAGTTTTGTATGAAGGAAGTTTTCAAGTGTAGGGATTGGAGAATGATGAGATGAGTTGAAGAATGGACAAAAGCTCAAGCTTGGGGATGCCCATGCATCACCCCAAGAAATATCCAAGAAGTACAAGCGTCAAAGCTTGGGGATGCCCCCGAGGCACCCCTTCTTCATCGGCAAAAATCAGGTCACCTTTCAAAACACTATATTTTTATTGCTTCATGCACTATGTGTTTTTCTTGGAGCGTCAGTTGTTTTAGTTTTCTTAGTTGGTTTAGTTGTTTGTTTGATGCAATAAATGGTTGGACCCCAACAAATTTCCTTTGGAGGAGATGTACTCGTTTTCATTTGCAAAGAACGCTCTAGTTTTCATTCTTATTAAAAATCAAGCGTTCTTCTTTTTCTGCTACTGCTTTTGGTTTCCGTTTTCGCCTTGATTTGCATTCAGATCTTGTCATATCTTTTCATCAAGGTGTATTTTTGCCTCTGATCTTCATTGGTTTTCATCAAAAGAGGTGTTTATAAAAATTTCAAATGGTGTTGGAAAAGAGAAAAAGCTTTGTGCAAAATAGTGGTACAAGAAGGAGCTTGTGTAGACTGCGGCTTAGGCTTTTTCATGTCATGCTTGATGTCTTTTTGATAGTATGCTTAGTGGTTTTGCTGTAGCATGACTTGTCTCAAATAACTGAGATTGCTTAATGAGCCTTTGAAAAAAATCATGCGTTGTTTTTATTGTATGGAAGCATTATTTTGGTTTTCTCCTTGATGCTTTATTTGGGTTGACTTGGCGCATGCTCACACATGTTAGACTCTTACAAAGTCGCCAATAGCCTTCATGATCATTTAGTTTTTGACTTTTGATGCCATCTTATGCTTCTTTTAATGTCGCTTTGTCGCTTTGCATGATTATGGCCATTATTGCTCTCTTAGTTGGTCGCTCCCAGTCTTTTGCTAGCCCTCACCTTGTACTGAGTATGAGCTCTACTCGTGCATCCAATTCCTAAAAGCCAAAGTTTTCCAATGTGTCCACCATACATACCTACTAGCAATTTGCTATTCCAAGTAAATTTGACTTGCTTTTATTTTCTCTTCAAATTAAACTCTTACCAGTGTTATGCGAAACTCGGTTAGTAAAGCTCTCACGAACCGGAAGGCACACTTTACTTTTTCCTGTTCTTAAAAATTTGACATTGTGGTCTCTTATGTTGAGTTGTTATGCTTGCAAGTTGTAAGTTGGATTCTAGCCCAGCCATGCTGTCATGGGGCAAGCTTTCAACATTGCACTTCTTATTTGAGTTGATATCGTGATCTTTTGTTTATGGATGCCCGCGGTGTGAAATGAATTGGGAATCTTGTGGGGATCATGGAGTTTGTATATGTGTTAGGGAAACGCCGGGCCGCCAATCTAAGCCATGCATAATTCATGGTGGAAATTTGCAGCATACCCATGGTGAACATTCGACGACGCATCTCACAATAAAAAGCTAAACAATATAGCAAATAAAAGAGATGTCAAGGTGTTCATTGTCTGCTTGTCCTGTCATTTTGGTGTGGGCTTGTTCCATGTCATCGGGCACGGAGGTACCCCATTGGCGGTTCTCAATGATATGCATATACTTACAATGACAAGAGCCTTGCTTGGGACTCTAAGTAAAGTAGCATGAGGTTTGGGTACTCGTATTCACGGGGCACGAGGTTTTCAACTTATGATTTGTCAAGCATATGCATCATAATTGTTCTCGCATTAACTTTAACCATTCAAGATGCTTATGATGGGGGCAATGAGAGCTCAAAGCCGGTAAGTACCATAATTTTTGAAGGTTATAAAACTTGCAATCACTGCTTCCCTCTGCGAAGGGCCTTTCTTTTACTTTTATGTTGAGTCACCACCTTCTTTCTTTATGCACCATTAAGAGAGCATAGTTGTCATTCTTAGTGTGATATGCATTGTCCCAAAGTTCATTGATTGACTCATATTGTTGGTTTCACTTGTTCTTAAATTATTTGTATCTAGTCGCCCTCTTAAACTTGAAGGTGTCCTATGCATTTATGTTTTGCTCTCCATGAAGGACAAGCTGAAAACCATTTGTATGTTTTTCCTTATGATTTGAACACACGTTTGACTTTCATTGTTTCATTTTCATGATCTTTTGTTTGTGTTCATTTGCATGTTTACAACATGGTTGCTAAGTTCTTATTGTCATGATTATATCTTCATGCCCATGTTTTAAGTTCTATTGATCCCAGCTCACCAATGCTTACATATATGATCAAGATTGTGTAGGTGCATGTCACCTCAAAAATTATTCTTTTGTTATCACTTACCTACTCGAGGACGAGCAGGAGTTAAGCTTGGGGATGCTTGATACATCTCAAACGTATCTATAATTTTTGATGCTCCATGCTTGTTTTACACCATTTGCCTATTGTTTCGTTACACTTAGTGGCACTTTTATGCATTTTCCGGAACTAACCTATTAACAAGTGCCACAGTGCCAGTTTCCTGTTTTCTGCTGTTTTTGTGTTTCAGAAGTGATACACAGGAAATATTCTCGGAATTGGACGAAACAAGTTCCTGAAGTCTTATTTTACCCGAAAGCTTCCAGAGATCCGAAGAGAAGTAGGAGGGGGCCACCAGGGCCCCACACACAGGGGCGGCGCGGCCAGCCCCTGGCCCACACCACCCCCGCGTGAGGGTGCCTGGTCCCTCCTCTGACATCGACCCTTCGCCTATAAAGACCCCCCGACGAGAAAAACCTAAGGGCCCGATCAGTTTTCCAGAATACATCGCGATCCGCCGCCGCCGTCGACCCGAAGATCGGGAGGGTCCAGAAGCTCTTCCCGGCACCCTGCCGGAGAGGGGAATCGCCACCGGAGGTCTTCTTCATCGCCATGCTTGCCTCTGGAGCGATGAGTGAGTAGTCTACCTTGGACTATGGGTCCATAGCAGTAGCTAGATGGTTGTCTTCTCCACCATGTGCTTCATGTTTAGATCTCATGAGCTGCCCTACATGATTGAGATCACCGTTATGTAATTCTACATGTTTGGTTTGTTGGGATCCGATGAATATTGGTGTTTATGATTAAGTTGCTGTATTGAATATTATCTTTTGTTATCTCTATGTTGTTTATGATCTTGCATGCTCTCCGTTGTTAGTAGCTATCTTGGCCGAGTAGTTGCTAGTGACTCCAAGAGGGGGTATTTATGCTCGATAGTGGGTTCATGTCTCTATTTCACCTGGGGGAGTGACAGAAACCTCTAAGGTGGTAGATGTGCTGTTGCTACTAGGGAGAAAACAACATTCATATGCTCAAGGGCATATGCTTTGTTTACATTACACACTTTGCCTAATGCAATTATCTGTTGTTCGCAACTTAATACTTGTGGAGTTCTCGGATTGATTCACCACAAGTGGATTATTAGTCATAGATGCAGTTGGATGGCGGTCTATGTATTTTGTTGTAATGCCCAGAGTAAATCTCATAGTGATCTTCTTGACATATCACGTTATCTTTATTCTATCAATTGCCCAACTGTAATTTGTTTACCCAGCATGTGTTATTTTATCTATGGAGAGACACCACTAGTGAACTGTGGACCCGGTCCTATTTACATCATATTGCTATCACCTGTTTACTTTACTTGTACTGTTTACTTTACTCGCATATTATATTGTTTTCCACTCGATACACTCATAACCTTTGTTTCAAGCAAACCGGTGAGATTGACAACCTCATCGCAAGTTGGGAACAAAGTATTTGTTTGTGTGTGTGCAGGTTCCACGACACCTTCAGTCGTCATTGTCTCTCTTCTCATGTTCGATAAACCTTGATTTCTTAAACTGAGAGAAAACTTGCTGCTGCACTCATCATACCTTTCTCTTGGGGTTCCCAACGGGCTGGTTATTCACCACGCACAAGGACAGTCTGGTCGCCATCAGAGGCATCAGCTCCTCGTCAACTTGGCATCATCAGCCGCTAATCTAAGCCATGCATAATTCATGGTGGAAATTTACAGCATGCCCATAGTGAACATTCGATGACGCATCTCACAATAAAAAGCTATACCAATGGTAAATAAAAGAGATGACGAGGTGTTCATTGTCTGTTTGTCCTGTCATTTTGATGTGGGCTTGTTCCATGTCATCGGGCACGGAGGTACCCCGTTGGCGGTTCTCGATGATACACATATATTTACAATGACAAGAGCTTGCTTGGGACTCTAAGTCGAGTAGCATGAGGTTTGGGTATTCGTACTTCACGGGACACGAGGTTTTCAACTTATGATTTGTCAAGCATACGCATCATAAGTGTATTCACATTAACTTTAACCATTCAAGATGCCTATGATGGGGGCAATGAGAGCTCAAAGCTAGTAAGTACCATAATTTTTGAAGGTTTATAAAACTTGCAATCACTGCTTCCCTCCGCAAAGGGCCTTTCTTTTAATTTTATGTTGAGTCTCCACCTTCTATCTTTATGCACCGTCTAAGAGAGCATAGTTATCATTCTGAGTATAATGTGCATTATCTCAAAGTTTTCATTGATTGATTCATGATTTTGGTTTCACTTGTTCTTAAATTATTTGTATCTAGTTGCCCTCTTAAACTTGAAGGTGTCCTATGCATTTATGTTTTGCTCTCTCATGAAGGACAAGCTGAAAACCATTTGTATGTTTTTCCTTATGATTTGAACACACGTTTGACTTTCATTGTTTCATTTTCATGATCTTTCGTTTGTGTTTCTTTTCATGCTATAACATGGTTGCTAAGTTTCTATTATCAAGATTATGTCTTTCATGCCCATGTTTTAAGTTTTTTGATCTCAGCACTCAATGCTCTACCTCATTGATCAAATTGTGATGGTGCATGTCCCCCCAAAAATTATTGTTTTGTTATCACTTACCTACTCGAGGACGAGCAGGAGTTAAGCTTGGGGATGCTGATAGGTCTCAAATGTATCTATAATTTTTGATGCTCCATGCTTGTTTTTACACCATTTGCCTTGTGTTTCGTTACACTACGTGGTTTTTTATGCGATTTCCGGAACTAACCTATTGACAAGATGCCACAGTGCCAGTTCCCTATTTTTTGCTGTTTTTGTGTTTCAGAAAAGCTACACAGGAAATATTCTCGGAATTGGATGAAATAAGTTCGGAAACTCCTATTTTTCCCGGACGAAGGACGAGGACCAAACGGGAGCCGGAGAGGGGCCAGAGGCTGGCCACACCATGAGGGGGTGCGGCCCAGGCCCTGGCCGCGCCCACCTGTGGTGAGGAGCCCCTGGTCCACTCCTGACGACGCCCCTTTGCCTATAAGAAGCCTCCCGACGGAAAACCCTAAAGGAATCGGCGTTTTTCCCAGAACAGTTCCGTAGCGCCGCCGCTGCCGTTGACCAATTTCGGGGGACAAAAGTCTCTGTTCCGGCACCCTGCCAGGATGGGGAAGTACCCCCGGAGCCATCTCCATCGGTCTCCATCGCCGTCTCCGCCGTCTCCATCGACCTCACCGCCATCTCCATCAAGCTTGTTGTCTCCTATGATAAGGATGGAGTAGTTCTCCCCCGGGGCTGAGGGCTCTACCGGTAGCTATGTGGTTCACCTCTCTCTCCCATGATGTGATCTTTATGTGATCGTGAGCTTTGTATCTAGTTGAATTGGTAGATGTTATTATTCAGATATTATGCTACTCCCGTGCTTTATATTTGTAATCTACGGAGATACCTTGTATCATGGTGTGAAGGTGACTAGTGTGCGCATCATGTGTATCTTTTTGGTTAATGTCTCTATGAATTGTTGGTGTTTGTTGGAACCATCTAGTGCGTTCATGGTGATAGTGTGGGACAATCTAGTTTGGGTACATACGGACTTTGAGGAGTGCTTCATAGCCCTACGCACGATTAGTGTTCATTTTCCATTGGAGAATTGTTTTGAGTTGCATATTGATGATAATATCTATTGGTTCAATTATTTTATATTTGTTGGGAGTGTGTCCACTAGTGAAAGTATGATCTCTAGGCCTTGTTTCCAAGCATTGCACACCATTTCCTTTCAGTTTTGTTACATGTTTGCTTGCAGCGATATTTATTTTAGATTATATTTACTACTTATAATCATCACTACTACTTGTATTTCACTATCTCTTCGCCGAACTAGTGCACCTATACATCTGACAAGTGTATTGGGTGTGTTGGGGACACAAGAGACTTTCTGTATCGTAATTGCTGGGTTGTTTGAGAGGGATAGCTTTGACCTCTTCCTCCGTGAGTTCGATAAATCTTGGGTGATCCACTTAAGGGAAACTTGCTGCTGCTCTACAAACCTCTGTACTTGGAGGCCCAACACTGTCTACAAGAACAGACGCGTGCGTAGACATCAGTGGACAGTGCCACCCCTCTATTTATGTGTAATAACGAGTTTGCCACGTAACTATATTCCCTCTATTTATGCATTATTTTCCACGATCTGAAAATGTTAAACTAAAAAGTGGTATAATTTTGGTGTAAACAAGAGACATACATATTTTCGTATTTCGGTGAATGCATTATTTGTCACCCCTCTAACAATTATCAACTCTCTTTAGCATTCCTTTTCTTTTAGGGAATATAGTTTGGAATATAGTTTGTGGTATAATTTTGGTATAAACATGAGGCATACATATTTGAGGGATTTCGGTGAATGCATTGAAAGATCATATCGAGACCCATGTGTGGTTTTGGTAATTAATGACAATCCCTATGGACTAATGGTTGCATTGAGTTATATGTGTAGGACTTGTCCATAGACAATGCTTGAACCATTTGTTGGAGTCAAGGTTGTAAGAAGAAGATTATGTGTTGACCAAGGTGTTATTCAAGGAGTGATCCAAAGATTGGTCTTAAGGGAGTTGAGCTTATGTCAAGTGTGTCTTGAAGAATAAGATTGAGTGAGCTCTCATGTGTATCCTCAAGACACCATCATTATGGAGAAAGAAGAATTGATTCGAGGATTGATCAAGTCAAAGCGCAAGTTTAAGATGAGCAACTAGAAGAGAACATATGCTTGAAGCTTGCCATCTATATTGTGATCATGGATATGTGAAGATATGCTTAAAGAGAGTCTCTTCCATAGTAGAGTATGGGGGAGCAATCCGCAATTCTTCACCAAGCAAGCTCAATCAAGAAAGGTGGTCCAACTTGAGAAGATCAAGATCGTCTTTATCCACCTCAAGTGGAATGCTCAAGGCAAAGGTATGATAGTGTTAGGGTTTCTTTCTTACCGGTCTCATGGTGTTATTTATGAGACCGGGTTATAGAATCGGTAGCCGTACTATCAAGAGGGGCTCTCGAGTAAGTAACTTAATTGTATCGTTCGAAGAGAGCTCAAACCTTTGCATACTTGGCATCATCTTTCTTGGTTCTTATTTGGGTTTTTCCATGTGAGGTTCTAGAGCTTGTGGTTATTTCCATGACAAGCTCTAGCTCATTAAAAACGGATTTCGCATGAAGCTCTTATTGCGTTTTTGATGTTTGGAGGTTTTACCGATTTGCCTTCAAAGAGAGGTCAAACCTTTCATCATTTGGTTTTATACTCCCTTATTGGACTATGATGTTTCTATGGATGAAGTTGTAGAGCTCGTTGTGGTGATTTCAACGAGCCCAAGATCATCGAAAACGGAGTCCGGATGAAAAAGTTATCACCGTTTTCGTATTGCAATTTCTGCTCGGCGTCACCCAGATACGGGGCCGGAAATTCTGGCCAGGGGGGTCCGCCCCCCCCCCCCCCCTCGAAGATTTCGTATTGCAATTTCTGCTAAGGACTTTGCTCGGCGTCACCCAGATATGGGGCCGGATAATCCGGCCATACTTTGGCCGGATTATCCGCCCCTCCAAGTCCTGCAACGACCATATTTCGTGGGGGGTATAAATACCCCTTCTTCCTCCTTGGGCTGCACACGAAATGGGCTTCTCTCTCCTCCATTGTTGACTTTGCAAGCTTGCCTTCCCTCCTCCATTCCTCCCATGATTCTTGCATATTTTTGAGGGAAAAGAGAGAGGAGATCTAGATCTATATTTCCACCAATCCATCTCTCCTCTAAGTGAGGGGAACATAGAGGATCTAGATCTTGGAGTTCTTTATGGATTTCCTTTGTTCTTCCTCTCATATCTCTCCATAGCATTAGTTGCTTTGGTAGGATTTGAGTGAGAAGGATTTGAGCACCTTGTGTGCTCTTGCCATTGCATAAGTTGCATCGGTTTGAGTTCTCCCCGGAGATTCGAGTAAGTGAAAGTTTGTGAGCTTATTACTCTTGGGTTCTTGGAACCCTAGACGGCTTTGTGGCTTTGTGGTGCCTTTGTGGCTATTCTTGGGAGCCTCCAATTAAGTTGTGGATGCGTGCCCCAAGCTTTGTGTAAATGCCCGGTTCCGCCTTGAGGAACCCCTTAGTGGAAGAGTGAGCCAGGCCTTTGTGGCGCAAGCTCACACCGGAGAATAGGGTGAGGCCTTTGTGGCGTTGGTTAGGCCTTTGTGGCGATACCACACCCCTCCAACGAGACGTACTCCCTTTCAAGGGAGGAACTCGGGAATACATCATCGTCTCCGTGTGCCTCGGTTATTTCTATACCTGAGCTATTTACTTATGCACTTTACATTGTGATAACCTTCGTGCTTGAAGTCATATATCTTGCTATCACCTTGTTACTTGTATTGCTTAGCATAAGTTGTTGGTGCACATAGGTGAGCCTAGTTTATTTAGGTTTTATGTGCTTGACAAAATAAACGCTAGTTTAATTCCGCTTTTGTTCAAGCCATTCGTAAAATTTGATATCGCCTATTCACCCCCCCCTCTAGGCGACATCTGTGTCCTTTCAATTGGTATCAGAGCCCGGTCTCTCATTTTAGGCTTCACCGCCTTGAGAGCAAAGATGTCGGCTAGGGGATTAGTGCACAATGACACTTTTATATTCGATGGCACAAATTATGATACTTGGAAAATTCACATGCTTAATTATTTTCGGGTCATGGACCCATCTATGGAGCGAATTGTAGATGCGGGTTTTTCTCCTCCAAAGGATACTCAAAATCTATCTTTAGAGGATGAGAAAAACTTGTATCTCAATGCTCAAGCTACTCATGTGATTGTTAATGCTTTGAGCGATGTAGTTACCTTCTCCATCACGCCTTTTCGGAGCGCTCATGAGATATGGACAAAGCTTCAAGAAAAATATGGTGTGTCCAAGATTATTGAGGATGATTGTATTCCTTCCACTTCCGGCCGCAATGAACTTTCATCCACTTCACCAAAGTGTGGCAAGACACAAGGTAATGATATGGTGAGTGGTGATGAAACTTGCAATGGTGATAGTATGCTTACTTTTGATGAACCTTCATCTCTATCTCATTGCAATGCTTCATCTTTGGACTTAAACACTTGTAGCCCCATAAATGTTTTACATGCTTGTGTTGATAGTCCTTGCATATCATGTGTAAATTTCTTGAATAAATCTCATGATGATATGCTTGCTTTGTCTTGTTGCCATGATACAAATTCTTCTATTTCCTCTAGTATTTGTGATGCTAACCATATAGAGGAAACCGAAGAGTCTTTGGGCCAAGACAAGGTCTTGAATGGAGCTTCAAGTATTTCTTCATCTTATTCTTCTCACAGTTCCAACATATGCCTTATGGCTAGATCTTCAAATCATAATGATGTTGAGGACAATGGTGAGGATGAGGAAAATGAAGAAGACTATATTGAGTATTTAAACAAGAAGGGTAAGGTGGTCTTTGATGCTTTGCATAACCATAAAAATGTTTTGCCCAACTTCTTTGAAATCATGAGTTGTGCTATTGAGAGCACGAAACTCATTGAGATGAAGGAAGAACAAATTGATAAAATGTTTTCTCTTGAGCGTGAGTATGCCAATGATATCCATGATTTAAAATGTGCTCTAGAGGAAGAGCAAGAGCTTCGGGTTTCTCTTCAGGAGAAGCTTGAATCCATTGAGGAGTCATGTAATGAAATTATTTCTAAACTCACTAAAGAACGTGACCTCGCTCTTGCCAAGTTGTCTTATCCTATTGGTAATGATAATGATGCATGTGCTACTAACTCTACTTCTTGTGAAACATCTATTTTGAAGGAGAATGTTGAGCTAAGGGCTCAACTTGAGTTGCTAACTAGCAAGTATGGGAAATTGGAAGAAAGTCATGAAAAGCTATCTAGCTCTAATGAGGATCTTCTAGTGTCCCATGCTTGCCTAAAGTTATCTCATGAGGCTATATCTATAAAGGTAACATCTTGTGAGCCTCATGTGGACACTAGCACTATTTCTCAAAATGCTATATTGACATGTGCTAGTCCTAGTAATTCATCCACTCATACTATTGCTACATCTAGTGATGAATTACCCTCCTTGCCTTGTTGCTCTAACAATGAAGCCTCTACTTCCACTAGTACTTGTGTTGTCACTAACCATGTAGAGGAAATCGAAGAGCTCAAGGCCCAATTTACTTCATTGAAGAAAGACTTGGAAAATTGTCATGAAGGGAAGTCCATACTCAACAAGATTTTGAGTGTGCAAAAATCCCCCAATGACAAGAGTGGACTTGGATTCAAATCTAATAACAAGAACAAGTCCAAGATAAACAAGAAGAAGGGCCAAGAACAATTCAAGAATTTGGCCAAGATTGTTTGCTTCAAGTGCAAAATTGAAGGGCACCATGTTAGATCTTATCCTTTGAAGAAGAAGCCTCTTAGTAAGAAGCAACAAGGGAAGCAGCCTCAAGTTCAAGGCCATGCTCAGCCTCAAGTTGAAGAAAGGTCACTTCCCAAGAAAAATCAAGCTAATGCCCCCCTTGTGGAGAAATCAAGTGAGAAGAAGGTGAAGAAAAGAACATGCTACATATGCCATGAGAAGGGTCACCTATCTTCTTCATGCACTAGTGGTAACTCATCCAACCCTATCATAATTGAAGATGTTTATTCACTTTGCAAGGATAAGGTTGGCAATGTGTTTGCCAAATTTATTGGCGCTCAAAGTGGTGTCAAGAAAAGAATCATTTGGGTTGCCAAACCTATTATTTCTAACTTCTTAGGACCCAACTTGGTTGGGGACCAACAAGCCATTACTTGAACAATAGGTGTTGTTGGAGGGCATTGGAGACTTGGCCATATCATGAAGAATTAAGGGATCTTCATCAATTATATTTTCTCAAGTCAAGTCAAGTGGATTATCTTGTGTCTATCATATATCCAATGTTCCTCCTTGTGGTAACATGTATTCAACTTATCTACATTGAAAGTTACTCGCCCCTTTATATGTGTTGGGTTTTGTATCTTGCATGTGTTTGTATATGTTGTGCTTCCTACTTGCTTCATTTTGAGTAATCAAGTATGTGCATGTTGGTTTGCACACCATGTACGGTTGTTCTTGTTGAGCCTTTTGCATCTCGTTTTATCTTACTTGGCTCTTGTGAGAGATTATTGGACCATCCCATTTTGGGGGAGTGATATGCTTTGCACTTCACAATCCTAAAAATGTGTGTACATGAGGAATACCACTTAGTGTTGATATTTAAAGATTATCTAGTTTCTATGTGGTATGTCATTCTCATGAGAAATTCAAATTCTATAATGTCCATTAATCATCTTGTTGGATTTTATTTGCCTCTTGTGAAAATAAATGCTTTATCATATTATGGGGGAGTAATATGCTTTGTGCATACTACAAACCAATATAATGTGTATATTTGAGGTTGTGTCACATAGTGTTGATATTGTAAATTATATTGCTTCAATGTGGCATGTTTTCTCAAACAAGTTCCAATTTGCCAAATTGTTTTATTGCTCATGTTTTGGATCTTGTTTGTGAGATACTTTCTTGATAGGGTTTTCCTAAAATGTGGAATGCTACATCAAAGTTGGAAAACCATTAGCTTCAAGTTATCTTAATCATTGCTTTGCATGATTGTTTAACTATTTGAGTCTATCAAGAATATCTTCTTTAGCATGGTGATTAATTCTTATCCTTCTCCGTATGCTTCTTTGTTGTGAAGATGATCTTGGATTTATATGTAAACTACCACCAGGAAATAAATCCAAATACCTCTTGTTCTTGGACAATTGGTACTATATCATGTGGCACATGTATATTGATCATCTTTACATTGGCTATTGCTTTTAATTGCCTTATCTCTAGCCAAAAAATGTATTTGTTTTAGCTCCCATTGTCTTCTGTGACTTTTGTTATTCCATTTGATTTTGTTGAACTTGTCTTGTGTTATTTCTATGTAGGTAGATGTGATGATCCCACTTGTGTGCATTTTTTATTCAAATGCAAAATCATAAATAATGCACTAATCTTGGGGGAGCTCTCCTATATTTGTTATAACACACTCTTTGTGCTTATTTCATTTGGTATTGGTTTTTATTGGAAGACAATTCTTTTCTTTTTGGTACTTAGTGTGCCATCATAAAAAGTGTGGAGAGTTTGGTTTGTTTGTTTGAACCTTGCTCTCTTTGAGAGTTGGTGATCTCATTCCTTATTATTTATTTCTTACTCTTAAAATGAGATATGTCTTTGAGCATGTGTGTTTTAGTTATGCTTTATGCTCATTGGCTTTTGCTTGGTTCACTAGTTGAACTTTGGAGTCAATCTTGTGTTGATTTGATTCTTTGATATAATTTGGACAACCTTTTGTAGCTTCACAATTTTGTGTGCTCTCTTGTCCTTCTTGGTGTTTTGTCCAAATTGTATCTCCTTTGGCTCTTGAAAGTCTTGTGCATGCATATTTACTAAATGTATATTGTATGGCATGCTTTTGCTTTCTTTGATCAAATATATAGGAGAAGCTCCATCAAATCCTAAATCGGCTAAGACGTGCATGAAATTCAATTTCATATATATATGCACATATTTATGTGGAGTTTGTCCTATATGTTGTAGTTTCTAACTACTTTGGACCCAATGAGTTTGGGGACCATCTTGTACTTGAACTTTGTTTTAGGTACATGGAGATATATTGGTGCTTGTCTCAATAATAAGGATGAAGTGGTGACTAAATGATAATTTGAGGCAAGCTAGGATTATTGAAGAATTCCTATCTACTACATCCTACCATTATATCTCGGTAACAAGTATCTTCTTCATGCATACTTCTCTAGTATCCAACCTTGTGTAGGTTGTTTTATGGCATTGAAAATCGTTATTTGCAAATGTTGTGCTTTTTGCAAGGATTCTATTGAAACCTCTTTATTGCAAATGTGAGCAAGTTGAGATAAGGACATATTATTGGGAACATATAAAAATCATGCTCATGATTCTCCTATCCCATATATGTCAACTTAGCAATCTTTTTGCATATCAATTCCTCAATAAGCTCACATGTGCAAAATTGATGAAATTGCAAATTTGTTTCTTCCGTTTGGTATCCTTCATTTTGATACTTGTTGCTTTTATCAAAGCATCACAACTATCTTCTTTCCCTTGTTGATATTTGCGATGTCTTTGACATGTTTGTGGTTGAAGTTCATCAATATACAATAAGATAAATTGTGCCTTAGGCCATGCTTTAAAAGCAAAAATCTCATTGGTATATTTCATGACTTCATTTTGGATATCATGTTCTATTCTTAGTATCTATTTTGTGTGTACATGTTTCTTTGTGATAATTATCTTTGTGATATTGTCTACTTAGAAACTTATACACATGAGAGATGATATCTCATTATTTGATATCTTATTTGAACCTTATGTGTTGGGATAGAATGCTAAGCAATATCATTCATTGAAGACTATGTGGATGCTCTATGCTTATCATTGTGTTAGTCTTATAATATTCTTTGTCATTCCTATCACACATTCCTTTGGTTGAGCCTTTTAATATATTGTCCCTTGCTTGTTGCTCAACCATTTGTTTGATGCAAGTGTAAGCTTAATTTCTTCTCTATGATCTCTTGCAAATGGCTGGGTTTTAAATGTTTTTGAGGGAGTGATGATTCCATGTTGTGCAAATTGTATTCAAATACAAACATTCCAATTTTTGCACATACCTTGGGGAGCTTCCTCATTTCATTTAAAGCACCATTTTGCGGTTAGCATAGTATTTAATTTCACTTGGTATCATTTTGTTTTGAATAATATTGAGGGAGTGAAGATTCCATATGTGTGCACCTTATACTTCAACTCAAATAGAATATTTTGTGCACACACCTTGGGGAGCTTCCTCATATTATTTAGAGCACCTTTTCGATCTTATCATAATATCTTTATTCAATTTGTTCTTTGGATTGTTTGATTGCTCTCTTCATTTGTTGAAGTTTATCCATCGTGTTATCTTTTTTTTTTGCAATCTTTGAACCTCAATATAGTTTCATTTCCTTCAAAAATTTGCCTTTGTATATGTGCATGTGTTTTCACTCATTTATTTTGGATATGCACACCGTTTTGGAGGAACTCTCACTATATTGGCCTTCTAAGCTTTTTTCGCCCATTTTGGCAATGGATGCCTGACAAGGGTATAATTAGTAGATCCCGTTAGTTGAGTACCCCTGAGGCCCGTTAAGCTAGGCCCAATTGTAATGATAGTCGAATACGAGTTCTTACCGTATGTCGATATTGTAATCTGTATCGGACCCTACCCGATCCTCGAGACCTGGCCACCTATATATAGGGGCCAGGAGGGGATGGTGTAGGGCAGATTGAAAGCAAGCCAGGTCGAACACCCAAGTTTACTTTCGGTACACACTTATTTTGACTAACCTTTACCTTCGAGTTCATCCGACGCCCTATTTCCCCGAGCCTAAGTCCTTCATCTAGGACATTTGTCGAGTTAACCCTCGTCAATTGGCGCCGACCGTGGGGACCTGGGCGTTGGAGTCATGAATTCGATGGCTTTTTCGCTTTTAGCCAACAACAGTTCAGAACTCGACGGAAGTCGAGAGATGGAGTTAACAATCGGAAGTTTGAGCATCTTCGTCGGGCCATCGGGTTCATCTCGCCTCTCGGATCCGACGAAACCAGGTCCATCGGCGAGCAAGCCCAAAACAGAGATAATAGTGGAATCATCAGAAGGCTCTTCCAGCGAGGTAAACTCGCCGGTCAGCTTGGGAAAAGCACCAATCACAGAAGGCGACAAAATTTGGGAAAATTTCGACTCAGAAGAAAGAGCGCGTCAAACACACAACAGCGCAAGGGACTTCGCTGTTGGAAGCAGTGGCGTCTCCAAAGTACATCAGTTATGCATCATTATCACTGAGGCAGAAGAAGAGAACAACAACGAAGGAAGTAAGAAGGTCGACAGGCAAGTCGACAAAATGAAAGAACACAACAAAAAGGATAAGGAGAAAGTCCACGTTTCGGCTGGCGAATGGAGACTGATCAAGTCAGCTATTAATCATGGTACAGAAGTACCCGAAGGATCAAGAAGATAAGTTCTAATGGGATATCAGTATGCATTATACCAACATAGGAAGAAACTAAGGGAGGAAAGAGACACGGTCCTTCAAAATAATAACAGTATATCAAGGGAGGAATACTGGGATGACTATAGTGAGGATTCCGAGTACAGCAGAGAAAGGCGCGGAGACCCAAAACACAACAGGGGGCAACAGCACGCAGCAGAGAGGAAAGGTACTCAAGAAGCCCTACCCCACAGCTAGAAGAGGAGAAAGATGACTTCATGCAAGAAACGCCGGAAGCAGCGTTGATAGCAGCACAGGCGTATTTACTAACCACCAGGCCAGAACCCGGGGATCCACGAGAAGATATGCACCGAGCCGCGATACGAAGCCTCGGAATAGTGGAGAGCAAGATCAGGGAAAAAGATCTCGACACAAAGTCGACAATCTACAAGGAAAAGCAAAAGGAGAAGCTCAGATACAACTTCGCAGATAATGAGTATAGTGAGTCATCAGAAGAGGAAAGGCGACAAAAGAAGAAGGAGGACGCAAGAAATATAATAGCGCAGGCTCGAGTAAATAAAGCACGCCACGCCTGGAGGGAAGAAAATTATGAAGACGATGATAAAGAGATGGGCGCATTATGCTTTACCCGCAGGGTTCGCAAAACATAAGTACCCAAAGGGTTCAAACTACCACATGATCAACATAAATATGACGGGTCGCAAGAGCCTACCCTGTGGTTATCGGACTATTTGCAGGTAGTGCAGATATTAGGGGGAACAAAAGCGACTGCAATGCAAAGTTTGCAGCTACACCTCACCGGCGCAGCACGGTCCTGGTTGAATACCCTACCCAACGAATCCATTGGAAGTTGGGGAGAACTCGAAAACCAATTCACAAGAAATTTTCGTTCAACATACAAGCGCCCAGCATCACTGGAGGAAGTCAAGGCGTGTGTACAAAGGAAAGGCGAAACTCTACGTTCTTATATACAACGATGGAGTGTAATCAAAAACTCAGCAGAGGACGTCTCCGACGAACGAGCAATAGACGCTTTTTCGGCCGGGCTTCGTCGCGCAGATCTTGTGGAAGAAATAGGAAGAACAAGACCTACGACAGTAGCTGAGCTAATGGAAGAAGCCAACAAATTTGCTGATGGAGAGGACTCATATAATAACAAAAGAGGACGTTCACCAGAAGTCGACAAAATGAGTAGACAGAGGAGACGACACCGCAGCAGGGATAACCAAGGAAGGCGAAATCAGGTAGCCGCGGGCTACGTAGCAGAAGAAGAGGAAGGATATGTAAACAGGAGGTTTCAGGCAAAAGGAGCAGACAAATTGAGATACTCCGGTCCTTCGGCCGAGGATATGTTATACGGACCTTGTTGAATCCACTACGCATATCTTGATGGGAAAAGAGTCTCAAATCACCAGATGAAGGATTGTAGAACGTTCCTAAGGCTACAAAGCGCCATGGGTTCAAACCAAGGAGGACGGAAAGAAGAGAAGCACACAACTCAAGGATATCAAATGCAAAGGCTAGCAAGGCACCTAGAGTCAAAAATTTACATATCAGCTATGATTCAACCGGTGCCGAAGTCGAAGAAAGAGCGGAAGAGCATATCCAGACAAGTAAACCTAGCAATGTCGTCACCCCCAGCTACTACATAGTACCTGCGGTGGTCAGATCAACCAATTAAGTTTAGTAGAGCAGACCACCCAAGGAAAGTTCCCAGGCCAGGCCACTCGCCTATGGTTTTAAAGGCACAAATAGGAGGGTACGACATCGGAAGAGTATTTATGGACGCAGGGAGTGGCATCAACCTGATATATGCTAGAACACTGAAAGCAATGTGTATCTCGCTGTCGAGTTTAAAGCCAACAGACTGCTCCTTCCATGGAATAGTACCAGGAGCCGCAAACTACCCTTTGGGAAGAATAGAACTTGACGTCTGCTTTGGCAGTAGCAGCAACTACCGCAGAAAGAAGCTGGAATTTGAAGTTATAGACTGGCCGTCACAATACCATGCAAACCTGGGGCGCCCAGCATTTGCAAATTTCATGGCAGTACCTCATTACGCATATCTTACGCTAAAAATCCCAGGACCCAAATGAACAATTACAGTGCAAGGGAGCTTTGAAGTAGCCAACACATGTGACAGAGAATTCAATAGGATGGCGCAAACCTTCGGCATGACAGCAGAATATGAGAGGCTAAAAGGAGAAACTGATCATAATGTGCTACCCGACGTTGGACTATCCCTGCCAGATTGTAATATCCTAGGATTAGAGGTCATAAAATAGAGGCAACAGATGTGTGCATTGCATTTCATGCATAGAAAATCCGGGTAATTTTCACGCATTTAAATAAAACATATCAAAGTGACTGGAGTTTCACTTGAGTTGATGGAATTAAAGTAGCTCATCAACTAGAGTGCTATAAACTTCATTATGATCTTTGCTAAAACCTTGTTTTGGGTAGTGATAGCTACAACAACTAAAAGAGAGTTAAGTGAGGTAAAACTAATATGCTTGACACATCACTTTAGAACCAAAAATATATTCACACTTAGATTATTATGGTATTCTTTAAATCTACTTCTTTCATGCTAAAGAAGTATACACAAGTCTTATTCTTTAACCATGATCTATTCTACATTTTTATGCCCCAGTCTAGTGAGACCAAATATGAGAAGTGGAGAGGTTAACTCATGTCAGTTTGAGTATATGATTTACCTCAACTCTAGGTGAGAAAACTTAAGAACACTAGAGCCATTCTTATAAAGGCCAACTAGGAGACTATAGACATTACTCCAAGTCTAATATGGACAAGTCATTTGATATAGGGGTAGATCACATCATAAACCCTAATTCTGGTCTAGACTAGAACCATAACTAGGAAGTACCCAATACTTAGACTTATGAGTTATGAAGTGGAGTAGATCCTATATGAACCACACAATGGGGAGATTATATTCTTAATCTCAGGAGGTTGATACAACCTAGAATAAATCCTTGATAGAGGGAGTTGATGAAGGAAATAGTATGATCATGTCAAGTACATGATTATGCTTGCTAATGAAGATAATTAGGTTAGTTATGAAACCTAGTCTGATAAGCAGATATCATCCTAAAACCAAGTGTGTAGTAGGAGTCCAACCTTAGTACATCTCAATTAGGAGATGACCATCTTGTTAAAGTTATTGGAGATACCTTGATCTGTGTACAAGTCTCTTTGATAAGAATCATCTGGATATAGTTGGAGCAGATCATTAGCCCTGATCTAGAACTTAGTAGTTCATAGAACCTTTGTTGCATTAATCACATTTCAAAGGGAACACTAGTTCATGGTGGAGTGTGATAGCATTTTATCCATTTCCATAACCTCTTGTTCATTTACTTGGGGATCCATACCCAAGTAACAACTCAATTTATGCATCACCATGTGATCATAAGCAAACCATACAATCTTGACATACCTTTAACCAAACAATTGTTTCCTAGTAACAACCCTGCTAATAGAAGTCCAGTCCATTACCTAGTAAATCACTCACCTCTTGTTATGTATGTGGACCTCAGATATGAGATCTTCATTGTAAAAGAGGGGTAGTTTATATCCTCAAGTTTAGTATATAGAAAATAATTAATACCATTGGTATAACTCCATATGACAATTCCATGACATTAAGTAGCATAATTGTGATAAGCATAAAATCATGTCCTCTTATATAAGTACAAGTTATTGGTTCTACATAAGCACTGCAATAACTTATTCAAACCTAGGAAATATAACTAAAGCTTCAATTGTGGTAGTTAAAATATATGCACAATAAGACTAATAGTCAAGTCTTATATGTGTCAATGCCATGTAAAGAACCCATTGACATTAATTTAATGAATTAGTAAGGTGCTAGTTGTATTTTACAATAATTCGTGAATACAAAAACCTAGCAAAGTATTTCAAATATTACACAAAAGCTAATTGGAAATATCTCTTCTCTAGGTTCACAAGAAAACACCAATGTTGCGCCTATTATTTTATGTGCAAGTACACATATAAAATTTGTTTAATATTGTGTTTTGGATCAGTAGTATCATATTCATATATGATAAGTTATTTCAAACTCAAAATCCTGCAAATGAATAGCTAGTTCAAAACCCGCAAAACAAAATAGCAAATACAAGTTATAATTCAAAACAGAAAACAAGTAATAAAAAGAAATGAATCAGAAGAAAAAAATAAAGGGAAGCACTTACCTGGCCGCAGCCCATCTGGCCGAAGTCCAAGCCGGCCCAGCAACAACCCGATACCGTTTCGTTCCGTCGTCTTCAACCTCGAGCTGGGAAGCAGCTCGGTGGAGCTCTCCCAGGCACCCGATCAACCGCCGACGATTCAACGCGCTGGATGAAGGCCGCCGCCCTCCATCGTCTATAAGATCCGAACCTCAGCTGTGGATAAGATCTAGGAACCCTAGTTCTTCCTCCCCGAGGTTCTTCTCATTGCCGACTGAAACCCTAGCTCCGGCCGATGTCCGCCGTCGTCGTTTAAGGTCACCTGAGGCCTCCCCGTTCAGCCCTGGAGCTCCGCTTCGACGCCTAGGGTCTCCTGGAGGGTTGAATCGAAGGGGGAAGGTCTCAATCAGTGGATTTTTGCCGTTTCCCTGTGCAGCAAGCTCGCCGGAATCGGCGAGGTTGAGGTCACCTCCGGCTGTGATTCACCCCGGCGACCACCTTGGAAGCACCCAGGTGAGAATCCGAATCTCCTGAGCATCTTATCAAGTTGTAGGAGCCGCTGTAGCTCGCCGTCACCATCGACCCCTGTCCGGCCGCCTCAGTAGGGTTCGCCGGAGCAAGCTCCGGTGACCTAAAATGGTTGTCGCCACCACCACCTGAACCGCCTTGGTCTCCTGAACCTTTTCTGACTAGTCTCGTTTGCTAATTCGTGCTAAATCATCGAATTTGCAAATCATCTGTGAGTTCCTGGAGCTGGTCAATGATTTTGACTTGGTCTGCCCTCGTGGCAGGTGACGTGGCCCTAGGCCCACTAGTCAGTGACTCTGGCTAGTATCTGTGTAGGTACCAAACGTTTTCTCTGTTTACTAAAAATTCCAAAAAATTGCTGAAACTTTACAAATTCATAACTTATGCATTTCAGTTCAGAAAAATACAAACAATATATCAAAATGTTCAGAAAAACATAATCTATCTGTTTAACTTATAATCTTGCATACTTGTGTGAAATTATTTTGAACTAGATTTAAAAATTTGATTAAGTAGTATTTGAACTTTGAATTCAAACCCAATATTAATAATTCAAACCAAGTTTTCAAATATCAAATAAAAATGTGACAACTTATACAATGTTATTCCAACTAATATTTTGTTATCATTACATTTTAATACTAAAACTTTATTATTAGGATCTTAATCCCTAAAAATGATTCTTTCCTAAAAATAAATTTAAAGTTGTAAATTTGGGAAAAATCATAAAATTAAATAAGAATTATTTCCTAACTCTAATATTGCTATTTCAACAATTGTTTCATTAAGAGAAAATCTAAAACCCATATTAAAATCTTCACTCACTTAAAATTTGGATTCTAAACCTGAAAATCTAGGAACTTAAATAATTAAGCTTTCCTAGTTATTTTTGAACAAAACTTGAAACCAACAATAAAACTATAGTGCTAAAACTTATTAAGCTATATGTCCTTCAAAAGTTATTCTTTTGAGGTACATATAACTTAAACACCTACTATTACTGTTAGTACTAAAACTATTAACTACTCTAGTGTGCTAATTAGCCATATTTACTAATTCAACTTTGAGTGATTAGTTTGATACTCCATTCCAACATGGTATACCTTAGTCCAGTAACTATTTGTAACACCTTTGTTGCAACCTAAAAACTATTACCTTTCTAGCATCACCTAATTACCATTCCTTCAAGTAATAAAAATACATCCATCTAGAAATGTGTTCTTCAAAAGTAATTCTTTTTAAGAACATACCATATAAGCATCACACCCATTCTTGCCTAGATACAAGTAATGACCTTTGCATGTTAAGAGTATTAACAACTCTAGAATCAACCTTAAACTATTTACCTGAGCACTACTGACTTATGACTAACTATTTGAGTACCGATGTTTATTATAAGAATGTTACCAACTTTAGATAGAACCATATATATAGTAATAGCAAAGAAAGTTGCTTCATATAATCATGCCCAACTAATACCACATAAGTAACAAATGAATCTTAAATAGATAACTTGTTATGTTCCATCTATTAACTACCTTGTGAGTAATAGATAAGTATAATCAATCATAGAACACTAATTCTTATTTGTAGTACTTTTAGTCATTAGGAAACATGTTCTTTAAAAGTTATTCTTTTAGGTTATATAACAAGTAAACAATACAATGCCCATGATAAGTAATTATGTGCTACCACATTGCTATGCTTCACCATCCTAGGTGAATAACATTTCCATGCTTCACTAAAATCCTCTTAACATTGAATGTAACTTAGTCTGTTCTCTTGGTATGCTCATCTACTAACTATTATCTGGTTATGAAGGAATCATGCTAAACCCTAGAACACTAAATCTTAGGTGTAGTACTTCTAATCAATATTAAACATGTTCTTCAAATGTTATTCTTTTAAAAGACATTGAAAGTAAGTAACAAACTATTCTATTAAGTTTGAACTTATATAACCCTATTTGGTATTAAGTTTGTTGTCAACCCGTATAATAACGGGGTATTCTTATCAAATAAGAATTACTCCAGCTTTGCTTGTCCTTAATCAACCATTTGATTGCTAATCATATGATATCACTTAAAAGTGTTACTTTCAAGTTTTCACTTTTTGCTATAATCGTCTTTTACAATAACTTTTGTATGAAGCTTTATTCTATTACTTTAAAAGTATGTCAGTCAATCTAAAATCCTTAACAACCTTGATGTGGAGTGAATCTAAAAGTGCTACTCATTATAAAGAAACTATCACAAACTAGTATAATAAACCATCGGGGTTAGGTTACGCTTAGAACGATGCATAGCATATGATTTGCATATCATGCTGCAGTTCTTTTAACATCGTCTTTACCAGATGATGGTGATATTTCAGTAATTGGATTTCTTACGTATCGAAGACCTTGACTTGCATAATCTTGCAGTCAAAAAGGCAAGTTTATCTTGCTCATATCTTTGGATTGCACTGGTTTTGAAACTTCTTGCAAAGTGTTGACTTCAAACTCTAACATTTCAAAAGTGATGGAAAACTTAATTTCATAAATGAATATGACTAGTGGTTATCGACCAGTGGTGATAACCTAGGAAGGCTGGCAGGTGGAACCACGGTAAGACTGTGGTGGTGGAGGTTCCACTTGCACGGGAAAGTAAACCTAGGATTAACAACCAACGCCACAGTTATTCTTGTGCCGTAAAAATCGTGTCGTCCAAGAGACTTGGAATGGGACGGGAAAGTCAGCTGTATCTTCTCTCGTTCGCATGTCAACGGACACTCAGCTACCGTTCGCCGTATGTCTTGCGAGAATACGTGCACATGGGTGGGACCCCTTAGTGCCCACGGCCACTGGTGTCTATGATGGTCCGCAAGGGGCGCCTAGGTACTTCATCGTTGGGGGTGAATATCAGGGGCATAACCTGCTATGCGTGAATTGGGTGGGCATGCGTTGTGCGGAGAAGGCAGTGATTGGCTTGGATCAATGACTGGGCCCCACACCAAGGACGTGTGGACGGGAAAGATCGCCCGGTTGTGCAGCAAGGCTTTGATCTCTCTTGGAAGGACGCACCTCTGCAGAGTGTAAAAGGATGTGACATGTTACCCCTTGTTCTGGAAAGGAGCTGCGAACGCGGCAGGAAAGGTGCTCTCAAGGCACTACACCTATGTTGGCTGTTGGGCATAGTTTTATAAAGTAAAAGCAATCTTTAAAAAAAAACCCTGGTTAAAACTTTGCATTGGCCTACGACTCTTTTGGGTCCATGGCTTTGGATAGTGCATATCACACAACTTCTTTCTAAAGAAACTTGCTGGGTAACGCTCGTTACTCACCCCAATCTCTTAAACCCTTGCTAGACTTTGAAAAATTAGCTTGAAGGCAACTCAAGGAGACAACCTCAAGACATTGAAGATGAAGATGAAGCATTCTTCCAACGTCATGATTATCAGCGGAGTCTATAATTGCGTGAAGCTTGGAGAAAAACTAGAATAGGATTAGAAAGGAACCGGTTTCCTATTCCTAGAACCTTAGTAGCTAGGTTATTTCTCTAGCTAACCAACTGCATTAGAGGTAGTTATAGTCCTCTTTTAGATTTCCTTGTATTCTTTCTCATTTGTAGTCGCCAGGACTAAACCTCTACCTGTTGAGGAGGTTCTGAAGATCTTCTGTATGCTGAAAATTGTAATCCTATAGACATACCGTGGACCTGCAATGTTTCTGTTGTACCACTCTGATGGATGTAATACTACTGAGACGGTGTTTCATTGGTGCTATGTCAACGACTTGCATACTACACATGAAGTGGTATGCTGGGTCATCACAGCTGGTATCAGAGCAAACGCTTTGACCCTAGGATTAAAACCCTTTAATAGGAGACCTGTAGGTTTGCCAGTGACTATAGGAAGCCATCTTATCTAAACCAATTCTTCTTATGACTTGGGATGGATATTCAACAAAAGAATAATCCTGACACACTCGAGTCAAATTTCTTACCTGTTTTTCCTAAGTGAAGTTAGATAACTTGTTCCATACCTAGTAGTATGACATCATTAGAGCCTTACATAAAAGTTTGAGGTGGATTATATTTGGTATACAATTCATGGTAGTCCAAAGAGAGGATACAACCAGAATGGAAACTATCCTATTGGAAGAAGTATACCAAATTCATTATGTTAAACTTAAGTCATCCAAAACTGTAGTAGGATGATGTTAAGTGATGAAGTGAGACAATAGGAGGTAGTAGGCCTCAGGTTTTAGTCTTGTATATGGATACTCAAGAATGCTATATACAAGTAAGATGTACTGGCAGTATAAAAACCTCAATCATGTTGGAATCACTTGAGAATCTTCACATGAAGGAGTAGAACCTTGTAGCAGACCAGCAATTTCAAGCTGAGATGGAAGTTGCTTAAGGAGATTTGTGAATGAAGTGTTCCAAATCATGGTAACTTGGTCTAGTGTACCAAAACCATAGTCCTAGTCGGAGAATATTCTTCGAAGCACAATGGAGAAGCCTTATAAAAACCATGGAGTTATGGGAACCATGTTTAGTGAAGTAGTACAATGTATAGGAATGCCGAAAGTTTTGAGTGATCATGTGAGGATCATCTTCAATAGGACGGAAGGTAAGTTAGAAGTGACAATCCTAAAGGAATATGATTCCGTTAGAATGGTTTCCAAACCCCTTTGCTCAAATTTATTCGATTGCAATTGGGCAATTGAGGTAAGTTTTGAGACAAAGAGTAGTAGTCCACCACTACGTGCATTATAGCGCAATATAAACCTATATTATTTGGTGCTATAAGGTACACATCTAAGCCTGAATTCTAGAGATGTTTTACTCACGGGCTTATGATGATGTATGTTGCCAGCACAAATTTGGATTTGCTTGGATTTTATTGTGTGACTAGATCTATGCATGAAGTATGACTTTGATGTGCAAGTGCATGTTGCAGTATCAAGTCCTTACTTGATGTTATAGTTCTAGAGGGTTAAGGGATTCGTGTGAGGGAGAGACGAATTCCAAAGGGCAATCAAGTCAGAAGATGAAGGATCACCAGATAAAGGAAGCCAAAAGAAGGATCCACAGCTAGTTTAGTAAAACAACAAAAAGTTGGAATTTAGTAACACTCTAGTTCTGAAAACACTAGAGGTAACTCTAGATTATTGAATAGAACCACTAATTAGGTAGCCGCAATTAAGTTTAAGGTATTTGAGCTCGTTGTTATGCAGCCTTGGTTATGCTTAGTACATCACGGGTCGATTGAGGTGTTGTAATACCGATGATCCATTCCGGTATTGTCTGCTGCTTTATTCAGCCTGGGAGTGGTAACCCCAGTAACCCTCGTTGATAGCGTGACTAAGACACATAACATTTCTGTATAACATTGATCCCTAGTCCCGAAATCTTGAATTGTAGATTGGTGGTTAAGACTTTAGCAATATCTTTTCTTATCTAAGAGATGTAGTCGTTGTCTACGGACTAAGACTTGTGAGGATTCGGGTCAACAATAATCCGTTGAATCCATTGGTTCATTTGTGGCCTTGTTACTTCATATTTTATTCACATTATACAAATGCTTGTCGTGGATGTCCTCCGGTACAAGAGAAACTCTGCCGGATTTCTCCCGTGGCTTTGTATCTAACCTACCGATTGAATTAGGATAGATAACAATGAGAAAACCCAATTCTCATCAACCTTTAGAATTTTTGGGTAGGTATATATATCCAAATGTGGAATAGAACACCCTACCTAAATAATTAATCAAAGAATTCATACCGGTTCTCCACAATTGTGTGGGAAAACCGCAGCCTTCTTTGAGAAATCATTGGAAAGACGTAGTAGAAAGACCGACTAAGATTTATAGTTTAACCATGGACTTCTAACGGGTAGAAGATAACATGTTCGAATACCATTAGAAAAGTATAAGGGGAGAGTCCAGGAAACTTATAAGTGTTGAAAGTTGGATGAAGTAGGTCAGAAGTAAATTATTTCCAAGATTTGTCGGAACCTTATGGATTTCGGCAAAGGAGTGAGAGAATTTTGACCATAATCACACCAAATATGAGCCACAGCTGGTATCACAACTGGTATATCACGAACCACAGCTATTAACTTTGAGATTAGAGTTAACCATAATCTTGAACCTAGAAGACTTCTTAAGATCTATAGAATTGGATCAGAAACCTTGGAATGAACACACCAAATGTGTTTAATCCATTCTTAGGTGGTAAAACCAAGAGCTTATTAGGAAGATATGTTGGAATAACTAGTAGGACCCTATAAGCCATAGAAAGTGTTGCAAACATGGATAATCCAAGAGAATGACCAAGAAGGGACCCTGATGGATGGAATTCAAGTGACTAGTGTTTGGAGTGAGACAACAGAAGATTCGAGGAACACTCTGGACAAAGGATACCATCTATATCCCAATTAGTTGGGGAAGCAACATCAAGATATATGATATCAACATCAAGTTCGTCCAACAACGTATAAGAGCGAAAACTTCGGGACGAAGTTTAGTTTAAGGGGGGAAGACTGTAATATCCCAGGATTAGAGGTCATAAAATAGAGGCAACAGATGTGTGCATTGCATTTCATGCATAGAAAATCTGGGTAATTTTCGCGCATTTAAATAAAACATATCAAAGTGACTGGAGTTTCACTTGAGTTGATGGAATTAAAGTAGCTCATCAACTAGAGTGCTATAAACTTCATTATGATCTTTGCTAAAACCTTGTTTTGGGTAGTGATAGCTACAACAACTAAAAGAGAGTTAAGTGAGGTAAAACTAATATGCTTGACACATCTCTTTAGAACCAAAAATATATTCACACTTAGATTATTATGGTATTCTTTAAATCTACTTCTTTCATGCTAAAGAAGTCTACACAAGTCTTATTCTTTAACCATGATCTATTCTACATTTTTATGCCCCAGTCTAGTGAGACCAAATATGAGAAGTGGAGAGGTTAACTCATGTCAGTTTGAGTATATGATTTACCTCAACTCTAGGTGAGAAAACTTAAGAACACTAGAGCCATTCTTATAAAGGCCAACTAGGAGACTATAGACATTACTCCAAGTCTAATATGGACAAGTCATTTGATATAGGGGTAGATCACATCATAAACCCTAATTCTGGTCTAGACTAGAACCATAACTAGGAAGTACCCAATACTTAGACTTATGAGTTATGAAGTGGAGTAGATCCTATATGAACCACACAATGGGGAGATTATATTCTTAATCTCAGGAGGTTGATACAACCTAGAATAAATCCTTGATAGAGGGAGTTGATGAAGGAAATAGTATGATCATGTCAAGTACATGATTATGCTTGCTAATGAAGATAATTAGGTTAGTTATGAAACCTAGTCTGATAAGCAGATATCATCCTAAAACCAAGTGTGTAGTAGGAGTCCAACCTTAGTACATCTCAATTAGGAGATGACCATCTTGTTAAAGTTATTGGAGATACCTTGATCTGTGTACAAGTCTCTTTGATAAGAATCATCTGGATATAGTTGGAGCAGATCATTAGCCCTGATCTAGAACTTAGTAGTTCATAGAACCTTTGTTGCATTAATCACATTTCAAAGGGAACACTAGTTCATGGTGGAGTGTGATAGCATTTTATCCATTTCCATAACCTCTTGTTCATTTACTTGGGGATCCATACCCAAGTAACAACTCAATTTATGCATCACCATGTGATCATAAGCAAACCATACAATCTTGACATACCTTTAACCAAACAATTGTTTCCTAGTAACAACCCTGCTAATAGAAGTCCAGTCCATTACCTAGTAAATCACTCACCTCTTGTTATGTATGTGGACCTCAGATATGAGATCTTCATTGTAAAAGAGGGGTAGTTTATATCCTCAAGTTTAGTATATAGAAAATAATTAATACCATTGGTATAACTCCATATGACAATTCCATGACATTAAGTAGCATAATTGTGATAAGCATAAAATCATGTCCTCTTATATAAGTACAAGTTATTGGTTCTACATAAGCACTGCAATAACTTATTCAAACCTAGGAAATATAACTAAAGCTTCAATTGTGGTAGTTAAAATATATGCACAATAAGACTAATAGTCAAGTCTTATATGTGTCAATGCCATGTAAAGAACCCATTGACATTAATTTAATGAATTAGTAAGGTGCTAGTTGTATTTTACAATAATTCGTGAATACAAAAACCTAGCAAAGTATTTCAAATATTACACAAAAGCTAATTGGAAATATCTCTTCTCTAGGTTCACAAGAAAACACCAATGTTGCGCCTATTATTTTATGTGCAAGTACACATATAAAATTTGTTTAATATTGTGTTTTGGATCAGTAGTATCATATTCATATATGATAAGTTATTTCAAACTCAAAATCCTGCAAATGAATAGCTAGTTCAAAACCTGCAAAACAAAATAGCAAATACAAGTTATAATTCAAAACAAAAAACAAGTAATAAAAAGAAATGAATCAGAAGATAAAAATAAAGGGAAGCACTTACCTGGCCGCAGCCCATCTGGCCGAAGTCCAAGCCGGCCCAGCAACAACCCGATACCGTTTCGTTCCGTCGTCTTCAACCACGAGCTGGGAAGTAGCTCGGTGGAGCTCTCCCAGGCACCCGATCAACCGCCGACGATTCAACGCGCTGGATGAAGGCCGCCGCCCTCCATCGTCTATAAGATCCGAACCTCTACTGTGGATAAGATCTAGGAACCCTAGTTCTTCCTCCCCGAGGTTCTTCTCATTGCCGACTGAAACCCTAGCTCCGACCGATGTCCGCCGTCGTCGTTTAAGGTCACCTGAGGCCTCCCCGTTCAGCCCTGGAGCTCCGCTTCGACGCCTAGGGTCTCCTGGAGGGTTGAATCGAAGGGGGAAGGTCTCAATCAGTGGATTTTTGCCGTTTCCCTGTGCAGCAAGCTCGCCGGAATCGGCGAGGTTGAGGTCACCTCCGGCTGTGATTCACCCCGGCGACCACCTTGGAAGCACCCAGTTGAGAATCCGAATCTCCTGAGCATCTTATCAAGTTGTAGGAGCCACTGTAGCTCGCCGTCACCGTCGACCCCTGTCCGGCCGCCTCAGTAGGGTTCGCCGGAGCAAGCTCTGGTGACCTAAAATGGTTGTCGCCACCACCACCTGAACCGCCTTGGTCTCCTGAACCTTTTCTGACTAGTCTCGTTTGCTAATTCGTGCTAAATCATCGAATTTGCAAATCATCTGTGAGTTCCTGGAGCTGGTCAATGATTTTGACTTGGTCTGCCCTCGTGGCAGGTGACGTGGCCCTAGGCCCACTAGTCAGTGACTCTAGCTAGTATCTGTGTAGGTACCAAACGTTTTCTCTGTTTACTAAAAATTCCAGAAAATTGCTGAAACTTTACAAATTCATAACTTATGCATTTCAGTTCAGAAAAATACAAACAATATATCAAAATGTTCAGAAAAACATAATCTATCTGTTTAACTTATAATCTTGCATACTTGTGTGAAATTATTTTGAACTAGATTTAAAAATTTGATTAAGTAGTATTTGAACTTTGAATTCAAACCCAATATTAATAATTCAAACCAAGTTTTCAAATATCAAATAAAAATGTGACAACTTATACAATGTTATTCCAACTAATATTTTGTTATCATTACATTTTAATACTAAAACTTTATTATTAGGATCTTAATCCCTAAAAATGATTCTTTCCTAAAAATAAATTTAAAGTTGTAAATTTGGGAAAAATCATAAAATTAAATAAGAATTATTTCCTAACTCTAATATTGCTATTTCAACAATTGTTTCATTAAGAGAAAATCTAAAACCCATATTAAAATCTTCACTCACTTAAAATTTGGATTCTAAACCTGAAAATCTAGGAACTTAAATAATTAAGCTTTCCTAGTTATTTTTGAACAAAACTTGAAACCAACAATAAAACTATAGTGCTAAAACTTATTAAGCTATATGTCCTTCAAAAGTTATTCTTTTGAGGTACATATAACTTAAACACCTACTATTACTGTTAGTACTAAAACTATTAACTACTCTAGTGTGCTAATTAGCCATATTTACTAATTCAACTTTGAGTGATTAGTTTGATACTCCATTCCAACATGGTATACCTTAGTCCAGTAACTATTTGTAACACCTTTGTTGCAACCTAAAAACTATTACCTTTCTAGCATCACCTAATTACCATTCCTTCAAGTAATAAAAATACATCCATCTAGAAATGTGTTCTTCAAAAGTAATTCTTTTTAAGAACATACCATATAAGCATCACACCCATTCTTGCCTAGATACAAGTAATGACCTTTGCATGTTAAGAGTATTAACAACTCTAGAATCAACCTTAAACTATTTACCTGAGCACTACTGACTTATGACTAACTATTTGAGTACCGATGTTTATTATAAGAATGTTACCAACTTTAGATAGAACCATATATATAGTAATAGCAAAGAAAGTTGCTTCATATAATCATGCCCAACTAATACCACATAAGTAACAAATGAATCTTAAATAGATAACTTGTTATGTTCCATCTATTAACTACCTTGTGAGTAATAGATACGTATAATCAATCATAGAACACTAATTCTTATTTGTAGTACTTTTAGTCATTAGGAAACATGTTCTTTAAAAGTTATTCTTTTAGGTTATATAACAAGTAAACAATACAATGCCCATGATAAGTAATTATGTGCTACCACATTGCTATGCTTCACCATCCTAGGTGAATAACATTTCCATGCTTCACTAAAATCCTCTTAACATTGAATGTAACTTAGTCTGTTCTCTTGGTATGCTCATCTACTAACTATTATCTGGTTATGAAGGAATCATGCTAAACCCTAGAACACTAAATCTTAGGTGTAGTACTTCTAATCAATATTAAACATGTTCTTCAAATGTTATTCTTTTAAAAGACATTGAAAGTAAGTAACAAACTATTCTATTAAGTTTGAACTTATATAACCCTATTTGGTATTAAGTTTGTTGTCAACCCGTATAATAACGGGGTATTCTTATCAAATAAGAATTACTCCAGCTTTGCTTGTCCTTAATCAACCATTTGATTGCTAATCATATGATATCACTTAAAAGTGTTACTTTCAAGTTTTCACTTTTTGCTATAATCGTCTTTTACAATAACTTTTGTATGAAGCTTTATTCTATTACTTTAAAAGTATGTCAGTCAATCTAAAATCCTTAACAACCTTGATGTGGAGTGAATCTAAAAGTGCTACTCATTATAAAGAAACTATCACAAACTAGTATAATAAACCATCGGGGTTAGGTTACGCTTAGAACGATGCATAGCATATGATTTGCATATCATGCTGCAGTTCTTTTAACATCGTCTTTACCAGATGATGGTGATATTTTAGTAATTGGATTTCTTACGTATCGAAGACCTTGACTTGCATAATCTTGCAGTCAAAAAGGCAAGTTTATCTTGCTCATATCTTTGGATTGCACTGGTTTTGAAACTTCTTGCAAAGTGTTGACTTCAAACTCTAACATTTCAAAAGTGATGGAAAACTTAATTTCATAAATGAATATGACTAGTGGTTATCGACCAGTGGTGATAACCTAGGAAGGCTGGCAGGTGGAACCACGGTAAGACTGTGGTGGTGGAGGTTCCACTTACACGGGAAAGTAAACCTAGGATTAACAACCAATGCCACAGTTATTCTTGTGCCGTAAAAACCGTGTCGTCCAAGAGACTTGGAATGGGACGGGAAAGTCAGCTGTATCTTCTCTCGTTCGCATGTCAACGGACACTCAGCTACCGTTCGCCGTATGTCTTGCGAGAATACGTGCACATGGGTGGGACCCCTTAGTGCCCACGGCCACTGGTGTCTATGATGGTCCGCAAGGGGCGCCTAGGTACTTCATCGTTGGGGGTGAATATCAGGGGCATAACCTGCTATGCGTGAATTAGGTGGGCATGCGTTGTGCGGAGAAGGCAGTGATTGGCTTGGATCAATGACTGGGCCCCACACCAAGGACGTGTGGACGGGAAAGATCGCCCGGTTGTGCAGCAAGGCTTTGATCTCTCTTGGAAGGACGCACCTCTGCAGAGTGTAAAAGGATGTGACATGTTACCCCTTGTTCCGGGAAGGAGCTGCGAACGCGGCAGGAAAGGTGCTCTCAAGGCACTACACCTGTGTTGGCTGTTGGGCATAGTTTTATAAAGTAAAAGTAATCTTTAAAAAAAACCCTGGTTAAAACTTTGCATTGGCCTACGACTCTTTTGGGTCCATGGCTTTGGATAGTGCATATCACACAACTTCTTTCTAAAGAAACTTGCTGGGTAACGCTCGTTACTCACCCCAATCTCTTAAACCCTTGCTAGACTTTGAAAAATTAGCTTGAAGGCAACTCAAGGAGACAACCTCAAGACATTGAAGATGAAGATGAAGCATTCTTCCAACGTCATGATTATCAGCGGAGTCTATAATTGCGTGAAGCTTGGAGAAAAACTAGAATAGGATTAGAAAGGAACCGGTTTCCTATTCCTAGAACCTTAGTAGCTAGGTTATTTCTCTAGCTAACCAACTGCATTAGAGGTAGTTATAGTCCTCTTTTAGATTTCCTTGTATTCTTTCTCATTTGTAGTCGCCAGGACTAAACCTCTACCTGTTGAGGAGGTTCTGAAGATCTTCTGTATGCTGAAAATTGTAATCCTATAGACATACCGTGGACCTGCAATGTTTCTGTTGTACCACTCTGATGGATGTAATACTAGTGAGACGGTGTTTCATTGGTGTTATGTCAACGACTTGCATACTACACATGCAGTGGTATGCTGGGTCATCACACAGATCAGGCTTTCGACACAACTCAGGACTCGAAGAAGATCCAGGTCCACCCTACAGATCCAAACAAGACGACATCAATCGCGGTGAACTTGGATCCCGCATAGGAAAGCGCGCTCGTCGAGTTCCTCCGTGAGCGCTGGGAAATCTTCGCCTGGTGTCCATCAGACATGCCAGGGGTTCCTAGGGAACTCGTCGAGCACGCATTAAATGTAGATCCTAAGGCAAAGCCAGTCAAGCAACCATTATGACGATTTGATGAACCTAAAAGGAAGGCGATAGCATCAGAATTGCACAGGCTGGAAAATGCCAGATTTATTAGAGAAATAAAAACTTCGAGTTGGGTATCGAACCCAGTTATCGTACCCAAGAAGAACACAGATGTACAAAGAGTATGTGTCGACTACACATCTCTCAATAAGCACTGTCCAAAGGATCCCTTCCCTCTACCCCGCATCAATCAGATAATTGATTCAACAGCGGGATGCGCAAGGCTTTCCTTTTTGGACGCGTATTCTGGTTACAATCAGATCAAACTGAAGAAGGAAGATGAAGAAAAGACGGCCTTCATCACACCGTACGGAGTGTTTTGCTACCAGGTAATGCCGTTCGGCCTAAAAAATGCAGGAGCAACTTATCAACGGATGATGCAAAATTGCCTCGGGAGCCAAATAGGACGCAACATCCAAGTCTACATTGATGATATGGTCATCACTACAAGAGAGGAGCAATCTTTAATCAGCGACTTGGCAGAAACTTTCGACAACCTGAGCAGGTACAAGCTTAAGCTTAACCCGACAAAATGTTCCTTCGGCGTATCAGCAGGACAACTTTTGGGGTTCCTGGTATCAGCATGAGGAATAGAGGCGAACCCAGAGAAGATTCAAGCAATTTTAACAATGGGAAAACCCACGAAACTACACGACGTCCAGAAACTTGCAGGACGCATTGCGGCATTAAGTCGTTTCGTTGCTCGATTGGGAGAAAAGGCGCTTCCTTTCTATGCACTTTTGAAAAAATCAGATGATAAATTTGAATGGACAGAAGAAGCAGACGCGGCTTTTGCACAGCTGAAGAAAGTGCTTTCCATGCCACCAGTGCTGGTCGCACCAAAAGAAAAAGAACCACTACTACTCTACATCGCCGCAACTCATCAGGTGGTGAGCACAGTACTGGTAGTCGAAAGAAGCGAAAAAGGAAAAGCCCACGGCATCCAGAGGCCGGTATATTTCATCAGTGAAGTGCTATCCCCGACAAAACAGAGGTACCCACATTATCAAAAGCTCGCATATAGTGTTTTTATAACTGCACGAAAATTGCAACAGTACTTTGCGGTGCACCCAATTATAGTGGTCAATGAAGCGCCACTATCGAACATATTGAACAATCCTTCAGCAACAGGACGTGTCTCTTTGTGGGGAATCGAATTATCTCCCATGGACATCACGTATGAAAAAAGGAAGGCAATCAAGTCTCAAATCTTGCCAGATTTCACAGCAGAATGGTTGGAGCTGCAGAGCACGGGACCGCCAGATCTGTCGAGTGTCTGGACAATGTACTTCGACGGTTCTAAGAGAGTACAAGGCGCAGGCGCGGGAGTAATCTTGATATCGCCGCACGGCGACAAACTAAGGTACGTATTAAGGATGAGTTTTCCGCAGGCTTCTAACAATGAAGCAGAATACGAGGCCCTGTTACATGGAATGAAGATGGCCAAAGCATGTGGAGCAACTCGACTAAAAATATTTGGGGATTCAAACCTTCTCGTCCAACAAGTTATGAATAGATGCGACACAATCAATGACAACATGATGGCCTACAAGAACCTATATCACTATCTCGAAGGAACATTTCATGGATGCGAAGTCTCGCACATCAGTAGAAACAGCAATGAAGAAGCCGACAACTTAGCAAATATCGGGTCCCAGTGTTTACCCGTGCCATCTGGAGTATTCTGGGAGGAAATAGTGGAAAGGTCAATAAAAAGTGTCAAAAGTTCGACTACTGCAGCAGGCTCGGGGGCTACGTCGGAACCCGAGGAAGTCATGACGATAGAAGAAACTTGGATGCAGCCGTATCTCGCATACATGATAAATAAACAATTACCAGAAGATGCAGTGGAAGCCAAGAGGATAACTCGACGGTCGAAAGCGTTTGTCGTGTTGCAGGGGAAATTATACAAGAAGAGTATTACCGGCGTTTTGTAGCGTTGTGTAACGCCTCAGGAAGGACAAGTAATACTAAAAGATATACATGGCGGAGTGTGCGGCCATCATGCAAGCAGCAGGGCAATAGCTGCAAAAGCGTTCCGTGCAGGATTCTATTGGTTAACAGCCATCAAAGACACAAAAGATATAGTCCGGAAGTGTGAAGCATGTCAAAGATTCGCATCTCGACCACATGCACCAGCAGCAGAGCTATAGCCAATACCATTGTCCTGGCCCTTTGCACAATGGGGACTCGATATGGTAGGAAAATTGCACAAATCCTGGCCAGGAGGACATGTTTACATGCTAGTGGCAGTCGATAAATTTACCAAGTGGGTGGAAGCAGCCCCGGTAACAACTCAAGATTCAACAGCAGCGATCAACTTCATCAAGTCAATAGTGTTTCGTTTCGGCGTACCATATAGCATCATCACGGACAATGGGACAAACTTCACTTCAAAGGAATTCAAGAGTTACTGCGAAGGACTAGGAATCAAACTCAAATTTGCATCTGTGGCGCACCCGAAGACAAATGGACAAGTCGAAAAAGCCAATGGCCTGATATGTAGTGGGATAAAAAAGAGGCTCTTAGCACCTCTCGATAAAGCCAAGAGCGCTTGGGTAGATGAATTGCCCTCCGTTCTTTGGAGTCTAAGAACCACGCCCAATGCAGCAACTCAAGAAACTCCTTTCTTCCTGGTCCATGGCGCAGAAGCCGTGCTTCCAGTCGAAGTTACACACGAGGCTCCAAGGGTGACGGCATATGACGAAACAACATCAATAGAAGCATTGCAAGACGATGTCGATGCACTAGATGAAGCAAGAGATAAAGCATTAGAAAGGGCCACGCAGTATCAATAGAGTCTACGAAACTACCACAGTAGTCGAGTTCGCCCACGATCTTTCGTGGTGGGAGATCTAGTTTTGCGACTCAGGCAAGACAGCCACGGGAAACTAGAGTCCCCTTGGGTGGGACCTTACATCGTTACAGAAGTAATACCAGGAGGAGCTTATCGACTACAAGATAAGAAGACGGGAAAAGACGAGGGCAACCCGTGCAATGCGGAGCAGCTACGGTGTTTTTACGCGTAGAGTAAATTTAGTGGTATCATTAAACTCGAGTTAACCTTCTGAACCCAGAACATGAGGCCATAGGTCGGGTTCCTTGGGTTGAACTCGACAAAATTGTACAAGTATTTCTACTTCTCCGCTCGGGGGCTTCAACCCTCGGGTCGTACAAAAGAAATGTTTATCGCGACATGGAGATCTTTTTTTACTATAAGGTTGTGCAGACAACCCGATAATATTCAAACAAACTGGTTCACAAAAGAACCCGATATTCTTCATACCAATTGGTTCGCAAAGAACCCGATATATAGAAAGCATACCTCAAAACAGTGATTTGTTTTCATGGTACTAATGGAAACATCAAAACAAAGTACGAATATTCATTACATATGGCACGGCAGCAAGGATATTATCAAAAGAAACTACATATAAAGCATATCTTAATGAAAGTGGACTTCAGCTTCATACTCCTTCTGGCACTGAGTGCCGTCATAGATCTTCACGTCAAACTTTGACGTGCCGATATGGAAGTCGAAGGTCATGAAGAAGCCTTGGTGGATGTCGTGGTCTTCTGCAAACTGCGACCAGCCACCCTTAAAATACTGCTCGCCATTGCCATCATACCAAACCTCCACTTCGTATGGAGTCCCACTGCCAGATTGTTCGCGGAGAACCGCTTCTCGCAGTTCTCGCCCATCCATAAACTTGGTGAAATTCAGCGGCAGACGCTGAATCTCGCGGCACTGCGCCATGGCAATGCAGAAGAAAGAAAAGATTCTGGGAGGAGCAGCAGGAGCAGCAGGAGGAGGAGCACTTGGACCTGGGGCAGCGACAGTCACCTTGGGCTTGTTTTTGCTACCAGGTGGGCGGCCGGGACGACGCTTAACCGAAGCGGCCGATGATGATCCTGCGGCGGCTGGAGTTGTGTTGTTCTTGTTCTTGCTTCCACGAGGGCGACCCCGACCTCGCGGCGCCACCGGAGAGCCAAGGTTCAGACGAGAGCCACCTGCCTCAGCCATGTGGACAAGGGAAAAGGCTAGAAAACCCTAGATGGAGAGAGAAGATGATGCGGCGGAGGAGGAATCTGATTAGGGTTTTTACCCTTGCCAGAAGGTGCTTTATTTATAAGCACGTATTATCGGGCCCCCGTGATAAGCAAGGCCCATAAACGTATTCTACGAAAGAGTTAAATTCTGCACGTAGCAGACGATAAATACCAAAGGAGAAAAAATAAGAAGGAGACAGTGTGGTTGCACGATATAAAAGACCTCGCCTTGGGCTCGGGGGCTTGTATACAGGAGACATTACGAGAACGAAGACGAAGTGAATTTTGAGCCTATGCTTGACTACAAGTATTCAAACATAGCCTCGGGGGCTACTCCCATCGGGAGCGCTGAGCGCGCACCCGATAGAGGATGAGATAATCAATATCGAGGATGAAGAAAGTATATCATACAAACTTCGGCTATATAGTCGACAAAATGCAAAGAGACTACTCCCATCGGGAGGGAATTAGAGGAAATTAATTTAAGTTCGAAATTCTTTGATTTTATCAGTCAAAACTTGGCTGCGATATAAGATTCTCGAGTTGCGTTATCGTAACGAAACTCGAATGCCGTGATTTATCACGAAGGTAAGACCCCGGGATCCGTCCTGTGTGGCCTGGTATACGCACATGGATGCACTATGCTGGTATGTATCCGTGTCTACGACGCGAAGAAAATCCTGGTGGACGCACTGGGTACCCTGAGAATCACTGGGATTCATTCTTTGTAAGTCCTAAATGCGGCAAAATAATGGGTTTGACCGGTATCCCGAATTCAAGTCCAAGGGGATTGAATTTGAAGTAGGTGACAAGTATCTGTTCCGGCAGTTAACTGACCTCTTGATCCGTCAGAGTTGTCAGGCTTGTTCATCAAAACCCCTTGCGAAAAAATATCATGAAAGAAAGTCGAAAGACCAAGTCGAAGATTTGAAGATATGAAGAAGTCGAAGAATTGATCAAATCAAAGATTTAAAGATTAGAGATTCAACCCGAATCTGCAATTCTGGTAGAATCTCAGGGGCTACTGACAAGGGTATAATTAGTAGATCCCGTTAGTTGAGTACCCCTGAGGCCCGTTAAGCTAGGCCCAATTGTAATGATAGTCGAATACGAGTTCTTACCGCATATCGATATTGTAATCTGTATCGGACCCTACCCGATCCTCGAGAGCTGGCCACCTATATATAGGGGCCAGGAGGGGACGGTGTAGGGCAGATTGAAAGCAAGCCAGGTCGAACACCCAAGTTTACTTTCGGTACACACTTATTTCGACTAACCTTTACCTTCGAGTTCATCCGACGCCCTATTTCCCCGATCCTAAGTCCTTCATCTAGGACATTTGTCAAGTTAACCCTCTTCAATGCCAATGGGGGAGAAGTTTCGAGGGTTTAAAGGGAATTGACTTTTATGCTTTGGTTTGTTCTTAAGCATTTGCCTTGCATGCTTTGCATGGTTGAGTATATAGTGGAAACTCCACCAACAACCTTGGTTGGCAATATATGCAATGAAATCAAGATCATTCACACGTGCATAGATTGTGGGGGAGTTTGCTCTATATATGGTGGTTTTACTAACATCACATACTTTTGTAGTATTTGATGTTAGTACAACCATTTTGGTTCTTTGAATTCATTATATAAACCCTCTCAAAGAGATTGTCATCAATTACCAAAATGGGGGAGATTGAAAGATCATATCGAGCCCCATGTGTGGTTTTGGTAATTAATGACAATCCCTATGGACTAATGGTTGCATTGAGTTATATGTGTAGGACTTGTCCATAGACAATGCTTGAACCATTTGTTGGAGTCAAGGTTGTAAGAAGAAGATTATGTGTTGACCAAGGTGTTATTCAAGGAGTGATCCAAAGATTGGTCTTAAGGGAGTTGATCTTATGTCAAGTGTGTCTTGAAGAATAAGATTGAGTGAGCTCTCATGTGTATCCTCAAGACACCATCATTATGGAGAAAGAAGAATTGATTCGAGAATTGATCAAGTCAAAGCGCAAGTTCAAGATGAGCAACTAGAAGAGAACATATGCTTGAAGCTTGCCATCTATATTGTGATCATGGATATGTGAAGATATGCTTAAAGAGAGTCTCTTCCATAGTAGAGTATGGGGGAGCAATCCGCAGAACTTCACCAAGCAAGCTCAATCAAGAAAGGTGGTCCAACTTGAGAATTTCAAGATCGTCTTTATCCACCTCAAGTGGAATGCTCAAGGCAAAGGTATGATAGTGTTAGGGTTTCTTTCTTACCGGTCTCATGGTGTTATTTGTGAGACCGGGTTATAGGATCGGTAGCCGTACTATCAAGAGGGGCTCTCGAGTGAGTAACTTAATTGTATCGTTCGAAGAGAGCTCAAACCTTTGCATACTTGGCATCATCTTTCTTGGTTCTTATTTGGGTTTTATCCATGTGAGGTTCTAGAGCTTGTGGTTATTTCCATGACAAGCTCTAGCTCATCAAAAATGGATTTCGCATGAAGCTCTTATTGCGTTTTTGATGTTTGGAGGTTTTACCGGTTTGCCTTCAAAGAGAGGTCAAACCTTTCATCATTTGGTTTTATACTCCCTTATTGTACTATGATGTTTCTATGGATGAAGTTGTAGAGCTCGTTGTGGTGATTCCAACGAGCCCAAGATCATCGAAAACGAAGTCCGGATGAAAAAGTTATCACCGTTTTCGTATTGCAATTTCTGCTCGGCGTCACCCAGATACGGGGCCGGAAATTCCGGCTATCCGCCCCCCCCCCCTCGAAGATTTCGTATTGCAATTTCTGCTAAGGACTTTGCTCGGCGTCACCCAGATATGGGGCCGGATATTCCGGCCAGGGGGGCGGATTATCCGGCTGGCCGGATAATCCGGCCATACTTTGGCCAGATAATCCGCCCCTCCAAGTCCTGCAACGGCCATATTTCGTGGGGGGTATAAATACCCCTTCTTCCTCCTGGGGCTGCACACGAAATGGGCTTCTCTCTCCTCCATTGTTGACTTTGCAAGCTTGCCCTCCCTCCTCCATTCCTCCCATGATTCTTGCATATTTTTTAGGGAAAAGAGAGAGGAGATCTAGATCTATATTTCCACCAATCCATCTCTCCTCTAAGTGAGGGGAACATAGAGGATCTAGATCTTGGAGTTCTTTATGGATTTCCTTTGTTCTTCCTCTCATATCTCTCCATAGCATTAGTTGCTTTGGTAGGATTTGAGTGAGAAGGATTTGAGCACCTTGTGTGCTCTTGCCATTGCATAAGTTGCATCGGTTTGAGTTCTCCCCGGAGATTCGAGTAAGTGAAAGTTTGTGAGCTTATTACTCTTGGGTTCTTGGAACCCTAGACGGCTTTGTGGCTTTGTGGTGCCTTTGTGGCTATTCTTGGGAGCCTCCAATTAAGTTGTGGATGCGTGCCCCAAGCTTTGTGTAAATGCCCGGTTCCGCCTTGAGGAACCCCTTAGTGGAAGAGTGAGCCAGGCCTTTGTGGCGCAAGCTCACACCGGAGAATAGGGTGAGGCCTTTGTGGCGTTGGTTAGGCCTTTGTGGCGATACCACACCCCTCCAACGAGATGTACTCCCTTTCAAGGGAGGAACTCGGGAATACATCATCGTCTCCGTGTGCCTCGGTTATTTCTATACCTGAGCTATTTACTTATGCACTTTACATTGTGATAACCTTCGTGCTTGAAGTCATATATCTTGCTATCACCTTGTTACTTGTATTGCTTAGCATAAGTTGTTGGTGCACATAGGTGAGCCTAGTTTATTTAGGTTTTATGTGCTTGACAAAATAAACGCTAGTTTAATTCCGCTTTTGTTCAAGCCATTCGTAAAATTTGATATCGCCTATTCACCCCCCCCTCTAGGCGACATCTGTGTCCTTTCATGCATTATTTGTCACCCCTCTAATAATTATCAACTATCTTTAGCATTCCTATATTCCCTAACACTTATTTTTTTTGGTAATTTCGGTGAATGCACACACTAACTTTGAAAACAACTATAAGTACATGTAACTGAATAGTGGATTTGTAACAAGGGATCCCTTGTAACAACTTCTAGCGCCTGATGAGCAATGATAAGAATCCGATCGCAATTATACAATAAAAAACAACCAGCCATCAGATTAGCTTGCTTCTTCAACTCGATCAGCTGCCTTAACTGCTTGTTCATTTTCTTCAGTTCTCCCTTCACTTCCACCAGTTCTGCATTGGGAGCATTAGGCATAATCGGAACGGCTCCTCTCTCCGCCGCATTCTCTACAGCAAGTCCCCCCCTCCCAAATTGCGCTCCCCAATAGCGCCAATTGATTCCTGCAATTGAAGCCTCTGAACGTACACATCGATCCACTCGAAATATCTGCATTTCTTCAGAATCTGAAAATAACAACGTGAATCCTAAATCCCAAATTCGAGGGAATAACAAGAGAATCGAGAGAAAATAGAGCAATTGGAGCGAGATCTAACCTTATCCCTCTCTCTATATGGCAAGCTCTCGCATGCAAGGAACTCGCGTCCACGGTTGCCGTTGTTGTCCGTCTTACAAATCGACCGCTTCAGAGGCTCCTGGCGTGGGCAGTCAGGGCATCTTGTCAAAGGCACGGGTCCATACTGCGGCCATGAAGAACGGGAGGTCAAAGAGAAACTAGACATCACCCGCCTGCCGGAGAAGGGCTGCCGCTGGCGGAGAAGAAGAACAATGGGGCGCGGGGAAAGAAAGGGGAAGCAATGGCATGGGCACGGGTGCGAGGCTGGCTTGGGCTCCCATTTTTCAACGGTCACCTAGGTAAGCTGTGGGTCTGGCGCGCTAACGTGGACAAGTTGTGGGTCCCACGATGATCTGGATAAGTGGAGACGTGTCCACTGTGGGGCACCAACAGCGGCCCCACTTGCCAGCACCAACCAACGGTCAACTAAACGGGATTCCTCCCGTCCGAGCTCCTTGTGAGGGTTTCAGACAAGGGCTTGGGCAAAACTGAGGAAAAACTAAGCGGCTGGGGAAAACTGAGCACAACTAAGGACCCAAGGGCACGAAAATAGAAATCCCTAAATTTATCGATGTGGCTAAGGCAAACAAAGTGGATAATTTTATGCCTTGTCCCTGCGTCGACTGTCGGAATGTGACGGAGCACTCTGCCCCGAGAATCCTTCAAATCCATCTGCTTCGGAGAGGTTTCATGCCCGGATATTATTGTTGGGCCATGCACAAAGAAAGAGGGGTTAGGCTGGAAGAAAATGAAGAAGAGGATGATGACAACTATCCTATGTCCCCTGAAGAATACGGTGATACTGCAATGGAAGACAATGAAGAAGAGGGAGGCGTCAATGAAGAAAAACAACAGGCATCGGATGAACCCACTGATGGTCTTGGTCGGGTCATTTCTGATGCAAAGCAACAATGCGATACAGAAAGGGAGAAGCTGAAGTTGGAGGCCATGCAAAAGGATCACAAAAAGTTGTTATACCCAAATTGCGAAGATGGCAGCACAAAGCTCGGTACCACACTTGAACTGCTAAAATAGAAGGCAGAGGCTGGTTTATCTGACAAGGGATTTGAGAAGTTACTGAAAATAATGAAGCCGAAGCTTCCAAAGGATAACGAGCTGCCCGAGACAATGTACGAAGCAAAGAAGACTATCTGCCCTCTAGGATTAGATGTGGAGAAGATACATGCATGCATTAATGACTGCATCCTGTACCGCGGTGAGAAGTACGAGAATATGGATAAATGTCCGGTATGCACTGCATGTCGGTACAAGATCAGACAAGATGACCCTGGTGATGTTGAGGGCGATGATGAGCCCCCCAGGAAGAAGGTTCCTGCTAAGGTTATGTGGTATGCTCCTATAATACCACGGTTGAAACGTCTGTTCAGAAACAAAGAGCATGCCAGGTTGTTGTGATGGCACAAAGAAGAGCGTAAGAAAGACGGGAAACTGAGACACCCCGCCGATGGGTCACAGTGGAGAAACATCGAGAGAAAGTACTCGAACTTTGCAGGTGACGCGAGGAACTTATGGTTTGGTCTAAGTACAGACGGCATGAATCCTTTTGGGGAGCAGAGCTGCAGTCACAACACCTGGCCCGTGACTCTATGTATCTACAACCTTCCTCCTTGGTTGTGCATGAAGCGGAAGTTCATTATGATACCAGTGCTCATCCAAGGACCGAAGCAACCCGACAACGACATTGATGTGTACCTAAGGCCATTAGTCGATGAACTTTTGCAGCTGTGGGCAGAACCAGGTGTAAAGGTGTGGGATGAGCACAAACAGGAGCCATTTGACCTACGAGCGTTGCTGTTCGTAACCATCAATGATTGGCCTGCTCTTAGTAACATTTCAGGACAGTCAAACAAGGGATACAATGCATGCACGTACTGTTTAGATAAGACTAAAGGCACATATTTGGATAAATGTAAGAAGGTTGTGTACCTGGAGTGTCGTAAATTTCTTCCGACCAATCATCAAGTAAGAAAAAAAAGGCAAGCATTTCAACAGTGAGGCAGATCACCGAAAGAAGCCTAAGGTCCCTAAAGGTGCTGATGTATTTGGTATGGTGAAGGAGCTAGAAGTAATCTTTGGAAAGGGTCCTGGCGGTCAATCTGTTCCGAAAGACCCCATTACCGGAGACACGGCCATGTGGAAGAAGAAATCTATATTTTGGGAGCTTGAGTATTGGAAAGACCTAGAGGTCCGTTCTTCAATCGACGTGATGCACGTGATGAAGAATCTTTGCGTGAACCTGCTAGGCTTCCTAGGCGTGTATGGAAGACAAAAGATACACCAGAAGCACAGGAGGACCAGCAACGTATCAAAGACCCATACAACAAGCATACTGATAAAGGCCGTCAATACTTAAGCAGCTACGCTCTTACCAAAGCAGAGAAGGAAATCTTTTTTGAATGCCTGAGCAGTATCAAGGTCCCGGCTGGGTTCTCGTCAAATATAAAGGGAATAATAAATATGGCAGAGAAAAATTCCAGAACCTGAAGTCTCATGATTGTCACGTGATTATGATGCAGTTGCTTCCGGTTGCATTGAGGGGGCTTCTATCAGAAAATGTTCGAGTACCCATTGTGAAGCTATGTGCATTCCTCAATGCAATATCTCAGAAGGTGATCGATCGAGAAAGTCTAGAAAGGCTACAAAAGGATGTGGTCCAATGTCTTATCAGTTTTGAGTTGGTGTTCCCCCCGTCCTTCTTCAATATTATGACGCATCTCTTAGTTCACCTAGTCGAAGAGATTTCCATTCTCGGTCCTGTATTTCTGCACAATATGTTCCCCTTCGAGAGGTTCATGGGAGTCTTAAAGAAATATGTTCGTAACCGTGCTAGGCCAGAAGGAAGCATCTCCAAGGGCTATGGAACAGAGGAGGTCATTGGGTTCTGTGTTGACTTTCTTCCTGACCTTAAGCCGATTGGTGTTCCTGAATCACGGTATGAGGGGAGACTGAGTGGAAAAGGCACGCTAGGAAAGAAAGCATTGATATTTAGGGACGAGCATTCTTTGAATCAAGCACACTACACAGTTCTACAAAGTTCTACCTTCATGGCTCCGTATATCAAGGAACACTTGAATGTTGTACGCTCCAAGTTCCCGGGGAAGGATGACTACTGGATTAAAGAAAATCACATAGAGACTTTCGGCACTTGGTTGCAATTACATCTCATGAATGACACCACTATTGGAGATCAGCTCTACTTGTTGGCCGCGACACCATCTACGACTGTATTGACTTTCCAAGGGTACGAGATAAATGGGAATACATTTTACATGATCTCCCAAGATAAAAAGAGCACTAACCAAAACAGTGGTGTCCGCTTTGATGCAACATATGAGAATGGGAAAAAGGACACATACTATGGTTACATAGAGGAGATATGGGAACTTGACTATGGACCTACTTTTAAGGTCCCTTTGTTTCGGTGCAGTTGGGTCAACATGAATGGAGAAGGGGTAAAGGTAGACCAGCTGTACGGAATGACAACAGTGGATCTCAAGAATCTTGGTTATAGAGACGAACCATTCGTCCTAGCCAATGATGTGGCTCAGGTTTTCTATGTGAAGGACATGTCCTCCAGACCGAAAAAAAGAAAAAAAATAAGGAAACGAATACATCAGACGATGAGCCCAGGCTGAAGGGTTTCGCAGCATAGTAAAACAAAAAAAAATTCCTACGGAGCGAACAAGAAAGCCAAGATCTAATCTAGGAGATGTAATCAACGAGAGAGGTAGATGAGATCTTCATACCCTTGAAGATATCGCACAGCGGAAACGTTCAACAGAACGTGGTTGACGTAGTCGTACTCGCCGTCTCCTCCTCGCGATCCGATCCGATCCTACGCCGCAAGTGGCGGCGCCTCCAAGAGATGCACACGTACGGTGCAGCGACGTCTCCTCCTTCCTTGGTCCAGCAAGTATGGTGGAGAGATAGATTGGATCTGCAGCACGACGGCGTGGTGCTTATGGTGGAGAGTTTCTGCGGCAGGGCTTCGCCTACACACAGTCGCGAGAGAGAGAGGTGGAGGGGCAGCAGTTGGCCGGCGGCTAGGGTTGGAGTGTGAGGGGGCTGCGCCCCTGCCCCCCCTTATATGGGGGGCTGGGCGGCTGCCTTGGCCCCTCCTCCAAGCCTCTAGGGCGGCGGCTAGGGGGAAGAGTAGGGGGCAAGTCTTCCCCCCCCCCCTCTTCTGGAAGGTTGCCCTAGGGTTTCCCCTAGGGCTGGCCGGCTGGGCCTTTGGGGCCTTGTGCGCCTGGCCCAAAGTGGCCAGGGCAATTCCCCTTAGGCCCACGCAGTATATGAATCTTATTCTCCGGACCATTCCGGAACCTCTCGTGATGTCCTGGATCTCATCCGAGACTCCGAACAAAAACTCATAAACCAATTATCCATTCTATCCTAGCATTGATGCACGTTAAGTGTGTGACCCTACGGGTTCGAGAATATGCAGACATGATCTTCTATCAATAATCAACAGCGGGATCTGGAAACCCATATTGACTCCCACATATTCATCGATGATCATATCGGATGAACCACGATGCCAGGATTCAATTAATCCCGTATAAGTATTCCCTTCGTCACACGATATTTTACTCGCCCGAGATTAGATCGTCGGTATCGGTATACCTAGTTCAATCTCGTTCACAGCAAGTACTTTACTCGTTCCGTAATCCGATATCACTTTGTGATTAACTCCTTAACCACGTGCTTGCAAGCGGTGTTGATATCGATTACCGAGTGGGCCCGAAGTATATCTCTCCGACTCGGGAGGGACAAATTCCATCTCGATACATACAACCCAACAAGTACTTTCCGATCACCTGAGAGACACCTTTATGATCACCCTATCATAGGATGACGTTTGATGATCTCAAAGCTTTCTTCCGATACTAGGGAGTTGTATTATCTCATGGTCTAAGGAATACAATACTTGACATAGGAAAAGCTTCGCAAAGATGAACACAATGACACGATCTAATTGCTGTGCTTTATTTGGGTCTGTCCATCACATCATTCTCCTAATGACATGACCTCATTATTAATCGACAACTCATGTCTATGGTTAGGAAACCTTAACCATCATTAATCAATGAGCTAGTCTAGTAGAGGCGTACTAGGGACACGGTGTTGTTCATAAACCACACAAGTATTAATGTTTCCGCTTAATACAATTATAGCATGGAGTATAAACATTATCATGAACAAGAAATATGATAATAACAATATTATTATTGCCTCTAGGGCATATTTCCTTCACAGGCGTCACATAGTTCTTTCAGGGAAAAGAAACATCGCGGGAGTCGAGGACAAGACAGACATGTCAGCAGATTATGATAAGTTTGAAGAAATTCCAATCTTCACCGTGAAAACTGACCCTTGCATCCTGTTAAATAATGAAGATGCTCCATGGTTACGGCCTAAGAAGCGATCATAGGCAAGGGATCGACATACGCGACGAAGGATTCATACCCTAAACCCTAAACCCTATGTAAATCTATGTAATGTATGAAAACTATGACACGTCATTTTGTGAAGGATTTTTTATGATGTTTGCAATTTCCAAGTTCAAATTTTTTCCTTGCAGCTATGACACATAATATGACACCACGCGAAGGTTTCACATTGTTTGGATCATTTTTTAATTTCTTATGCCTGTTTCAAACTATATTCAAAACGGCGGGCATGAAGCTTCTTAGCACGAGGCCGAGCCTCGCTAAACTTGAAGTGGATCTCTGATGAAATAGCATGATGTGAACCTATAAATGATTTTAAAAAAATTCACAAGCATTATATCCTTTACTTGTAGTTCAAATCTGGGCACCCTCCTGCCGAATCGGCAGGAATTTGTCTTTTTCATAAGGGATGGACGGAAAGGTTCCTGATACACCGGTTGGGAATTTGTCCATCTAAGGTGGTCTAGTATTTTCGAAAAATGGGTTGGTACCAATGCCAAACTTTAATTTGGTGGTTCCTTCACAGAACACCCTGATTTCGGCACCTCAAAAATGGAAATTGGCTATTTCGTGCGTCAAAAAGGAAAACTTCCTCCTGCAACACCGTAAGCCATCCCAAGATGCACATGTGTGCACAATATGGGCACATTATCACAAACTATGCCCTGATTCTAGCCATAACATTGGTGGTTTGACCTAAATGCCATGAAACCTCGAACATGATAGATCATTTTGTGAAGGATTTTTTATGATGTTTGCAATTTTCCAAGTTCAATATTTTTCCTTGCAACTATAACACATAATATGACACCACACGAAGGTTTCACATTGTTTGGATCATTTTTGAATTTCTTATGCCCGTTTCAAACTATATTCAAAACGGCGAGCATGAAGCTTCTTAGCCCGGGGCTGAGCCTCGCTAAACTTGAAGTGGATCTCTGATGAAATAGCATGTTGTGAACCTATAAATGATTTAAAAAAAATCACAAGCATTATATCCTGTACTTGTAGTTCAAATCTGGGCACCCTCCTATCGATTCGGCAGGAATTTGTCTTTTTCATGAGGGATCGACAGAAAGGTTCCTGATACACCGGTTGAGAATTTGTCCATCTAAGGTGGTCTAGTATTTTTGAAAAATGGGTTGGTACCAATGCCAAACTTTAATTTGGTGGTTCCTTCACAGAACACCCCGATTTCGGTACCTCAAAAATGGAAATTGGCTATTTCGTGCGTCAAAAAGGAAAACTTCCTCCTGCAACATCGTAAGCCATCCCAAGATGCACATGTGTGCACAATATGGGCACATTATCACAAACTATGCCCTGATTCTAGCCATAACATTGGTGGTTTGACCTAAATGCCATGAAACCTCGAACATGATAGGTCATTTTGTGAAGGATTTTTTATGATGTTTGCAATTTTCCAAGTTCAATATTTTTCCTTGCAACTATGACACATAATATGACACCACGCGAAGGTTTCACATTGTTTGGATCATTTTTGAATTTCTTATGCCCGTTTCAAACGCGTTAGTCATTTTTAATTGAAAATGGTAAAATTGTTAATAGTTTGTATAGTTAGAATAAATAATTTTGAAAACAGAAAACAGTTTTGGATTAGTTATTTAAATTGAAGCACTTTTCCTGCTGAAAGTTTTTTCAAATTCCAAATTATGCAATAAATATATGTTAATGCATTTTTAATTAAAAATAGTAAAATTGTTTAGTTAGAATAAATAATTTTGAAAACAAAAAATGGTTTTGGATTAGTTATTTAAATTGAAGCACTTTTCCTGTTGAAAGTTTTTTCAAATTTCAAATAAAACAAAGTTTTTTCTGTTAAAATGAAAACAGAAAGTTAAAATGGAAAACAAAAAAGTCTTTTCCTGATAAAACCTTAAAAATGGGTCATTGGTCCCGGTTCATCGCATCAACCGGGACCAATGGATCAACGGTCTCGGTTGATGCCATAAACTGGGACCAATGATCATGGGCACGTGGCGGCTCATCAGCGCCCCCCACCCAGGTCATTGGTCCCGGTTCATCGCATCAACCGGGACCGTTGATCCATTGGTCCCGGTTGATGCGATGAACCGGGACCAATGACCCCTAGATATATAACTGGAGCCTTCTTTCTCCCCCCCACTTCCCCCCCAAATCGCCGAAACCGCTAAGGACTTTGCGCACAGAATGAATTGACACCGGCAGGCTGCCCATCCCCGCCGCGGAGAAGCTCGCCGCCGTCCTTGGTGAGCGCCGCCGCCGCGACCTCTTCCTTCCTCTCCCTCTTCCCCCGCCGCCGCTCACCCCTCCTTCTCTCTGTAGGCCGTCTGATGCCTCGGCCGGAGAAGCTCGCCGGCCGCCGCCCTGCATAGCCCACCGTCGACGCCCCGGAGAAGCTCGTCGGCCGCCGCCCTGCATAGCCCACCATCGACGCCCCGGAGAAGCTCGCCGGCCGCCCCCCTGCAGAGCCCGCCCCGGAGATACCGCCTTGCAGAGCCCGCCCCGGAGACGCCCCCTGCGCCGCCGACGCCCTTCCGGTGAACCTTGCTGTGGGTGTTAGAAATTTTGGGAAAACGAATTGAAATAGAAACAAATTTGCATAACAGAAACGAAATTTTGGGATTAAAAATGAATTTTAGCACCGGTTTATATATGTATTTTAGAAATAGAAACAAAAATAGAAACATATGTATCTTATACGTATAAATAGAAATATATAAATAGAAATATATAAATAGTTATGTATTTTAGATATGTATCATATATGTGTAAATAGAAATATATGTATTTTAGAAATAGAAACTTCAAGCATGTGTAAATAGAAATATATGTATTTTATAAATAGAAACTTCGAGCACCGGTGAACTTCGAGCATGTGTAAAAAGAAACTTCGAGCGCCGGTGAACTTCGAGCATGTGTAAATAGAAAGTTCGAGCACCGGTGAACTTCGAGCATGTGCACCGGCGATATTAGATCAATGTCTATAATTAAATTCCTATCACAAGTTAGAAGTTAAATTCTATTTGGATTTAGTTTATTTAAGGTTGAAAATAAGAAAAATTTCATCCACATTAGCTTGTCGTGGAATTTAGAACTTTTATGTTGAAGTCTAAATTATAATGGAAATGAACAGTGTGCAAAATTATGTCATGCGTGTGCCGATGTATTGTAGTTACATGTATACCCATTTTTACCGCCTATTAATAATAAGATTCAAGAGATTCACTCAAAATCCATCGCTAATGCCTTGACAAATGCAACTACCGGAACAATTCAACATTATTGACTTACCGGTGTAAAGTTTGATGCAATTATAATAACTTGCAATTCTTGATTATTTGTATTATAATAACTTGCAATTCTTAATTTGCAGATACTATGGATCCAGCACATGGCACAACTCAAGATGATGAATACTTCCTCCAAGGAATGATCCGCGAAAATGAAGATATCGATGTCATCAGGACGTTTCTGAACGATTCCGGTGAGGGAGATGAATCTCTCAACCGAGGAGACGGCTCCGGTGAGGTAGAAGCCGAAGCCTGGGATGGGGGAGAAGCCGTTGAGGGAGAAGCCAATAAGGGAGAAGCCGACGAGGGAGAAGGCGACGGCTCCGGCCGAACCTTAAATCTCGAAAACTCCGGCGAGGTGTATATATGTATTTTTGTAATGCTGCTGTCTATATATATATACATGCATATATTAACACTCTTTCTTCTTTTAGCCCTCCGGATCGAGCACTTCTTCCGTAAGAACGAAACGAGGCCCAACAAAAAAGTTGGATAACATTGTTCGTTATAGGATCGAAGTGGTCGGTGTAGACGGCGAACCGCAAGCTCCCGACGATGTCGCAAAAAAATTTGTCAAGCAATCCGGAGTTCTTGTGAGGGACTACATCCCGATCACCGTTCAAGAATGGAATCGGCCAAGCAGCGGTGGTGTCCCGTATGTCGGCGACATTGCCAAAGATAAGCTTTTTGACAGGCTCATGATTAATTTCCTCCTGCCGAGGCCAGATGTGAATCCAGATGAGGAGGAGAGAACAAATGAGGAGCTACTGCAAAGAGTCAAGAAGTTTGCTCTCATCAAGATGGCCGAGGCATTCAAGAACTGGAAGAAGAAACTGTACCTTAAGTTTATCAAGTTAGACAGGACTCCGGATTTCAATCAAGCCGGCTATGCTAAGTTAAGACACCAGTGGGCTAATTTTGTGAAGTACAAGACATCGGAGAAAGCTTTGGAAAGGTCGAGAATAAATAAGGAGAACGCTGCTAAGAAAGTGTACCACCATAATATGGGGTCTGCTGGCTACGCCGGTTGCATGCCTAAGTGGGATGCACTTGAGGTCAAATATATTGCTGCCGGGATCAGACCAGAGCCCACAACATGAACACCACGGGTGAGAAACTGGTTTTACGGCCATGGGGGCACGTTGGACGAAGAAGGGAGGGTAATATATACCCAGAAACGCAAAGATTATCCCCTACTGCCCATCGAAGATATTAGAAGTGCAGTAAATGATGTTGTTGCGGGACGGTTCGTTCCCGATAGAGAGAACGATGAGCTCACATGCGCCCTTAAAAATGATGAACACACCGGACGAGCACGAGGCACACCAGGCTCCAAGCCGTGGAATGTTGCCTTCCCCGCGGAAATGAAGAGATATCCCGATAAAAGTCATCAGAGGAGAAAGGAAAGGGAGGCAGCTGAGAAAGCGGCTGCTGCAGACCGGCTGCGTAATGTAGAAGAAGCATTAAAGCGGCAGCAGGATCAACTCGACAGACTTAGCCAGCAAGGTATTAGCGGCCAATCTCAGTGGCACATGGTAGAAGCTGCATTCGATGGTACCGGCGCCCTATCGAATAAGAAAAGCAGCGTCGCTTCCACCCAGCTCTAGGATGGTGATGATGATGCACTGACGACGGCTCCTCCTAAATGCTACCCAGTGGATGATATCAGGGAGAGCACAGCTTGTGAGCTAAAGGTGCAAGTTATGAACTTAAGGGTGACGGCGGCGGTCGGCATGGCCGTACCAATTACGCCTAACGCAACTTGGCATTGCAGACCAGTTCCAAAAGGGTACGTTGTTGTCACGATGGATGATGTGAAGCAAGATTTTGAGGAGCTGAAGCTGGACCACCCTGCAGGGGAAGATAGGGACCTGACTGAACTAGGAGAAGCCAAAGGGGGGACTGTTGTATGGCCAAAGGAGCACATCATGCTTCCAAATTATGTGCCGCCAAGGCCACCCACTCCTCAGAGCAGCAATCCACCTTCGCCGCCACCTCACCATTCTCCAGCGCAACCGTCGCCTTCACCGCCTCACCACTCAGCGCAGCCATCTCCACCGCCGCCTCAGCCGTCTCCGCCGCCGCGTCAGTCGTCTCCGTCCCCTGAGCCTCAGAGACTAAAGCGGAGGTATACTAAGAGGGGCAGCACCACAAGCAGCAGCAAGAGCACGTTCCGATCACCGAAACGTAAGCTATCGCCCCTCCCAAGAGTACCTCATCAGAATATGAAGAAGCTACGTTGCGAGAAGACAGATGAGGAAATTGCTGCGGCCGCAGATGCCCATTATGAAAAGTGGAAGACTGTAACATCCCATGTTTGTAATTAAGTGCATTTGCATCATAAGCATCATGTAAAACTGACTAAGAATTTTTTGCATTTAAATTAAAGTGGAAACCCTAACAAATGCCAAATTCTTCCTCTATTTTGAAATGTCCTTTAAACATTCAAAACTCAAAATCAAATAAGTGGACCTTTCAATACTTGTTAGGAAAGGCCACTGATTATTTCCCACTTCTTTAAATAATTTGAAACTTCCAAAAGATTGCAAAACAACAAAAGGAGTTGAAAAGGGTGCTGTTTTTAAAATTTTCTGAAAAACTCCAAAGCCCAGGGGGCTATTTGCAAATTTGTCCTTTGTCTTCTTCGTGGAGCAGTGAAGCTGCTCTGTGGAGCTTCCCTCGTCGCCCGATGCCACCCGGTGATTCCCACCGCCGCTGAGGTCGCCTAGAGAGGATAAGAAGGCCCCTGCCGCCGTGCCTCTCTCTCTCCCTTCCCTCTCTCTTCCTTGCACGCACCCTCTCCTCCTCTTCTGCACGCGCGCCCAAAACCGCCGCCATGGCTGCCATCCACTGCTGCCATTCGAGCCCTCCCCGAACTCCACCGACGCACCCAGATGCTCTGCCTCGCCGCCCTCTTCCTCCCGGCCCACGGAATCGAGCCGCTGCGCCTCCAATCGCTGTCGGCGTCGCCGTTTCTCCACAGTAACCGGAGCTCGCCGTCGTCCGATTCGCCGCCTTTGGTGACCCCTGCCCCTGCCGGCCTGGCGGACGTCCCCAGGGTGAGCCGCCCCTCGTTTCCCCCTGCTTCCCCTCTCCCGGAGCTCCTCCTCCACCGCCGGTGGCTGGCCGGCCGGTGCCCAGAGCCTGCGCCTGACCAGCACGAGGCCAACTTGGCCTGGGTCGGCTTGGCCAGCGTGGCCGTTGACATGGACCCGGGGTCCACTGGTTAGTGACCGTGGGTCAGTTTGACCCCGGTGCAAAACGGCCCTGTGCCATATTTTAATTCCAGAAAAATTGCTGCAAGAGTTTAATACTTGTATAATTCATAGAAAATTATCTGTTTATCGGAAAAATGCGAATGACCTATCAAAATGTTCAGAAAAATATAATCTACCTTCTAGTATCAAAAGCATGCATATTTATGCAACTTTGAATCTTGTTTATAATAGAAGAACAAATTGGATCCTTTAATCCGTTATGGAGATAATTCAAATGCTATTATGCTTGTGCATTTGAACTCCATCTAAGATGCTATCCGTGTTTAGGGTAATTTCAATACCTTTAATCTTGTCATACCATCATATTGTATGCGCATTGCATCGATGCCATGTATTGAATGTTATTCTTTTTCTGGTGTGTTTCTACTTCCCGGTAGGATCCGGAGTTGATGCGAGCAACGAGATCGAGTGGGCAACATCGACGATCAATACTTATCTATCAATGAACAAGTCAAGAAGAAGAATCCTGTATCTCTATTTTGTATTTTGGTTATCAAAAAACAAGGCAAGCAGCCCCCCTCTGAACCTATGGTTTTAAAGTATTTCAAAACTTACTATTTTGTACCACACGGTTCAACTGTCTTTTATCGATAGGTAGATTTAACCTATCTAATGCATGTTCCATTCTTGTCGCCTAAATACCCTGATCCACTGCTCCTAACATAACCAGGTTTTGCTTGTGTGCGTCGCTAGAGCTTTTATATATCTGTAATGCTTAGCCATGCTTAGTTGTTTACTCTGGTACATATGGTTAATGAATCGGAGCTACAAATGAACCTAGTATGTTATGATAACGTGGTTTGATCAGTGAAGGTGGTGAATAAACATGCTAAAGGCTTGGATGAGCCGCCACATGGGATGTGGTTATTTGACTCATTCTTGCTGACCCTAGGACCCGAGTTCTCGCCTCTTGAACCAAGACTGAGCGTACAGCCACACGGGGGTTTATGGGAGCCCCCTCGACCCCAACTTGCCAAGTATGCTCCATGAGTCACCTTATTTGGGTGTTTAAACTTTGCTTTAAATGTGGCCGGGGTTTCTTGAGGCGCGGCCTCTGATAAACCAACTTCGACTCACAATTAGGGGGACCGACTTCGGGACTGGACCCGTTACGGCGGAGCTTCCCTCTTTTAGTGAACTCATGGTTTAGATGAAGTAACAGAAAGGTCTTGGTCAACCACCCTCTGCCGGCACACCAAGAGAAGTGTGTAACGTATGGCGCTAAGAGTCGGTCGGCACGTGTGGGTAAAGTTGTGCACCCCTGCAGGGTTAAATCTTTTCGAAAAGCCGTGTCCATGGTTACTGACGACTTGGGAACGGATTCTGAGATCATAGAGAACTTTAACCTAATCGTAAAACTTGGCAATTGATGTGAGCTTAGGATGCTTCCTCTAGGTGGAAAGAGGGGGTGATCCTAGTGGATAGGTTCTGATGATATTGATTCGGTGGATGTCTTGGTGATCAAAGTTATCGCTTTCTTACCCCTTTAAAATGTTCTGAGTAGTCGAGGTTCTACTCTTACTTGTTTTATGCAAATAAAGATGGTTTTATGGAAACAACTCCACAGAAAGCCTTTCTTAACCAAGTTTAGCTAATAGGATACGTAAGTCTTGCTGAGTACCTTATGTACTCACCCCCCCCTTTGTTGATATTTTTGCTGCAGAGTAAGTTCCACAACGAAGATGAGTTTCGTACGAACATCGACATTTGACGAGTAGCTTGGGGTTCCCAGACAGCAGCTTGGGGCTGCGGAATGGGTTGTCACTGTTATGCTTCTGGCCTCTTAGGCCATGTTATCCTTGCTATGTCTAATAGCATAACCTTCCTTCCGTTGTTTGATGTAATGTTGGTCAGTGACCTCTGTTTGTAATCCTTTGGATCTTTGCTCAGGTAAGAGCTTTACAATATTACCTTTGAGTCGTAGAGTCACTGTTGTGTACCAACTTTGGTTACCCATCTCGTGCATGATGCGTGTATGGATATAAAGTGCATGAGAGGGGTTTAAGATTCTCGAGCTCTCAGTTATGCAGTCTTGGTTATGATTAGTTTAACGGCGCTTCGAGATGTGTAGAGCCGATGGTTTAATTCCGGCCTACCTGCCGATGGTGTTCCGGCCTGGGACTGGTAACCCCAGTATCACTCGTTGCTAGCGTGACTAATACACATAACATCTCTGTATAGCTTAGATCCCGGGGGTCCCGACAAAGACTGACATGGATAACAAGAAAAAGCCAAAGCCGACGGAGCCATTCTTCCCGGTCACCGCAGAAGATAAAGCCAAAGCAGCCGCGCTTAAGATTCAGCTTCACCAACCCATAGCGCTCACACCAGACTATAATCGCTCTATTACCAAGTCGGCTGAGGTAAAAGAGCGGAGAGTCAGGAAAGAAGTTGCCCAGCTCGGACAACAAAAAAATCAATCGATCGAACCGCTCAAAGTGTACGATACCAATGACTGGAGAGCCCAGGAGCGACATGATCCGAACATTGATCCGGAGTTTATTCAACTCTATGGAGAAAAGGCCAAATTATATGGACTGTCTATTGCTGATTACATGAGCCGTCTGGATGAGCTCGAGGGGTACCAGCAAATAGCATACATATACCGGTACGGGGCTCCTCTCGTCAAACCCGAGTTAGTCAAAGATCTACCAACAAAAATGCGGAGATTGCATAAGTGGTACATGCAAGCCAGTGCTGAATCCACAAACTAGATCTATGCTGGATATAAACACCACCATTACGGTCATGGAGATGGCTTCTTACTGATTGAATTTCAAGAATTATTTTAGTTTTACCAACAAGACGCCCTCGACAAAACTATCGTCAGTGCCTATTGTCTGTAAGTATTATTAAGTCTTTCTAGCTCAGCTCATTCGTTGCTTGTATAATCTTACTCATCATTATACTAATTATATATGCAGAATGAAGATTCTCGAATGCAACAAAGGAGGAATCTATGACCTTGGGTTCGTTGACTGCAATTTCGTTCCTGAAGATACTCTAAAAAAAAACCAGAGAGACAGAGGATAACTTGGTACAATCGTTGAAGTATTTCAGCAACAGAAGGGAAATACTATTTCCTTACAACTTCGAGTGAGTGTTACTGTCTTGTACACATTCTATTTTCGCTTACTCGATGTTAAGCGTATAATTGACTCATTATGTCTGTGCAGCTTCCACTTTATTCTGTTAATCATTATTGTTGACGAAGGAGTAGTAAAAGTCATAGACTCAAAATGCACACCTTTAGGAAACTGGGCGAACATGCAGGAATGCCTCCAGAAGGCTTGGAAACGGTTCACCGCCAACACTAGAGGTGTTTGGAAGCCAGAGCTTACATTTCAACCATTGAATGTAAGTACTACTTGCTAGATCCGCGCATCTCTTTGATTCTAGTTTCAATACCATTATCATGCTTGATTATTATTTTGATTGAACTCCGTTCTCGTCAAGTGCTTGAGGCAGGAAGCTGGCAATAACTTATGTGGATACTATGTCTGCGAGTTCATTCGCCAGACGACCAAAGAGAAGGGCGCAGACCGAAACTTCAAAAAATTGAAGTATGATAAAGAATAGGGATTTCTATTTTCGTGCCATCAGGTCCTTAGTTGTACTCTGTTTTCCCCAGCTCCTTAGTTTTTCCTCAGTTTTCCCCAAGCCCTTGTCTGAAACTCTCAGAAGGAGCTCGGACGGGAGGATTCCCGTTTAGTTGACCGTTCCGTGCTGACGTGTGGGGCCGCGTCGTGTGGGGCCGCGTTGCGTGGGGCTGGTAGAAAGGGACCGCGTGGGACAAGACGACACCGTGTTTGGTTGTACGTGAGAGCTTGGTTCTGTCTCTCTCGGCCCAAATTGGCATTTTTCAGAGCGCCTTTTCAGAGCACCTTTTTCCCCTCTCTATCTGTAACAGTTCTCTCTCTTTTCACCAAATTAGTATCAAATCTAGAGAAGCTTCTATTTTTGTCTTTCTTTAATGATTGTTGCCTTTTGGCCCTCGTTTTTTGCCCAATATGGTAACAAATCTAGTAGCAAATCTAGAAGCTAGTATAGGATAAATTCACAGCAGCATAATAAATCCAGAAAACTAAGTATAATACATAAACTGCATATAGCAGCCAAAAGTAGCCAATAACGATGTTAATATTCACGACAAACTAAGCTGAAAATAATACAAGACGCAATGTATGGCCAACATGAAGATTATGATACCCCAGGATGAATGAATTTGTTCTTCATTCATCATATATATCGTCGTCGCTCCATTCTCTGGTCTGAAAGAAATATTCATTAAACTCCTTCCGTCTGCAGTGTGCAGCCAATACATCCTCCAAACGGTATGGCCTTTGTTCATTTCTCAGACCGTACTTTCCTAATCTATCCACACGTAGTGGCCACTCATCCCAGGCCTTTATATCATCAAAGTACTCTCTTATTAAACCCAAATCCGCATAGTAGATGCAGCCAGGTCGAAGTATCGGGTGCACTCTGGTGTCGACGTAGATACACCGGATATGATGGATGAAGAAGGCACGACTGCCAATGTTACTGACGGCATGGAGAGAGCGGCTCTCAGTGTCCATACGGTACACCAATGTTTGACCTTCCTCCAAATGACCACCCAACAACACAAGCAGCAGATCACCATCTGACTTCACAAGGTAGAACTTGTCATTTTTAAGTTCTGGAAATGAAAATAGTGTCTCCATGTTGACAGTGCTCGCGCGCTGCTCCAACTGGACATTGTTGGTGCACACTAATGTTCTGAACTCAAAATTGTTCACAGCTATTGCATACAATTCACCATTGAACGGGGTAATGCAACACATAGAATGGTGCTCGATCAAAAATCTTCCTTCTCCCCAATCTTCATCTATAACCTTAGTTGGAGTGCTCTCATTGACCCAAGCAATTTCCGCTGGGTAATATGTGGAAACGAAGACCATAGTCGGGGACTTCATTACAGCGACTGACTCTAGAATAACAGATGGCATCTGCGCCTCAAACATAGTGTTCAATGTCTTTGTGAGTGGGTTTAGAAGCCGTATCTTATGCGGCTGGTTCTTCTGGGCAAGCATGTTGATGCCACGGCAAAAGCCGACGAAGTAGTATCTAAAATATATTGATGAAGATAACATTCAGCACTAAGATGTTTACGATTGAAAATAAAAATAGATTAACTCTATAGATATGGAGGAATTTGAACCTTGCATGAACTTCTGTTAGATCGATGGTGACGTAGCGGGATGTGCGGAGGTGGAGGAAGGAGAACTCAGCGGCGCGTGGAAGGGTGTGTTCTACTATGATCCATTCGTGCAGGTGCATGTCGGGCTCAGGTAAATCTGAGCGCTAATTTGTACAAACTTGCCTCAAAGCAGAGTAGGTATCCACGTACTCCTCATTCGCCAGTAAGCAGTCGCCGATCTTGTGAAGTGGTCCGTCAGCCCTGAGAGAGGCCCAGTTCACGGAGGCGCCGTGCTTGGATGCGCCGCCCTTGGAGGCGACGGGCTCGGCAGCGACGGCCTCGGCAGGGGAGCGTGCGTAGGGCGGTTGGGATTTTTTCCATCGATTTGGAGAAGGTGATGGGACGTGAGAGGCGTGGTTGCGTGCGTGAGTGAGAATGAGACTGTGTGCAGAGGGAGTGAGAGAGGGGCTCTGTACAGGAAAAGTGACGGTTCACCTCAGCAGTTTCTCAAAAAAACTAGACGTTTGGTGTCAACACGCGTCCGTGGTACTGCAAGTCTGCACCATTACGTGTACTCAGTTCTACCCTCAAGTCTTACACTGGAAAAATATCTATACTCAGTTTTTCCCTCGAGAACTAATACTGGCTAGTGCAATATACTCAGTTTTACCCTCAAGTGGCTGATCAAGAGAGAGTCAACAAATGGGATTAAGCTATCTAATTGAGTCATTTTTTCGTTTCCACATATTACCCGGCGGAAATTACTTGGGTCAATGAGAGCACTCCAACTAAGGGTGTAGATGAAGATTGGGGAGAAGGAAGATTTTCGATCGAGCACCATTCTATGCGTTGCATTACCCCGTTCAATGGTGAATTGTATGCAATAGCTGTGAACAATTTTGAGTTCGAAACATTAGTGTGCACCAACAATGTCCAGTTGGAGCAGCGCGCGAGCACTGTCAACATGGAGACACTATTTTCATTTCCAGAACTTGGAAATGACAAGTTCTACCTTGTGAAGTCGGATGGTGATCTGCTGCTTGTGTTGTTGGCGGTCGTTTGGAGGAAGGTCAAACATTTGTGTACCATGTGGACACTGAGAGCCGCTCTCTCCATGCCATCAGTAACATCGGCAGTCGTGCCTTCTTCGTCCATCATATCCGGTGTATCTCCATCGACACCAGAGTGCACCCGACACTTCGACCTGGCTGCATCTACTATGCGGATTTGGGTTTAATAAGAGAGTACTTTGATGATATAAAGGCCTGGGATGAGTGGCCACTACGTGTGGATAGATTAGGAAAGTACGGTCTGAGAAATGAACAAAGGCCATACCGTTTGGAGGATGTATTGGATGCACACTGCAGACGGAAGGAGTTCAATAAATATTTCTTTCAGACAAGAGAATGGAGCAACGACGATATATATGATGAATGAAGAACAAATTCAGTCATCCTGGGGTATCCTAATCTTCATGTTGGCCATACATTGCGTCTTGTATTATTTTTAGCTTAGTTTGTCGTGAACATTAACATCGTTATTGGCTGCTTTTGGCTGCTGTATGCAGTTTATGTATTATACTTAGTTTTCTGGATTTATTATGCTGCTGTGAATTTATCCTATACTAGCTTCTAGATTTGCTACTAGATTTGTTACCATATTGGGCAAAAAAGAGGGCCAAAAGGCAACAATCATTGAAGAAAGACAGAAATAGAAGCTTCTCTAGATTTGATACTAATTTGGTGAAAAGAGAGAGAACTGTTACAGAGAGAGAGGGAAAAAAGGCGCTCCGAAAAGGCGCTCTGAAAAATGCCAATTTGGGCTGAGAGAGACAGAACCGAGCTTTCACGTACAACCAAACGCGGTCTCGTCCTGTTCCACGCGGTCCCTTTCTACCAGCCCCACGCGACGCGGCCCCACATGACACAGCCCCACACGTCAGCACGGAATGGTCAACTAAACGGGAATCTTCCCGTCCGAGCTCCTTCTGAGGATTTCAGACAAGGGCTTGGGGAAAACTGAGGAAAAACTAAGGAGCTGGGGAAAATTGAGTATAACTAAGGACCTGAGGGCACGAAAATAGAAATCCAAAAATGATAAACTATCACGAATTTCCATTTCTTTTAGGCATTACTTTTCACGGTAAAATGATAAAATATCACGAATTTCCATTTCTTGTAGGCATTACTTTTCATGGTAAAATGATAAACTATCACGAATTTCCATTTCTTGTAGGCATTACTTTTCACGGTAAAATGATAAACTATCACGAATTTCCATTTCTTTTAGGCATTACTTTTCACGGTAAAATGATAAACTATCATGAATTTCTATTTCTTTTAGGCATTACTTTTTTGTTGAGATATAAACCCCCACAACAGTCATCTCCTCCTTAATTTATTGTGTAAACCCCACAATGGTCATCTCTACCTTAATTTATGGTGTAAAGCCCACAATGGTCATCTCTCCCTTATAAACCCCCACAACAGCCATCCCTCATGTCAATAGGTTCTGCCTCTCTCTTCTTCGTTCACATACACTTGATCCATTGCCATGGCTTCCACGTCTCGGACGCCGACCGGAAGGGGAAGGGGAAGGGGAAGGGGTGGCCGGGGTGGTGGATCATCATCATTGCCACCACCACCGTCAATACTGCCATTGATCATAGAGGAGTTCTTCATCGTCATCTATGAAGACCCTTTGGCCAAGAAGGTACGTACGCGTTCCCACATATATGATGCATGTGATTAATTATGTGCATGTTCTAAAAAACCTTTAATTTCAAATGATCGGCGCTCGATCTCTTTGCAGGCACTCCCAAAAAAGTTTGCGTACTATCTTGACGGCCAGGAGCCCACTAAGGTGTATCTGCGAGCAGCTGACTGCGGTCCTCGTCTCTGGACCGTGGAGGTCCTATTTGACGGACAAGGCCGGATGTACCTCGACAAGGGCTGGGAGAATTTCGCCATCATGCACGGTGTGGATTTTGGCTGCTTCCTACACTTCAAATATGAAGGCGATGATGTGCTCACAGTGAAGGTGTTCGACGGAACAACGTGCAGGAAGTACTACTACATGGACGACGAAGATACTGACGATGAAAGCGACGACGACGTGAAGCCATGCATCCATCCCCTTTAGATAAGGGGATTATGACCAAGAATATATATGTAGCTTCATATGCATCGATTTAGAGATCTAGCTATTTTCTATATATTATGCATGTAAAAATAATAGGGAATCGCAATTTCCACCATGATTCGAGCACCACAGCCTCCAAACGATGTCGATGCCGATATCGGCATGGTCAGAACGGCTATGCTCGCCGCCATTGCTAGGTCACCGTCGGGATGCATCCTCAATCCCGTCCCCTCATTCGATCACTGACACACCAGAGATACCACCGAAGACAATGACGAACGTACATGCTGATGCCAATGCCGAACATGCACGCCGCTGTGGGCACGGCCACGCCGCCCCGCTATGCTGGACGCCACAGACCACCGCGAGGTCTTTCCCTTCGCCACCACACTCCCCTAGCACCCATCTATACACGACAGAAAGGAGAGACACTAGTTTTCTCTACATTGCTCGCATTCGTGTCCGACACCATCAGTCAAAGTGTTGAGGTCGTCGTCGATGTTCTCGACCATTTCTTCTCTTCTTTGTATGGTTAAACGTGTCTAGTTCATATCTATCTAATGCGTCTGGTCTTGCCTCATGCAGTTCTTTGTGGACGTCGATCTCATCTCGGCACCCCGCAGGCCACCTCCTCCGTGCCATCGCTGTAGAGCTCTGTTTAAAAATCTAATCCTACCCGTGTATTGCCCCTTGTATCAGCGTCATGGCCCCACTTGTCATTCGATATACCGAAGCCCTACTTGTCCACATTTTGGTCAGGGATACGGCGATGCTTACGGTCAAACAAAGATGGATGGTCTCACGTGTCTTTGCGGGCTCTATGTGGCCCCACTAGTCAGCAGATAACGGTCAAAGTTGTTGACCCGTCGGGCAACCGGCCGTTCTAGCACTTGTGAGGGTTTCAGACAAGGGCTTGGACAAAACTGAGGAAAAACTAAGGAACTGGGAAAAACTGAGTACAACTAAGGACCCGAGGGCACAAAAATAGAAATCCCTAAACAATAATCACAACTTTATTTTATTACCATCAACTGTGTTTAGTTTCATTCATATATATTGATCCCCTTCTTTAAATTAGATTGAACGGATGCGGGACGGTCTTCTACCACAAGAACGCGTGCAAGCAATTCAAGAGGAAATTGCTGGATTCTTATTAGAATATGTCATAGATCCGAAAGGAGAATACTATTACCAGTTTCATTTAGAAGGGTGAACATGTAAAATCAAATATGTGTGAGTACCGTTTGTAATATGTTTCGACCAAGCACGACGGATGAGAAGGTGAATAATATATTCGTGACCATGATGTGTAATATATATATATATATAGTGTGGTTCCTTCATTATTGTTGTATATATGTAGTACCATTAAATTGAATACAAAACACACCAAATAAATAAAATGGAAAAAAAACACAAAACCCTGCAGAGATCAACGATCCCGGTTCGTGCTACGAACCGGGACCAATGACCCACGCCCCCCTCGCTGCGCGCGTGCCCACGTGGAGACCTATCGGTCCCGGTTCGTGCTGGAACCGGGACCGTCATTGGTCCCGAGTTATTGATCCCGGTTCGGCAACCGGGACCAATGGCCCGCACGAACCGGGACCATAGGGCCTTTTTCCACCAGTGCAAATGGTCCACTTATTAGAGACCATGGCCTCTCTGTCCTATGTATCAGAACCGGCTCTAATGGTGGTTTTTGCACTAGTGGTTTAACTTAATCTCAAATAGACTAGAAGAGTTACTCGATTCCAAGTGGTATTCATGTCACAAGGAGATTAGAACCATCTCTAGAGAAGATTACTGATGAGTAATCTTAAGAAACTAAGAAATAATATTAAGTTCTCTTAGTAAAATGGATATTTTAAGAGATTAGTGTAATACAAGTTAATCATGGATATTAATTAACCAATAGAAAACCATATATATATAATCAAAGGATTAGAATGATCATTATCATGTCAAATTAAGAGTTTGATACTTCAAATAAAAGAGTGATATTGGTGGAGTCAATTGGATAAAAGAGATTTTGTGGGTACATGACATACCTTAAGATTAGCTATGCTTATGCAAGCTAGTACAAATTTAGAGACGCACAACTAGTACTTGAACAAGTACTCAAATCTCAATCTTAGAGGTTAGATCTTAAATCATTAGTCATACCATTAGAGCAAGTATAATAAGGTGATGTAAGCAGGCTATAAGGATTAATAATAATTTTTTGATAAGTTAGAGGAGAGAGAAAAGAAATGGGCTCCATGCAAGAGCCAGCTCATCACGGGTTGTTAGACACTTCGCGAGAGTGTCATGTGGGACATATGTTTAGAAAATAGTGCATTTTTTACCTAATTAACTATTATAAATGGTGATTATAAAGTTGGCTATAGATGACATGACAATAGCTTAGTATACTCTAGTATTAAACTTGCTCTTAGATACTCATAATTAACTTATGTTCCAAGAAACTTGATATCTTAGGAGTATTTTTGTTACTATTGGAGATAGATCTTATATGAGTACAACATTGAGGAGACGATATTCATAACCTTGAGGAATGAGGATACACCTAATCAGAGATTAGTATCAAGAGATAATAGGTACATTATAAGACAAGGATGAATGTCCAACCTTTTTGAGAAGAAAAACTTCCTATGCAAAATTATATTTATTCTGTTTCATAATTCTCAATGTGTTTTAGCTCATAGTTTACATTTAAACTAAGAGATCTTTTACGGTGATTGGCACGGAACTCGGGTTCTGTTCAGTTCCGTTGAGTCAAAAATACTTATGATTAAAACAACTAACAAAAATTTTGTGATTCCTACAATGCTTTGAGGGTTAGGAAAGGTATATGCCATCGGTCAAAAGCTGAATCCCTTCGTCTCTCTCGACCTGTGCATGTTTACTCCATTCTCTGGCCCTGGCAGTTGGCTTATGCATCCATGGGAACTCTTTAGTCATGACAAGTAGAGATGCTCCCTTAAGAAAAATAAACATAAAATTTCACCATCTATCGTCAGCACTGCTACACACATTAAGACAGTATACAAGCCTCAAACTAACTCAAAAGCTGCGTAATGACAACTAAAACAAATTAAACAATCAACATGACTGTTAGCAACAATGTAAGGAGATCCAGTTCCATCAGAAGGCTTCAACGGGGCAACATTAACTATTGCAGCGAGCTGACCTATAGCAAACCCCGGACGTGCAACACTCCCTTCTGTAGAGACTGCTATCACATTGTGTACAGGAGCAATCTCACTTCCCTCGGTTCTACAATGTTGGCATCAACATCTTGCTCCACATAGATCTTACAAGAAGTGATCTCCCCTTGTTCTTTTAGAGAAGATGATGTTGCACATGTCTTAGGCTTGACTGGAACTTTTGTATGTCTCACTAGTGAAGGAGATATGCCCTAGAGGCAAATAATAAAAGTATATTTTTTGTTCCAGATCTCATTTGTTCATAATATTATATGTCATGCTATAACTGTATTAAGCAGAAACATTAGTACACGTGTGACGTATAAGAAAAGAGTCCCTAGTTAACTCTAGCTAACCAGCTCGTGTGTCATCTCATGATCAAGGTATCCTAATCGTGGGAAAATGCGTCAATGAACATTGAGGCATGTTGGACATGATGGACACACACCCAAAGTACTGTTAATGCAACTAGATCAGTCATAAAGTTTAACATTGCATATAACTAAGAAACAAAGTACTCAGTTCCTTAGACCGTGAGGTCACTACGATAATCACTACATCTGGAGGCTACTTTGATTGTATCAACCGTGTTCACGTAATTGGTTGACCGAAAAGGTGTATATTGGGTATGCCAAAGGAGTAGGTAGAGGAGTGTGAACCAATAGCGGGATTTGTCCATCCACGTGACGAATAGATACGGTGGGCCCACTCGTTAACAGTTGCATATACGAGCTTACAAGCTTGTGACTAGGTCACAGAGTATGCAATGTCATGAAACGAGTTGAAAGACTTGTCAGACGAGGGTCAACAACGATATGGGGATATCAGTGATCTAACCTCGAACAAGATCTAGTATCGTGAGACAAAGGGAATAGAATACTGTGTTTACGGGATCGGCGAAGAGTTTCGTGGAATACATAGGGATCAGCATGGTTTTCTAGAACCCTTGTTGATCATTGATCGGAGAGGATTCTCGATCATGTCTGGGTATTCCCCGACCCGTAGGGTGTCACACTTAAGGGTATATGACGCTTAGGGGTAGATTTGTAATTATTGGAATCTAACAAGGAGGTATCCAAAAAAGTTTCGGGCAATATCGGAAAGGTTCCGAAGACACCAGAAAGGTTCCGGACTTTATCGAACTTGTATCGATGAAGGAATTATGCCAAGGATTAATTAGTTAATGTATTTAGTATTTAATTAAAGTAATTAAATATTAAAAATGAATTAATAAATTGATAAATAAAGGAAAATGGAAAAAGGTAACATGGGCTAGGCCCATAGGCCAGTCCGACTAGGGCCCTAAAGGCCAGGCGCCCTAGGATTTCCCCTAGGGGCCGGCGGCGGCCAAGGTGGGGCGGCCGGCCTAGGGTTTTTCCTAGGGCCGGCGCCACCTACCCCCCTCTCCCCACTATATTAATCTCCTGTGGCTCTTGGCTCATTCATTCCCTCCTCTTCCTATTTTTCTCCTGACTTGGTTCCCATGTTTGGAACTGTGTCAGCGGGTTGAAGGAACCTCATGTTCCGGACATCGTCATGCTGCCGGATTTCTAGCTAAATCAACCTTCTTCCGCTGCTCTGCTGGACCGGAGCCCGGACGACGTCTATACTCCATACGTGTGTAATCCGTCGGAGGCGTTGCACGTGCGGCGCTGGTCTTCTACGACTGGTACGACTACGCGATCTTGAGGTCGGCTTCGGTTGTCTTCAACGACAACGTTCGTGCGGGAACGTTCCCGCGCACTCGGTCTTCAAATGTATGGATACCGCCGACTATATAGATAGATCATGAGCTATGGGTTAGAGGAAATTTATTTGTTTTCTGCATCAAATCCCAATAACTAGAAGGTGAAGGATGTACACTTTCAAGAGCCCTATTTTCAGATTCAGTAGTAACTAATTTAAGATAACATTCCAATGAATTCATCTCAAGTTCAGTTTTTCCAACCTCCTTGGAAATGCTCTCTTTCAGTAGCAGTAACTTACTAGAGTTTGTCAGACTTCTAAAATCCCCAGAACAGAAATCTTCATGATGCACTAGTTCAAGGGCTGCAGTTAAACATGCAATGGGGTATATCCTCTTCTTCGCCTCCTTGCCACACCAGTGAACAAGTCTCATTCATCGAAGCACAATTGTTTGGGAAAGGAGTGATTGAGCCAAACATGCACGAATTACCTTCCCACGACCTTGGTGGTAGTCTGGATGATAGCAATCGACCATCTGCTGCTTGGTGGCGCTCTCGCCGCCGAACATGTCCCTTGTCTATGACGATATCGATGAGCCGAGCCCGTAGTCACACCTGGGGAAGAGCGGCGCCATCTCCGTGAACGATTACGATGCGTCGAGTTGCCGCGCCATGTACCGGACAGCACCGCCAATGCCTTGGCCGCCGTGAGACCGCGTCAAGGCGGCCAGATGAGCACAACACAGCCAACGCATTGGCCGCCGCGAGCCCGCGTTAGGTGGGCAGAGGAGAACGGTACGCTCCTGAACAAGAACACCGGACACGTCGGGCGGGCGTCGGCGACGGCGCGCTGCGCTGGCCATGGCGGCGGTCGGGCGGACGGAAGAGCACGCAGCCAACGCCTGAATTAGGATCGGGCATCCACTAAGTATCATTTTACTAAATAGATTTAATTCATATTTTTAGTTCTGAACCCACATATATTTAGTTCTGGTCCCACGTTTCTAGCAGCGTTGAGTTTCGTTTATTTTATTCCGTCTAGTTCCGTTAATTTTAACACCGTTAGATTTGATCGATCAATGGTTCCTAAAAATGCCAATCACTCTAAAACTTGTATAAAACTAAAACCACGATAAAAATTATAGAACTGAGAATTTACTTATATTATTATATGGAGTATATATTTTCTCCTTAACTCAAGTGAATCAATATACTACACGTTTTATCCCGGCCATTAAAATTCACATCTGGACGGCCCTCCAATGGTGCCGGGTTGGTGGAGTGCGCCTAGCCAAGACGCTGCACATTTACGCTCCTCTGCTTTCTTCATCTCTGCCATTTTAAATACCCCCGCTCCCCGTCCGTAGCGCACACATCATCTCTGCTCTCTCTGCTTCAGTCATCAGTGTAGCCAGGAGGGAACAGTCGCAGGAGGAATCGGAAGCTCTCTTCAGCCAGCCATGAGCCAAGGAGGCGGAGGCGACGGGGTGAGCCCCGGCAATGTCCCGGTGTGCTACTACGGCGCGGGCGGGCGCGTGACGGCCTCTATGGAGCGGCGGGTGCGCGCCGCCGAGGTGATCCTGCGGTGCGCGGCGTGCGGCCTCGCCGTGCTCGCCGCCGCCCTGCTCGGCGCGGACAGCCAGTCCCAGACCTTCTTCTCCATCCAGAAGGTCGCCCGGTACACCGACATGCAGTCCCTCGTGTAAGCCCACCTGCCCTTCCTCCCCAGGTCCCCATCAACACACCACATCTCAATCTCCTTGCGACCTTGCCTGATGCCTCTCTGTTAGTAGTTAGTACTAGCAGTGAATCGACATGCTCTCTTCATGCTCTCACTGAAGCTCTGAAGCAGCAAGCGGATATTTCCTGAATTTCTTTTCCTTTTCGCACGAAGTAGCCACTGGTACGGAGGTTGGCGATAGGGTAATGTTCCAGCGATGCTGTGTCGCGGAATCATTAGCATCCACTGGTCACGGATGGGATCCTGCCCACTTTTTTCAAGATTCTCGTTACTAGTTTTCACACATCGAGCATGTACCTTGCCTTGCGGTTGTTCAGTAGCCACTGCCCAGTGCCGGTAACTCGGTCAATCTCCAGTACCACTTCCTTTCCCAGCTACACACGCTCACTTATAGCAACCTTCTTTCGCCGCAACTTCTTTTTTTACATAGAAATCTTGCTTAATTTGGCACACGGATCAGGTTAGCCACCATATCAACAGTTCAACGCACAGTGCACGCGCGCACGAGCAAACTAACTGAACTATCTGCCGGCACACATCCAAGTAGATTATCCGTGAGGACACACGATAGCTCGGTGAGAATGAGATGGGCGGCTGGCCGGGGTGGTAGATAGATTAATGGCAGGAGAGGAGAGCAACCACTACCTCCAAGAGACAGAGTACGTAAGATCGTTCGTCGCAAAGGAAACAGCCGCTTAAAGAGGGAGGCGATGGCACGGTTGAGCCATTTTATTTCCCTGTCGGAGCGGTGCCAGTGCCACCGCACTGAGCTGCGTGGCTGCACCGGGCAAAGGAAGGGCTTCGGGTGTAGACGGGGAGGCAGACTTGGCCGTGGAACTCCATTAATGGTACTGGCCTTGTCCTTGATGGCATCTCGCAGGGGAAAGAAGAAGGCCAATTTCTTGGCCAAGTGAAAACGGGTGAGAGAAGGTACGACAAGTGTTCAGGGTTCAGGCTCGGTGCTTTCACTCTCCTACTGAGTACTCGCAGGCTAGCAGCTCGCACCTACCACGTGGTGGCTGTGCTCGACCCATACAGTGCTGAATGGTTACTTCGATCATTCATGGGCATGCGTAAATGCCTAAACCTACCCCTCGCCCACCGGCAAGCACGATTCAGGCACGTCTAGGATTTTACTACTACAGTAAGATTTTACTGAATTTTCCCCTGGTGTTTTCTTTTGTTGGCGTAACCTTGTGAGTAGAATTTGGTCGAAAATGTGTATATACAGATACAGTGCTCCATGATCATTGCTTGGGGATGTTTGGCGGCCATCAATAGTCGGTATTTAAGTCATCAGATTTTCGTGTTTGTATTGGCCACTTGGTATCTTTCATGTCCACATTTAACACCTACAAACTATAGCAGCTAGCAGGACCATCTTCATATTGGACCAATGCATTGAGTCACGCAATGTTCAAGTACATACACAAACTACAGAAAACATAGCCAAATCCACCAAGTCGTAACATGTCTTAGTAATTTTTGTAGGCCAGCATGAAACTACTGCAGCAGACAGTAGTGTATCATCAGGGAGAGACCCCTGAACCACAATTTTTTCTTCTTCTTTATTGAATGTGTAAAGAATCAGAGATCACTGGAGCAAATTGCACGGCTAAATTTAGTCACTCGTCTCTAATGCAGGATTTTGGTGGTAGCAAGTGGAATGGTTGCTTGTTACAGCCTTCTACAGGGAGCGAGATGCTTGGTTAGCATTGTGAGAGGTGGCATCCTTCTCAACAGACCCTTGGCATGGGCTATCTTCTCTTGTGATCAGGCAAGCAGTCCTTGTCCCCATCAGCCTTTCTTGTCATTTCTTTGCTTTCGTTAGCGTACTGCATGTTTGTCTCATTGCTTTGTCACTGTCAATGGGCGACTTAATTTTCGGCTACCACACGAGCACATTTTAGGTGTTGTTGACACTGAACAGAGCTTCTAGTACTGTGTAGGGACTAAGGAGTTAGATAATTAATTGCATATAACTGAAGGAAGTGCTACCTAAACCGAAGTTTTAACAGAAATATCTAGACAATGGTCTTCGTTGGAAGTCCTTTTAATAAACAGCACAGACGTTTCCCCCAATCAATAGCCCCGGTGGCAAATTTTGGTAGTTGTTGTAGTTATTTCTACAAGAGAATAATAGTAGTAGTGTACGACCAAAGTCATACACTTGACTGCATTTGTATTTTCCTTTGGCTCTACAGATAGAGGAATTCAAATTAAGAAACTTACTGTCCAATGTCCATAGTGACCGGCCAGAGAAAAAAATAAGGGAAACTACTACTTCAATTTCGCATTATAGCATATGGGGCATTTTTTTAGACTAACAGGGATTGCTCCCCGGGAGAAGGGATTTGGTGCACATGGGCACCAATGCTCCCTCCACTTTCAGAATTTTCAAATTTTCAAAATCTCACATTTCTATGTCTTCAAAAAAATTGGCGTTAGATACATAGATAGACATATACAGAAAAAGTGTATGCAAAAAAGTCCCGGTAAAAAATATGTTGTATTTTGAAAGATATAAAAAAGACAAATTTTTGATTGTAAAAAGTATTAAAATAGTAGTACGATAGTACATCTTTTTGTTAGAAATTTGTCTTTTTTGTATTTCCCAAAGTATAAAGTATTTTTAAATGGGACTTTTTTGTGTACGCTCCTCCTATATATACCTTTTCATATATTTAACGTCATAATTTTTTGAGACATAGACATACGAGGTTTTAAAAATTTCAAAAAAATTGAAAGGAAAGGGTTCACTGGTGCCCATGTTCCAAAAATACTTTCTGTGCTCCCCGGCCCCTTTTTCATTGAAAAAGGAACCACACGTTCAAACAAACCGAGTCCAAGCATAAAGGAAAAGAGCTAAGGCCTTGATATATGGGGCATTTTCTCTAACCCTAGAAGAAATTATAAACTGGGCTATCGTCATGTCACATCTCATCTAGCTGCTGCAGTGCTGCTGCTATCAGAACATTACGGTACAGCAGACCATATATCACAATCAACGCTTAGCTATATTTTGTTATATTCCACGATAATTGACAAACCATGATGAGCGAAAACACACCTAATTTAAGACTTCAAGTATTAGTGGCTGGCCCCCCGTTCCGATCCATGCGCCTGAATTTTATGTCATAGAGATCTTGGATTTGGCATGTTGCCAAATTGACAAATGAATGATCTCTCACGGTCAAATATAAACATGTGCCTGAATTCAGCAAGCACCCGGGATCAACAATGCATACTGGTATTAGGTGAGATTCAGAAGTTCAGAACCATCAAAACCCACATGGTGGTGGTATGAATGCGAGGCCCTGGGTTGTTCAACTCCCACAACACATTTTAGTACCCGTGAACTGTTCATCTGGCGGAAGCCGTGCTTAATTTGCTACTACTGGCTTCCAAGGTTTCGACACGATAGCCAACAGTAGTACACTGAACTGACACAGAAACAAAATAATTTGCTGGCCAGTTTTGACCTTGTGTAAACAAAGTTCTTACTCCTATCTTGGTGTGCCTTCCTCAGTTGTGAGTGACTGGTTTGTAAAAGTGAAAATTGTAACCGGATATGTGTCTGTGTGCAGGTGATGGCGTACGTGATAATCGGAGCGGTGGCGGTGGCGATGGAGGCGGCGCTGATCGGCAAGTACGGGCAAGTGGAGTTCCAGTGGATGAAGACGTGCCACCTGTACCAGCGGTTCTGCACGCAGGCGGGGGGAGCCGTCGCCTGCGCCATCGCCGCCAGCGCCAACATGGTCGGGATCTCTCTCCTCTCCGCCTTCAACCTCTTCCGCCTCTATGGCCACGGCAAAGGCAGCAGCAGCAGCAAATGATCGAGGCCCGGTTGCTTTTAGCTTTTATCACCCTCCTCTCCGTCTTCAACCTCTTCCGAATCCGGCGAGAGAACTGAACCGTACGTAGCTTGCCCTTTTCCGTTTCTAGTTTGTTGGTGTTGACGTGTGCGTCAGCGTTAGCCTCAAAAAGCCTCTGGGACATACTATGACTGGTTTCTCTGTATATGATGTGAAGTGGTCGATCGAAGGTGCTTGTAGTAATACGTGCGTAATAAAAGAGCCAGACAGCGATGTATCAGTAGTGCTGCTTCTGCAGTGCATTGCGCATGCCGCATGCCAGTGTTTCGCTGCTTAATTTGGTAGGCAGGATTCAGGAGGCGGACAAACAGACCGGATGGTCCGGATCTGTCGAAAGTATTTCTGCAGTTTTTGTTTTCTGATGAAACTTGTACCAGGAAGTGAAAAACACATTTAGAAACTTTGAATACAGATGCAAATTGAGCTTATTACACCAGGGTCTAACTGCTTGCGCGGCAGCGCGTGCAAATCACTACTAGGAAATAGCTTATAGCCAGACGGCTCACTGCCGGCGAATACGGATCTTATTCGCCGGCGTTCCCTTACTGTCGGCGAAGTGGACTCCCTGCGCCGGCGTTAGAGCAAGTACCGCCAGCGAACAGACCACGTATTCGCCAGGAATATGGAGGACCGGGCCACCCGTGCTGAGCCGGCCCACGTTCACCCTTACCCCAGGTGAACATACCCTATATTCACTGGGGATAACGCACCTATCGCCGGCGAATGCTGGTAGCTATGCCGGGGAAATAGTGGGCCTGGCCCACCACATTGAGGCCTTCGTCGGCGAACGTTACCGTGTTCGCCGGGGGTATTTTCTCCCCTCACTAATAAGGCTCCGCCCTCTCTCTTTTGCTCGATCCCCATTCTTTCTCCTCAAACCCTAACCCTGCTCCTCCCCCGGCGCCCACCCTGCTTCGCCCCCGGCGCTCACCTGGCTCTGCCACTGGCGCCCGCCCGGCTCCGCCCCCGGCGCTCGACCTGATCCGCCTCCCGCCCGACCTGCTCCGCCCCCAGCGCCCTGCCTTGCTGCCAGGCTGCACAGAGGTACGCGAGATCCTGCCCAACCTAGTCGCTATTGTCGTGTGGACTTGGCGATGATGCCCGACTCGCATCCTCGTCGACGGCGTGGCCACGACCCGTTTGACATGCCCCATGTCCGGGACTGAGCTCCGCCGGGCGGGCACTGGGATTTGCTAGCTTCCGGGACGCGCAGCTTGGTGAGGAATCCGAGTCCCGTCGTTGACCCGGATCTTCTTTGGTGGCGGCCGTATGAGCCAGGATCAGTGGGGAGGGAGCCGGCCCCGAGGAGGTGGTATGTCGCTGTGTTAGGTGAACAGATCGTAAGGGCACCTAGAGGAGGGGTGAATAGGTGCTACTCAACTTTTAATTCTTTTTCAATTTAGGCTTGACACAAAAGGTAAATTCTCTAGATATGCAACTAGGGTGAATTTACCTATATGACAATTAACAAGCTAAGCAAGATACAACAAGTAAAAGCAATAATGGATAGAGGTAATCGAGAGTGGAGCACATGGAGACGAGGATGTAATTCCCGTAGTTCCTTCCTTTTGAGGGGAAGTACATCTATGTTGGAGGGGTGTGGTAATGCCACAAAGGCTCACCTTATTCTCCGGTGTGAGCTTGCGCCACAAAGGCCTAGATCACTTTCCACTAAGGGGTTCCTCAAGGCGGAACTGGCTTTTACAAGCTTGGGGCACGCATCCATAACCGAATTGGAGGCTACCAAGGACAACACAATGTTATCAAACAACAAGTAGCAAGTTTATCAAATACACAAATCAAGGTCTAGGGTTCCAAGGAAACTCAAGACTCAAATCCCTCAAGCAAATGAGAGGGGAAAGTGAATCACTTCGGTGAGGATGTAGATCAAGGCCTCCTCCTTCGATTCCCCAAAGATCAAGGACTTTGGGTGGGTGAGGGAGGATATCCCTATAGCTTGGTGGCTCCAACAATGGTGGTCAATCATGTTCAGCTCGAGCAGCTTTAGGAACAAGAGGGGGAGGGGTATTTATAGCCCCTTCCAAATCTGACCGTTATTGGCGGAATATCCGAAGAGAACCATATACTGGGAGCAAACCACCTCTTCTTCGATGAAATTGGGGGGGGAGGGGGGTCAAATTATCCGGCTAGGATATTCAAAATATCCGGCCAATATCCGTCCCCTTTACTAGGAGCGAACCACCCCTTTCTTCACCGATTTGGGGGGGTGGATTATCTGGCAAGGATATTCAAAATATCCAACCAATAATTTGCCCCCTTACAGTGAGTGATCCAGTTCTTTCTTCAAAGGTTTTGGGGGGTGGATTATCCAGCCAAATATCCAGCCAATAATCCGCCCCCTTTACTGGGAGCGTGCCACTCCTTTATGGTGATCCACGGCCCTACACTATCTTGATCAAAGTGTTAATTCACTAATATTGTTATCTAACACACAAAACTCAGGAAATGTTCTTTCAATCTCTCCCTTTTTAGTGTTAGATCACAATACTAAGATTTGTGGGACATAACAAACACAAGCAAATAGATTCTAGCAAATATGACCATCTCCCCCCTTAATGTGTGCATAGAAGTAGATTGCATTTGAATACAAATACACACATCAAGTATGAAGTGAAATACAATAGATGGACTGGAAGCAATTTGCACAAGATCAAAAGCAAGTAAAGGATACCGTAAAGAATGAGTTGGGACTCGAGTTTAAGAGAGCATACCCCATAATATAATTGTCTCAACACATGCTAGAATACCAAAATCCATAATATCCTTACATAACATAAATGGTTCCATGGGACATAAACCACACATAGTTAAATCAAAACGGAGTTCAACAACATAAAGCAAATGAAAATGAAGCACAAGCGTAAAGAAATGATAAAAGAACGAGCTTGTGCCTCAACCCATGCAAATCCCCCGAAATCCTAATAGAACTACTTCTCCCCCTTTGGCATCGATACTCCAAAAAGGAAGAAGAGCGATGCTAGGCGTCCCTAGTAGACCTCGTCGCCGGTGGCCGCGGAACCAGACACCTCAGAATCCTCCTCATAAAACTCATCACCATCATCACCATCAGGAGCAGTCCGGGCATCAGGAGCACCATAGAGGTGCCTCTCCATCTTGGTCCAGTTGTAGCGGTTCACGCCCCACTGAGAATAGGTAGTCACGGGAGTAGAAGTGGGAGCAGAAGTCTGAGCACCACTGAGATGGTGAAGGATTTGCTGCTGAGTGTCCGTGATGGAATTGCGCTCCAGATAAGCCTGGTAGTTCTCCCGGTGAATCTCCACATTCATACAGAGGATGTTCTTCTAAAACCATGAAAGTTGCTTGAATTCCCTAATAGCAGCCCGGGCAATAGCAGACTGAGCGTGGGAGGAAGCATTGGAGCAAGCATCCCTCCTAGAAGTGTCCGGGCAAGCAGCAGGAGCAGCGAGGGCAGCAGCTCCAGCCCCTTCCTCTTGATGTATGGCCTCTTCACTTTGTGGTCTTCATCTGTAGGCATCTCTAGATCATTGAGCATATGCTTGATGAGCAACATGATGTAGGGGGCATAGGGAAGAGTGACCCGTCCAAGCCAAGCAACGTGCATCTCATTAAAGAAAAAGTCCATGACATCAATCCGGAAATCAACAAACTCATCATTGGACATATCACAAAGGTGGGCATGACAGAGCAAGTCAATCAAGGAGGTCCAAATAGCATCATTGTTACCTCCACTTGGAGCAATAGTGTCCCTGAACAAGCGATGCAGCAGATCATAGCGAGGGAGCAGCCCGATGATAGTGCCACCTCCCCAGTGGAAGTGTAGAGCTCATAGAGAGTATCCTTGTTTGGTCTACCGGGGGAGAAAAACCGAGCACCAGGAGGAGTAGGACCATCAAACGGATACCCCAAAGCATTAGCAAAGTCATGGAAATTGGTGGTGCACTGATTAGAGCCGGACATCCACTTGAGAGTGGGCTCATCATCATTCATTATCACAAGAGATGAGTAATACTGAAGGATCAACTCCTTGTCATAGTCACACTGAGTAGAGAGCTACTGAGTGAGACCCATCCTCTCAATCACTTATTGAGCATCATCAAAATACGGTTTCTTCTTGAGATAATCCACATCAATAGCACTCATTCCCCTCAAAGGATACCTGAAAGTCCGGTAGACATCCTGACGAATATGCATATGCTCAATGCACCAATACAAGCAGCCTTCAATTGACTCATCACGAGCTTGATCTGCATAGAAATCCTTGCGATGGATCCCGTGGAAGTTTGAGTCTACCAAGCTCATGTAGTTAGGCCTAACTGCCTTGCCCTTCCTCTTGCTTCTCCTAGCAGCTTCTGCCATGGCTTGCTTTTACTTTGTTTTCCGGGCCTTCACACGAGTAGCCTCGGACTTAGCCCATGTCTCATGTTCCTTACCTGCGGAGGCATCCTGCATCCCGAACTCGGTCGCATACATCAAACTCTTCCGGTGCCATGGCTTAGGCTTCGAGGAGGAACCTATGAAGTGAGTAAGGGAGATAGCATATTGATGAGATGATGCACACAAGTCACAGGAAGGAGCCTAAGAACCTTAGTAAGGGAAGTATTAACTCAACAAACAAAGTACAACTTGCACTCGAGGGGCCAGATAATCTGGTCTGTCAGGGGCCGGATAATCCGCCCCCATGAAAATTTTCGAAACAACAAGATTGCAACATGCACTTTGTAGATAGGGTAAACTACTTGCAAGACTAACATTCCTAGAGCAAAACAAGAGACCAAGGACCCTCAAATCTCCAAGAACTAGGAAAGGTAAAACATCCCCAAAAGTCAAAAACTAGGGTTGAGGATTGGAGAAGGTACCGTCGGCCATTGGATAAACTACATGGAGGAGAAGCTTCCCCTCAACGAGGAGAGAAAGATACCATGATATCCGGCCAAAAGGGTGGCCCAGGTGGCGCTGGCGAGGAGAGGAAGCGGTAGGCGACAGTGGGGGAGAGAGAGGGTGTCGGGGTGGAAAGACTAGGCAACTGCCCAGTCCACCCCGAGCCCATTGCTTTTGAGTGAAACCCGCCAGGGCGGATTATCTGGACCAAAGAGGGGAGGATAATCCGGCCCAAAAGAGGGTGGATAATCTGGCCTACAGCTGCCGTCCTCGATTAAATTTTGTTGAGAGCAAGACTTGTGTGCAAGAAGGATTGTTTGAGGGGAGGGAAAGGCTTAGGTTTAGCCATCGTCACTGAGTGGTTCTTGGCACTTGACATTGCAAGAATCAAAATAGGGAAAAACCAATGCAAGTGCCTTCTCATACCGAACAAAAGAAACATGGTTAGATAAATTGTTAAAAACCAAACGAACACCAAGAAAAGATATTCAATAAATTCTAAATAAGATTTGCAATGAATAAATTCTTTAAAAAGAAGAGGTCGGTGGCTGAGGCCACCATGTATGAGTGTTTTGGTATTGGACTACGAAGATGTATCTTGGGTCCATAACCAATACTCGTCATTAAAGCTCACATATCACAAAATGATATTAAGAGCATGATTTTGTTACTATCGGCATTATGGGGGAGGGATAGCCCAATTAATTAGGACCGCACTCCCCCTATCTCCATGCCCACACCTAAACCTAATACATATTGAAATATAGGTGTATTTGCAAGATGCTCAAGCCACACTCCTTGAATCAATGATATTTAGCTCATTCCTCAAATATCCTAATCTTGGTTTATCAAGGGGCTTTGTGAATATATCGGCAAGTTGATCCTTGGTACAAACATATGCAAGTTCAATATCTCTACGAGCAACATGATCTCTAATAAAATGATTCCAGATCTCAATATGCTTGGTTCTTGAATGTTGCACCGGATTATAGGCTATCTTGATAGCCCTCTCATTATCACACAAAAGAGGCACTTTGTCACAACTGACACCATATTCCTTTAAAGTTTGCCTCATCCACAACAACTGAGTGCATCCACTTGCGGCGGCAATATATTCGGCTTTGGCGGTGGAGAGAGATATGCAATTTTGCTTCTTGGATGACCAACACACCAAAGACCTACCAAGAAATTGGCAAGCCCCGGAGGTTGATTTCCTACCATCCTTGTCACCGGCTCAATCTGAATCTGTGTAGGCATAAAGAGAGAAAGTTGAGCCTTTAGGATACCAAAGCCCATAAGTTGGGGTATGAACTAAATATGGAAAGATTCTTTTGACCGCCACTAGGTGGCTTTCTTTAGAAGCGGCTTGATACCGTGCACACATACCTACACGGCTACACTCAACACAATATCGGGTCTAGATGCGCAAAGGTAAAGCAAAGAGCCGATCATAGAGCGGTATACCTTTTGATCCACATATTTACCATTGGGATCAAGTTCAAGATGAAATTTAGTGGGCATTGGTGTGGAGGCCCCATTTAGTTCCTTCATCTTGAACCTCTTGAGCATGACTTGGACATATTTGGCTTGATTAATAAAAGTCCCTTCTTTCAATTGCTTGATTTCAAAACCAAGAAAGAACTTCATTTTGCCTATCATAGACATCTCAAACCTATCGGTCATAAGCTTTGAAAATTCATCATTAAAAGCTTTGTTAGTAGAGCCAAAGATAATATCATCGACATATAGTTGGCATACAAAAAGCTTCCCATTAACCCTCTTAGTAAAAAGAGTGGGATCGATTTGCCCAACTTCAAACCTACGGTCTAACAACAACTCCCTAAGGTGCTCCTACCACACACGTGGAGCTTGTTTAAGTCCATAGAGTGCCTTATGGAGTTTGTAGACATGGTTAGGGAAGTTGATGTCCTCAAACCAGGAGGCTTGCTTAACATATACCTCCTCTTTCAATGGACCATTAAGAAATGCACTTTTAACATCCATTTGTTGCAACTTAAAATTATGATGAGTGGCATATGCAAGAAGGATACGGATGGACTCAGGGAGAGCCATAGGAGCATAAGTTTCTCCAAAGTCAATGCCTTCAACTTGAGAGAAACCTTGATCTACTAATCTTGCCTTGTTCTTCACAACAATTCCATGTTCATCTTGCTTGTTCTTGAATATCCACTTGGTGCCAATAACATTGTGGCACTCTTTAGGCTTCTCTACTAACACCCACACATTATTGCGCTTGAAGTTGTTGAGTTCTTCATGCATAGCATCCAACCAATCCGGATCTTCAAGTGCTTCAAATAATTTCCTGGGTTCAATCATGGAGATATAGGCTTGATGATTGCTAAATTTTGCCAATTGACTCCGGATTGACACACTGCCTCTTAAATCTCCAATAACCCTTTCTAGGGTATGACCACTAAGTTCGAAGTTTCTTTCAATTCTTCTCTTGCGACGAGCTTCGATCTCCTCATTAGATCTTTGAGGGATCACTTGATCATCTTGATCATTTTGGTCCTCGTCTTGACCATCACCTTTACATTGATCATCATTGAGCACATCATCATTCACTTCATGAGTAGGTTGATCTTGGTCTTGGGAACAATTAGAGGCGGTTGGAATATCCGGAATGGATGGTGGCGCCCCTTCTTCTTCATGAAGGTTCTTCTCTTGTTCTTCGGTTGGTGCATTAGTTGCTTCTTTGGGAGAGGCTTATTGAACTTGTGTAGATGAGGGATCCACTTGAGTTGAGCATAGTTCTTCTCGGTCCGCCACAAGGTGTCCGTCAATGGGGCAGATAAATCCCACGCCCATTCTTCTTATGGTATTTTGAGGTATTTCATCATCTACATCACAAGTAACATCTCGCTGCCCTTGGGAGCCATCATTTTCTCCGAGCACCACACTACAAGATTCTTCAACACGCCCGATGGACTTATTGAAGACTCTATAAGTGTGGGATTCGGTACCATAACCAACAAAATATACCTTCTAAAGCTTTTGGATCAAATTTACCTAAATGAACTCCTTTTCTAAGAAAGAAAGACTTGCAACCAAAAACCCGAAAGTACTTGATGTTGGGCTTGCTTCCGGTGAGTATTTCATATGGAGTCTTGTTCAAGCCTTACGGAGGTAGAGCCTGTTTGATGAATGACAAGCCGTAGAGATAGCTTCGGCCCAAAAGTTGTATGGAGACTTAAACTCCGCCAACATGGACCTAGCCATATCCATAAGAGTCGGGTTCTTCCTCTTGGCTAAACCATTTTGTTGAGGGGTGTATGCAGCGGAATATTGATGTCATATTCCCTCTTCACTAAGAAAATCACTCAAGGTGTAGTTCTTGAACTCGGATCCGTTGTCACTTCTTATTGCCAATATATTTGCCCATATTGACAATCAACTTCTTTGCCAAAGTCGATGACGGTTTGTTGGGTCTCACTCTTGTATTCAAAGAAATAAACTCATGTATATCTTGAATAGTCATCAATAATCACCAAGCAATATTTTTTCTCACCAAGACTTGCATGAGAAGGAGGACCAAAGAGATCCACATGAAAGAGCTCCAAAATCCTCTTGGAAGAAATAACAGTCTTGCTTGAGTGGGGAGAGTCATGCATTTTTCCTTGAACACAATCCCTGCAAACACGATCTTTGGCAAAAGAAACACTTTCTTTTAGTCCGAGAATGTGACCTTCCTTGTGAAGACTTTGGAAAGTTCTCATGTTGACATGGGCTAGTCGACGATGCCAAAGCCAACCCACATCGGCCTTTCCAAATAGATACATTGCACGGTTTTCCCTTAGAAGTCCACCACATACATGTTGTCTTCAATATGCCCAATGAAATCAACCTTTAGAGACTTGCTCCACAAGAGTACCACAATATCATAATCAATGAAGACGACAAAGCCCATCTTTCCAAGTGCATGAACTGAAAGTAAATAATAACCAAGAGTCTCAACAAGCTTGATGTACATAAGGGAAATATCCGCTGTGACCACCACCTTGCCAAGACCCAATACCTCGGATTGTGACATATCTCCATAGGTGACGGTTATATAATCAACATTAGGACTCATCTCTGTCATGATCTTCTTGCTTCCGGTCATATGACTTGTGCATCCACTATCAAGCACTCATTTTGATCCACTAGAAGCATAGTCCTACAAGAGATCAATGCTTGGTTTTAGGTTCCCATTTCTCACTGGGTCCTGTTTTGTTAGCAACAAGGGTCTTTGGAACCCAAATAGACCAAGCAACATATCCATCATTTGGACCAACATATTTTGCATACACATCACCATAATAATCACAAAATAAAACATAGTGAGGGTTAGGAATTCCCGCATAATCATCACAAGTGGCTTTGCCCCTTGTGGCATTGCCACCCACAATGGGACCCTTCTTTGCTTGTGCGGTCTTGGACTTCTTTTTTCTTGTTGTTCTTCTTCTTTGCCTTGGAGACATAGCCAAGTCCGGTTTTCACATTTTTTGACCTTTGATTTCTCAAAAGGTCGTTCAAGTTTTTCTCACCGATGGGAATGGTGGACTTGGCAAGCTCATTTTTCAACCTAGCATTTTCTTCAAAAATATTTGTATGATCAAAAGAGGAAGTAGAAGAACTAGGCACATCATTTTTAGTCAATTGAATTTGAAGTTGTTCCTGTGACTTGTTGATGGCGCGGTGATGAATGGTGCCAGAAAACTTGTTGGCGTGTAGTTGATGAAGTAAATGACCGGCCAGTTGGAAACCCCAAGAGAAGGTTTGATGAATATAGCAGCAAGTTTTCCCTCAGTTATGAAACCATGGTTATCAATCCAGTAGGAAAAAGCCAATACTCCAGAAGGTGATGCTTGCTAGCCTAGTGACACTCCAACAAGGGCGCCGTTAACGATATCTTGTTAGCACGTCTTCAACTAGTAGCAATGTGGAACCTGCACACAACACAACCAAATACTTTGTTCGCAACTTCCGATGAGGTTGTCAATCTCACCGGTTTGCTGTAAACAAAGGAATGAGCGTATCGAGTGGAAAGCAATAGTAGTATGCGAGTAAAGTAAATAGGTGATAGCAATATAATGGAAATAGGACCGGGATCCATAGTTCACTAGTGGTGTCTCTCCATAAGATAAAATAACATATGCTGGGTAAACAAATTACAGTTGGGCAATTGATAGAATAAAGATAACGTGATATGTCGAGAGGATCACTATGAGATTTACTATGGGCATTACAACAAGATACATAGACCGCCATCCAACTGCATCTATGACTAATAATCCACTTGTGGTGAATCAATCCGAGAACTCCACAAGTATTAAGTTGCGAACAACAGATAACTACATTAAGCAAAGTGTGTAATGTAAACAAAGCATATGCCCTTGGACATATGAATGTTGTTTTCTCCCTAGTGGCAACAACACATCTACAACCTTAGAGGTTTCTGTCACTCCCCCAGATTAAATAGAGGCATGAACCCAACTATCGAGCATAAATACCCCCTCTTGGAGTCACTAGTATCTACTCGGCCAAGATAGCTACTAACAACGGAGAGCATGCAAGATCATAAAACAACATAGAGATAGCATAAGATAATATTCAGCACATCAACTCAATCATAACACCAATATTAATCGGATCCCAACAAACACAACATGTAGAATTACATAACGGTGATCTTGATCATGTAAAGCAGCTCACGAGATCTAAACATGAAGCACATGGTGGAGAAGACAACCATCTAGCTACTGCTATGGACCCATAGTCCAAGGTAGACTACTCACTCATCGCGCCGGAGGCAAGCATGGCGATAAAGAAGACCTCCGGTGGCGATTGATACGTCTCCAACGTATCTATAATTTTTGATGCTCCATGCTTGTTTTTACACCATTTGCCTACTGTTTCGTTACACTTTGTGGCACTTTTATGCATTTTTCGGAACTAACCTACTAACAAGTCGCCACAGTGCCAGTTCCCTGTTTTCTGCTCTTTTTATGTTTCAGAAGTGATACACAGAAAATATTCTCGGAATTGGACGAAACAAGGTCCTGAAGTCTTATTTTTCCCGGAAGCTTCTAGAGATCCGAAGAGAAGTTGGAGGGGGGCCACGAGGGCCCCACACACCAGGACGGCGTGGCCTGGCCCCTGGCCGTGCCCCCTATGTGTGAGAGCTCCTCGGTCCACTTCTGACGATGCCCCTTTGCCTATAAAGACCCCCCGACGGAAAAAACCTAAGTACCTGATCACTTTTCCAGAACACATCGCGATCCACCGCCGCCATCGACTCGAAGATCGGAAGGGTCCAGAAGCTCTTCCCGGCACCCTGCCGGAGAGGGGAATCACCACCGGAGGTCTTATTCATTGCCATGCTTGCCACCGGAGCGATGAGTGAGTAGTCTACCTTGGACTATGGGTCCATAGCAGTAGCTAGATGGTTGTCTCCTCCACCATGTGCTTCATGTTTAGATATCATGAGCTGCCCTACATGATTGAGATCACCGTTATGTAATTCTACATGTTTGGTTTGTTGGGATCCGATGAATATTGGTGTTATGATTGAGTTGCTATACTGAAATATATCTTTTGTTATCTCTATGTTGTTTATGATCTTGCATGCTCTCCGTTGTTAGTAGCTATCTTGGACGAGTAGTTGCTAGTGACTCCAAGAGGGGGTATTTATGCTCGATAGTGGGTTCATGCCTCTATTTAACCTGGGGGAGTGACAGAAACCTCTAAGGTTATAGATGTGCTATTTCTACTAGGGAGAAAACAACATTCATATGCTCGAGGGCATATGCTTTGTTTACATTACACACTTTGCTTAATGCAATTATCTGTTGTTCGCAACTTAATACTCATGGGGTGTTCGGATGATATCCCCGTGAGTGGATTATTAGTGATAGATGCAGTTGGATGGCGGTCTATGTATTTTGTTGTAATGCCCAGAGTAACTCGCATAGTGATCTTCTTGACATATCACGTTTATCTTTATTCTATCAATTGCCCAGCTGTAATTTGTTTACCCAGCATGTGTTATTTATCTTATGGAGAGACACCACTAGTGAACTGTGGACCCTGGTCCTATTTCCATCATATTGCTATCACCTGTTTACTTTACTCGCACTGTTTACTTTACTCACATACTATTATCACTTTCCACTCGATACGCTCATACCCTTTGTTTCAAGCAAACCGGTGAGATTGACAACCTCATCGCAAGTTGGGAGCAAAGTATTTGGTTGTGTTGTGTGCAGGTTCCGCGTTGCAGCTAGCAAGCAAAGCTTGTACGAGGTGCCATATATAAATTGTCTGAAGCTGTCGCAAACTAGCAAGCATCACCTTCAGTCGTATTGTCCGCTCTTCTCCTGATCGACAAACCTTGGTTTCTTAACTGAGGGAAAATCTTGCTGCTATATTCATCACACCTTCCTCTTGGGGTTCCGAACGGGCTGGTCATTTACCATGCATCAAGCCAATTTTCTGGCGCCATTGCCGGGGAAGAAGTGGAAGACCTCTGCAAGGGGAGTTTTCCGCACACACATCCTTTACTTTGTTTTAAGTTTTGCTTTACTTTATTTTTACTTGCATCGTTTTATATCAAAAACCCAAAAAAATTAGAATCCTTGGTAGCTGTTATTTCTTTACTTTTAGTTCATCATGCTGTTCCCTAAGTACGTTTTGGAGGACCTTTCAGTAGGTAGTGGTTCAATTATTGGAAAAAGTATCATTGAGGAGTTCTTTAATCACTGTCGTGGGGATGACTTATGGGGCGTACCACGGGCCGAGCAGTATGCCGGCTGGCGTCCCAGGAGTCCCCGCGACTTCAGCATGAAAAGACCGGCTCCGCCCAAAGGGCCGGCTGCGCCAGCAGCCGGCTGGCGACTCCACTGAGGAGAACTGGAGCCGGGCGATGAAGACAAAGCTTCCCAACGGTTGTTTGGCCGAAAGTGGGTTGGCCCCCGACAGGAGCGACAGAGGCCAAGGACGGGATGACGCCCGCCACGACCGGCCTCAGCCAATGAGAGATCGAAGACCCTTCCCCACGACGGGATCCGAGGCAAAAGAGAAGGGATATGCCCTCCAGATGCCGGCCCGGGGGAAAGGCACTTTATAAAGTGCCTTTGCCAGAGCAGGGCCAGAAGATCACGCAAAGGACGCCGCCGCCAAGGAGCCGGCAGCCGGCCGAATTGTCACCTAACCTGTAACCAGGCCCCCGCCTATATAAGGGGGCCTGGACCCTTAGCATGGGAGAGATCTGATCTTCTTCTTCCTCCTCTAGCCCGAACAGCTCGAGGAGCACTGTAATCGATACTATCCAATCAATACGAAGCAGGCGGGAAGTAGGGGTTTACCTCCAACCGGGAGGGCCCTGAACCTGGGTAAACCGAGGTGTCTCTGTTGGCACGATCCCGAGCCAGACCCATCGTCACCATCGTCGAGCCCCTCCGATAAGCTTCCCCATGGCTACTGTCTCCAAATTCCCACGACAGTTGGCGCCCACCGTGGGGCAAAGCGCGGTGGCGAGCGGAGTCAAGTTCCGGCCGGGACCCCCCAGCGAGAAGGTCGCCTCCGGCCTCGTCTGGAGGTTCGGCGCCTTCGACTGCATCAGCGACAACTTGGCCCACTTCGAGAACGGTTTCGGCAACAGCGGCTCCTTCCTCGACGTCGGCAGCCACCGCTTCTATGTCGCCAAGTTCTCGGAGGAGGTCACCGACGTCTTCGACTCTCTCTGTGACAGAGGCTCGAGCTACGGTGAAAGTAGCAATCTTGGCGCCATGGTCGAGGTAATGGCCCTGGGAGAAGATGAGGGCGGCGCCTTACCGCGCCCCGAGCGCCCGTCGCCCGAACTCCTTCCTCCATAGGAGCAAGATGCTCCACTCCCAGAGCGGGACGCCCCGGACGTCTCCGTGGTGGACCTGCGCGCTCCCCTCGGCCGCGTCATCGATCCCGCTCGGGTCGCCGAGGCCCTGGAGCGGACGCGTCTCGTCCTCCTCAGCAAGGTGGCAAAGGACGAGGCCAACCGGTGCCGCGCGAGCACCACGCTCAGCGAGTTCTATGACATGCATGGAGACGCACCGACCGAGCTCGCCCGTGACCTGCGCCGCAGCTTCGCCACCATCGTCCCGGGCCAGATCCAGCGGCCGCCATCGGCAAGCCGAGGCCGTGGACAGGGCGGCCGTGCTCCGAGCGGCAACGTCCAAGGCCGCCGCGCCCAGCAAGGCGGTGGAGCAAGCAGGCCACGCTTGATCCCGGAGTCAGCGCCAGGGTCGGAGTCCCAGGCTCGCCCATCGGCGCTGCACATCCACCTGTGGCTTGACCACGTCGAGATGTCCCATAGAGGATCTGCTAGCTCAAAGCGAGCGGCTTCTGACAAAGGAGGTCCGGGGGCTGCAGGCAGCGGTCATGGGCGCAAAGAGGGCAAGTACACCCTCGATGATGCGCTTGATCAGCCGTGTAAATTCCACACCTCCCCGGGCAGGGAAGCGACCCACTCCACGCGTCAGTGCCGTTTCATGAGAGAGCTGGAGCAGCGCGCTCGGCAGGTCCCTGGTACGTCGCAAGCGCAACCGACTGGAGGTCAGGAGGACCAGCAGCGCGACCCGGCTGGAGGCGAGCCGGATCAAGATGATGACTTCTCGACGGATGTGGAGCAGTATCACATCTTCACTACCCCCGGCAAGGACAAAAGGAGTGACCTTTGGCATGAGGCAGAGGTGAACGCTGTGATGCCTGCAGAACCCCAGTTCATGCATTGGTCCGAGGTGGCCATTACCTGGGGGCGCGAGGACCATCCGAGGCTGATGCCCAGCCCTGGAGAATACGCTCTGGTCGTGGATCCTGTTGTGTGTTCCGATACACACATGTGCCGGTTCTCCCGCGTGCTCATCGACGGCGGTAGTAGTATCAACCTTCTCTACCGAAGCTCTCTGGAGAAGTTGGGCATCCCGCTTGCTCAGCTGAAACCGAGCCGGCTCACCTTCCATGGCATCGTGCCTGGGCATTCTTGCACCCCTTTGGGCAAGGTGCAGCTGGAGGTTCTCTTCGGAAAGAAGGGGAATAGCTGCCGTGAGCCCATCTGGTTCGAGGTGGTGGACATCAGCAGTCCCTACCACGCGCTGCTAGGCCGTCCAGCCCTGGCCAAGTTCATGGCTGTCCCGCATTACGCATATCTGAAGATGAAGCTCCTAGGACCCAGAGGTGTGATCACTGTCTCGAGAAGCTTCAAGAAGTCCCTGGCCTGCGCAAAGGAGAGCTCGCAGCTGGCAGAGGCGCTGGTCATCCCCGAGGAGAAGATGCAGCTTCTACATCGCGTGGAGCTGACCCAGCAAGATGTGCCGGTTCGCCAGTCACCGGTGGAGCAATTCAAGCCGGCCAATGACACCAAGAAGATTCTGCTGGACGAGAGTGACCCCTCCAAGTACGTCATCATCGGCGCCGGCTTGTCTGCCAAATAGGAAAGCGAGCTCACCAGCTTCCTCCGTGAGAATCGGGACATCTTTGCATGGTCTCCAAAGGACATGCCTGGTGTGCCGAGGGAGCTGGCTGAGCACGCACTCAACGTCCGGCCGGATGCCAAGCCGGTCAAGCAGCCGCTGCGGCGCTTTGCAGAAGAGAAGAGGAAAGCTATTGGCGAGGAGATTGCCCGGCTCCTTGCAGCCGGCTTTATCATGGAGGTATTTTACCCTGACTGGCTCGCGAACCCAGTCTTGGTTTTGAAGAAGAATAACACTTGGCGAATGTGTATCGACTACACCAGCCTCAACAAGGCTTTCCCCAAGGACCCTTTCGCACTACCACAGATCGACCAGGTGATTGACTCCACAGCCGGCTGTGACCTGCAGTCCTTCCTGGACGCCTATTCAGGCTACCACCAGATCCCACTCTTCCAGCCGGATCAGATCAAGACCTCCTTCATCACCCCATATGGAGCCTACTGCTACGTCACCATGCCATTTGGCCTGAAGAACGCTGGAGCCACTTACCAGCGAACCATGCAGCGAACCAAGGGCAGATTGGGAGGAACATGCACACTTATGTGGATGACGTGGTGGTGAAGACCAAGTAGAGTGGCACGCTCCTGGACGACCTCAAGGAGACCTTTGCGAACCTGTGGAGCTATCGCATGAAGCTCAACCCAGAGAAGTGCACCTTCGGTGTGCCGGCTGGACAGCTCCTAGGTTATATCATTTCCCAGCGAAGGATCGAGGCTAACCCCTCGAAGATAAAAGCCATCGAGGCCCTAGAGAAGCCCACCCAGCTCAGAGATGAGCAGAAGTTCGCTGGTTGCTTAGCCTCGCTCAGCCGGTTCGTCAGCCGGCTCGGGGAGAAGGCCATGCCGCTGTACCAGCTGATGAAGAAGACGGACCATTTCGTTTGGTCCCAGCACGCTGATGATGCCTTCAACGACCTCAAGCGAGCCTTGTCTACCGCACCAGTCTTGGTTGCGCTGGCTCCGCGAGAGCCAATGCTGCTCTACATCGCAGCTACCCCACATGTCATCAGCGTCGTGATCGTGGTGGAACGCACCGAGGAAGGCAAAGAGCTACCGCTCCAGCGCCCGGTGTACTACCTGAGTGAGGTGCTCACCCTCTCCAAGCAAAACTATCCGCACTACCAGAAGGTCGCATACGGCGTGTACATGGCGGCCAAGAAGCTGAAGCACTACTTCGAGGAGCATCCTATCACGGTGGTGAGCACCACTCCGCTCTCGGAGATCATCGGGTGCAAGGATGCGTCAGGCAGAGTGGCCAAATGGGCGATTGAGCTTGCAGCTCATACCATTCAGTACAAGCCCTGGACGACGATCAAGTCGCAGATCATAGCAGATTTCTTCGCTGACTGGGGAGAGAACCAGTACCTGCCGCCGGCTCCAGACTCCACCCACTGGCGCATGCACTTCGATGGCTCCAAGCTGCTCGGGGGTTTGGGAGCCGACGTCGTCCTCACCTCTCCCAAGGGAGACAAGCTGTAGTACGTGCTGCAGATGCACTTCCGTGCGTCGAACAACATCGCTGAGTACAAAGCAGATTGGCATCAGGAGGATCCTCTGTTTCGGAGACTCCGACCTGGTGATGCACCAGGTCTCAGGGGATTGGGACGCCAAGGACGCCAACATGGCCTCCTACCGCTTCTACGTGCAGCAGCTTTGCGGATTCTTCGAGGGCTACGAGTTCCACCACGTCCCCAGAGCGAACAACGACGAGGCGGACCAACTATCCAAGATCGGCTCCACCAGGCAGGATATCCCAGCTGGGGTGTCACTGGAAATCATCCGTAAGCCATCCATCAAACCCTCGCCGGAATCTCCCTCCATCTTCGTGCCATGAGATCTCGCCCCGGCTCAGGTGCTGCCACCGGACCCGGGGGCTACCGACTCGGGGCTGAAGGAAGCAGTCGGCCAACCCAGCGCGGCCGGCTCAACGAAGGACATGGGGACTGCCGGCTCCACGCCCGCTCCCCCAGCCGGACAATCAGACGAGGCCGGCACGACGACAGACCCGGGGGCTGCTGATCCCCTGGTCGCCAGTGTCTTCCCCATACGGGAGATACCTTCCTGGGCAGAGCCATTCTCCAACTACCTCATCACCGGGGACTTACCGCAAGACGAAGCAGAAGCTAGGCGAATTCAACACCGGGCAGGGGCGTACACCATCATAAACAGCGAGCTGTACAAGCGCAGCGTGTCAGGCATCTTCCAGAAGTGCATCGAGCCGGAAGAAGGGATGGAGCTGCTAAGAGAGATACACCAAGGGGAGTGCGGGCATCACGCATCTTCCAGAGCCTTGGTGGCCAAAGCCTTCCGCCATGGTTTCTACTGGCCAACGGCCAAGCAGAACGCATAGCAGCTGGTGAAACAGTGCAACGGCTGCCAGCGCTTCTCCAAGCACAGAAACACTCCAGCGGCAGCCCTCAAGACCATCCTGCTCACCTGGCCGTTCGCGGTTTGGGGCCTGGACATGGCAGGGCCATTCAAGACCGCACCCGGGGGCTTGACGCATCTGTTGGTTGCTGTGGACAAGTTCACCAAGTGGATCGGGGCCAAGCCAATTAAGAAACTCGACGTCTCGTCCACGATCAAGTTCTTCAACGAGATCATCACAAGATATGGAGTTCCCCACAGCATCATCACCGACAACGGGACAAACTTTGCGAAGGGAGTCTTTGCTGATTACTGTGGCCAGAAAGGCATCCGGCTGGACTTAGCGTCAGTGGCGCACCCTCAGAAAAATGGGCAAGTGGAGAAGGCAAATGGGCTGATCCTGGCCGGCATCAAACCAAGGCTGGTCGAGCCTCTCGAACGCTCAGCCGGCTGTTGGGTCGAGGAGCTACCCTCAGTGCTCTGGAGCCTGCGCACCACTCCAAATCGCTCTGTCGGCTTCACACCTTTCTTCCTGGTCTATGGAGCAGAAGCGGTGTTGCCCACGGACATTGAGTTCGACGTGCCCAGAATTGTCCAGTACACGGAGAAGCAAGCAAAAGAAGCTCGCGAAGATGGCGTTGACCTCCTCGAGGAGGCATGAGAACAGGCTCTGGCCAGGTCAGCGCTCTATCAGCAGCAGCTGCGACGATACCACAGCCGGAAAATTTGCCCGCTCGTGTTTCGCGAAGGAGATCTCGTACTTCGGCTGGTCCAAAGTACCAAGGGCATGCACAAGCTGTCTCCTCCCTGGGAGGGACCGTTCATTGTTAGCCGGGTGCTGGGCAATGGGGCATATTACCTCATCGACGCACAAGAGCCCAGAAAGAACAAGGCAGATAACTCTGACAAGGAGACCGAGCGTCCCTGGAATGTCAGTCTCCTAAGACCTTTTTTCTGCTAAGGCAAAAGCTTGTACCCCAAAAAATGTGTCAATGAATAAAGGAAGACGGAGCGGCTAGTTACGGCCGGCTCCGAGGAAAACACTTCGTGTATGTTTTGCTTCCTACGTTATTCACTTGACCGGCAGCCGGCTCCAGGCACCGAGCCACAGCCGGCAGCCCCGAAAAACGATCGATCTCTCGCCAGCCAGATGAGTACTACGTATGAAGAAGGTCTCGAGCCCAACCTCCGCCTTCTGGCTCCGCGCAGCCAGACGGATAGGAGCCGGCAGGCCACATACGAAGGAAAGCCGCAGAGCAGAACCGTAAACGATAGAAAAATCTCTCAACCAGGCGTTAAGGGCAGTGTCTGTTAACTAAGCGTTGGCTAGCACGAGTCAGGGGCCCGATAGACTGAAGTACTACTTCTCACTCCGCGGCATGCTCCCACCCTAGGCCGGCATTCGGCTACCGACCCAAGGGAGACCAATCGGCACCAGGCTACCGGTTGGGGGTAGAAGGGCCGAAGGGTGGGAAGATTAAGGAAAAAGTTGAGGGAACTGGACGAAGGCAAAGCCAGCGAATAGTTGATAGTCACAGTCTCTCGACGCTTGGGCTGAGAAGCTACGTCCAAGAGGTTTGAAGCTAGAGCTACCTCGCTTGGCGTTGGCATTGTTCGCGAAAAGTTAGTTTCGAGCTAGCTGTTAGTCCAGCTACCCCAAAACTCAGGGGCTAGGGGGAAAGGGAATTGGCCCTCAGAAGTGGGCCGGCTCTAGTACCTCGCCGGCTGTCCGATCAGTTGGCGCTGCGACACGATCAGCAAACGAGCAACGAAATTGAAACCTAACACTCGCAAAGCAGTGGCTAGAGCCAGAAACTGGGGATTTACTCCAACCGCCGCAAGGAACGTGCGAAGGCTCGGGAAAGGAAACGTGCCGGCTCCGGCCCTCGCCCGAGCCGGTACAAGATTCAGTTTTCGTCCCGACTCCGCTGAGCCGGAACTAGTCTGTCCCTCCTAGAGCCGGCCAGCAAAAGCACCGTTCCCTCCGCGCTGAGGCCGAAGATGCCCGCCCGAAGCATCTGCGCGGGGCAGTGGCCAGCGTAGCCCTTATCCACGGACTTGCGCGACAACAGTTCCATCCAAGGGAAGGTCCAAGCCGAGGAATCATCGCAGCGCAAAGATGCTAAACAGAGGACGTTTGCACGATGGCAAAGTACACAGTAAAGAAGAACAAATATTCATGCGGCAAACGGAGAAGGACAAGCAAAGATTCACAGAAAATTAAAAGAGTTCTTAGTCATATGGCTGGCGGTTACATAATGTAGGCCACGCTAAGGGCCGAAACAGCAAAAGGACTTCCCCTTCCAACCCCTAGATTCCTGTTGACGATGCTGCCGTCAAGGAGGGGGCTTCGAGGGTGCTCACCGATCGCGGCCAGGGGAAGTAGGCGCGGGCGCAGCCGGAGCCGTCGACGATGCGGACGCAGAGGATGGGTGACCTGGCGTGGTGGGTCAACATGAGAGACCATCCCCGCTCTAGGCCATAGTCAGTGAAGAACCGCTCCCACCCCCCGGTGAGGTAGCTCTTCCCCTCCTCGTCGTGGAGAACCTCGACGTCGTACAGCGGCTGTCTGCCGCTGCCATCTTCAATCATGAAGCTCGTTGGGGGGTTCTTCCCCATCGTGCCGATGAAGCTGGCAGGGAGCGGAAGGCGCTCCTTATTCCCGGCCAGCAGGGGCACCATGGCGGTGGCAAACCCGTGCTTCGGGACGTAGGAGAGCCGCTGTTTGGTCGGCGGGCGCGGCGGCGGCGTTCGTACCTTTTTAGCGGCCGCGCCGGAGGAGCCGCCGGCACTCAAGCCGGCGAGGCCCGGAGGGGCGGCCCCAAATGCCATCGCGGCACCGACAAGGGCGGCCGCCGCCTCCAGGGGCGTTCCAGTGAGATCGGCGACAGAGGTCGCGGCCGCGGGGACTACGGCGCCGCCGGCGGCCGCAACAACGGTCCCACCGGGGGCCGCAACGATGGCGGTCGAGCGGCCGGCCCCGAAAGGCTCGGTGGCGGCCGCGGCCGCGAGCGCCGCCAGAGTTTTCTTATTGCGGCTGCCCAGTGGGCGACCGCCACTAGTAGGAAAACCCTTATAGGTGGGATGCAATTCTGTGGCGCACTAGCCAGCAGTGAGCCACAGAAAATAATTCTGTGGCGCACCTGGAAGGGTGCGCCACAAAAATACAACATTTCTCTGGCGCATCAGAAGGCCATGCGCCACAGAATTTGGGTGGGGCCCACTCCATGCCAGCCCCAATCATTGGTTCCACTAATTCTGTGGCGCACTGGATGTGATGCGCCACAGAATTAGTACATTCTGTGGCGCATAAGGTCTGGTGCGCCATAGAATTAGGACATTCTGTGGCGCATCTGGTTTGGTGCGCCATAGAATTAGGACATTCTGTGGAGCACTTGACCAGATGCGCCACAGAATTAGCTCGTCCCACACCTTTAAAGTGCCAACCTCCCACACCTCCCACACTCCCAAGCCATTCATCTTCCTCTCCTCCATCTAGATCTAGCTCTAGCTCCCTTCCCTCTCATCCCATTTTGGCCATAGTTTTCACTTTCTTTGGTACTTATTGTACTTACTTTGGTTGATACATAATTGGCGGTGAGGAGAAGCCTCTCCATACTCTCTCCTCCTCTCCAACTCATCGATCGCGGTCTCGTCTCGGTATCCAATCTACAAGGTGAGTATTTGGAGGGGACATGCATGCGCATGTCGATCTTGTGTATGGATGATTGTTGCACGTGAAGCGCTTGTGTGTGTGCCGGTGTGGTGCATGGATGTTTGTCGAGACGTTGATTCATTTCCGTTTCGGCAAATTTTTTTACTACCCATACGTCCTACCTTTAGGAGAGGTCATGCCGAATTTTTCCGCTCTATGTATACCTTTAGGAGAGGTCCATGCATGTGTGTGCATGTGTTGCGGTTCTAATTTTCTGCTCTATGTGTACCATTTGCAGACAACCATGGTCCTCTCGATGAGTTCCGCTCGAATTAGTAGATACAAGAAAGACGCGAAGGAGGACATGATTCGGAACAATAGGCGCCAGATAAGATGTCCTTGTCGATCATGCAAACTCGAGCGCTGGATCAACCCTGATTCCGGACAACTGGAGGAGCACCTGCTGAGGCGCGGTTTCATGCAGGACAACCAGGTGCGGCCGGCCCCAACAAATGGTGCGCATGAAGACCTTGGTGGCGAGCGAGATGACGAAGCACCACATGTCGGTGGAGAATATCATCATGAAGAAGAAGTCGGCAGAGAAGATCATCATGAAGTAGAAGTTGCCGGCGGAGAAGATCATGATGAAGAAGAAGATTCTGGCGCGACTCCGCTAATTTCGGCCTTGCGGGACTCTCATGTTCAAGATCTGCTCCTCCATGAGACGAGCAATGACAGAGCTGCAGCCAGAGAGAGAGCCAAGCTGGCGCAAATGGAGAAAGACGGGATGACTCCGATATTTCCTGGGTGCCGTCCGCAGGATACGCGCTTGCATGTAACGCTTGATTGTCTGCAGATGAAGACGCAGAACAAATGGACCGATTCCAGCTTCAACAAGAACATGAAATTCTGGCACGATCGTCTCCCAGAGGGGAACACATTTCCAAGTAGTATCGAGGAGGCCAAGAAAGTTGTGTTCCCTCTTGACCTACCACACGAAAGATACCACGCCAGCATCAATGATTGCGTGATTTATCGGGGGAAGTACAAGGACATGACCACATGTCCTGTGTGCGGCCACGGACGGTACAAGGTTGGGAACAAGAAGGTACCTCGAAAAGTGGTATGGTACTTTCCTATCACTCCCCGTCTGCAGCGGTATTTCGTGGACCCTAAGGAAGCAAAGCTCATGCAATGGCACGTGGAAAGGGAGAAGCCTGAAGAAGATCCGGAGATGGGCTATATGCTGACACACCCTTCAGACGCTCGCCAGTGGGAAGCATTGGACATCGCCTTCCCTAGGTTCGGGGGCGACGGAAGGAACATCAGGCTGGGTATGAGCACCGATGGACTCAATCCGTTCGGCAACCAGAGTAGCACGCATAGCACCTGGCCTGTGTTTGTATGGCCTTACAACCTACCCCCGTGGCTGTGCACCAAGCAAAGGTACATACACCTGAGTATTCTCATTCAGGGGCCGAAACAACCAGGTGTCGACATGCATTTGTATATCGGGCTGCTGAAAGAGGAGTTAGACACGTTGTGGAAGACGCCACCCCGTACGTGGGATGCCTACAGTAGAACTTATTTCGATATGAGAGCCGCGTTAATCACGACGGTCACGGACTATCCTGGTTGCGCATACGTATCTGCCCAGGTCAGCCACGGATTCTGCGGCTGTGTGAAGTGCATGGACGAGACCCCGCATCTACAGCTACCAAGGGATCTCGGGTCCTCGAAAACCGTGTACCCAGGTGCTCGAAGGCGGCTTTGCTTGGATCACCTGTGGAGAAAACGCGCTGATCTGTTCAATGGTAAAGATGAGCCCGATGGACCCCCGTGACAGAGGAGCGGTGCAGAAATCGACGATCTTCTAAAAAATTGGAAGGAGTGCCCAGCGCCGGGAAAGAAGCGACCGAAGCCAGAGCCGCTGCTCGGTGTATGGAAAGCGAGGTCTATTTTCCACGACTTGGAGTACTGGAAGGTCCTCCACACGCCCCACAGCCTCGATGTCATGCACATTACGAAGAACGTTACCGAGAGTCTGCTTGGCACTCTTTGCAACTCGGAAAAGTCCAAGGATGGGCCGAAAGCAAGATACGATCTGAAACATTTTGGCATCAGAAAAGCTCTTCAAGCCCCCGATACTGATGACAACAACGACGATGATGATGATGATCAGACGGAAGGGACTCAACGTCTCCGCAAAAGGGCTAAGAAGAACGCGGTGGTGCTTCCCGCTGCCTGCTTCACAATGAGTCCGGAGGAGCTCGAGCAGTTTTTCAGGTGCCTCCTATGAGTGAAACTTTCGCACGGTTACTCGGGGAATATAAGCAGATATCTAGACGTAGCAAAGAAGAGGTTCACCGGGATGAAGTCTCACGATTGTCACGTTGCGATCCGAGGGATAATAGACGAGCACGTCCGTGATACGCTGTTTGGCCTTTGCAACTTCTTTGACGTTATCACCAGGAAGTCGATCGGCGTGAGGCAGCTCAAGATGCTACAGGATGAGATCGTGGTGATACTATGTGAGCTTGAGATTTACTTCCCGCCCACATTCTGTGATATATGCGTCCATCTCCTTCTCCATGTCGTTGATGACATCAGGCAGCTCGGCCCGACGTTCCTCCACAACATGATGCCTTTCGAAAGGCAGAACTGTGTCATGAAAGGATACGTTCACAACAGGGCCCGTCCAGACGCAAGCATGGCCAAGGGGTTCCTAACCTACGAGTGCATCTCCTTCTGCCAGAATTATCTAAGCACCGAGGACGACCATGATCATGTTGGTCTGCCCAGCAGGACACACCTCGGCAGGCTCGCTGGAGTCGGTCACCGCGAGGGCTACCGCTCAGTCCATGTGGGCATTGTCAATCGACGCGACGACTTTGAAAGGGCTCACCGGGTCGCGCTACAACACTTAAAACTGGTCGAACCTTTTGTGCAAGAGCACAAAAGCATAATCGAGCAGAATTACATCGATATGGGCCGGCCAAGGAAGATGGGAGACGTAACCAAAGAGCACAACTCCAGCTTCACGCTTTGGTTTAAGCAAAGTCAACTACTTCAAGCACAGAGCAGAAGGCCTTCTACCGAAGATGAAAAACTCATATACACCTTATCACAGGTCCCCGGGCATAACGTAAGGACCTATCAGGGGTACGACATCAACGGTTACAGATTCTACACCGAGGAAAAGGACAGAAATAGTGAAAATCAAAACTCAGGAGTAACTATGCTATCATACGCCGATGACGAGACTAGTATCAAGGAAAGATTTTTCGGAAGGATCGAGGAGATATGGGAGCTCAATTACTGTGGAGAGACGGTGCCAATGTTCCGTGTGAGATGGGCCAAGAAGGTCGAAAAAGAAGGCCGATATTTCACCACCATGGTTATACCGGATGCCAAATCGAAGAACGCATCCGCGAAAAATGAGCCATGGGTACTCGGTAGCCAAGTTGACCAATGCTTCTTCATCACCGACCCGTCGAGGCCTAGCCGTGTTGTCGTGAGGAGGGGCAAGAGGAGCATCATAGGAATGGAAGGAGACGCAAACGAGGAAGACTTGGACAAGAACGGTGACCCGAAGATCGAGGAGGAATTCGACAAGCACTTCGACATGCCTACTACTAGTAAAGTAAGAAGGAAGACCTCCCTACCTACTAAAGGTTGTCCGTTCACACAAAGAAATCTCAAGGTGGCTAGCATAAAGTATTCAACCGCCAACAAGAAGGGCAAGAAGATCGTGAAGAAACGCTAAGCTAGCTCGGAACCGGACGGAGAAGACTTTTTTGGTGTGTGTGATCGAGACTTTTTTGTGTATGCACATTCCAAATCATAAGGCTTATATTTTTAGAAACTATCGACAACTATAATATTATATAGACATCATATGAAAATTTGGTCAAACTTCATGTTCTTTGAATTTTTAGAAAAAATATAAGCCTTATTCATTGAAACAGAGGGAGTAATAACTATAATAATTAAAAAAAAGGAAATAAATTCTGTGGCGCATCTACTAGTGGGATGCGCCACAGAATTCGCTAATTCTGTGGCGCATCCCACCAGTAGATGCGCCACAGAATATTGACACTTAGTAAAACTGGGGATCGATCCCCTCCCCCGCGCACTGCTTCTTCTCTCTCTGTTCCCCTCCACTGAGCCGGCCGCAAACCCTAGATAGCCGCCGGAGACTCCTCGCTCCACCCTCCACCCTCTCGCTCTCGTCGTTGTTGAAGGAGACGTCGTCGTCGCGCCGCCGTCCCTGCAGAGGAGGAGCCCCGCCGCCCCCGAAGAGGAGGAGCCCCGCGGTCCCCGGTAGAAGATCGGATCCCCGTCGTCGCGCCGCCGCCCCTGCAGAGGAGGAGCCCCGCCGCCCCCGAAGAGGAGGAGCCCCGCGGTCCCCGGTAGAAGATCGGATCCCCGTCGTCGCGCCGCCTCCCCTGCAGAGGAGCACGCCGCGACACCGTCTGTTCGGCGAGAGCACCACGCGACGGCCCCTGTTCGGCGGCGCCATCTCCACCACCTTCCCCGCCCGATTCTAGGTACGCCCTTCTCCCGACTGCTTGCCTGCTCGCTGTTCCTCGCCTGCTCGCTGTTCCTCGCTTGCTCGCCTGCTCGCTGTTCCTCTGGATGGTAGGATTGTACCCGCAGAAATTACGTTTTCTAGCTTCAAGTGTTGAATCTAGGATGAATCAAGATACTAAGTAAAAGTAAATCAAAGAGGCTAAGGGCTCATCTGCAGTAAAACTCTCAGGAATAATCAAAGCACAACAGCAGGCTATTAGAATCGAACAAGAATCATGTGCAAATAACTAAATGTGAATACTGAAACTGCCATAATTTCCTGGTAAATACTATACATCTCGACTGGGCACTACCCACCTCTTAACAATGTTTCAATAAGCCAAAGTCAATACTTGGAGTAGTATAGGAGTAGTATTACTGACTCTTCACTTGAACTGCAGCGTCTTGGTCTAAATCTCATCCATGGCTCCTAGATAGGTTAGTGTTCTTCATGTCAAATTTTTATGTGCTGTTTTGATTCCATGGGTTTCATACCGGATAATAACTGGTGAACAAGACATGTATTATTCCTTTCGGTTATTTGCATTACTTCAACCAAATATTTGATGTAGGAATGTAGCTTAATGCTAAATATGCCTTGTATAATGTAACTTCATGTAAGCTGAGCTGATGTTTAGAAGGATGCAGTTTGGTTGCAAACCTTTATTTCTTTTGGTCATTTGACCAAATATTAGTTGCATATTGTCTTGTACTGTGACTTTGTGATTCTATCTTGAGAATATTGCTGCTGTCATTTTTGTACTCCATATTATCTTGAGAATATTGCTGCTGTTATGTGTTATGCAATGAGATATTTTGACCATAATCTGCTGTTATATATGCTTATGAGATGCTGTCAAGTGTGGATGAATAAAATGAGTTGCCCATTTCTCCCGAAGTGTTGATTTGCTTCCATTTCGGTTGAGAAATGGGCACTCCTGGGTAGAAAAATTAGCAAAAGTCATGCCGAAATTTTGAATTTCTCGGTTGCATTATGTACTAACTATTTGCCTATTTTTAATGAAGTGCAAATAAACATGTCGGGTACTTCTAACCCTAAGAGCCAGGAGGAAGTCGCCAGAGAGGCCAACAAGGAATGGTGGGAGGAATACGATGAGGGAGAGGGCCGGGGGGGGCACCGTCGATCGCGGCGATGAGGAAGAGAGCTGGTGGGCCGCCTCCGAGAGCGGCGATGAGGAAGAGGGCCGGGATGACGCCGCCGAGACCGGTGAAGAGACTACCGACCGCACGGAAGGTGATAGCGGCGGCAACCCTGAGGAGGCCAAGAAGAAGAGGAAGGCGAAGAGGCCAAGGGCGGATCGGAGGCCGCAAGTGCTAGCCAACATAACCGATCCTTTCACGTTGGTCTCCGAAAGTGGCCTACCCTTGGAGCCTTCTAAGGTTGCCAAAGGGTACGCGATGCAACTAGGGTGCATCGTCCGTGAAACCGTGTCGCTCAACACTCAAGACCTCAGAAGCGAGGCCAACACTGCTTTGGCCGCAACCCTCCTCCAGAAGCTTCACCAACGATACACGTTCCCACAGCCGTTCAATAAAAAGGTGGACTCTTTAGCTCTCACGAAGATGAGCACCGCCTTGAGCAGCTGGAAAACCCGGCTGAAGGACAAGATCAAGAAAGGTAAAAGCTGGGAGCAGATAAGTCGCAAAGACCTGTCGCTCTCTAGAGAAGACTTCGAAGCATTCAAGTCGTCCGTAGAGACTGACGAGGCTAAAAAATGGACCGCCTGGGGGAAGAAAATGCGGGAATTGAACCTAGGGGCTCACCATTGCGGAAGCGGCGGTTACCGAGGAAAACAGCCCACTTGGGACAAGGAGGATGCCGAGATGATACGTCTGGGCAAAGAAAACCCCTGGCTAAAAATCGCGGATATACAGACTAGGAACTATGTTCGGTCCCGCTACTACTTAGACTGGGAGACGGGGGAATTTGTTACGGATTACCCCGACGTGAAGAAGTTTGAGAAACTCCTGGTAAGGATAGTCTATATTATTATTGCGCTGATCTTATTAAGCAATGAACCCAAATGGGCTAACCTTAAGTTCCTTTGTCTGAAGGACAATGAGTTGAAGGGTAGTTATATGGCTGGCCCGTCGTCCCAGGGGTCGACGGAACCGTGGGACACGCCTTTCAACAGGGCGACGAACGCATACAAGGAACGGGACCTGGACAAGCCACCGACGTCGGCTGGCCGTGTGTCCGGCTTTGGCACAAGTATGAAGGTATCCGAGTACTACGGATCGGATGCCAAGTCGAGAAAGGAGAGGAGGTCGACTAAGGATAAAGCCGAGGTTCAGGAGCTGAAGAAGAAGGTGGAGTCACTAGAGAAAATAGTGGACCCAACCGAGATGAGTAAGTTAGTGGACGAGAAGCTGCAGGAGAAGCTCCGGCAGATCATCTCCCCTGGTTTGATGGAGGGGTTAGCTGCTTGGAATGCGGCAGGTCAACAGGGGCCGATATATGTGCCCAGCGTCAGCGGCAGTAACTCAAGTCACCAAGTGTCACCGCTGGTGACCCCGACGCCGCCGCTCCACCTGGTCGCATCGACGCCCCCAACCGCGGAAGCTGATAGGGTGGTGGTGCCTGATAATGCACTCGAGAGTGAGCGGCCCGGCGCCGGCACCGACGCCCTTGTATCAACATTAGCAGAGATCAACGCCGTCAAGAAGGTAACTCATTAGTTAGTCCTCCACGTCATCTTCTTTAACTATATATGCCTTGCGCTGATCTTATCCAACATGCCCCTGACTCAGGACGAACCTTGCATACTCCTGCATGTGGTGGAGCCCGGCGGCAAGTTGATGGATGTTGCTAGCGGCACTGTCATGCCCAGCCGAACTATGCACCACAGAAACATTGCAGATCATTTGGTGAAGGTGAAGTTGGCAATGGTAGTGCCGGAGTACCACAACCTCCTCCCCCCCGATCAACCTCCGGGCACAGATGACGACGATGTTATGGTCCTTGGGAATTGCATCGGTTGGCTTATGACATGGCCGAAGAACCAGATTCGTCTGGGGGGGGTCTTCCGAGTGTCAGGCGCAACATCGGCGCCACCTCCCCTATCATCCGGCCCAAGGTCGTCCGGCCCGGCGCCGGCCCCACCCTTAAGGAACCGGCGGTCGCCGCCGCCACTACCCTGAAGGAACCGGTGGTCGCCGCCGCCACCCGAAAGGAACCGGCGGTCGCCGCCGCCACTACCCTGAAGGAACCGGCGGTCGCCGCCGCCACCCGGAAGGAACCGGCGATCGCCGCTACCACCACACGCCACCAACAGCTGTTGGGAAAGCTTCCGCAACGACCGTCGACCAAATGCAAGGTACGCCAAGCGGCGGCATCGCAACCGCCACCACCTAACTTCCAGGACATGGCGCCGCTTGATGGCAACGATGATGATGACGTCGATGCCTACATCAACACTGGCGCCTGCAGCCAAGATATGTACATGCCTCATATGGATGAAGAAGCCTTGCGCACTCACGGCGATCAACTTGGTCGTCCCACTACAGTCACACAGCGCTTGACCTTCACGGGTCTTTCTCTGCAAGACACTCCTCCGGAGGCTAGCAATCCAGCTCAAGTCAAGCCGGCTACCATTTTCAGCCCTAACACGTTGTATAAGACGATCGTCGGGGAGCCACGCGAATCAACCCCAGCACCCCAAGCTCCACCATCAGCACCACCAGCACCCCAAGCAACCCAAGCACCCGTTGCACCACCATCATCACCACCAGCACCCCAAGCTACCCCACCATCAGCACCACCAGCACCCGAAGCACCCCCAGCAGGTCAGGTGAAGAAGCCAAGGAAGAGAGGAAATAAGAAGGGCGCATCTTCAAGCCAGACTCTTCCTAAGAAGATGCGGGCCGACGACATGGTACCACGGACACTGGGTGGCTTGTCCCGGCTTCATGAAGCTGGTAAACTGATACTGCCTGAGGACCTCGAACACCTCGCCAGTGGACCAATGATCAGTTTGCAGCAAAATATTCAGTTTCTAGAGAGCCTCCTTCTTCAAAACAAGGATCCAGATTACCCGGTGTTCACGGTCAAGGTGCCAGCAGCAGACCCGAACTTCGTCCAAGCATACCCCGCGGATATCTTCTTCATAGCGTTCGAGGACGTCTTCAATCTATTTCACTGGAAACGGCTCGACTATAACTTGGTTCGCCTATACGCGATCAATCTTAAGATGAAGATCAAGAGAGAGAGACCCCCCAACGTCGCGGTAGCGGATACCTACTACATGCGCGATAGCCAGCTGGTGGATGGCTCAAGCACACAGACCGCAGCGGTGCGGTACCTCCAGAGCTTCATGCTCATGAACAAAGAGAAGAACACCATTCTTCTGCCTGTCTTTCCCGAGTAAGTACACATTCGCTCTCGGCCGACGTAACTTATGCTTATATATTTTTTCCATTGCCGATCATTTCCAACATTCCATTTAAATTGCATGTGTTGAGCAGGGACACATACTGCACACTCGTCGTTCTTTGCCCGAAGTGGTCACTAGCCCAGTACTTCGACTCGTCGAGTACAACGACGAAGAAAGACTACAACAGAATAAGGAGTGTTCTCGATGAGGCTATCCTTTTCTACTCCAAAAATGGAGGCATCTTCCACGAGAAGGGGAAATTTAACAGGCCGGACACTAAAGAGCAGGGGTTCAAGCACGTGATCAACTTCCCTTGCATCAAGCAGCCAGATGACAGCATGAAGGAGGCCTAATATGTCCTCCATCACCTTAAAGGGTTTGTCGCGGATGCAGAGATGATGCGTCTGCCACCTAGTAAGCGAGACCCCAAAAAATGGCGGGGGAGATCAGCGATGCTGATCTTAGAGAAGACTTCCATCACATCCAAGTAAAGCTATCAGAAATTATCGTAGAAGATGTATGCAACAGATCGGGGCTCTTACACCAACTCAGAGGGTTGTGTAAGAGGGATATAGAAGAACGCCTACATAGGCAGGGTGATGGAAGGACGTGGACGATGAAGGACATGTACAAACCGTTCCCGGAGCCTATGAACAAGACGTCTCGTTGATCGAGAAGCCGGTGTGCCTACTGTGTTGTAAATAAACTTGCTTAGTGTCGTTGTTGGACTTCAATTACTATTGTAGTCGATGTCGTTGAACTTGATTACTTATGTGATACCGATGCTATATGACTTTTAGGTTTATTATTATTTCCTTGCTTTAATTCTTGTGAATATGTATGCATGTGAACCCTCTAATTCTTTCCATTGCATTATATACTAATATGCCTTGTGTCCATAGAGATGACGTGGTACGTCGTGTTCGAGGGGCGGGTTCCAGGAGTCTATGAGGAGTGGACGGACTGCAAGGAACAGGTGCACAAGTTCAGCGGCAACTGCTACAAAGGCTACCCGACTCAACAAGAGGCGGTTGCCAAGTGGAGGAAGCACCAGTCGAACAAGAGCAAGATGAAGACCTTCATTGTGCTCTTGCTCTTGCTCACCATCGTCGGAGCGGTACTCTATTTCATCCTAGTGTAGGCGGCGGCCGGTGTCACTTCATTTGTATCTTGAGATGATGCACTTAATTTGCATGGATTATGAGTTGTATGGTGATATATATGTATGATGAGTTGTATATGCATGGAGCTATATGAAATCTGTTAATATTCTATATGAAATGAGTTGTATATGGAGATATATAATTTTGCTATATGAAATCTGTTGATATATCTGTATACTGCTATATTATATCTATTTAAACATGTATATCTACACCAGACAGAATAAGTTCTGTATAAAACCTGTAATATTTCTGTGGCGCACTAAAATGTAATTCTGTGGCGCACCTAATTCTGTGGCGCACCAAGCCATCATGCGCCACAGAATTACTTAATTCTGTGGCGCATTAGGGCTTGGTGCGCCACAGAATTAAGGAATTCTGTGGCGCATGTACTGGTGCGCCACAGAATGCTTATTTTTGTGGCGAAGATTCTGTGGAGCACCACCCATGCGCCACAGAATGCATATATGGGTGCGCCACAGAAGAGGTTTTCCCTACTAGTGCGCGCTTCCGGGGCACCGGCGGCGGCGTCGCTGCCAGGCCTCTAGCTCCGTCCTGACCTCCGAGCGGGCGACCACGCTCGTGCCCGCCCGGCCCGTCGCCGGCTCCGGCCCCGGCTCCGTTGGTTGCCCCGAGCGACGACATCGAGATCGAAGCGGGAGTAGCGGAGGCGACGGTTCGGTGGGGCGAAGGAATGGAGGCGCTCGGGAGTGAAGAAAACCCTCAAGAGCTCCGAGATTTAAGGGCTGGCAAGGCATGAAAAGCCCAGCCGTTTTAATGCAATTAAATCATACACGTGGCGATTCGATGGGACGCGTCGCTGATGCCAGCCCCGTTTCGCTACATGACGTCTACCGGAATCATTGCGGTGGACGAAGGGTCAAAGTGACAAGACAGGCCATGGGTTACTGGCGCATTGCGCCGGCCACCGCGTGGGAACAAGACCCGAAGCGGCATGAGTTCCAAGGAGGCAGCACGCCGGCTCGCGGCCGCCAGCCGGGTCACATCTGGAACCGGCCCGTCTCGAGACGGCCGGAGGAACTCTGCGAGACGTAACCTCGAGAACTAGAGCGACCAAGCCGGGCCAGAAATCCTGGGACTTCGACAAGGATGAGCAAGACTTCGGCGAGGAGGAGAACCCGCCGAAGCCCCATGCTAGCCCATGAGACTTCGCCAGTTTTGGGGGCTAGTGTCGTGGGGATAACTTATGGGGCGTACCACGGGCCGAGTAGTATGCCGGCTGGCGTCCCAGGAGTCCCCGCGACTTCAGCACGAGAAGACCGGCTCTGCCCAAAGGGCCGGCTGCGCCAGCAGCCGGCTGGCGAATCCACCGAGGAGAACTGGAGCCGGGCGATGAAGACAAAGCTTCCCAACGGTTGTTTGGCCGAAAGTGGGTTGGCCCCCGACAGGAGCGACAAAGGCCAAGGACGGGATGACGCCCGCCACGACCGGCCTCAACCAATGAGAGATCGAAGACCCTTCCCCACGACGGGATCCGAGGCAAAAGAGAAGGGATATGCCCTCCAGATGCCGGCCCGGGGAAAAGGCACTTTATAAAGTGCCTTTGCCAGAGCAGGGCCAGAAGATCACGCAAAGGACGCCGCCGCCAAGGAGCCGGCAGCCGGCCGAATCGTAACCTAACCTGTAACCAGGCCCCCGCCTATATAAGGGGGCCTGGACCCTTAGCATGGGAGAGATCCGATCTTCTTCTTCCTCCTCTAGCCCGAACAGCTCGAGGAGCACTGTAATCGATACTATCCAATCAATACGAAGCAGGCAGGAAGTAGGGGTTTACCTCCAACCGGGAGGGCCCTAAACCTGGGTAAACCGAGGTGTCTCTGTTGGCACGATCCCGAGCCGGACCCATCGTCACCATCGTCGAGCCCCTCCGATAAGCCTCCCCATGGCTACTGTCTCCAAATTCCCACGACAATCACATTAGAATGCATAAGGAAGTTGAGGAAAAGTCTTTGGTTGAGCTAGCTCCTAGTTATGAAATTGCTTCTGCTTATTTAGTTCACATGTTAGAAGCTAGGTTTGCTAGCCTTAATCCTTTTATGCAATACATTTTCCTTAAGCTTCATGAAATTGAGGATCCCAAAAAGAAAGCTTTTATCTTGGAAACTTTGCGCATAGGATTTAGAGATGTTGCAAGTGAGGCTAGAAAAGTTTTTAAGAAGTTTAATAAGCTTGGCTCGCCTGTTGAAATTGTTGGTACACCCAATGAAGATTCTAGAATGCCAATACCTTGTAAACTTGTAGGAATTCATAATGCCTTGGTAACTAACTTTAGTTGGATTTGTCCTGAAAATCTTTTTGATGAAAATAGTGTACCAAAGCGTGACTACAAGGGATACTCAAAACCTCAATTGGATAGTATTCACTTCTTGATTCCTATAGTGGATCCTGATGCCTCTTTCATTGTTACTTGATTCGCAATTTTCTGCGCCTAGCTCAAAGGCGTTAAAGAAAAGCACTCTTGGGAGATAACCCAATGTTTTATTTCCAGTACTTTTTCTTTTATTTGAGTCTTGGAAGTCATTACTACTGTAATGACCTCTCCTTATCCTTTTTATTTCATTGTTGTGCCAAGAGAAGCCTCTAATTTGAGTGAGGTAAGATTTGGGGATGTTGATGTCCTGAAACTGTTTTTGGTGCTGCACCGTATAAATTCGTATAAATTCTCTGTATATCTTTTGGACCTGCGATTTCTTGTGCATATGACCCAGGTTATATCTAAAATTTCATTACTTTAACACTTTTTTATTTGAGCAACAGAAAACCCCTTAAAAATTCAACCTTTGTCAGCTGTTCTGTTCTGACAGATTTCTGCCAATATTTGTGTTTGCCGCTTTATCGCTTTCTTTTGAGTTATTTTGATCATGGAACTTTTGGGGAAGTTGCTAAAGTAGTATATGCTATATATGTGGTGGTTTTGGGTTGAAACTTGAAGCAAAAAGAGGTTGATTATATGTTATGCTACACTAATGTTGCTAATAGATTTGTGTTTAGTTTTGTATGAAGGAAGTTTTCAAGTGTAGGGATTGGAGAATGATGAGATGAGTTGAAGAATGGACAAAAGCTCAAGCTTGGGGATGCCCATGCATCCCCCAAGAAATATCCAAGAAGTACAAGCGTCAAAGCTTGGGGATGCCCCCGAGGCACCCCTTCTTCATCGGCAAAAATCAGGTCACCTTTCAAAACACTATATTTTTATTGCTTCATGCACTATGTGTTTTTCTTGGAGCGTCCGTTGTTTTAGTTTTCTTAGTTAGTTTGTTTGTTTGCTGCAATAAATGGTTGGACCCCAACAAATTTCTTTTGGGGAAGTTGCCTTGCTTTTCAATTGCCAAGAACGCTCTAGTTTTCACTCTTATAAAAAACCCAGTGTTCTTCTTTTTCTGCTACTGCTTTTGGTTTTCGTTTTCGCCTTGATTTGCGTTCAGGCCTTGTCATATCTCTTCATCAAGGTGTATTTTTGCCTCTGATCTTTATTGGTTTTCATCAAAAGAGGTGTTTAAAAAATTTCAAATGGTGTTGGAAAAGAGAAAAAACTTTATGCAAAAAGTGGTACAAGAAGGAGCTTGTGTAGACTGCGGCTTAGGCTTTTTCATGTCATGCTTGATGTCTTTTTGATAGTATGCTTAGTGGTTTTTCTGTAGCATGACTTGTCTCAAATAACTGAGATTTCTTAATGAGCCTTTGAAAAATCATGCGTTGTTTTTATTGTATGGAAGCATTATTTTGGTTTTCTCCTTGATGCTTTATTTGGGTTGACTTGGCACATGCTCACACATGTTAGACTCTTACAAAGTCGCCAATAGCCTCTATGATCATTTAGTTTTTGACTTTTGATGCCATCTTATGCTTCTTTTAATGTCGCTTTGTCGCTTTGCATGATTATGGCCATTATTGCTCTCTTAGTTGGTCGCTCCCAGTCTTTTGCTAGCCCTCGCCTTGTACTGAGTATGAGCTCTACTCGTGCATCCAACTCCTAAAAAACCAAAGTTTTCCAAAGTGTCCACCATACATACCTACTAGAAATTTGCTATTCCAAGTAAATTTGACTTGCTTTTATCTTCTCTTCAAATTAAACTCTTACCAGTGTTATGCGAAAATTGGTTAGTAAAGCTCTCACGAACCGGAAGGCACACTTTACTTTTTTCTGTTCTTAAAAATTTGACATTGTGGTCTCTTATGTTGAGTTGTTATGCTTGCAAGTTGTAAGTTGGATACTAGCCCATCCATGCTGTCATGGGGCAAGCTTTCAACATTGCACTTCTTATTGAGTTGATATCGTGATCTTTTGTTTATGGATGCCCACGGTGTGAAATGAATTGGGAATCTTGTGGGGATCATGGAGTTTGTATATGTGTTAGGAAAACGCCTGGGCTGCCAATCTAAGCCATGCATAATTCATGGTGGAAATTTGCAGCATACCCATGGTGGACATTCGACGACGCATCTCACAATAAAAAGCTAAACAAATGGCAAATAAAAGAGATGTCGAGGTGTTCATTGTCTGCTTGTCCTGTCATTTTGATGTGGGCTTGTTCCATGTCATCGGGCACGGAGGTACCCTGCTGGCGGTTCTCGATGATACATATATACTTACAATGACAAGAGCCTTGCTTGGGACTCTAAGTTGAGTAGCATGAGGTTTGGGTACTCGTATTCACGGGACACGAGGTTTTCGACTTAAGATTTGTCAAGCATATGCATCATAATTGTTCTCGCATTAACTTTAACCATTCAAGATGCTTATGATGGGGGCAATGAGAGCTCAAAGCCGGTAAGTAACATAATTTTTGAAGGTCTATAAAACTTGCAATCACTGCTTCCCTCCGCGAAGGGCCTTTCTTTTACTTCTATGTTGAGTCACCACCTTCTTTCTTTATGCACCATTAAGAGAGCATAGTTGTCATTCTTAGTATAATGGTGAGTCACCATGCATCAAGAAAGAAGGTGGCGACTCAACATAAAAGTTGAAGAAAGGCCCTTCGCAGAGGGAAGCAGTGATTGCAAGTTTTATAACCTTCAAAAATTATGGTACTTACCGGCTTTGAGCTCTCATTGCCCCCATCATAAGCATCTTGACTGGTTAGAGTTAATGCGAGAACAATTATGATGCATATGCTTGACAAATCATAAGTTGAAAACCTCGTGTCCCGTGAATACGAGTACCCAAACCTCATGCTACTCAACTTAGAGTCCCAAGCAAGGCTTTTGTCATTGTAAGTATATATGTATCATCGAAAACCGCCAACGGGGTACCTCCGTGCCCGATGACATGGAACAAGCCCACATCAAAATGACAGGACAAGCAGACAATGAACACCTCGACATCTCTTTTATTTACCATTTGTATAGCTTTTTATTTTGAGATGTGTCGTCGAATGTCCACCATGGGTATGCTGCAATTTTCCACCATAAATTATGCATGGCTTAGATTGGCGGCCCAGGCGTTTCCCTAACACATATACAAATTCCATGATCCCCACAAGATTCCCAATTCATTTCACACCGCGGGCATCTGTAAACAAAAGATCACGATATCAACTCAAATAAGAAGTGCAATGTTGAAAGCTTACCCCATGACAGCATGGATGGGCTAGAATCCAACTTACAACTTGCAAGCATAACAACTCAACATAAGAGACCATAATGTCAAATTTTTAAGAACAGGAAAAAGTAAAGTGTGCCTTCCGGTTCGTGAGAGCTTTACTGACCAATTTTCGCATAACACTGGTAAGAGTTTAATTTGAAGAGAAGATAAAAGCAAGTCAAATTTACTTGGAATAGCAAATTGCTAGTAGGTATGTATGGTGGACACTTTGGAAAACTTTGGCTTTTAGGAGTTGGATGCATGAGTAGAGCTCATACTCAGTACAAGGCGAGGGCTAGCAAAAGACTGGGAGCGACTAACTAAGAGAGCAATAATGGCCATAATCATGCAAAGCGACATTAAAAGAAGCATAAGATGGCATCAAAAGTCAAAAACTAAATGATCATAGAGGCTATTGGCGACTTTCTAAGAGTATAACATGTGTGAGCATGCGCCAAGTCAACCCAAATAAAGCATCAAGGAGAAAACCAAAATAATGCTTCCATACAATAAAAACAACGCATGATTTTTTTTTCAAAGGCTCAGTAAGCAATCTCAGTTATTTGAGACAAGTCATGCTACAGAAAAACCTCTAAGCATACTATCAAAAAGACATCAAGCATGACATGAAAAAGCCTAAGCCGCAGTCTACACAAGCTCCTTCTTGTACCACTTTTTTGCATAAAGCTTTTTCTCTGTTCCAACACCATTTGAAATTTTTAGAGACACCTCTTTTGATGAAAACCAATAAAGATCAGAGGCAAAAATACACCTTGATGAAAAGATATGACAAGGTCTAAACGCAAATCAAGGCGAAAACGAAAATCAAAAGCAGTAGCAGAAAAAGAAGAACACCCGGTGAAATTGTAAGAATGAAAACTAGAGCGTTCTTGGCAAATGAAAAGCAAGGCAACTTCTCCAAAAGAAATTTGTTGGGTCCAACCATTTATTGGAGCAAACAAACTAAACTAATAAAGAAAACTAAAACAACTGACGCTCCAAGAAAAACACATAGTGCATGAAGCAATAAAAATATAGTGTCTTGAAAGGTGACCTAATTTTTGCCGATGAAGAAGGGGTGCCTCGGGGGCATCCCCAAGCTTTGACGCTTGTACTTCTTGGATTTTTCTTGGGGTGATGCATGGGCATCCCCAAGCTTGAGCTTTTGTCCATTCTTCAACTCATCTCATCATTCTCCAATCCCTATACTTGAATACTTCCTTCATACAAAACTAAACACAATTCTATTAGCAACATTAGTATAAGCATAACATATAATCAATCTCTTTTTGCTTCAGGTTTCAACCCAAAACCACCACATATATAGCATATACTACTGTATCAACTTTCCCAAAAGTTCCGTGATCAAAAGAACTCAAAAGAAAGCGATAAAGCGGCAATCACGAATATTGGCAGAAATCTGTCAAAATAGAACAGCTGACAAAGGCCGAATTTTTGAGGGGTTTTCTGTTCCTCAAATAAAAAAGTGTTCAACTAATGAAAGTTTGGATATAAACTGGGGCATATGCACAAGAAATCGCAGGTCGAAAAGATATACTGATAATTTATACGAATTTTTACGGTGCAGCACCGAAAACAGTTTCAGGACAGCAACTTCCCCAAATCTTTACCTCACTCGAATTAGAGGCTTCTCTTGGCACAACAACAAAATAAAAAGGATAAGGAGAGGTAATTACAGTAGTAATGACTTCCAAGACTCAAATAAAAAAAAGTACTGGAAATAAAACATTGGGTTATCTCCCAAGAGTGTTTTTCTTTAACGCCTTTGAGCTAGGCGCAGAAAATTGCGAATCAAGTAACATCAAGAGATGAAGCATCAATTACCTCAGTAGGCTCTTTGGAGGTTCCCAAAGATGATTCAACCTGCAAGTCACCCTTAGTGGAACTAAGAGTCTTACTAATTTTAAGAACATGTTGAGGTTTAAGCGCAGAAACCTTGGGAACATACATAAATTTTTGCTCTTTTCCAACAAACACTTTCTCTTTCTTAAATTTAAGAGAAGAGAAGATTAAACTAAGAGTTTCCATAGACTCCTCTAGTTTACCAATCCTTAAATTTTGATTATCAAGAGTAATGCAAGCCTCTAAAACGGTGATTCTCTTACCAATATTTTCTATTAATTCACTAACTCGGCTAGCATTTTCTAGGATACTTGGCGAACTTTTCTCTAAAGAGCTGAGCCTTTCTACCACCTCCTCCAAGGTGGTCGCGGTTTTAGCAACATGAATAGGTGGTATTCCCACTAAGCTTTCAATTATAGTGCATGCTTCTCCAGCGGGAGTAGCCAGAAAATTACCTCCTGTAAGAGTATCGAGAACACACCTATTCCAACTTGATATACCAACATAAAAATTTCTAAGGAGGATCGTGGTAGAGTGATTTTTGGTACACCTATGATGAGCATTGTTAATACGATACCAAGCATCTTTTAACTTTCTCCCCCTCGTTGCTTAAAACTACGAACTTCTACTTCAGGATTACTCATTTTAGCAAAACTAAAAGCAAACAAATAAAAACAGCTACCAAGGATTCTAATTTTTTTGGGTTTTTGATATAAAACGATGCAGGTAAAAATAAAGTAAAGCAAAACAATAACAAAGTAAAGGATGTGCGTGCGAAAAACTCCCCTTGCAGAGGTCTTCCACTCTTCCCCGGCAACGGCGCCAGAAAAAGCTTCTCCTTGATGCGTGGTGAATGACCAGCCCGTTGGAAACCCCAAGATGAAGGTGTGATGAGTATAGCAGCAGATTTTCCCTCAGTTAAGAAACCAAGGTTTATCATTCAGGAGAAGAGTAGACAATACGACTGAAGGTGATGCTTGCTAGCTTGCGACAGCTTCGGACAATTTATATATGGCGCCTCGTCCAAGCTTTGCTTGCTAGCTGCAATGCGGAACCTACACACAACACAACCAAATACTTTGCTCCCAACTTGCGATGAGGTTGTCAATCTCACCGGTTTGCTTGAAACAAAGGTTATGAGCGTATCGAGTGGAAAACAGTAGAAGTATGTGAGTAAAGTAAACAGGTGATAGCAATATGATGGAAATAAGACCGGGGTCCACAGTTTACTAGTGGTGTCTCTCCATAAGATAAATAACACATGCTGGGTAAACAAATTACAGTTGGGCAATTGATAGAATAAAGATAAACGTGATATGTCAAGAAGATCACTATGCGATTTACTCTGGGCATTACAACAAAATACATAGACCGCCATCCAACTGCATCTATGACTAATAATCCACTTGTGGCGAATCAATCCGAGAACTCCACAAGTATTAAGTTGCGAACAACAGATAATTGCATTAAGCAAAGTGTGTAATGTAAACAAAGCATATGCCCTTGAGCATATGAATGTTGTTTTCTCCCTAGTAGCAACAGCACATCTACAACCTTAGAGGTTTCTGTCACTCCCCCAGGTTAAATAGAGGCATGAACCCACTATCGAGCATAAATACCCCCTCTTGGAGTCACTAGCAACTACTCGGCCAAGATAGCTACTAACAACGGAGAGCATGCAAGATCATAAACAACATAGAGATAACATAAGATATATTTCAGTATAGCAACTCAATCATAACACCAATATTCATCGGATCCCAACAAACCAAACATGTAGAATTACATAACGGTGATCTCAATCATGTAGGGCAGCTCATGAGATCTAAACATGAAGCACATGGTGGAGAAGACAACCATCTAGCTACTGCTATGGACCCATAGTCCAAGGTAGACTACTCACTCATCGCTCCGGAGGCAAGCATGGCGATGAAGAAGACCTCCGGTGGCGATTCCCCTCTCCGGCAGGGTGCTGGAAAGAGCTTCTGGACCCTCCCGATCTTTGGGTCGACGGCGGCGGCGGATCGCGATGTGTTCTGGAAAATTGATCGGGTACTTAGGTTTTTTTCCGTCGGGGGGTCTTTATAGGCGAAGGGGCATCGTCAGAAGTGGCCCGAGGGGCTCTCACACATAGGGGGCGCGGCCAGGCCCCTGGCCGCGCCGCCCTGGTGTGTGGGGCCCTCGTGGCCCCCCTCCAACTCCTCTTCGGATCTCTGGAAGCTTCCCAGAAAAATAAGACTTCAGGAACTTGTTTCGTCCAATTCCGAGAATATTTCCTGTGTATCACTTCTGAAAAACAAAAACAGCAGAAAACAGGGAACTGACACTGTGGCGACTTGTTAGTAGGTTAGTTCCGGACAATGCATAAAAGTGCCACGAAGTGTAACGAAACAGTAGGCAAATGGTGTAAAAACAAGCATCGAGCATCAAAAATTATAGATACGTTGGAGACGTATCAGTCCTCAAGTAGGTAAGTGATAACAACGAAATAATTTTTGAGGTGACATGCACCTACACAATCTTGATCATCTATGTAAGCATTGTGTGCTGGGATCAAAAGAACTTAAAACATGGGCATGAAAGACATAATCTTGATAGAAGAAACTTAGCAACCATGTTATAACATGGAAAAGAACACAAACAAAAGATCATGAAAATGAAACAATGAAAGTCAAACGTGTGTTCAAATCATATGGAAAAACATAAAAATGGTTTTTAGCTTGTCCTTCATGAGAGAGCAAAACATAAATGCATAGGACACCTTCAAGTTTAAGAGGGCGACTAGATACAAATAATTTAAGAACAAGTGAAACCAGCATCATGAATCAATCAATGAAAACTTTGGGACAATGCACATTATACTCAGAATGACAACTATGCTCTCTTAGACGGTGCAGAAAGATAGAAGGTGGTGACTCAACAAAAAAGTAAAAGAAAGGCCCTTCATGGAGGGAAGCAGTGATTGCAAGTTTTATAAACCTTCAAAAATTATGGTACTTACTAGCTTTGAGCTCTCATTGCCCCCATCATAAGCATCATGAATGGTTAAAGTTAATGCGAATACACTTATGATGCATATGCTTGACAAATCATAAGTTGAAAACCTCATGTCCCGTGAAGTACGAATACCCAAACCTCATTCTACTTTACTTAGAGTTCCAAGCTAGCTCTTGTCATTGTAAGTATACACGTATCATCAAGAATCGCCAACGGGGTACCTCCGTGCCCGATGGCATGGAACAAGCCCACATCAAAATTACAGGACAAACAGACAATGAACACCTCGGCATCTCTTTTATTTACCATTGGTATAGCTTTTTATTGTGAGATGTGTCGTCTAATGTTCACTATGGGCATGCTATAAATTTCCACCATGAATTATGCATGGCTTAGATTAGCGGCCCAGGCGTTTCTCTAACACATATACAAACTCCATGATCCCGCAAGATTCCCAACTTATTTCACATCGCGAGTATCCATAAACAAAAGATCACGATATCAACTCAAATGAAAGAAGTGCAATGTTGAAAGCTTGCCCCATGACGGCATGGCTGGGATAATTTCCAACTTACAACTTGCAAGCATAACAACTCAACATAAGAGAGCTACAATGTCAAAATTTTAAAACGAGAAAAGTAAAGTGTGCCATCAGGTTTGTGAGAGCTTTACTGACCAATTTTCGCATAACACCAAAAGAGTTTAATTTGAAGGATAGATAAAAGCAAGTCAAATATACTTTGGAATAGAAAATTGCTAATAGGCATGTATGGTGGACACATTAGAACAACTTGGTATTTAGGAGTTGGATGCACGAGTAGAGTTCATACTCAGTACAAAATGAGGGCTAGCAAAAGACTGGGAGCGACCAACTAAGAGAGCAATAACGGCCATAATCATGCAGAGCGACAAAGCAACATTAAAAGAAGCATAAGATAGCATCAAAAGTCAAAAACTAAATGATCATAGAGGCTTATGGCGACTTTGTATGAGTCAAACATGTGTGAGCATGCGCCAAGTCAACCCAAATAAAGCATCAAAGGAGAAAACCAAAATAATGCTTCCAAATAATTAAAACAACGCATGATTTTTTCAAAGGCTCATTAAGCAATCTCAGTCATTTGAGACAAGTCATGCTACAGCAAAACCACTAAGCATGCTATCAAAAAGACATCAAGCACGACGTGCAAAAGCCTAGGCCGTAGTCTACACAAGCTCCTTTTTGTACCACTTTTTTGCATAAAGCTTTTTCTCTTTTCCAACACCATTCGAACTTTTTTGAAACAACTCTTTTGATGAAAACCAACATGGACCAGAGGTCAAAATACACCTTGATGCAAAGATATAACAAGATCTGAACACAAATCAAGGCGAAAAATGAAAGCTAAACGCAGTTCTAGAAAAAGAGAACACTCATTGAACAATAAGAGTAAAAAACGGTGTGATCTTGGCAAATGAAAAGCAAGGCAACTTCTTCAAAAGGAATTTGTTGGGGTCCAACCATTTATTGCATCAAACAAGAATAAACAAAACTGAAAAGTAAAAACAACTGACGCTCCAAGAAAAATGCATAATGCATGAAGCAATAAAAATATAGTGTGTTGAAAGGTGACATGATTTTTGCCGATGAAGAAGGGGTGCCTCGGGGGCATCCCCAAGCTTTGACGCTTGTACTTCTTGGATATTTCTTGGGGTGACATGGGCATCCCCAAGCTTGAGCTTTTGTCCATTCTTCAACTCATCTCATCATTGTCCAATCCGTACACTTGAAAACTTCCTTCATACAAAACTAAACACAATTCTATTAGCAACATTAGTGTAAGCATAGCAATGAATCAACCCTTTTTGCTTCAGGTTTCAACTCAAAACCACCACATATAAAGCATATACTACTGTAGAACTTCCCCAAAAGTTCCGTGAACAAAAGAACTCAAAAAGAAAGCGATAAAGTGGCAAACACAAATATTGGCAGAAATCTGTCAAAACAGAACAGCTGACAAAAGTCGAATTTTTAGAGGGTTTTTTGTTGCTCAAATCAAAAAGTGTATAACTAATGAAAGTTTGGATATAACCTGGGGCATATGCAAAAGAAATCACAGGTCCAAAAGATATTCTAAGAATTTTCATTAATATAAGAAGATATGGTAACATCATCATTACACTCACATTGAAAAGGGAGGTGTTTATACCTCCTACAACAACAAGATCTATCAAAGCAATAAGTAACATTATAAGTAGAGCACATGTTTCTAGCAATGATATACAATCTATTGATTTGTTCCCATAAGTGTTTCCCTTTTTGTGACAAGCGGTGTTCCTCATAATAATTTTGCTGCTCTTCCGTGAACCCACCTTGCCAAAAAGATTTAGTTTCAAAGAAACCAACCATTGACAGAAAGCATGATAAAGCAAGACAATAACAGACCAACAAAAATAACAACTATAGTAGGAACTAATTTTTTTGTATTTTTGATAAAACATGCAAGTAAAAATAAAGTAAAGCAAAACTTAAAACAAAGTAAAGGATGTGCGTGCGAAACTCCCCTTGCAGAAGTCTTCTTTTTCCCTGGCAATGGTGCCAGAAAACTTGTTGATGGCGCGGTGATGAATGGTGCCAGAAAACTTGTTGGGGTGTAGTTGATGAAGTAAATGACCGGCCTGTTGGAAACCCCAAGAGAAGGTTTGATGAATATAGCAGCAAGTTTTCCCTCAGTTATGAAACCAAAGTTATCAATCCAGTAGGAAATAGCCAATACTCCAGAAGGTGATGCTTGCTAGCCTAGTGACACTCCAACAAGGGCGCCGTTAACGCTATCTTGTTAGCGCGTCTTCAACTAGTAGCAACGTGGAACCTGCACACAACACAACCAAATACTTTGTTCCCAACTTACGATGAGGTTGTCAATCTCACCGGTTTGCTGTAAACAAAGGAATGAGCGTATCGAGTGGAAAGCAATAGTAGTATGCGAGTAAAGTAAACAGGTGATAGCAATATAATGGAAATAGGACCGGGGTCCACAGTTCACTAGTGGTGTCTCTCCATAAGATAAAATAACACATGCTGGGTAAACAAATTACAGTTGGGCAATTGATAGAATAAAGATAACGTGATATGTCGAGAGGATCACTATGAGATTTACTCTGGGCATTACAACAAGATACATAGACCGCCATCCAACTGCATCTATGACTAATAATCCACTTGTGGCGAATCAATCCGAGAACTCCACAAGTATTAAGTTGCGAACAACAGATAACTGCATTAAGCAAAGTGTGTAATGTAACCAAAGCATATGCCCTTGGACATATGAATGTTGTTTTCTCCCTAGTGGCAATAGCACATCTACAACCTTAGAGGTTTCTGTCACTCCCCCAGATTAAATAGAGGCATGAACCCAACTATCGAGCATAAATACCCCATCTTGGAGTCACTAGTATCTACTCGGCCAAGATAGCTACTAACAACGGAGAGCATGCAAGATCATAAAACAACATAGAGATAGCATAAGATAATATTTAGCACATCAACTCAATCATAACACCAATATTCATCGGATCCCAACAAACACAACATGTAGAATTACATAACGGTGATCTCGATCATGTAAAGCAGCTCACGAGATCTAAATATGAAGCACATGGTGGAGAAGACAACCATCTAGCTACTGCTATGGACCCATAGTCCAAGGTAGACTACTCACTCATCGCGCCGGAGGCAAGCATGGCGATGAAGAAGACCTCCGACGGTGATTCCCGTCTCCGGCAGGGTGCCGGGAAGAGCTTCTGGACCCTCCCGATCTCGGGTCGACGACGGCGGCGGATCGCGATGTGTTTCTGGAAAAGTGATCGGGTGTTTAGGTTTTTCCCATTGGGGGGTCTTTATAGGCGAAGGGGCATCGTCAGAAGTGGACCGAGGCGGCCACACACATAGGGGGCGCGGCCAAGCCCTGGGCCGCGCCGCCCTATTGTGTGGGCCCCTCGTGGCTCCACTCCGTCTTCTCTTTGGTTCTCTGGAAGCTACGGTAAATTTCTGGATGTTTGGCTTTTGTTTCGTCCAATTCCGAGAATATTTCCTGTGTAACTTTTTTGAAACACAAAAACAACAGAAAAAAGGGAACTGGCACTGTGGCATCTCGTTAATAGGTTACTTCTGGAAAATGCATAAAAATGCCATGAAGTGTAACGAAACACTAAGCAAATGGTGTAAAAATAAGCATGGAGCATCAAAAATTATAGATACGTTTGAGACGTATCACTTGGCAAAGAATAGGGTGTTCACTTTCTAAAGCCTTGTGAGCCTTGTCAAGATCCTCTAAATCCTTAACAAGTTTATCATGACCAACACCAAATTCAACCATTTCCTTTTTAAGCATTTTTACTTTGGCACGAGCATGGTCATGCTTTTTAATGAGTTTGGAGATTACTTCATTAGTAGTTTTATCAATGGAATCGAGCTTTTCTTCAAGAGTAGCTAGTTCCTCTTCCTCTCCTTCAAGAGAGTCCTCAGTGAGGCAATTTCATGAGCATACTCTTTTTCAAGTCTTCTTTGTTCATCAAGTTTTTCAAAAGTTTGACCATATTGACTCATTAGACTTTCAAAGTGTAACTTGAGTACACCTTGCACACTAGACACATATTCATCAAAAACCATGATTTCTTCCTTTACTCTAAGACTAGCAAGATCAGTCAAAGAAGCATCATTTGTCTTAGAGATGGAAGTGAAAGGGGTAGGTGATACCTCAGAAGTCTTGGCCATATAAGTGCGAGATTTTAAAATTTACAAAATTCTAAAAATGAAGAGAACACTGATGCCCATGTGCATCAAATCCCTTCTCAATAACATACGGAAAGTGTCTGTTCCGGTTGATCTTGTGAGGTCCTAAAATTTTGCCAATGCATCCTGGGTTGCCTCTAGGGCGACTCCAGAGGCCCTTTCCACCACCGCCAAACTAGACCACCTCTCCACCGCCCCCTTCACACTGCCACTGCCGGAGGAGGCCTCTGGCGGAGGATGGTGGTAGGGTGCTCCCTTTTCTTATTCCTTTCGGATTCATTTTGTCCCCAGCAGTTTCTGCCGTTGATGTTTGTGATATCCGGTTGATCTGCACGCCGGCCTTGGAGGCTGGCCATCGAGCACTGGCCTAGGAGCTTCACCTTCAAGAACTGTCCTAGGACTCCCTGCAGACTCGTGGGCTCTGTCCTCTGCTGGTGTGGTATCACAACGAGATTTGATCTCGCGTCAAGCACTGGCCCAGCCGGCTCGATGGGTCAGGCCTCGCGTCTGATGCGCGCCCAAGAGCATTCTCCGGTGCGGCTGGGCGCGGCATGCGGTGGTAAGGTTGGTCTGGTGCAGCAGTGGCGGCGTCTCCCTAGCGGCGCAGCTCTTGACGGCGATGTTCCTGCCCTGCTCTCGTGCGCCTGGAGGGTCTGTAGCTCCAGGCGACCTCTCCTAAATGGTGCGTTGCTTCGGTTCCAGGGTGGCTGAATAAAGGTGAAGGTCCTAGGGTTTCTTCTCGCGAGAATGGATATCGTCTAGATGCATGTCTCCATTGATCTGGCTAAATTGTCGTGTTCCGGAAGGCTTTGTCGGCGAGATCCATTGGGCGCATCATGCCTGGAGATTGTTGATTCAGAAGGGATTCGGTCGTGCGCACCCATGTTTTTCTCTAACCGTTTGGTTTCAGAGGGAGCGCTTTGAAGCTCTGCTGGCTGTTAGTCTCATGGGGCATGTTCTCGTTCCATGGTGCCGACGGAGAGTGTCATTTCAGCCGAGATCTTATAATTAGCATTGGTGGTTCGAGTCTAGGCGACAATGATGATTAGGCTTGGTGATTCGTGACTTGAAGCAGCGGCATGCTAGTGGGGGCGACTGCATAGGAGAAGTTCATAGTCTTAACCTTCAGGGTGAAAATCTAAAATTTGGCCTTAACTGGTTGCGCCTGACAATATCCTTGTTGAAGGCTTTGTTTTTAAGAGTGAAGACTTTCTCTAGGGTGAAAACCTAAGATTTATGATCGGGCGACGATGGTGCTTGTGCACTGTTCCTGACGAGGGTTAACTCGACAAATGTCCTAGATGAAGGACTTAGGATCGGGGAGATAGGGCGCCGGATGAACTCGAAAGTAAAGTTAGTCGAAATAGGTGTGTGTCGAAAGTAAACTTGGGTGTTCAACCTGGCTTGCTTTCAATCTGGCCTACACCGTCCCCTCCTGGCCCCTATATATAGGTGGCCAGGTCTCGAGGATCGGGTAGGGTCTGATACAGATTACAATATCGACATACGGTAAAGACTCGTATTCGATTATCATTACAATTGGGCCTAGCTTAACGGGCCTCAGGGGTACTCAACATACGGGTTCTATTAACTATACCCTTGTCAGTAGCCCCTGAGATTCTACCAGAATTGCAGATTCAGGTTGAATCTCTAATCTTTATATCTTCAACTTGATCATTTCTTTGACTTCTTCTTATCTTCAATTCTTCGACTTGGTCTTTCGACTTATGTTCATGATAATTTGCTCGCAAGGGGTCTTGATGAACAAGCCTGACAACTCTGACGGATCAAGAGGTCAGTTAACTGCCGGAACAGACACTTGTCACCTACTTCAAATTCAATCCCCTTGGACTTGAATTCGGGATACCGGTCAAACCCACTCTTTTGCCGCATTTAGGACTTACAAAGAATGAATCCCAGTGATTCTCAGGGTACCCAGTGCGTCCACCAGGATTTTCTTCGCGCCGTAGACACGGATACATACCAGCAGAGCGCATCCATGTGCGTATACCAGGCCACACAGGACGGATCCCGGGGTCTTACCTTCGTGACAAGTCACGGCATTCGAGTTGCATTGCGATAACGTAGCTCGAGAATCTCATATCGCAGTCAAATTTTGATTGAAAATATTCGGGTTTAACAACCATAAAACTCGCTCCCGATGGGAGTAATCTTTTTGTATTTCGTCAACTATATAGTCGAAATTTGTTTGATATACTTCCCTCATCCTTGAAATTGATTATCTCATCCTCTATCGGGTGCGCGCTCAGCGCTCCCGATGGGAGTAGCCCCCGAGGCTATGTTTGAATACTTGTAGACAAGCATAGGCTCAAAGTTCAGTTCTTCTTCCTCCTGTTAACTTCTAGTGTTTGCAAGCCCCCGAGTCCAAGTCGAGGTTTTCATATCTTGCGACCACAGTCTCCTCATCTTGTTTTTTCTCTTTGATGTTATCGTCTGCTGTGTGCAGAATTTAACTCCTATTGTAAAATATGTTTACGGGCCTTGCTTTAACACGGGGGCCCGATAATACGTGCTTATAAATAAAGCACCCTCTGGCAAGGGTAAAAACCCTAATCAGATTCCTCCTCCGCCGCATCATCTTCTCCTTCCATCTAGGGTTTCCTAGCCTTTTCCTTTGTCCACATGGCTGATGCAGATGGTTCCCGTCTGCACCTTGGCTCTCCGGTGGCGCCACGAGGTCGAGGTCGCCCTCGTGGAAGCAAGAACAAGAACTACGCAACTCCGGCTGCCGCAGGGTCGTCACAGGCCGTTCCAGCCAAGCGCCGTCCCGGTCGCCCACCTGGGAGCAAAAATAAGCCCAAAGTGACAGGCGCTGCCCCAGGTTCAAGCGTTCCTCCTCCTGCTGCTTCCGCTGCTCCTGCTGCTCCTCCCCGAATCTTTTCTTTCTTCTGCATTGCTATGGCACAGTGCCGCGAGATTCAGCGTCTGCCGCTGAATTTCACCAAGTTCATGGATGGGCGGGAGCTGCGGGAAGCGGTTCTCCGTGAACAATCTGGCAGTGGGACTCCATACGAGGTGGAAGTTTGGTATGACGGCGATGGCGAGCAGTACTTGAGGGGTGGCTGGTCACAATTTGCAGAAGACCACGACATCCACCAAGGCTTCTTCATGGCCTTCAACTTTCACATCGGCACGTCGAAGTTTGACGTGAAGATCTATGACGGCACCCAGTGCCAGAAGAAGTACGAAGCTGAAGTCCACTTTCATTAGGATCTTCTTTTTATGTAATTTCGCTTGACAATGTCCTTGCTATCTGTAATGAATATTCGTACTTTGTGTCGATGTTTTTGCTAGTACCAAGAAAACAAGTCATTGTTCTGAGGTACGCTTTCCATCTATCGGGTTCTTTGTGAACCAATTTATACCAAGAATATCGGGTTCCTTTGTGAACCAAGTTGTTTGAATATTTATCGGGTTGTCTGCACAACCTTATAGTGAAAAAAGTCTTCCAAGCCGCGATAAAAATTCCTTTCGTACGACCCGAGGGTTGAAGCCCCCGAGGCGAAGAAGTAATAATAATTGTACAATTTTGTCGAGTTCAACCCAAAGAACCCGACCTGTGGCCTCATGTTCTGGGTTCAGAAGGTTAACTCGAATTTATTGATACCACTATATTTATTCTACGCGTAAAAACGCCGTAGCTGCTCTGCATTCCATGGGTTGCTCTCATCCTTCCCAGTCTTCTTGTCTTGTAGTCGATATGCTCCTCCTGGTATAACTTCGGTGACGATGTAAGGTCCCACCCAAGGGGACTCCAATTTGCCGTGGCTGTCTTGCCTGAGTCGCAAAACTAGATCTCCCACCACGAAGGATCGTGGACGAACTCGACTACTATGGTAGTTTCACAGGCTCTGTTGATACTGCGTAGCCCTTTCTAATGCTTTATCTCTTGCTTCATCTAGTGCATCGACATCATCTTGCAATGCTTCTGTTGACGTTGTTTCGTCATATGCTGTCACTCTTGGAGCCTCGTGTGTAACTTTGACTGGAAGCACGGCTTCTGCGCCATGGACCAGGAAGAAAGGAGTTTCTTGAGTTGCTGCATTAGGCGTAGTTCTTAGACTCCAAAGAACGGAGGGCAATTCTTCTACCCAAGCGCTCTTGGCTTTCTCGAGAGGTGCTAAGAGCCTCTTTTTTATCCCACTACATATCAGGCCATTGGCTTTTTCGACTTGCCCGTTTGTCTTCGGGTGCGCCACAGATGCGAATTTGAGCTTGATCCCTGATGGCTATTTGATGAAGGAGATTATTCTTCTTCGTCCCCCAGCAGCAATCCTTGTGCGTGGTGAATGACCAGCCCGTTGGGAACCCCAAGAGGAAGGTGTGATGAGTATAGCAGCTGGTTTTCCCTCAATTATGAAACCAAGGTTTAATGTCGGTCAGGAGAGGAGAGACAATAACGACTGAAGGTGATGCTTGCTAGTTTGCGACAGCAGCGGACAACTGGTGCCTCGTCCAAGCTTTGCTTGCTAGCTGCAATGTGGAACCTGTACACACACAAACAAATACTTTGCTCCCAACTTACGATGAGGTTGTCAATCTCACCGGTTTGCTTGAAACAAAGGTTATGAGTGTATCAAGTGGAAAACAATATAGTATGCGAATAAAATAAACAGTGCGAGAAAGTAAACAGGTGATAGCAATATGATGTAAATAGGACCGGGGTCCACAGTTCACTAGTGGTGTCTCTCCATAGATAAAATAACACATGCTGGGTAAACAAATTACAGTTGGGCAATTGATAAAATAAAGATAACGTGATATGTCAAGAAGATCACTATGAGATTTACTCTGGGCATTACAACAAAATACATAGACCGCCATCCAACTGCATCTATGACTAATAATCCACTCCCGGGGATATCAATCCGAACACCCCAGTAGTATTAAGTTGCGAACAACAGATAATTGCATTAAGCAAAGTGTGTAATGTAAACAAAGCATGTGCCCTTGAGCATATGAATGTTGTTTTCTCCCTAGTAGCAACAGCACATCTACCACCTTAGAGGTTTCTGTCACTCCCCCAGGTGAAATAGAGGCATGAACCCACTATCGAGCATAAATACCCCCTCTTGGAGTCACTAACAACTACTCGGCCAAGATAGCCACTAACAACGGAGAGCATGCAAGATCATAAACAACATAGAGATAACAAAAGATATAATTCGGTACAGCAACTTAATCATAAACACCAATATTCATCGGATCCCAACAAACCAAACATGTAAAATTACATAACGGTGATCTCAATCATGTAGGGCAGCTCATGAGATCTAAACATGAAGCATATGGTGGAGGAGACAACCATCTAGCTACTGCTATGGACCCATAGTCCAAGGTAGACTACTCACTCATCGCTCCGGAGGCAAGCATGGCGATGAAGAAGACCTCCGGTGGCGATTCCCCTCTCCGGCAGGGTGCCGGGAAGAGCTTCTGGACCCTCCCGATCTTCGGGTCGACGGCGGTGGCGGATCGCGATGTGTTCTGGAAATCTGATCGGGTACTTAGGTTTAATCCGTCGGGGGGTCTTTATAGGCGAAGGGGCAATGTCAGAGGTGGAGCCAGGCTCCCTCAAACGGTGGTGGCGCGGGCCAGGGGCTGGCCGCGCCACCCCTGTGTGTGGGCCCCTGGTGGCCCACCTCCTACTCCTCTTCGGATCTCTGGAAGCTTCCGGGTAAAATAAGACTTCAGGAACTTGCTTCGTCCAATTCCGAGAATATTTCCTGTGTATCACTTCTGAAACACAAAAACAGCAGAAAACAGGGAACTGGCACTGTGGCAACTTGTTAATAGGTTAGTTCCTGAAAATGCATAAAAGTGCCACTAAGTGTAACGAAACAATAGGCAAATGGTGTAAAAACAAGCATGGAGCATCAAAAATTATAGATACGTTTGAGACGTATCAAGCATCCCCAAGCTTAACTCCTGCTCGTCCTCGAGTAGGTAAGTGATAACAAAAGAATAATTTTTGAGGTGACATGCACCTACACAATCTTGATCATATATGTAAGCATTTGTGAGCTGGGATCATAAGAACTTAAAACATGGGCATGAAGATATAATCATGACAATAAGAACTTAGCAACCATGTTGTAAGCATGCAAATGAACACAAACAAAAGATCATAAAAATGAAACAATGAAAGTCAAACGTGTGTTCAAATCATAAGGAAAAACATACAAATGGTTTTCAGCTTGTCCTTCAAAGAGAGCAAAACATAAATGCATAGGACACCTTAAAGTTTAAGAGGGCGACTAGATACAAATAATTTAAGAACAAGTGAAACCAACAATATGAATCAATCAATGAACTTTGGGACAATGCATATCACACTAAGAATGACAACTATGCTCTCTTAATGGTGCATAAAGAAAGAAGGTGGTGACTCAACATAAAAGTAAAAGAAAGACCCTTCGCAGAGGGAAGCAGTGATTGCAAGTTTTATAACCTTCAAAAATTATGGTACTTACCGGCTTTGAGCTCTCATTGCCCCCATCATAAGCATCTTGAATGGTTAAAGTTAATGCGAGAACAATTATGATGCATATGCTTGACAAATCATAAGTTGAAGACCTCGTGCCCCGTGAATACGAGTACCCAAACCTCATGCTACTTTACTTAGAGTCCCAAGCAAGGCACTTGTCATTGTAAGTATATGCATATCATTGAGAACCGCCAATGGGGTACCTCCGTGCCCGATGACATGGAACAAGCCCACACCAAAATGACAGGACAAGCAGACAATGAACACCTCGACATCTCTTTTATTTGCCTTTTGTTTAGCTTTTTATTGTGAGATGCGTCGTCGAATGTTCACCATGGGTATGCTGCAAATTTCCACCATGAATTATGCATGGCTTAGATTGGCGGCCCAGCGTTTCCCTAACACATATACAAACTCCATGATCCCCACAAGATTCCCAATTCATTTCACACCGCGGGCATCCATAAACAAAAGATCACGATATCAACTCAAATAAGAAGTGCAATGTTGAAAGCTTGCCCCATGACAGCATGGATGGGCTAGAATCCAACTTACAACTTGCAAGCATAACAACTCAACATAAGAGACCATAATGTCAAATTTTTAAGAACAGGAAAAAGTAAAGTGTGCCTTCCGGTTCGTGAGAGCTTTACTGACCGAATTTCGCATAACACTGGTAAGAGTTTAATTTGAAGAGAAAATAAAAGCAAGTCAAATTTACTTGGAATAGCAAATTGCTAGTAGGTATGTATGGTGGACACTTTGGAAAAACTTTGGCTTTTAGGAGTTGGATGTACGAGTAGAGGTCATACTCAGTACAAGGCGAGGGCTAGCAAAAGACTAGGAGCGACCAACTAAGAGAGCAGTAATGGCCATAATCATGCAAAGCGACAAAGCGACATTAAAAGAAGCATAAGATGGCATCAAAAGTCAAAAACTAAATGATTATGAAGGCTATTGGCGACTTTGTAAGAGTCTAACATGTGTGAGCATGCGCCAAGTCAACCCAAATAAAGCATCAAGGAGAAAACCAAAATAATGCTTCCATACAATAAAAACAACGCATGATTTTTTTCAAAGGCTCATTAAGCAATCTCAGTTATTTGAGACAAGTCATGCTACAGCAAAACCACTAAGCATACTATCAAAAAGACATCAAGCATGACATGAAAAAGCCTAAGCCGCAGTCTACACAAGCTCCTTCTTGTACCACTATTTTGCACAAAGCTTTTTCTCTTTTCCAACACCATTTAAAATTTTTATAAACACCTCTTTTGATGAAAACCAATAAAGATCAGAGGCAAAAATACACCTTGATGAAAAGATATAACAAGATCTGAACACAACTCAAGGCGAAAACGAAAACCAAAAGCAGTAGCAGAAAAAGAGAACACTCGTTGAAACGATAGGAGTGAAAACTAGAGTGTTCTTGGCAAATGAAAAGCGAGTACATCTCCTCCAAAAGAAACATGATGTGATCTAACCATTTATTGCAGAAAACAAACAAACCTAACCAACTAAGAAAACTAAAACAATTGACGCTCCAAGAAAAACACATAGTGCATGAAGCAATAAAAATATAGTGTTTTGAAAGGTGACCTGATTTTTGCCGATGAAGAAGGGGTGCCTCGGGGGCATCCCCAAGCTTTGACGCTTGTACTTCTTGGATATTTCTTGGGGTGATGCATGGGCATCCCCAAGCTTGAGCTTTTGTCCATTCTTCAACTCATCTCATCATTCTCCAATCCCTACACTTGAAAACTTCCTTCATACAAAACTAAACACAATTCTATTAGCAACATTAGTGCAAGCATAACATATAATCAATCCTCTATTTGCTTCAGGTTTCAACTCAAAACCACCACATATATAGTAAATACTACTGTAGCAACCTCCCCAAAAGTTCCGTGATCAAAAGAACTCAAAAGAAAGCGATAAATTGGCAAACACAAATATTGGCAGAAATCTGTCAAAACTGAACAGTTGACAAAGGTCGAATTTTTGAGGGATTTTATGTTGCTTAAATCAAAAGGTGTTCAACTAACAAAAGTTTTGATATAACCTGGGGCATATGCACAAGAAATCGCAGGTCAAAAGATATACAGAGAATTTTCACGAATTTTTACGGTGCAGCACCGAAAACAGTTTCAGGACAGCAACATCCCCAAATCTTTACCTTACTCAAATTAGAGGCTTCTCTTGGCACAAAAACGAAATAAACAAGATAAGGAGCGGTCATTACAGTAGTAATGACTTCCAAGACTCAAATAAAAGAAAAAGTACTGAAAAGAAAACATTGGGTTATCTCCCAAGAGTGATTTTCTTTAACGCCTTTGAGCTAGGCGCAGTAATTTGAGAAGATGCTCACATAAGAAATATGAATGGAAGCCAAAAAGAGCATCAAGGAGCAATTATAAAACACATTTAAGTCTAACACACTTTCTATGCATAGGAATCTTGTAAGAAAATAAATAAAAGAAGCACATAGTCACAAGTATGGGTAGATAAAACAAGAGCAGCTTTGGAACTTTCAATATAAAGAGAGGTGTTTTAGTAACATGAGAATTCCAACAACCATATTTTCCTCTCTCATAATAATTTTCAATAGCATCATGAACAAACTCAACAATATAAATATCACACTCACCCTCCTTTGTTAAGCATGGAGGGCGATCAAAGAAGGTATTAGTCAAAGAGTTACTCTTATTGGGAGGTTGACATGGGTAGCTCCATTCTTGGTCCTCTTGGTCATCACTCTCCTCCTCTTTTTCATCCAATGAGCTTCCAGTTTCAACAATTTCTTCTTCCATAGGCTCCTTCAAGGCATTAGTCTCTTCCGTTGGAGACATCTATTAAGATATTTAAGAATATAGCCATTTTCTTCTTTGTAATTATCAAAGCAAAATGTGAGTATATCATAAACCTCATATTTATAAGGTGCATCATCAGTATTTTGAAGCAAATAAGCAAGTTCGAATGCACCCTTCCAAGCAATAAATTCTTCAATTTGTTCCACGTCATAAAAGTCATAATTTCCATTAATATAAGAAGATATGGTAACATCATCATTGTACTCACATTGAAAAGGGAGGTGTTTATACCTCCTACAACAACAAGATTCATCAAAGCAATAGGTAACATTATAAGTAGAGCACACATTTCTAGCAATGATATACAATCTATTGATTTGTTCCCATAAGTGTTTCCCTTTTTGTGACAAGCGGTGTTCCTTATAATAATTTTGCTGCTCTTCCGTGAACCCACCTTGCCAAAAAGATTTAGTTTCAAAGAAACCAACCATTGATAGAAAGCATGATAAAGAAAAACAATAACAGACCAACAAAAATAACAACTACAAAGGATTCTAATTTTTTTGGGTTTTTGATATAAAACGATGCAGGTAAAATAAATAAAGTAAAGCAAAACAATAAAACAAAGTAAAGAATGTGTGTGCGAAAAACTCCCCTCGCAGAAGTCTTCTCTTCCTCCCCGGCAACGGCGCCAGAAAAACAGCTGATGGCTAGTTGATGAAGGAGATTATTCTTCTTCGTCCCCCAGCAGCAATCCTTGTGCGTGGTGAATGACCAGCCCGTTGGGAACCCCAAGAGGAAGGTGTGATGAGTATAGCAGCTGGTTTTCCCTCAATTATGAAACCAAGGTTTAATGTCGGTCAGGAGAGGAGAGACAATAACGCACCCATCTCTTTATCGTCGTCTTCATAATTCTCGTCCCTCCAAGCATGACGTGACTTGTTTACTCGAGCTTGCGCTATTATATTTCTCGCGTCTTCTTTCCTCTTCTGTCGCCTTTCCTCTTCTGATGACTCGCTGTACTCGTTGTCTGCGAAGTTGTATCTGTATTTCTCCTTTTGATTTTCCTTGCAGCTTGTCGACTTTGTCTTTGGGCCTTTTTCCCTGATCTTGCTTTCCACTATTCCAAGGCTTCGTATCGCGGCTTGGTGCATATCTTCTCGCGGGTCCCCAGGTTCTGGCCTTGTAGTTAGTAAATACGCTTGTGCTGCTACCAATGCTGCTTCTGGTGTTTCTTGTATGAAGTCGTCTTCCTCCTCTTCTAGCTGTGGGGTAGGGCTCCTTGAGTACCCTTCTTCTCTGCCGCATGCTGTCGCCCCCCTGTTGTGTTTTGGGTCTCCGTGCCTTTCTCTGCTGTACTCTGAATCTTCACTGTAGTCTTCCCAGTACTCCTCCCTTGATATACTGTTATTGTCTTGAAAAACCATGTCTCTTTCCTCCCTTAGTTTCTTCCTGTGTTGGTATAATGCATACTGATAGCCCATTAGGACTTCTCTTCTCGATCCTTCGGGTACTTCTGTACCATGATTGATAGCTGATTTGATCATTCTCCATTCGCCAGCCGAAACGTGGACTTTCTCCTTTTCCTTTTTGTTGTGCTCTTTCACTTTGTCGACTTGCTTGTCGACCTTCTTACTTAATTCGTTGCTGTTTTCTTCTTCTGCTTCAGTGATAATAACGCATAACTGATGCACTTTGGAAATGCCGCTGCTTCCCCCGGCGGAGTCCTTTGCTTTGTTGTGCGTCTGGTACGCTCTTTCTTCTGAGTCGAAATTTTCCTGAATTTTGTCGCCTTCTGCGATTGTTGCTTTGTCGAAGCTGACCGGCGAGTTTACCTCGCTGGAAGAGTCTTCTGATGATTCCAATGTTTCCTCTGTTTCGGGCTTGTTTGCCGACGGATCTGATTTCGTCGAATCCGAAAGGCGGGATGAACCCGATGGCCCTATAATGATGCTCAGACTTCCAATGGTTAACTCCATCTCTTGATTTTCGTCGAGTTCCGAACTGCTGTTGGCTAAAAGCGAAAAAACCGTCGAATTCATGATCCCAACGCCCAGATCCCCACGGTCGGCGCCAATTGACGAGGGTTAACTCGACAAATGTCCTAGATGAAGGACTTAGGATCGGGGAGATAGGGCACCGGATGAACTCGAAGGTAAAGTTAGTCGAAATAGGTGTGTGTCGAAAGTAAACTTGGGTGTTCAACCTGGCTTGCTTTCAATCTGGCCTACACCGTCCCCTCCTGGCCCCTATATATAGGTGGCCAGGTCTCGAGGATCGGGTAGGGTCCGATACAGATTACAATATCGACATACGGTAAAGACTCGTATTCGACTATCATTACAATTGGGCCTAGCTTAACGGGCCTCAGGGGTACTCAACATACGGGTTCTATTAACTATACTCTTGTTAGTTCCCTTCTTAGATGCGTGCTTTTGGAGAAGCTAGACTTTTGATGTTGTCTTGGTGCTGTTAGTACTTAGCTATAAGGAATGGATCACTCTAGCGGTACTCTTTTTGTAATTCTCATTTTTTTTGGCTGTGTGCATCCATATTGCTGCTAGGATATTGCATTGTTGCAGAGGCTATGTGTAATTGTTATGCTCTTGATATTAATATATACTCTTATCAAAAATATGAAAAGTGTCTTTGGCACATGATTATTTCATTGTTTGTTACTCTGAATCAGTGAATCTTTCCTGTCAGAAGATGGGCAAGAAAGTGATTCAAATTTTCAATGTGCACCTCACGATGAGGTTTGGACTTCCCCGAGCGTTTCTTAGTAGAGTGGGTCGGTCCACCATAGCCATGGCCCATGGGCAACGCGGCAAGTTTCCTTAAGGCTCTTATTTCTCATCTTAATGGCCCATAGAATAGGCAGTATTTTTGACTTGCCATCTGAAGGCCTTTACTTATGGGCCGGGCCTAATAACATGGTTGTATTTTTACACTTTTTATTTCTATACAGTAGTATCTGTTTTTTTTCCTCTGTATTTTTTTTGCTTCTATCCTTTCACGTTTTTTCAGTTTCTTGTATTTATTGTTTTACTTTATTTTCTATTTCTTTTTCCTTAAAATTTAGGTTTGGTTTCTATTTTTCATAATTCATTAAAGTGTTTAAAAATACTTAAAAATTAATTTTGATATGTATGATTACTGTACCTTCTTATAGATTCGTTTGGATATGTGCATACATTTAACTAAGTATGTAAACATTAAATTTGATATATGTGAACATTTATATTTTACATCACATACATCATGGCGCTGAATGCGGCCGTTTCAGAGATGCTTCGGGTATATTTTCAGCTGAAGGTGGTGAGTAGGAGCCCCTGGATACCTCCTAGTAACCACAACATGACTAAATATGTACTTCCTTCGGTCCAAATTAATTGGCACATCAAATCTACTTGTACTACGCATAGTGAATGGCTACGTCAATTAATTTGGGTCGAATGAAGTAAGTCGTACATAATTCTATGAGCTTTGCTTGAATATGTCATACTAGCCAGTGCAATCTTCTCTTTGAAAAGGTATTGTGCCTCCAATATAGCCGAATACAAAACGAAAACAAAAAACACAGGATCTACAAAACCATTTGACCTTCGTACTAGAACATGTATCATTGTAATGTTTGGATGTGGAGTTCCACACGAATATAATTCATGTGAAATTTTACAATGAATAAATCGAATTTGCCACCTTAGAGCATCTCCACTCACACGCCCGACGAGGCCCCCCGCAGGCGTTTTTTTCATCCGGACGGCGGAAATCGGCCCAGTCGCGCCCCCGGATCCTCGTTTTCGCCCGGATATGGGCCTTCATCCATCCGGCGAGCCCAGGCCATCCCCGGCCTTCCGGGGCGCGCTCGGGGACTCCGAACGAAAGAAACGCGCGCGAAAAGGCGAGAAAAATTCCCGCGCGTTCCCGCGGGTCGTGTGGCCCCGACCTGTCGGCGAGAGTGGGCGGTCGTCGTCCTCATCGTCTCATCTTCCACGCATCGTCTTCCCCGCACGCATCGTCTTCCGCGCGCTGTAAAGGCTGCCGCCGCTGGCCGGCCAGCCACGCGGTGAGGCGAGTTAATGCCAGCGCGGCTATGTAACGTGGCCTACCGCGTCTGGCCGGCCACATTCGCCAGCAGCCATCTCCCCCAGTCCACCAGCCCATCTCGTCCATTCACCTCGAGCTCGAGCAATGGCGGCCTACCCTTCCGACGATGACGGCGCGGCGAACAACGGGTTCGGCCGCCGATCGCTGCACCAATGGGAGGGCCGGCTGCTCCACGCCGCCGGCTACATGGCGCCGCCGAACTTCCGGGCGCCCGGAGGATGGCGCCTGAGCGCCGGCGGCATCCCCATCCCGCCGCCGCCGACGGGAGCGGCGCTCGACGTCACCATCGACGAGGTCCTAGAGACCATGTCCGATGAGCAGCGCGCCGATCCGCGCTTTTACCCGGACAACCGGGAGGCGTGGACGGCCTTCTTCCACCGGCGGTACGAGCGGGAGCTGGCGGCCTACGACGGGCCGCCCCCTCCTCCGGCGCGCAACAACGCCGCCGGGCGCTGCCGCTGGTGGAGCGCGCCGGGGAGAACGCTCGAGTTCGTCCTCGAGCACATCGAGAACGGGAACGACCCCGTCCTCGAGATGCCGCCGGCGCCGCGGCCGACGCTCTCCCGCCGCCGCGGGAGCTCCTGGATGCCACGCCGGATGGCATCCGGCTCCTCCGGGTCGGCGTCCTCCGCATCGGCGACAAGGTCCGGATCAAGGTCCTTGGCATCGACGCCGAGGACCGTGAAGAAGGAGCCGGCGACCGCGCCTCGCCGCAACAGCGGCGCCCTCGTCATCCGCGAGGGAGGAGCGCGGACCGCGTCGCCGCCGCGCCATCGCAAGGCGAGGAAGGACGCCGCCGCCAAGGCCGCGTCCGACCTCGCCGAGGCAGAGGCGAGGCGCGCCGAGGAGGCGGCGACGGAGGAGGCCATCCAGTGCTCCCTCCGCGACGTCGTCCCCGCCGAGAACACCATGCCGCTCGACGCGGCACTGGAGTGGTCTCGGCGGGAGTGGGAGCGGGAGGAGCGGGAGCAGCGGCGGCGGCTGCTGGACCTGGCCGCCGCTCAGCGTCGCGCCGCCGCCGCCTCGCTTCCTCGTCGCGGCGCGCCGCCCGTCGTCAAGCTGGAGGAGTCCAGCGACGACGAGCTCTACCGCCCAACGCCGCCTCGTTTTGGCGACGCTGGGCAGGGCTCCAGCCGCCAGGCGCCGTCGTCCTGCGACGACGATGACGACGGCGACTACACGAAGATGTACAGCCGCTACGGCATGTAGATCGTCGTGTTTAGGTCCGGCCGAATTCGAATATATGACGAATTCGGCCTATATATGTAAAATAACTATATATTTCGCCCTATTAATATAAATATCTCTAGTTTTCGCCAAATTTCGTCTAACTTTGCCGCTTTTCGTCTGCTTTGTGTTTGAATTCAAATATTCCCCTGGGCTCGCCGCTGGAAACATGGACCTCCCCAGGCCGAAATTTACATCCATCCGGCGCTAAATAGCACCGGATTTCGGCCTGCGAGCCTTCAACGGCTGGAGATGCTCTTACAGGCACGAGACAATTTTGATAATGTAACGTGAATCAAGGTATACCTGATTGGCAGGAGATTTCAATGTTGTACAGCTACCGTGATGTGAACCCAGAGCATGCATGTATCAGTCTGGTTTTGCATGCATGCCCTCATCTCTGGCAGCACCTTGGCAGTCTCTGTAGCGTATGAACAGTATAATTCCACATCTAAAAATAACATCGCAGCAAGATCCTCCAGAAACCACAAATGGTGCATGGGCTACACATAGCCTGGTATCTTTCAAAATTCAAAAATAATTGTTTAAAGTTTCAAAAATGGAAAAAATCTTAGATATAGTCAATGACATATTCTATGAATCTGCAAAATCTCGACGCAAAAAACTTATTTTTTCTAACCTGCACAAAAATGAATTTTTTTTTGGAGATTTCAAAAGTTACACTGTTCACTACTTCAGATCTACCATTTTGCACACTAGTAGAATAAATTATTGTTAACTATTTGCTATTGTAATAACAATGTACATATGTTCACGTGTCGCAACAGAAGGAGGTAAGGTTGGAAGAACATGTAGTAGGTGCATATGGCCCTATAAAGTCGTGTCGATATGTGTATCTAAATTAGATTTATAACTCAAGGTTTTTCCGATAAAGGTAGCAATATATTATTGTCAAACTTACAGAAAACTTGAGGTAAACATGTCTGCATTGGAGCATCTCCAAGAGAGTTGTCAAATTTGTATCCAATGCCCAATATCTATTTATTCTTTTGGTTATTTTGGCCCAAAAACCCTGCACCAACATCCCTATTTGTGGTACCATACAAATATTTTTGAAGGGACCCAAATTTCCAACCCCAGATACCTACATTTTGGTATCCCTGTCCAATACCTATTTCTCTCAAACAATGACCAAGAGGGAAACTTCCGGCCTAAGATCCGGCTCCCGCCTTCCTAAAAATGAAAAAAAAAATGGGTACTCAGTTTTTGGTGTGCTAGAAAAGCAGAAAATTTGCTACCCAAGCCCCTCCCTCTCCCTCCTTCCCCAAAATCGATTTGCGTAGGCAAACTTTGGCAGCTAGTTTGAAGATGCTCTAAGTTGAGGAAGATCTTTATGAAGAACACAGTGCTTGGCTGCCTGCATGCAGCTAGTCTGCACCCAGCAGGTGCAATATCTCCGAAAAGATACCCTCCTGTTTCCTTGTGTGTCGTCGGTGCAGCCGTGCAGGCAGCGCCATAAGACAAAACACACACTGGTCGCTAGTCGTACCTGAGATCGATGCGTGTGAGCACTGGGCAGTGAGACGCATGACATGCGTGCGCGTGAGTAGTGATCGCTAGTCGTGTGAGCGCAGGAGTACGGGAATGTGTTCGGTAGGAGTATCAATTTTCTCTGAAAGAAAGTAGCTAGTTCGTAGCAAGTGAAATTGAGATTCCATGAACGTACCAAGGTATCGAAATCGATTCTGACCGCTACGTGTTTTCACTGATAGGTGTACACATCGGTGCATCCAACCGGTCTGCTCCGTTTTGCCCTGCCACGGGAGCTTTGTCACACGTACTGTGAGAGATACGGACACGCTTGGAGTTTGGTCGGTTGCGCGCAGCCTCTTCCCACACGTGAGCTACCGCGATGAGATCACGACCGGCGCGGACCGGGCCGGGCAAGCAGTACGTCCTACGCGATCGATCGGTCCAAAACTCCATCGATCGCTAGCTAGGTCGATCGTAAAGACAGACAGATTGGCTGCTTCCTCGAGAAATCCAACATCTCTTGATTTGCCTCGTGAACCCGGTGGTCGATGCGAATACATGGTAGCTAGGTAGTCCGTGCTTGTGTGAGCAAACGGCTGATCTGCCGATCGATGGTATTCACTCACCTCGGTGTCGTTTACGCGGCGCTAGGATCTCAGCTGGACATATGCATTGGTCGATCTTGATAGATGCGACTGACCGAGTACGCATGACATGATGGATGTACCAGCTATCTACCTTGCCGGGGCTTTGCAGGGCGACGCATTGTCGATCCACGACAATGTACTCCCTCCTGCGTCCTGCCTGCCCGTCTCGTGATCCACCTATCTGCAGTCTCCATGTGGTCTTACGGGTAGCCCGTAGATTCCCTAACAGTATAGTACGATCGCAGTACGCATTTGTATCATGGCATTTGCTAATGTATGTGTTAGTTTGCTTTAGGATGCCTAGGTAGATCTGACTGGTAGCACTATCTCTGGTTGATCTAACTCGCTGAGAGAGCGACTTTTTTTCTTTTCGAAAAGGGGAGGTCCCAGCCTCTGCATCAATTGATGCATACGGCTTTTTATTAAAATATTATTAAAGTAGCATATTCAAGTATTACATCTCACTGATCACACAAAGTGGATACCTGAACCAACCATCTAAAGATACAACTTTTCAGCAAAGCCATAAGCATCAACATGTCAAGCGACCATCAAACCGCCAACCGAATCGGCTGTAGATATCCCATGCTACCGTCTCCAAACGGTTGCACCCAATATCCATGTCCCGCGTTGCTCCTCCGGCCGGAGATAGGACCACATATGGATCCAGTGGATAGCTAAAGGGATAACCTGCAAGAAAGTGGGGAAACATGATTTGTTAAAGATAAATTCATTCCGAACATGCCATATTGTTGTGATAATGGCGCAAACTCCCACTCTAATATTTATTTTTTCAGATTTAACCACACCATCGAGCCAATTGCCAAACATGTGTGAAATGCCAAGTGGGGGAGTTATATTGAAAGCCATATATACAATCTGCCATATAATTTTAGCAAAAGGGCACTTAACAAAAAGATGTTGAATTGTCTCATCATGATCACAAAAACAACATTTAGAGGAGCCTTGCCAATTTCTTTTTAACAGATTGTCCTTCGTTAGAATTTCCTTTCGATGAACAAACCACATAAAGATTTTGGTTTTGAGAGGCACTTTCATTTTCCAAACATATTTATGAAGATAAACAGTGTTGTCATTCAGCAGATCTAAGTACATTGATTTAACTGTAAATTTTCCGGACTGAGTTAGACTCCATCGAAACTCATCCTCCTTTCGCTCCAGTCGTACATCAATTAGCCTTTGTAACAGATGTAGCCACCTATCCCAACGTGCACCAACCAAAAACCGCCTGAACTCAATGTTAATGGGAGTTGAAGTAAAGGTATGCGCTACTGTTTGATTCTTATGTCGCACAATAGTATATAATGAGGGGTATTGAGTTGCCAAAGGTCTATCACCTAACCATTTATCCTCCCAAAATCTGATATTAGCTCCGTCCCCTAGGATAAAAGCACCTCTTTCGAAGAACTCCTCCTTTACACGCATTATCCCTTTCCAGAAAGGAGAGTCATCTGGTCTCACATTGACTTGAGACAAAGATTTGGAATGCAAGTATTTGTTATGTAGTAATTGTTGCCACACACCCTTTTCATTTATTAGCTTGAAAAGCCATTTGCTCAACAAGCATTTGTTTTTTAACTTAAGCACCTCAACCCCCAGGCCCCCTTGGTCCTTCGGGCGGCATATCACGTTCCACTTTGTGAGCCTATACTTCTTCTTATGCCCATCACTTTGCCAGAAAAAACGAGATCGGAAAAAGTCTAGTCTTTTCCTAACCCCCTTTGGAATCTCAAAGAACGACAACATAAACATCGGGAGACTTGTAAGAATCGAGTTTATTAGAATAAGTCTATCCCCATACGAAAACAACTTGCCTATCCAACTGCACAACCTTTTCTCAAAGTGATCTTCAATCAACTTCCACTCCCCATTTTTAAGTCTTCTAAAATGTATTGGAATACCAAGATATCAAAAAGGAAGTGAACCTATCTCACATCCAAACAACACCTTATATTCATCTTGTATCTCCTTGGCACAGTCGAAACAAAAAAGTTCACTCTTATGAAAATTAATTTTCAAACCAGACAATTGTTCAAAAATGCATAATATTAATTTCATATTAAGCGCCTTCTGAATGTCATGTTCCATAAAGATGATTGTATCATCAGCGTATTGTAGAATAGAAACACCCCCATCAACTAAATGAGGGATGAGTCCATCTACTTGACCATCTTCCTTAGCTCTATCGATAAGAACCGCAAGCTTATCCGCTATAATGTTAAACAAAATAGGTGACAATGGATCCCCCTGTCTCAAACCCTTCCTCGTTTGGAAATAATGACCTATGTCATTATTCACACGAATACCAACGCTTCCCTTTTCAACAAAATTCTTTATCCAATCGCACCATTTAGGGTCGAAACCTTTTATGCGTAAAGTTTGTTGAAGAAAAGACCATTTAACTCTATTGTATGCCTTTTCAAAATCAAGTTTCAAAAGAACCCCATCCAATTTCTTCCTATGAAGTTCATGAATGGTTTCATGCAGGATCACCACCCCCTCAAGAATATGCCTACCTGGCATGAAAGCTGTTTGCGTTGGTCTAATCACTTTCTCGGCAATTATGGAGATTCTGTTTGTCGCCACTTTTGTAAAAAAATTGAAACCTACATTTAACAAATAGATAGGTCTATATTGCTGAATTTGAATCACATTTTCTTTTTTTGGAAGGAGGATTATAGTCCCAAAATTGAGCCGAAACAGAGGTAACTCCCCAGTGTAAAAACATTTCACCATACCCATGAAATCCTCTTTTATAAGGCCCCGAAAAGTTTGATAGAATTCTGCCGGGATTCCATCAGGACCCGGGGCTTTATTCTTCTCCATTTGCTCAATAGCATCTAGAACTTCCTTCTCCAAAAACTCAGCAGTTAAAATATTATTTTCTTTCTGAGTTAACTGAGGTATGTCATCATTTAAATCCTCAACAAGAGAGACATTTGATGCAGAAGGCGCCCCAAATAGAGATTTGTAATACTAGGTAATATAATTCTTTAAATTTTCCTGACCAATAATTGTTCCCTCTTCCTGCTCAAGTTGGATAATCTTTTTTCTCCTATGCTTCCCATTAGCAATGAGATGAAAGTATTTTGTGTTATTTCCCCCTTCTTGAATATGTTTAAATTTTGCACACTGAGCCCATTTTGACTCCTCGACCCTTCGAAGAGTGGCAATCTCATCATTTGCATTTTTGAGAGCTTCTCTCTCAGCGTCGCACAGTATAGTAGTTTCAGATTTTTTATCAAGGAAATCAATAATGAAGTTTAATCGATCCCTCTCAATCTTATATTTTTCACTTAGCTCTCTCGCCCAGCCCCGAAGATATTGTCTAAGGTGGCGAATTTTGTTTTGCCAATTGATAATTGGATTATCAACTGTGGGGACTGAGCTCCATTCCCTCTCCACTATTTCCCTGAACCCCTCTTGTTTTAACCATGATAGCTCAAATGAAAAATCGACTTTATTTCCTATATGGGATTGCTCCCCTGTATCCAACAATAACGGGGTATGGTCAGAACCCGATCGTGGTAAAGCCTGAACCGATGCTAACGGAAATTTCTGCTCCCAATCAACACTCGTCAAGATACGATCAAGCTTTTCAAAAGTGGGAACTTGACGTCTACTGGCCCAAGTGTACTGTCTACCCGAGAGACCTAGTTCTCTCAGGTCGAGACTGTCAATAATCGCATTGAAAATAAATGGCCATCGAGAATTAAAATTATCATTATTTTTGTCTTCCTTTCTTCTCATTATATTGAAATCCCCACCCACTAACAGCGGCAAAGTCTCATTTTCACAAAACCGTACTAACTCGGCAAGGAATTCAGCCTTATGCTCATCCTGTGCCACTCCCTAAACTGCTACAATAACCCACTTGAAATTGTCGCATCTAGACGTGACATAAAATTTAGCACACCTTTCACCCACAACCACATCTTGCACTGAAAGGGTGTCAGCATTGATACCCACCAGAATGCCCCCTGACCTCCCCAAAGGAGGTGCACAGTACCATTGAAAATCCCTCCCACCAGACAGATTATTAAGGAACGGTGTCGAAAAATTAGATCTACCCGTTTCAAGAATAGCAAAGAAATCAGCTTTATACTCTCTAACGGTATCTTTCACGAACCGATGTTTAGCAAGGTCTCCAAAACCGTCACTGTTCCAAAAGGCGATTATCATGATTGTTTGCTTTTCTTTAGCCTAGAACTCCTACGAACCACAATTGGTTTAGACCTAAAGGTCTTTTTGAATTTTCTGTTTTTTTATCTCGGCTGAGGTGAGGTTCAAAATGTCCTCATCCATCTCAACCTCTTCATCACTAAGATCGTTAGAAAGTAGCCGCAAATGTTCTAGGGTGGACAGATTGGTGTCATCAATAGCCCCGGCCTTTTCATCTATGTTTTTAGATCGCATAATCAAAGTTCTGCTAGTATCACAATTTTTTATATCATCGATAGTCTGAGCAATCTCACTGTTAGAGTTACCCAAAGAAACTCCTAGCTTAACTGTTCTAGCAAAAATGTCATCATTCGAAATAGAATGCAGAATTTTTTTTGAATGTGCATCCGTACCTTGGTAAGAACCTATGTTCTTTAATTCAGCACGATGCATCGCAGGATCCATTTGGGTGTCATCTGCATTAAACTGAGACCGAATTCTCTTGCTAGATCTTACAATTGAGTTCACCTCAGGAATTCCACCAAAGTTAATCAGAGCTTGTTCAGAATACCGACCCCCAAGAAAAGCACCAGTGCCTACAATCAACCGATCAGAAGAGGATTGATGGGATTTAACACACTGTGAAACATGATCAAACGGAGATGCAGTAGATGAATTTTTTAAAAATGGAGCAAGATGTATACCCTCATGGTCATGCTCCGAAAAAACGTTAGGAATCAAACCCTCCATCTCAGCACAAGGAGGCACGCCACCGAACACAGCAAGAGGCATCCCAGTTAATACAGGAGTAACACCAACAGCAGGAACACCCATCACAGGAGAAGATGTTGCTGCGGCAGCGAAACCATCACGGCCGTCACTGATCTCTGCCATGGCAGGGAACGCCGAGAGAAACTCTACCGCGGCAGGAGAACAGAGCGCACCTGGAGACTGCATAGTATCGGCTGCCAAGGCAGGGACAACCAAAAGAATTTCTGCCGTGGCAGGAGAACACGGCACACTGAGAGATTGTTTATCGTCGGCTGCCATGGCAGGGAACACCGAGAAGACTTCTGCCGCGGCAGGAGAACACGGTGAACCAGGTGAGATTTGCACGCCGTCGACTGACAGGGAAACTTGTGAACTAGCATGCTTTGACGGACCATCTGAAGACCTTGAAGACTTGGGAGACAAGGGAGACAGCGGGGAGGGTAGACTCTCTTCATCCTCCCGGTCACCCCACAGCAATCTTGGAGGAGCAGATTTTGGGGAGATGCTCTCATCAACACATTCAATCTGACCAACGCGAACACGTTGAGGTACAGAAGCCGCATGCTTTCCTCCCTCCTCACAGACCCTATTACCTCGATCAACCAAAGATGGGGCCACGGCAGGTGTGGTTAGATCAGTAGATGCCTCACGCTTCACTCCACCACCAGAAACACCACCCGAACCACCATCAGAACCTTCTGCAGATTTTGGTAAAGCATTCGTTGATGAGCTATTTCCAATCACTGAGCCCTCCTTTGGTTTCTCTCCCTCCGGGGGATCAGAACGTGGTTCATTATCATCATCACCCTCAGCCTCATCCATGGGAATATCTACCTTTGCATGCTCATCTTCTCCCTCTATCTTGAAAACAATGCCATAGCCAACTACATCATAGACGTGATCAACAATTCCATTTGGAATGAATTTCAAGTCAGTTACAAGAACCCTCATACGAGCAACAGAATGTTGCCTAGTAAAGGCCATATCCACCTCTTGAGTCTTCCCAATAAGAGAACCCACCGCAAAAAGAGCCAACTAATCACATCTCAGTTTGTAAGGACATCCAGAAACTCTAACCCATGTCTCAGTTAACTCAAACAAATCCAGATCAGTAGCTGACCATTCTTGAAAGAGCAGAAACATTTTGGTATCCTCTATGGGTATCTTCTAAATTTGTCTAAGCCTGACAAGATCAGACTTTGAAGGAAAAACAACTCTATATGCATCCCCCACGGGGCGAAGATCCCATTGGTGCTCACCGGACACAATCCACTCCAGCTCTTTGATAATCTCCTGGGCTGTCATCGACCCACCCTCAACAGAAATGCGACCAACCTTCCCACTGTCATGCTTAAATTTGAGATCAGAGGACACAGGTGTCTCATAAAACATCAGCTGATTCCTACTAACACCATATGTGGTCACTGTCGGTTTTGGCAAAGAGAGCAACGGGCAATCAGCAGAAGCATGCGTAGCCCTCTCACAATACAAGCACAAAATAGCCGCACACACATCAGCTTTGTGTCCAGAATTCTCACACCGATAACATAATACTTTTCATCTTTTTTTGAAGCCTTAGTGACAGGAACCAAAGTATTTTTAGATGCATTACCTATCAACGCAGAACCCGGAGTCACAGCAGCAGCCAAAGTCGAGATCACCTCCACAGCAGCCAAAGGCAATTCATTCTGCGCCCCAAGAGCAGAACTATTATTAGACCTTGCATCACGATCGGAGCGAGAGCCATTAGTCCCGCTGCCGGTACGCTGATTGTACTGATACCTAGGCTGATAAGTGTTTCTGTAGGGCCGGCGATAATGAAAGTTGGCACGGTTCCCTCCTCCATAATTATTTCCATAACCCTGATTACCCTCATAAAAACCTTGATCAAAATTTCCAAAGTCACCTTCAAAACCATGGCCATCAAAACCTTCTTGTTCCTCAGTCCGCCAGCCATTCGGATTGCGAAAACCCTGATTGGAACTCGAACCAGCTTCATACCTCGATGGCTCCCGGTGCAGCTGATGGGGCAGAACATATCCAACACGACCTTGGGAACCCCGAGAATCACCATCCCCACCATGACCTGGAGCAGGCTGTCGCAGAGCTTGATCGGATGCACCTGGTGCATTATTGCGAGGGAGAGGCGGCTGTCTCCCCACCATAGTCGCAGAACCACAGCCAGAAGAAGGCGGCTAAACCCTAGATCGATCACGGGATAGAGCGACAGGAAGCCCTAGGAATAGGATCATTTTTCTTATACCCCGGGTGGGACGTGCACACGCAAAAGGGCCCTCATGGTCTGTGTTGCCCGTAACGGCTGCACTTGGACATTGGGACTTATGCCCGTTAGGTCCAGAATTTTTTTTATCTGCATGATTCAAACTCACAAGAAAATCGGATCGTCGATCAGCAGGGGCGGAGCTACGTGGAAGCTCCGGTGTCAATTGACACTGGTGACCTACAAAATTACTAAAAGGGATTGTCTTTGCACTAACTTAATGACACCATCGACCTGCTATACTAATGGTACAAACTTAGTACTGACCCCGGTGACTCACTTTTCTGGCTCCGCCCCTGTCGATCAGGAATAAATGGAGCTCGCCGCCGGCGGTCTCTGGCAATCGCCGTCAAGCGATTTGGCGCAGTAATCCGCCTAGGCTTCAACTGCCTCGCCTTTTTTCTGTGCACACAAATCCATTCCGCTCGATCGAAGACGGATCCAATTCCCATGCAGCACGGCATTGATTGAAACATTTCTGCAATCTTTTCTCTCCCCGGGATGATCCCTGGAGATTAATCTCCGATGACGCTAGCGAGGGTTGCAGGTAGGCCGAGGGGAACCTGGTGACCTCAGGGGTGGCAGCCTCCACCCCCTCATCCTCCTCCAAGAGCGCCCAAAACTTACCGCCGATGCGACCAATGCCGGCAATGGGATGGCCATTGCCATAGAAATCGCCCATGGAGACGCCCTTGGAGTCACCCGCGGAGTCAGCGTGGCCCAGGTCTCCGACGCCGGCGATGATGCGGTCGCTGCCGCAATCGCCCTCTCCCTCTCGCCTAACGGTCATCACTCGTGTCATGTCAGGATCTTGTTAGAGGAGAGGGAGTAGAGTACCTTCTCTAGTGCTTGATGAGCTCGAGCCGGAGCCATGGCGGACGGTTACGGTGAGAGCGGCAGTGGCGGCGGCGGTGCTTCTCGTCGCTAGGCGCTAACCCTAGATCGGCCAGGGAGTGTCAGTCCGGTGTGCGGCAATGCGGTGAACCTCGTACTGCATGCCACCAGCCCCCACCCTTTATATATAGCGCTGTGATAGGGGCCACCAACCAGAGTTCGGTTGGGCGCCCCCGATCAGGGCGCAGATCAAGGGGTCCGATCGGCCGTTGGGCTCGATCGGAACTGAGATCAATCTAACATTTTCCCCCTTGATATCTCAACTTTAGTTTTAACTTTATACTTTGTACTTTATTAGTTTCACCTCTGATCAGTACAAAGAGCATGTTTCATCGTCACAACTCAATTGCCGATAGAATCAAACATCTACAATATACCTCTCTGTTTTGAAACAAATTCTATTCCTGTTGGGCCTCTTATGATCCAGGAATCATAGGCTTTCCCTTAAACCCATGTCGGCTAAGTGTTCCTTGAACACATTGGGTGGTAAGCCTTTAGTAAGCGGATCCGCAAGCATATCTTTTGTCTTTATATGCTTGAGACTTGTAGTGTGATCATAGATTTTATCTTTCACAACATAATTCTTTATTTCTATTGGTCTGGAAGCTTTACTCGACTTGTTGTTGTGAGCATAGAATACTGTGGGCTGGTTATCATAGTACATCTAGTGGTTTGTCAATGCAATCAACCACTTTCAAATCGGGTATAAATTTCTTTAGCCATATCGCCTGCCCCGTGGCCTCAAAACATGCTATAAATTCTGCATACATCGTGGATGATGCAACTATTGACTATTTGGAGCTTCTCCATGAAATAGCCTCCTGCGAGAGTGAACACATATCCTGATGTGAATTTTCTATCATCTTTGTTTCTCGCAAAATATGCGTCTAAATACCCTCTTATCTCTAGGAAATCAGATCTTCTATATGTTAGCATGAGGTCCTTTGTGCCTCGCGCATAATATAATACTTTCTTTACCATTTTCCAGTGCTCTATGCCTAGATTTTCTTGATATCTACCGAGTACCCCGGTGATAAACGCTAAGTCAGGGCGAGTGCATGATGGCGCGGTGATGGTGTGTGTAATTAATGAAGTAAATGACCGGCCAGTTGGAAACCCCAAGAGCAAGGTGTGGTGAATATAGCAGCAAGTTTTTCCCCCAGTAAGAAACCAAGGTAGTCAATCCAGTAGGAGGACAAAATACGACTGAAGGTGATGCCCACTAGCTGCGTGATGCTCTAACAAGGGCGCCGTTAATGATTACTTGTTAGTGCGTCTTCAACCAGTAGCAACGTGGAACCTGCACACAACACAACCAAATAATTTGTTCCCAACATACGATGAGGTTGTCAATCTCACCGGTTTGCTTGAAACAAAGGGTATGAGCGTATCGAGTGGAAAGCAATAGTAATATGCGAGTAAAGTAAACAGTGCGAGTAAAGTAAATAGGTGATAGCTGATGGGTTCGTAGCATAGAAAACAAAATTTTTCCTATGCAAGAACACATAAACTAGCCAAGATACTCTACGAGGTGGTAGCAACGGAGACTAACCCTCGATGACCATAAGCGGGGATTACGTTCCCGCACAAATGTTGACGATGGAGAGTCGATGTAGACGCACGTAGTCGACGTAGTTGTTCACTTGACGTAGTCGACGTAGTGGTTCACTTGACGATCACAAGATCGTGTACACGGCGCCACAAGTGGCAGCGCCCCCGTGCTCGGTCACACGTACAGCTCGACATCGACTCCTCCACGTCCTCGGTCCAGCGGGGCAGCGGAAGAAGGGATCCGCCGGACACTCCACCACACACTTCTCCAAGTGTATGAACTACGAACTACAATTCCGGCAGAGCTTCGCTAAGCAGAGACGGAAATTGGGCAGCAACTATGCGAGGGAAAGGAGGATCAAGAAGTGTGTCACATGGAGGAGAGGGAGGGGTTTATATAGGGGAGGAGGGGCAGCCCCCAAGGGGTGGCCGGCCAAGGAGGCCCTCCTCCTCTTCATGGTGGTAACCCCCTCTTCATTCCCTTCATGGTGGTAACCCCCTCATCAACATGAGGTAACCCCCATTTTAATTTTGCATGACATTCATGCTAATTAAAATTCACACTTATTGATTTAATAAAACATTTTTATTTCTTTAATATTTGTTAATTCATTCAATTAACAAACATTAACAAATACACCCTTGAGTTATTTCGATATCCCGAAACAGTTTCGGTGCTTTTCTGAAACAACCCTTATGCTGTCCTGTAATTCGATCGGAGTATCGTATCCACTCAAAAACGACGGCGAACCTTAAGTGTGTCACCCTACGGTTCGTGAATAACGTGGACATGATCGAGACTCCTCTCTGATCCATAATCAACAGCGGGATCTGGAAATCCATGATGACTCCCACTTACTCAACGATGAACTAGTGATCGTGTGAACCAGTAACGAACATAGTTAATTCCTTTTGTCTCGCGATATTATTACTTGTCCGAGATCCGATCATTTGGTATCAACCATACCTAGTTCGATCTCGTTCCCGACAAGTCTCTTTACTCGTTCCGTGATAATGCATTCCCGTGACCTAGTCACATGCTTGCAAGCTATTCCAATGCAATATCACCGAGAAGGGCCCAGAGAATATCTTTCCGTCATCCGGATGGACAAATCCCACTCTTGATCCATGAGCCTCAACTAATACTTTCAGAGTACCCAAATCAACCTTTATAATCACCCTATTACGGTGTGACGTTTGAGATCATCAAAGTACCCTTTCGGTATCAGTGATTAACATGATCTCATGGTCTAAGGATTAGAACTACTTCGCATGAGTTTGATATAGCAATGAACTTGATGACTTGATCGTATTGCTATTCGTACTATGGGTGTGAGTGTTCATCACATCATTCTTCTAATGGTATGACCCCGTTATTAATAACATCCAATGTTCATGATCAGGAAACCTTGATCATCAGTTAATCAACGAGCTAGTATAAAAGAGAGGCTTTACTAGGAACCTTTTAGTTTATTAATCACACAAGTATTAATGTTTCCGATTAATACAATTCTAGCATGAAAAATAAACATCTATTATGAACACGGAATAGTATAATAACAACTTTATTATTGCCTCTCGGGCATATTCCTTTCAGTCTCCCACTTGCACTAGAGTCAATAATCTAGATTACATAGTGATGAATCTAACACCCATTGAGTTCTGGTGCTGATCATGTTTTGCCTTGGGGAGAGCTTTAGTCAACGGGTCTGCCACATTCAGATCCGTGTGCACTTTGCAAATCTTTACATCACCATCCGCGACATGTTCACGGATGGAGTGAAATCGGCGCTTTACATGCTTGAATTTCTTGTGAGACCTTGGCTCCTGAGTATTGGCTATGGCACCATTGTTGTCACAATAGATAACCATTGGATCCAATGCACTCGGAACCACACCCAGTTCGGATATGAACTCCTTCATCCAAACTGCTTCTTCTGCCGCTTCTGAAGCAGCAATGTATTCTGCCTCTGTAGTTGATCTCGCCACCACGCTTTGCTTGGAACTCCTCCAGCTTACCGCTCCTCCATTCATAACAAATACGTACCCAGATTGAGACTTAGAGTCATCTGGGTCAGTGTCGAAGCTAGCATCGACGTAACAACTTGCGACGAGCTCTTCTTCACCACCATATACGAGAAACATATCCTTAGTCCTTCGTAAGTACTTAAAGATATTCTTGACCGCCGTCCAGTGTTCCAAACCTGGATCAGATTGGTACCTACTAGTCAAACTAATAGCATGTGCCACATCTGGTCTTGTACATAACATGGCATACATGATAGAGCCTATGGCAGAGGCATAGGGAATCTTATTCATCTCTTCTCTATCTTCAGCTGTAGCCGGACCTTGAGTCTTACTCAAGATCTTTCCTTGCAACATAGGTAAGAACCCTTTCTTACTATCCTCCATTCTAAACCTCTTTAGAATCTTGTCAAGGAATGTACTTTGTGATAGCCCAATTAAGCGTCTTGATCTATCTCTATAGATTTTGATGCCTAAAATATACGCTGCTTCACCAAGGTCTTTCATTGAAAACTTACTGTTTAAGTAATCTTTTACGCTCTTCAAAAGTTCCGTATCATTTCCAATCAGCAATATGTCATCCACATATAATATTAGAAATGCTACAGAGCTCCCACTCACTTTCTTGTAAATACAAGTTTCTCCATAAGTTTTGACAAATCCAAACCCTTTGATAAATTTGTCAAAACGGAGATTCCAACTCCGGGATGCTTGCTTCAGTCCATAGATGGATCGCTGAAGTTTGCATACCATGTCAGCATCCTTAGGATCAACAAAACCCTTGGGCTGTACCATGTACAACTCTTCCTCAATGTTACCATTAAGGAACGCGGTTTTCACATCCATCTGCCAAATTTCATAATCGAAAAATGCAGCAATTGCTAACATAATCCTAACAAACTTTAGAATCGCTACGGGTGAGAAATCTCATCGTAGTCAATTCCTTGAATTTGTCGAAAACCTTTTGCGACAAGTCGTGCTTTATAGACGGTCACATTACCATCAGCGTCTGTTTTCTTCTTGAAAATCCATTTATTCTCAACGGCCTTTCGGTCATTGGGAAGTTCCACCAAAGTCCATACTTGGTTTTCATACATGGATTCCATTTCGGATTTCATGGCTTCATGCCATTTGTTGGAATCTGGGCTCATCATTGCTTCATCATACGTCACAGGGTCATCGTTCTCAACAATGGCATTTACGATAAGATCACCGTACCATTCAGGAGCGGCACGTGTTCTTGTCGACCTGCGAGGTTCGGTAGCATCCTCTTTTGGAGTTTCATGATCTTCATCATTAGCTCCCACTCCATTTGGTGAAGTCACCACCGGAATGGTTTCCGGCGCTGCGCCACTCGCCAATTCATGAAGAGGAGGTTCAATAACCTCATCGAGTTCTACCTTCCTACTTTTCACACCTTTCGAGAGAAACTCCTTCTCCAAAAAGGATCCGTTCTTAGCAACAAACACTTTGCCTTCGGATCTGTGATAGAAGGTGTACCCAATTGTTTCTTTAGGGTATCCTATGAAGACGCATTTTTCCGCTTTGGGTTCGAGTTTATCAGGCTGAAGTTTCTTCACATAAACATCGCATCCCCAAACTTTTAGAAATGACAGCTTAGGTTTGTTTCCAAACCATAATTCATACGGTGTCGTTTCAACGGATTTAGATGGAGCCCTATTTAAAGTGAAAGCGGCTGTTTCTAGCGCATAACCCCAAAAAGATAGTGGCAGATCGGTAAGAGACATCATAGACCGAACCATATCCAATAAGGTACGGTTACGACGTTCGGATACACCATTTCGTTGTGGCGTTCCAGCGGGAATGAGTTGTGAAACTATTCCACATTCTCTCATATGTGCGCCAAACTCGTAACTAAGATATTCTCCTCCACGATCAGATCGTAGAAATTTAATCTTTCTGTTACGATGATTTTCTACTTCACTCTGAAATTCTTTGAACTTTTCAAACGTTTCAGACTTGTGTTTTATTAAGTAAATATACCCATATCTACTTAAGTCATCAGTGAAAGTAACAAAATAACGATATCCACCACGCGCCGGCACACTCATAGGTCCACATACATCGGTATGTATGATTTCCAATAAGTCTGTCGCCCGTTCCATTGAACCGGAAAACGGCGTTCTAGTCATCTTGCCCATAAGACATGGCTCGCATGTCTCAAATGATTCATAATCAAGTGATTCCAGAAGTCCATCCAAATGAAGCTTCTTCATGCGTTTAACACCAATATGACCTAAACGGCAATGCCACATGTATGCGGCCATATCATCATTTGACTTAATTCTTTTGGCATTCACGTTATGAATATGTGTTTCATTACTATCAAGATTCAAAAGAAATAAACCTTTCTTCTCAGGTGCATGTCGATAAAAGATATTATTCATATAAATCGAACAACCATTGTTCTCAGACTGGAATGAATAATTGTCTCGCATTAAACAAGATCCAGAAATAATGTTCATGCTCAACGTAGGCACCAAATAACATTTATTCAGGTTTAAAACTCATCCAGATGGTAAATGTAGAGGCAGCGTCCCGACGGCGATCACATCAACTTTTGATCCATTGCCGACGCACATCGTGACCTCATCCTTCGCAAGTTGCCGCTTATTCTTTAGCCCCTGTTTCGAGTTACATATGTGAGCAACCGAACCAGTATCAAATACCCAGGTGCTATTGCGACTACTAGTAAGGTACACATCAATAACATGTATATCATATATACCTTTGTTAATCTTCCCGTTCTTCTTATCCGCCAGATACTTTGGGCAGTTGCGCTTCCAGTGCCCCGTTTCCTTGCAGTAGAAGCACTCAGTTTCAGGTTTATGACCAGCCTTGGGTTTCCTCTCAGAACCGGCAACAGATTTAGCGTCCTTCTTGTTTCTTCCCTTGGACTTATTATCCTTTCTACCTTTCTTGAAACTAGTGGTCTTATTGACCATCAACACTTGATGTTCCTTTTTGATCTCCACTTCTGCAGTCTTAAGCATTGAGAGAAGCTCGGGGAGAGACATCCTCATGCCCTGCATGTTGTAGTTCATTACAAAGCCTTTGAAGCTAGGTGGGAGAGATTGGAGAACCCGATGTATTCCCAACTCATTGGGAATCGTTATTACCAAAGAGATGACCTTATCGACGTACCCAGACATTTTGAGTACGTGCTCACTAACGGAGCTGTTCTCTTCCATCATGCAGCTAAAGAACTTTTCTGAAGCATCATAACTCTCTACGGCAGTATGGGAGTCGAAGATCAGTTTCAACTCTCCCATTGTATCATAAGCGTTGCTGTTCTCAAAACATTTTCGCAGCTCCGGCTCAAGTCCATACAGTATGCTGCAATGAACTAAACTGTGGTCCTCCTTACGAGTCAGAAATACATTTTTCTCTTCATCGGGAGCATCTTCTGCAGGCGGGTTACCTAGCGGTGCCTCAAGCACATAGCCCTTTTGAGAGGCATTGAGGAGGATCCTCAAGTTAAGTGCCCAGTTGGTGAAGTTGCTACCGTTGGTGGCTAGTTTTTCTTTCTCCATGAACGCATTGAAATTTAGAGCAGGTGGTGCCATGATCTACAAATTATTTGCAAAGTGAATTTAGACTAAGTTCATAATAGAATGAGTTCAGGTTAAATCAAATTCTAGGTGAACTCCCACTTAAAACAACATCCCTCCTAGTTATCTCAAGTGATTACACGAACCAAATCCACTACACCGCAACCGATCATCATGTGCAACGGTGTAGTTTCAAAGGCGAACATCACCATGTTCATCATATCAACCATATGACTCATGCTTAACCTTTCGGTTCGTGTTCCGAGGCCATGTCTGTACATGCTAGGCTCGCCAAGTAGAACAATAACATTTGCGTGTGTAAAACTGTCTTACACCCATCGTATGTGAACGTAGAGTCTATCACACCCGATCATCACGAGGTGTCTCAAAACGACGAACTTTCTTGACGGTGCATGTTATGGGAGAACACATTTTTATCTTGATATTTAGGTGAGAGGGATCATCTTATAATGCTACCGCGCGATCAAATCTAAGCAGAATAAGATGCATAAAAGGATAAACATCACATGCATATATAATGTGATATGATATGGTCCTTCACGCATTCGATCTCCATCTTGTGCGTCATGGTATGATCTCCATCATTCCACCGGCGTAACACCAAGGTCCATGGCGCGCCACCTTGGTTGTCTTCCTCCATTACAATATATCACTTGGATATATATATTCGGCACGCAGGCCATTTAAATGTAAAGACAACCATATGGCTCCTGCCGGTTGTTTATAACTTACAAAAAGGATCATCGCATACAATTTCTAACATAAACAATTTAACCATATCACATCACATGCCCTGCAAAAACAAGTTAGACGTTTCTAATTTGTCTTGCATATTTTACGTGGTTTGGGGCTTTCTAGGAAGAACCGTTCTTACCTACGAACATGAAACCACAACGGTGATAAAAAATATTATTAACAACTATTTGTAAAATAGATCATAACTATAGTGGGAGAAACGTACACCCGCAAAGCCACATATGCTGAAGCATGTCAAGTATGGGACAAGTCTCGTGAACGCGGTCACGTAAGGTTAGTCTCGGGCAGCTTCAATCCCACTATGCCACTATGATCCAAAATACAAAAAAATTGCAATAACATGATCATCAACGCCCACATCCACATGTGTTCTAGCCGTGCATACCAACTACGCATAGGTATGGATCTGATACCACTGATGGGTTCGTAGCATAGAAAACAAAAAATTTCCTACGCAATAACACATAAACTAGCCAAGATACTCTACGAGGTGGTAGCAACGAAGACTAACCCTCGACGACCGTAAGCGGGGATTACGTTCCCGCACAAACGTTGACGATGGAGAGTCGATGTAGACGCACGTAGTCGACGTAGTTATTCACTTGACGTAGTCGACGTAGTGGTTCACTTGACGATCACAAGATAGTGTACACGGCGCCACAAGTGGCAACGCCCCCGTGCTCGGTCACACGTACAGCTCGACGTCGACTCCTCCACGCCCTCGGTCCAGCGGGGCAGCGGAAGAAGGGATCCGCCGGACACTCCACCACACACTTCTCCAAGTGTATGAACTACGAACTACAATTCCGGCAGAGCTTCGCTAAGCAGAGACGGAAATTGAGCAGCAACTATGCGAGGGAAAGGAGGATCAAGAAGTGTGTCATATGGAGGAGAGGGAGGGGTTTATATAGGGGAGGAGGGGCAGCCCCCAAGGGGTGGCTGGCCAAGGAGGCCCTCCTCCTCTTCATGGTGGTAACCCCCTCTTCATTCCCTTCATGGTGGTAACCCCCTCATCAACATGAGGTAACCCCCATTTTAATTTTGCATGACATTCATGCTAATTAAAATTCACACTTATTGATTTAATAAAACATTTTTATTTCTTTAATATTTGTTAATTCATTCAATTAACAAACATTAACAAATACACCCTTAAGTTATTTTGATATCCCGAAATAGTTTCGGTGCTTTTCTGAAACAACCCTTATGCTGTCCTGTAATTCGATCGGAGTATCGTATTAATACGTCTCCAACGTATCTATAATTTTTGATGCTCCATGCTTGTTTTTACACCATTTGTCTATTGTTTCATTACACTTAGTGGCACTTTTATGCATTTTCCGGAACTAACCTATTAACAAGTTGCCACAGTGCCAGTTCCCTGTTTTCTGCTATTTTTGTGTTTCAGAAGTGATACACAGGAAATATTCTCAGAATTGGACGAAACAAGTTCCTGAAGTCTTATTTTACCCAGAAGCTTCCAGAGATCCGAAGAGAAGTAGGAGGGGGGCCACCAGGGCCCCACACGCAGGGGCGGCGCGGCCAGGCCCCTGGCCACGCGGGCCCCGTGTGAGGGAGCCTGGCCCCTCCTCTGACATCGCCCATTCGCCTATAAAGACCCCCCGATGGAAAAAACCTAAGTACCCGATCAGATTTCCAGAACACATCGCGATCCGTCGCCACCATCGACCCGAAGATCGGGAGGGTCCAGAAGCTCTTCCCGGCACCCTACCGGAGAGGGGAATCACCACCGGAGGTCTTCTTCATCGCCATGCTTGCCTCCGGAGCGATGAGTGAGTAGTCTACCTTGGACTATGGGTCCATAGCAGTAGCTAGATGGTTGTGTCCTCCACCATGTGCTTCATGTTTAGATCTCATGAGCTGCCCTACATGATTGAGATCACCGTTATGTAATTCTACATGTTTGGTTTGTTGGGATCCGATGAATATTGGTGTTTATGATTAAGTTGCTGTACTGAATTATATCTTTTGTTATCTCTATGTTGTTTATGATCTTGCATGCTCTCCGTTGTTAGTAGCTATCTTGGCCGAGTAGTTGCTAGTGACTCCAAGAGGGGGTATTTATGCTCGATAGTGGGTTCATGCCTCTATTTCACCTGGGGGAGTGACAGAAACCTCTAAGGTGGTAGATGTGCTGTTGCTACTAGGGAGAAAACAACATTCATATGCTCAAGGGCATATGCTTTGTTTACATTACACACTTTGCTTAATGCAATTATCTGTTGTTCGCAACTTACTACTTGTGGAGTTCTCGGATTGATTCACCACAAGTGGATTATTAGTCATAGATGCAGTTGGATGGCGGTCTATGTATTTTGTTGTAATGCCCAGAGTAAATCTCATAGTGATCTTCTTGACATATCACGTTATCTTTATTCTATCAATTGCCCAACTGTAATTTGTTTACCCAGCATGTGTTATTTTATCTTATGGAGAGACACCACTAGTGAACTGTGGACCCTGGTCCTATTTACATCATATTGCTATCACCTGTTTACTTTACTCGCACTGTTTACTTTACTCGCATACTATATTGTTTTCCACTCGATACGCTCATAACCTTTGTTTCAAGCAAACCGGTGAGATTGACAACCTCATCGCAAGTTGGGAACAAAGTACTTGGTTGTGTGTGTGCAGGTTCCGCATCACCTTCAGTCGTTTGTCCCTCCTCTCCTGACCGATATTAAACCTTGGTTTCTTAACTGAGGGGAAACTCGCTGCTATACTCATCATACCTTCCTCTTGGGGTTCCCAACGGGCTGGTCATTCACCACGCACAAGGACTTACTGCACCAGCCAGCAGCTAATTTTTTGGCGCCGTTGCCGGGGAGGAAGAGAAGACTTCTGCGAGGGGAGTTTTCGCACGCACATCCTTTACTTTGTTTTATTGTTTTGCTTTACTTTATTTATTTTACCTGCATCGTTTTTTATCAAAAACCCAAAAAAATTAGAATCCTTGGTAGTTGTTTTTACTTGTCTTGCTTTATCATGCTTTCTATCAATGGTTGGTTTGTTTGAAACTAAATCTTTTTGGCAAGGTGGGTTCACGGAAGAGCAGCAAAATTATTATGACGAACACCGCTTGTCATAGAAAGGGAAACACTTATGGGAACAAATCAATAGATTATATATCATTGCTAGAAATGTGTGCTCTACTTATAATGTTACTTACTGCTTTGATGAATCTTGTTGCTGTAGGAGGTATAAACACCTCCCTTTTCAATGTGAGTATAATGATGATGTTACCATATGTTCTTATATTAATGGAAATTATGAATTTTATGATGTGGAACAAATTGAAGAATTTATTGCTTGGAAGGGTGCATTCGAACTTGCTTATTTGCTTGAAAATACTCATGATGCACCTTATAAATATGAGGTTTATGATATACTCACATTTTGCTTTGATAATTACAAGGAAGGAAATGGTATATTCTTAAATATCTTAATAGATGCTCTCCAACGGAAGAGACTAATGCCTTGAAGGAGCCTATGGAAGAAGAAATTGGAAGCTCAATGGATGAAAAAGAGGAGGAGAGTGATGATCAAGAGGAGGAAGAATGGAGTTACCCATGTCTACCTCCCAATAAGAGTAACTCTTTAACTAATACCTTATTTGATAGCCCTCCATGCTTAACAAAGGAGGATGAGTGTGATATTTATATTGTTGAGTTTGTTCATGATGCTACTGAAAATTATTATGAGAGAGGAAAATATGGTTGTTGGAATTCTCATGTTACTAAAACACCTCTCTTTATATTGAAAGTTTTGAAGTTGCTCTTATTTTATCTACCCATACTTGTTACTATGTGCTTCTTTGATTTATTTTCTTACAAGATTCCTAAGCATAGGAAGTGGGTTAGACTGAAATGTGTTTCATATTTGCTCCTTGATGCTCTCTTTTGCTTCAATTCACATTTCTTATGCGAGCATCTATTCGCAATTTTCTGCGCCTAGCTCAAAGGCGTTAAAGAAAAGCACTCTTGGGAGATAACCCAATGTTTCTTTTCAGTACTTTTTCTTTTATTTGAGTCTTGGAAGTCATTACTACTGTAATGACCGCTCCTTATCTTGTTTATTTCGTTTTTGTGCCAAGAGAAGCCTCTAATTTGAGTGAGGTAAAGATTTGGGGATGTTGCTGTCCTGAAACTGTTTTCGGTGCTGCACCGTAAAAATTCGTGAAAATTCTCTGTTTATCTTTTGGACCTGCGATTTCTTGTGCATATGACCCAGGTTATATCCAAACTTTTGTTAGTTGAACACTTTTTGATTTGTGCAACAGAAAATCCCTCAAAAATTCGACCTTTGTCAGCTATTCAGTTTTGACAGATTTCTGCCAATATTTGTGTTTGCCACTTTATCGCTTTCTTTTGAGTTCTTTTGATCACGGAACTTTTTGGGAGGTTGCTACAGTAGTATTTGCTATATATGTGGTGGTTTTGAGTTGAAACCTGAAGCAAATAGAGGATTGATTATATGTTATGCTTGCACTAATGTTGCTAATAGAATTGTGTTTAGTTTTGTATGAAGGAAGTTTTCAAGTGTAGGGATTGGAGAATGATGAGATGAGTTGAAGAATGGACAAAAGCTCAAGCTTGGGGATGCCCATGCATCACCCCAAGAAATATCCAAGAAGTACAAGCGTCAAAGCTTGGGGATGCCCCCGAGGCACCCCTTCTTCATCGGCAAAAATCAGGTCACCTTTCAAAACACTATATTTTTATTGCTTCATGCACTATGTGTTTTTCTTGGAGCGTCAGTTGTTTTAGTTTTCTTAGTTGGTTTAGTTTGTTTGTTTGCTGCAATAAATGGTTGGACCCCAACAAATTTCTTTTGGAGAAGTTGCCTTGTTTTCATTTGCAAAGAACGCTCTAGTTTTCACTCTCATTAAAAATTGAGCGTTCTTCTTTTTCTGTCACTGCTTTTGGTTTTTGTTTTTGCCTTGATTTGCGTTCAGATCTTGTCATATATTTTCATCAAGGTGTATTTTTTGCCTCTGATCTTTATTGGTTTTCATCAAAAGAGGTGTTTATAAAAATTTCAAATGATGTTGGAAAAGATAAAAAGCTTTGTGCAAAATAGTGGTACAAGATGGAGCTTGTGTAGACTGCGGCTTAGGCTTTTTCATGTCATGCTTGATGTCTTTTTGATAGTATGCTTAGTGGTTTTTCTGTAGCATGACTTGTCTCAAATAACTGAGATTGCTTAATGAGCCTTTGAAAAAATCATGCGTTGTTTTTTATTGTATGGAAGCATTATTTTGGTTTTCTCCTTGATGCTTTATTTGGGTTGACTTGGCGCATGCTCACACATGTTAGACTCTTACAAAGTCGCCAATAGCCTTCATGATCATTTAGTTTTTGACTTTTGATGCCATCTTATGCTTCTTTTAATGTCGCTTTGTCGCTTTGCATGATTATGGCCATTATTGCTCTCTTAGTTGGTCGCTCCCAGTCTTTTGCTAGCCCTCGCCTTGTACTGAGTATGAGCTCTACTCGTGCATCCAACTCCTAAAAGCCAAAGTTTTCCAAAGTGTCCACCATACATACCTACTAGCAATTTGCTATTCCAAGTAAATTTGACTTGCTTTTATTTTCTCTTCAAATTAAACTATTACCAGTGTTATGCGAAATTCGGTCAGTAAAGCTCTCACGAACCGGAAGGCACACTTTACTTTTTCCTGTTCTTAAAAATTTGACATTGTGGTCTCTTATGTTGAGTTGTTATGCTTGCAAGTTGTTAGTTGGATTCTAGCCCATCCATGCTGTCATGGGGCAAGCTTTCAACATTACACATCTTATTTGAGTTGATATCGTGATCTTTTGTCTATGGATGCCCGCGGTGTGAAATGAATTGGGAATCTTGTAGGGATCATGGAGTTTGTATATGTGTTAGGGAAACGCCGGGCCGCCAATCTAAGCCATGCATAATTCATGGTGGAAATTTGCAGCATACCCATGGTGAACATTCGACGACGCATCTCACAATAAAAAGCTAAACAAAAGGCAAATAAAAGAGATGTCGAGGTGTTCATTGTCTGCTTGTCCTGTCATTTTGGTGTGGGCTTGTTCCATGTCATCGGGCACGGAGGTACCCCATTGGCGATTCTCAATGATATGCATATACTTACAATGACAAGAGCCTTGCTTGGGACTCTAAGTAAAGTAGCATGAGGTTTGGGTACTCGTATTCACGGGGCACGAGGTTTTCAACTTATGATTTGTCAAGCATATGCATCATAATTGTTCTCGCATTAACTTTAACCATTCAAGATGCTTATGATGGGGGCAATGAGAGCTCAAAGCCGGTAAGTACCATAATTTTTGAAGGTTATAAAACTTGCAATCACTGCTTCCCTCTGCGAAGGGCCTTTCTTTTACTTTTATGTTGAGTCACCACCTTCTTTCTTTATGCACCATTAAGAGAGCATAGTTGTCATTCTTAGTGTGATATGCATTGTCCCAAAGTTCATTGATTGACTCATATTGTTGGTTTCACTTGTTCTTAAATTATTTGTATCTAGTCGCCCTCTTAAACTTGAAGGTGTCCTATGCATTTATGTTTTGCTATCTTTGAAGGACAAGCTGAAAACCATTTGTATGTTTTTCCTTATGATTTGAACACACGTTTGACTTTCATCGTTTCATTATCATGATCTTTTGTTTGTGTTCATTTGCATGTTTACAACATGGTTGCTAAGTTCTTATTGTCAAGATTATATTTTCATGCCCATGTTTTAAGTTCTTATGATCCCAGCTCACAAATGCTTACATATATGATCAAGATTGTGTAGGTGCATGTCACCTCAAAAATTATTCTTTTGTTATCACTTACCTACTCGAGGACGAGCAGGAGTTAAGCTTGGGGATGCTTGATACGTCTCCAACGTATCTATAATTTTTGATGCTTCATGCTTGTTTTTACACCATTTGCCTATTGTTTCGTTACACTTAGTGGCACTTTTATGCATTTTCCGGAACTAACCTATTAACAAGTTGCCACAGTGCCAGTTCCCTGTTTCCTGCTGTTTTTGTGTTTCAGAAGTGATACACAGGAAATATTCTCGGAATTGGACGAAACAAGTTCCTGAAGTCTTATTTTACCCGGAAGCTTCCAGAGATCCGAAGAGAAGTAGGAGGGGGGCCACCAGGGCCCCACACGCAGGGGCGGCGCGGCCAGGACCCTGGCCGCGCGGGCCCCGTGTGAGGGAGCCTGGCCCCTCCTCTGACATCGCCCCTTCGCCTATAAAGACCCCCCGACGGAAAAAACCTAAGTACCCGATCAGATTTCCAGAACACATCGCGATCCGCCGCCACCGTCGACCCGAAGATCGGGAGGGTCCAGAAGCTCTTCCCGGCACCCTGCCGGAGAGGGGAATCACCACCGGAGGTCTTCTTCATCGCCATGCTTGCCTCCGGAGCGATGAGTGAGTAGTCTACCTTGGACTATGGGTCCATAGCAGTAGCTAGATGGTTGTCTCCTCCACCATGTGCTTCATGTTTAGATCTCATGAGCTGCCCTACATGATTGAGATCACCGTTATGTAATTCTACATGTTTGGTTTGTTGGGATCCGATGAATATTGGTGTTTATGATTAAGTTGCTGTACTGAATTATATCTTTTGTTATCTCTATGTTGTTTATGATCTTGCATGCTCTCCGTTGTTAGTAGCTATCTTGGCCGAGTAGTTGCTAGTGACTCCAAGAGGGGGTATTTATGCTCGATAGTGGGTCCATGCCTCTATTTCACCTAGGGGAGTGACAGAAACCTCTAAGGTGGTAGATGTGCTGTTGCTACTAGGGAGAAAACAACATTCATATGCTCAAGGGCATATGCTTTGTTTACATTACACACTTTGCTTAATGCAATTATCTGTTGTTCGCAACTTAATACTTGTGGAGTTCTCGGATTGATTCACCACAAGTGGATTATTAGTCATAGATGCAGTTGGATGGCGGTCTATGTATTTTGTTGTAATGCCCAGAGTAAATCTCATAGTGATCTTCTTGACATATCACGTTATCTTTATTCTATCAATTGCCCAACTATAATTTGTTTACCCAGCATGTGTTATTTTATCTTATGGAGAGACACCACTAGTGAACTGTGGACCCCGGTCCTATTTACATCATATTGCTATCACCTGTTTACTTTACTCGCACTGTTTACTTTACTCGCATACTATATTGTTTTCCACTCGATACGCTCATAACCTTTGTTTCAAGCAAACCGGTGAGATTGACAACCTCATCGCAAGTTGGGAACAAAGTACTTGGTTGTGTGTGTGCAGGTTCCGCATCACCTTCAGTCGTTTGTCCCTCCTCTCCTGACCGATATTAAACCTTGGTTTCTTAACTGAGGGAAAACTCGCTGCTATACTCATCATACCTTCCTCTTGGGGTTCCCAACGGGCTGGTCATTCACCACGCACAAGGACTTACTGCACCAGCCAGCACGTATCCACTCAAAAATGACGGCGAACCTTAAGTGTGTCACCCTACGGTTCGTGAATAACGTGGACATGATCGAGACTCCTCTCCGATCCATAATCAACAGCGGGATCTGGAAATCCATGATGACTCCCACTTACTCAACGATGAACTAGTGATCGTGTGAACCAGTAACGAACATAGTTAATTCCTTTTGTCTCGCGATATTATTACTTGTCCGAGATCCGATCATTTGGTATCAACCATACCTAGTTCGATCTCGTTCCCGACAAGTCTCTTTACTCGTTCCGTGATAATGCATTCCCGTGACCTAGTCACATGCTTGCAAGCTATTCCAATGCAATATCACCGAGAAGGGCCCAGAGAATATCTTTCCGTCATCCGGATGGACAAATCCCACTCTTGATCCATGAGCCTCAACTAATACTTTCAGAGTACCCAAATCAACCTTTATAATCACCCTATTACGGTGTGACGTTTGATATCATCAAAGTACCCTTCCGGTATCAGTGATTAACATGATCTCATGGTCTAAGGATTAGAACTACTTCGCATGAGTTTGATATAGCAATGAACTTGATGACTTGATCGTATTGCTATTCGTACTATGGGTGTGAGTGTTCATCACATCATTCTTCTAATGATATGACCCAGTTATTAACAACATCCAATGTTCATGATCAGGAAACCTTGATCATCAGTTAATCAACGAGCTAGTATAAAAGAGAGGCTTTACTAGGAACCTTTTAGTTTATTAATCACACAAGTATTAATGTTTCCGATTAATACAATTCTAGCATGAAAAATAAACATCTATTATGAACATGGAATAATATAATAACAACTTTATTATTGCCTCTCGGGCATATTCCTTTCAATAGCAATATAAAGGAAATAGGACCGGGGTTCACAGTTCACTAGTGGTGTCTCTCCATAAGATAAAATAATACATGCTGGGTAAACAAATTACAGTTGGGCAATTGATAGAATAAAGACAACATGCATATGATGAGAGGATCACTATGAGATTTACTCTAGGCATTACAACAAGATACATAGACCGCCATCCAACTGCATCTATGACTAATAATCCACTTGTGGCGAATCAATCCGAGAACTCCACAAGTATTAAGTCGCGAACAACAGATAATTGCATTAAGCAAAGGGTGTAATGTAAACAAAGCATATGCCCTCGAGCATATGAATGTTGTTTTCCCCCTGGTAGCAACAGCACATCTACAACCTAAGAGGTTTCTGTCACTCCCCCAGATTAAATAGAGGCATGAACCCACTATCGAGCATAAATATCCCCTCTTGGAGTCACTAGCAACTACTTGGCCAAGATAGCTACTAACAACGGAGAGCATGCAAGATCATAAACAACATAGAGATAACATAAAATAATATTCAGTACATCAACTCAAGCATAACACCAATATTCATCGGATCCCAACAAACACAACATGTAGAATTACATAACGGTGATCTCAATCATGTAAGGCAGCTAATGAGATCTAAACATGAAGCAAATAGTGGAGAAGACAACCATCTAGTTACTGCTATGGACCCATAGTCCAAGGTAGACTACTCACTCATCGCTCCAGAGGCAAGCATGGCGATGAAGAAGACCTCCGGTGGCGATTCCCCTCTCTGGCAGGGTGCCGGGAAGAGCTTCTAGACCCTCCCGATCTTTGGGTCGACGGCGGCGGCGGATCGCGATGTGTTCTAGAAAAGTGATCGGGTACTTAGGTTTTTCCCGTCGGGGGGTCTTTATAGGCGAAGGGGCATCGTCAGGAGTGGACCGAGGCGGTCTCACACATAGGGGGTGCGGCCTACCCCTAGGCCGCGCCGCCCTATTGTGTGGCCCCTCGTGGCCCCACTCCATCTCCTCTTCGGTTCTCTGGAAGCTTCGGTGAAATTCTGGGCGACTGGCTTTGGTTTTGTCCAATTCCGAGAATATTTCCTGTGTAACTTTTCTGAAACACAAAAACAGCAGAAAACAGGGAACTGGCACTGTGGCGACTTGTTAATAGGTTAGTTCCGGAAAATGCATAATAGTGCCACGAAATGTAACGAAACACTAAGAAAATAGTGTAAACACAAGCATGGAGCATCAAAAATTATAGATACGTTTGAGACGTATCAACATCCGCAAGCTTAACTCCTGCTCGTCCTCGAGTAGGTAAGTGATAACAAAAGAAATAATTTTTGAGGTGACATGCACCTACACAATCTTGATCATCTATGTAAGCGTTGTGCGTTGGGATCAAAAGAACTTAAAACATTGGCATGAAAGATATAAACTTGATAGAAGAAACTTAGCAACCATGTTATAACATGAAAATGAACACAAACAAAAGATCATGAAAATGAAACAATGAAAGTCAAACGTGTGTTCAAATCATAAGGAAAAACATACAAATGGTTTTCAGCTTGTCCTTCATGGAGAGCAAAACATAAATGCATAGGACACCTTCAAGTTTAAGAGGGCGACTAGATACAAATAATTTAAGAATAAGTGAAACCAACATCATGAATCAATCAATGAAAACTTTGGGACAATGCACATTATACTCAGAATGACAACTATGCTCTCTTAATGGTGCCTAAAGATAGAAGGTGGAGACTCAACATAAAAGTAAAAGAAAGGCCCTTCGCGGAGGGAAGAAGTGATTGCAAGTTTTATAAATCTTCAAAAATTATGGTACTTACCGGCTTTGAGCTCTCATTGCCCCCATCATAACCATCTTGAATGATTAAACTTAATGCGAGAACACTTATGCTGCATATGCTTGACAAATCATAAGTTAAAAACCTTGTGTCCCGTGAATACGAGTACCCAAACCTCATGCTACTTTACTTAGAGTCCCAAGCAAGCTCTTGTCATTGTAAGTATACACGTATCATCGAGAACCGCCAACAGGGTACCTCGCAAGATTCCCAATTCATTTCACACCGCGAGTATCCATAAACAAAAGATCACGATATCAACTCAAATAAGAAGTGCAATGTTGAAAGCTTGCCCCATGACGGCATGGCTGGGCTAATTCCCAACTTACAACTTGCAAGCATAACAACTCAACATAAGAGACCACAATGTCAAATTTTTAAGAACGGGAAAAATAAAGTGTGCCATCCGGTTCGTGAGAGCTTTACTGACCAATTTTCGCATAACACTGGTAAGAGTTTAATTTGAAGAGTAGATAAAAGCAAGTCAAATGTACTTTGAAATAGCAAATTGCTAACAGGTATGTATGGTGGACACGTTGGAACAACTTGGTTTTTTAGGAGTTGGATGCACGAGTAGAGCTCATACTCAGTACAAAACAAGGGCTAGCAAAAGACTGGGAGCGACCAACTAAGAGAGCAATAATGGCCATAATCATGCAGAGCGACAAAGCGACATTAAAAGAAGCATAAGATGGCATCAAAAGTCAAAAACTAAATGATCATAGAGGCTTATGGCAACTTTGTATGAGTCTAACATGTGTGAGCATGCGCCAAGTCAACCCAAATAAAGCATCAAGGAGAAAACCAAAATAATGCTTCCAAATAATTAAAACAACGCATGATTTTTTCAAAGGCTCATTAAGCAATCTCAGTTATTTGAGACAAGTCATGCTACAGCAAAACCACTAAGCATACTATCAAAAAGACATCAAGCAAGACATGCAAAAGCCTAGGCCGCAGTCTACACAAACTCCTTCTTGTACCACTTTTTTGCATAAAGCTTTTTCTCTTTTCCAACACCATTCAAACTTTTTATAAACACCTCTTTTGATGAAAACCAATATAGACCAGAGGCAAAAATACACCTTGATAAAAAGATATAACAAGATCTGAAGACAAATCAAGGAGAAAATCGAAAACTAAACGCAGTTCTAGAAAAAGAGAACACTCGTTGAAATTATAAGAATGAAAAACGGAGTGTTCTTGGCAAATGAAAAGCAAGGCAACTTCTCCAAAAGGAATTTGTTGGGGTCCAACCATTTATTGCAGAAAACTAAACTAAACTAAACTGAAAACTAAAAACAACTGACGCTCCAAGAAAAACGCATAATGCATGAAGCAATAAAAATATAGCGTATTGAAAGGTGACCTGATTTTTGCCGATGAAGAAGGGGTGCCTCGGGGGCATCCCCAAGCTTTGACGCTTGTACTTCTTGGATATTTCTTGGGGTGATGCATGGGAATCCCCAAGCTTGAGCTTTTGTCCATTCTTCAACTCATCTCATCACTCTCCGATCCCTACACTTGAAAACTTCCTTCATACAAAACTAAACACAAATCTATTAGCAACATTAGTGTAAGCATAACATAGAATCAACCCTTTTTGCTTCAGGTTTCAACTCAAAACCACCACATATAAAGCATATACTACTGTAGCAACTTCCCCAAAAGTTCAGTGATCAAAAGAACTCAAAAAGAAAGCGATAAAGCGGCAAACACAAATATTGGCAGAAATCTGTCAAAACAGAACAGCTGACAAAGGTCGAATTTTTAGAGGGTTTTATGTTGCTCAAATCAAAACGTGTTCAACTAATGAAAGTTTGGATATAACCTGGGTCATATGCACAAGAAATCTCAGGTCCAAAAGATAAACATAGAATTTTCACGAATTTTTACGGTGCAGCACCGAAAACAGTTTCAGGACAGCAACATCCCCAAATCTTACCTCACTGAAATTAAAGGCTTTTCTTGGCACAAAAACGAAATAAAAATAATAACGAGAGGTCATTACAGTAGTAATAACTTCCAAGACTCAAATAAAAGAAAAAGAACTGAATGTAAAACATTGGGTTATCTCCCAAGAGTGCTTTTCTTTAACGCCTTTGAGCTAGGCTCAGTAATTTGAGAAGATGCTCGCATAAGAAATATGAATGGAAGACAAAAAGAGCATCAATGAGAAAATATAAAACACATTTAAGTCTAACCCACTTCCTATGCATAGGAATCTTGTAAGAAAATAAATCAAAGAAGCACATAGTCACAAGTATGGGTAGATAAAACAAGAGCAACTTTGGAACTTTCAATATAAAGAGAGGTGTTTTAGTAACATGAGAATTCCAACAACCATATTTTCCTCTCTCATAATAATTTTCAGTAGCATCATGAACAAACTCAACAATATAAATATCACACTCATCCTCCTTTGTTAAGCATGGAGGGCTATCAAATAAGGTATTAGTTAAAGAGTTACTCTTATTGGGAGGTAGACATGGGTAGCTCCATTCTTCCTCCTCTTGATCATCACTCTCCTCCTCTTTTTCATCCAATGAGCTTCCAGTTTCAGCAATTTCTTCTTCCATAGACTCCTTCAAGGCATTAGTCTCTTTCATTGTAGAGCATCTATTAAGATATTTAAGAATATAGCCATTTTCTTCCTTGTAATTATCAAAGCAAAATGTAAGTATATCATAAACCTCATATTTATAAGGTGCATCATCAATATTTTCAAGCAAATAAGCAAGTTCGAATGCACCCTTCCAAGCAATAAATTCTTCAATTTGTTCCACATCATAAAAGTAATAATTTCCATTAATATAAGAAGATATGGTAACATCATCATTATACTCACATTGAAAAGGAAGGTGTTTATACCTCCTACAGCAACAAGATCTATCAAAGCAATAAGTAACATTATAAGTAGAGCACACATTTCTAGCAATGATATACAATCTATTGATTTGTTCCCATAAGTGTTTCCCTTTTTGTGACAAACGGTGTTCCTCATAATAATTTTGCTGCTCTTCCGTGAACCCACCTTGCAAAAAAGATTTAGTTTCAAAGAAACCACCCATTGATAGAAAGCATGATAAAGCAAGACAATAACAGACCAACAAAAATAACAACTATAAAAGGAACTAATTTTTTTGTATTTTTGATAAAACGATGCAAGTGAAAATAAAGTAAAAGCAAAACTTAAAACAAAGTAAAGGATGTGCGTGCGAAAACTCCCCTTGCAGAAGTCTTCTTCCTCCCCGGCAACGGCGCCAGAAAAACTTGTTGATGGCGCGGTGATGGTGTGTGTAATTAATGAAGTAAATGACCGGCCAGTTGGAAACCCCAAGAGCAAGGTGTGATGAATATAGCAGCAAGTTTTTCCCTCAGTAAGAAACTAAGGTAGTCAATCCAGTAGAAGGACAAAATACGACTGAAGGTGATGCCCACTAGCTGCGTGATGCTCTAACAAGGGCGCCGTTAATGATTACTTGTTAGCGCGTCTTCAACCAGTAGCAACGTGGAGCCTGCACACAACACAACCAAATACTTTGTTCCCAACTTACGATGAGGTTGTCAATCTCACTGGTTTGCTTGAAACAAAGGGTATGAGCGTATCGAGTGGAAAGCAATAGTAATATGCGAGTAAAGTAAACAGTGCGAGTAAAGTAAATAGGTGATAGCAATATAAAGGAAATAGGACCGGGGTCCACAGTTCACTAGTGGTGTCTCTCCATAAGATAAAATAATACATGTTGGGTAAACAAATTACAGTTGGGCAATTGATAGAATAAAGACAACGTGCATATGATGAGAGGATCACTATGAGATTTACTCTAGGCATTACAACAAGATACATAGACCGCCATCCAACTGCATCTATGACTAATAATCCACTTGTGGCGAATCAATCCGACAACTCCACAAGTATTAAGTTGTGAACAGCAGATAATTGCATTAAGCAAAGTGTGTAATGTAAACAAAGCATATGCCCTCGAGCATATGAATGTTGTTTTCCCCCTAGTAGCAACAGCACATCTACAACCTTAGAGGTTTCTGTCACTCCCCCAGATTAAATAGAGGCATGAACCCACTATCGAGCATAAATACCCCCTCTTGGAGTCACTAGCAACTACTTGGCCAAGATAGCTACTAAAAACGGAGAGCATGCAAGATCATAAACAACATAGAGATAACATAAGATAATATTTAGTACATCAACTCAAGCATAACACCAATATTCATCGGATCCCAACAAACACAACATGTAGAATTACATAACGGTGATCTCAATCATGTAAGGCAGCTCATGAGATCTAAACATGAAGCACATAGTGGAGAAGACAACCATCTAGCTACTGCTATGGACCCATAGTCCAAGGTAAACTACTCACTCATCGCTCCGGAGGCAAGCATGGCGATGAAGAAGACCTCCGGTGGCGATTCCCCTCTCTGGCAGGGTGCCAGGAAGAGCTTCTGGACCCTCCCGATCTTCGGGTCGATGGCGGTGGCGGATCGCGATGTGTTCTGGAAAAGTGATCGGGTACTTAGGTTTTTCCTGTCGGGGGGTCTTTATAGGCGAAGGGGCATCGTCAGGAGTGGACCGAGGCGGTCTCACACATAGGGGGCGCGGCCTACCCCTGGGCCATGCCGCCCTATTGTGTGGGCCCCTCGTGGTCCCACTTCGTCTCCTCTTCGGTTCTCTGGAAGCTTCGGTGAAATTCTGGGCGACTGGCTTTGGTTTCGTCCAATTCCGAGAATATTTCCGGTGTAACTTTTCTGAAACACAAAAACAGCAAAAAAACAGGGAACTGGCACTGTGGCGACTTGTTAATAGGTTAGTTCCAGAAAATGCATAAAAGTGCCACGAATTGTAACGAAACACTAAGCAAATGGTGTAAAAACAAGCATGGAGCATCAAAAATTATAGATACATTTGAGACGTATCAGTGCACACTTGTGCATACTGTAAACTTCCAGCAGCCGAAGCATATGGTACTGCTTTCATTTCATCCATCTCATATTGGTTCTTGGGGCATTGAAATTTCCCAAAACTGTCGCCCTTGACTATAGGAGTAGGTGTGGCATTACTCTTATGCATATTATACTTCTTTAGAACCTTTTCTAAATATGTCTTCTGCGATAGTCCTAAAACTCCATTTTTCCTGTCTTGGTGAATTTTTATGCCCAAAACATATGATGCTTCACCAAGATCTTTCATATCAAAATTTGATGACAAGAACTTCTTTGTTTCTCGTAGTAGACTAACATCACTGCTAGCAAGCAAGATATCATCTACATACAAGATTAGGAAAATATATTTCCCATTTTTAAACTTTGCATAAACATAGTTGTCCTCAACATTTTCTTTAAATCCAAATCTTTTAATTGTCTCATTAAACTTTAGATACCAATGTCTAGAGGCTTGCTTTAACCCATAAATGGATTTCTTTAGGTGGCATCCCATATCTTCTTTGCCTTCCATGATAAAACCCTTGGGTTGTATCATGTAGACCCTTTCTTCTAAATCCCCGTTTAGAAATGCCGTCTTTACATCCATCTGATGTAGCTCTAAATTAAAATATGCAACTAATGCCATTATGATTCTGAAGGAATTCTTACATGAGACTAGAGAAAATGTCTCATTGTTATTTACCCCTTCTCTTTTTGTAAATCCTTTTGCCACAAGTCGCGCTTTATACTTTTCTACATTCCCATTAGAGTCATAATTAGTTTTGTAGACCCATTTATAACCTACTGTTTTGGCACCTTTAGGAATTTCTTCTAAGTCCCAAACATCGTTTGAGCTCATCGATTTCATTTCATCTTCCATGGCCTCCGGCCACTTTGATGAGTGAAGGCTTCTCATGGCTTCTTCATATGAAGTGGGATCACCTTCCATATGAACTTTTTTTATTATAAACTTTATAATTAGTAGAAATAGCTGATTTTTTTAAACTATTTTAAACCTTCTAAGGGCCTCATTCTCTTACATATTATGTGCCTCAACTTCTGGCACATCTACTAAAGGTGGCTGCTGCAGCTCTCTTTCATGCTCAACAATGGGTTCAGTCCGCTCCTAACGGACAGGTTCCGGATCATCACTCATTGTTGTCATGGGTGGAGTTACAACAGGTGCTTGCACCGTAACTTCAGGGATTGTCGGTGCAGGTATAACAGGTAGTGAGAAAAATGGCACATGAATCATCGGATTAGGTGCACGCACCCTCTTCTCCTCAAGATCAATTTTCCGAGCTACCGTGCTCCCCCTCATCATTTCGTCCTCTAAGAAGACCGCATGTCTTGTTACTAAAAACTTTGTATACTTGTCTGGAGTGTAGAAACGATAACTTTTTGATCTATCATGATAGCCAATGAAGTGGCAACTGACTGTTTTGGTATCTAGCTTTGCAATATTTGGATTAAACACTTTGGCCTTAGCTGGGCTCCCCCACACCCTTAGGTGGTTTCGAGAGGGCACTCTGCCTGTCCACAACTCGTACAGTGTTTTGGGCACCAGCTTTCTTGGTACTCTATTGAGGATGTGAATGGCGGTTTTTAACGCCTCTATCCATAACCCCAATGGTAAGGTGGAGTAACTCATCATATTGTGCACCATATCCGTAAGTGTACGGTTACGCCTTTCAGCTACTCCATTTTGCTGAGGCTTGCCCAACATTGAATACTGGGCCACTATGCTAGTCTCCTGTAGGAACCTTGCAAAAGGTCCATGGACTTGGCCAAATGGAGTGTGCTTACCATAGTACTACCCACCATGATCAGATCTCACTATCTTTACTAGTCAGCAACCCGTGCATCCGCACGATCTAGATTTTGTTAAAAGCATATAAATAGTTATAAATTATATTAACTGTAATTGATAATAATTGAGATTTATAAATCTATAGACAACTTACCTGTTAGAGGATTAGTGTTACCTGACTTGAACAACAACTACATGATCATTGCATCTTTCTTTCTCACTGAGTAGATGCCCAATCAAGCATCGCCAACCTGAGCAACAACAACAAAATTTGGTCCTTATACGTCACACTAAAAAGCAACCTCTATGGCTAAATATTGATGGTGCTAGCTCCCACTACTTTGTTTAAATATAAGCATGCAGTAGGGTGCTTCTGTCTTGTCACGAAACAAATTAAGGCAAAAAAATAAAGCAACTTTTATGAAGAGTGCTCAGATCAATAATATTAAGCAAGCTACATAATAACGGAATGAGGTAATTTGCTTGTGTATAATCCATCGTCATAATGTCATAGAGAATTACTCAGCTTAAATATATTTATATATCAGCATACTGGTGTCTTCATTGACGAAGGAGTTGTTACTTTCATGAACTGATAAGGTATATGAAGAATCTATCTAGACAACAATACTTGCAAGTACTACTTAATATAAAAGGTTAACAGATCATGTATTAGGTTGAACTGGACAACTGGTACTTACTATGATTTTGTTATTCATTGTCGAGTTCCTCTGCTGGCTTGTCTTTTCCGTACCTTAATTTCTCCAAGATAGAAGATAGAAAATAAACTTCATTGTCACAAATAAGGCACCATAAAAAATTGTTTATTTGATACATACTGGTAGTATTATTTATACATAAATTTTACTAAATGACAAATGTTGTACTCGATGAGCACAGCGCTCGGCGATTCATAGTGTAAGGTTGATTAGTATAAAATGTACTCCCTCCGTTCTAAAATATAACATGTTTTAGCTTTATGAAGCAAATGTATTTAGGCATTTTTTAGTGTGTAGGTTCATTACTTTGTTTAAATATAAGCATGCAGCAGGGTGCTTCTGTCTTGTCACGAAACAAATTAAGGCAAAAAAATAAAGCAACTTTTATGAAGAGTGCTCAGATCGATAATATTAAGCAAGCTACATAATAACGGAATGAGGTAATTTGCTTGTGTATAATCCATCGTCATAATGTCATAGAGAATTACTCAGCTTAAATATATTTATATATCAGCATACTGGTGTCTTCATTGACGAAGGAGTTGTTACTTTCATGAACTGATAAGGTATATGAAGAATCTATCTAGACAACAATACTTGCAAGTACTACTTAATATAAAAGGTTAACAGATCATGTATTAGGTTGAACTGGACAACTGGTACTTACTATGATTTTGTTATTCATTGTCGAGTTCCTCTGCTGGCTTGTCTTTTCCGTACCTTAATTTCTCCAAGATAGAAGATAGAAAATAAACTTCATTGTCACAAATAAGGCACCATAAAAATTTTTTATTTGATACATTCTGGTAGTATTATTTATACATAAATTTTACTAAATGACAAATGTTGTACTCGATGAGCACAGCGCTCGGCGATTCATAGTGTAAGGTTGATTAGTATAAAATGTACTCCCTCCGTTCTAAAATATAACATGTTTTAGCTTTATGAAGCAAATGTATTTAGGCATTTTTTAGTGTGTAGGTTCATTTGAATATACACACTAAAAGATGTCTACATACATTTGTTTCACAAACCTAAAACATCTTATATTTTAAAACGGAGAGAGTATCATTCTGCACGTGCCTCACACACAACTTAACCATACATACTGCAGGCTAGATGTGTATATCTTGTCAGAGTTCAGAACGATATATAAAATTGGTGATCAATATATCTTATATACAACCACAATCAGATAAACTACGTGTGGGTAATCAGCAGAGCAAGCATAACTCTGCACAACAGTAATTGGATCGTGCAACTCAGCATCTATAACGCTATTGAATACTGACAAAATAAAGCTCTGTATAGACAGGATTCCAAATAAATTAATAGTGTGAGCTCATATATAGCTCATATATAGCAGGGAGAATGATACTCTGATTTTACATCAAATCATTATCCAGAAAGAGCCCTTAAAAGCAGGATTACCGATGCTGCAAGATTTTCCAAATCAAAGGACTCACAGACCTTTTCCGGATCAAAGGAGTACATGGACCTAATGAGAAATAGCAGCGCACCTGGCCAGTGCTACGGCGATTAGAGAGCGCTACGGCGGATGGCTGCGCGAGAGCAAACTCCGAGGTCATAGAATCAACTTATCAACTGGATGCAGGTATGGAGTCTCGCATGGCTTGCAGATTGGACCCGTTCCTGCCAGGTTGAGGAAGCAAAGCCGGAGAGACCTAGGACTGCACAACTCGCGTTATGCTATTCCACGTCAGATTCAGACTGCGAAGCCGGAGATACCTAGGAGTGGACGACTCGCGCGTATGCTATATCATCTAACGGTTCCAAATCGATTATTAAATAATAATCGAACGGACTAAACTTTTTAGTTTCTAGGATTAACGTGGAGGCTTCAATGGTGCCTCCAATTAGTAAATATAAGATTCTTTTGTCATGCTGATTTTCAACTTCAGCTTTGAATATCTTAAATTTATCCAATGCTTCAGACCTTTCTTTGATTGGATAAATATAACCATATCTGGAGTAATCATCTGTGAATGTTATGAATGAGTCATAGCCATCTACACTTTTTCACATGAAATGGTCCACAAATATCCGTGTGAATAATTTCTAGTGTCGATGTGCTTCGGTTTGCACCTTTTTTGATTTGCTTTACATATTTTCTTTTAATGCAATCTATGCATTGTTCTATGTCTGAGAACTCTAATGGAGGAATAATATCATTTTTAACTAGTCTTTCTATTCCCCCTTGAAATATGGCCCTAGCGACAGTGCCATAATTTTGATGAGTCATGAGTTCTCTTTCTTTTCTTTTGTTCTTTGTCCGACGCGGAAACATGCTCATTCACTTGACACACATAATAAACTTTTTCACGTAGGGATAAGAACTAAAGCTCATTGTGAAGCAAAGCAACACCCACATAAGCATTATTAAACCATATGGCACACTTCCCATGTCCAAAATAACATTCATAATGATCTTTGTCCAAACATGAAACACTAATCAAGTTTCAATGTAATGAAGAAACATATAAAACATCTCTAAGCAGAATCGTGAATCCATCAGCTAACTCCAAGGAGATGTTGCTAACAGCTTCAACGTCTGCTTGAACTCCATTTTCAACTTCAATGTGCCTTTCGCTTCTTTGCATAGTCCGCGTCGAATGGAATCCATGTAAAGAATTTGCAACATGAGCAGTTGCATCTGAGTCAAATCGACCAAGTAGATTTCGAAAATTGTGTATACAAGGATTCATTTACAAACGAAATAGTGTTGTTACCTTTCTTTGCCATTATATACTTTAGCCAGTCAGGGCAATCTTTCTTGTAATGCCCTGCCTTCTTATAGTGGAGACATGTATCTTTGTCCACTGAAAATTGCCTTTGCTGATGTTGATGATGAAAGGGAGCTTTTCCATGTGGCTTTGAAGGAGAACTTTGGTTACTTTGATTGTAGTTCCTTTTCTTGTTATCCTTCACATAGTTTATAGAACCACCATTTGAGGATTTAAGTCTATCCTCTTGTTGCACACATATGGCTCTTGTCTTTTCAATGTCCCATTTTTTAGGCGACATGTTGTAGTTGATAATGAAGGTGTCAAACTATTTCAGTAGTGAAGCCATAACCAGGTGAACAAGGAGTGCAGGCTTGAGCTCAAAATCAGCATCAATGGCTTAAGCTTAGCTGCCATGTTGCTCATCCTGAGGATATGCTCCCTTATGCTATGTCCACCCCCAGTGTACTTTCCTGTCACCAGCTATTTTAGCAGCTAGGTAGCATATATCTTTGAAGAACCAGTGAACTAGCTCTTTATCTTTTCAAGAAGCTCTCCTACGGAAGCACACTTTGCAATTGAGCCCACAATAGCGTTCTCAATTGTGTTCTTTATGAAAGCCATGCACTTTTTTTGGCATTAACCCAATTTTGGTTCTCGAGGACATATGCCAGCTCCACTAGAGCATGATCCTTCTTCTTTTTGTCCCAAGCAGCATCATCATCTTTTGCATCTCTGACTAGCTCTGTTGTCTTGACTGGCTGTGGAGTCTCCACAACCCAGTCCACCTCAGCACAAACAAATGCGAAGTCAACCTTCTTTCTCCATTCAGTGTAGTTGTCGCCTCTGAGGGTTGGAACATCCTTGATGCAGCTCATCAAGTAGTACCCTCCTGAAAACCACAATGAAGTGAGATCATAACAACAATTGCATGCATTAATCCAATGTTTGTCAAAATTAAGACATACAACTGTTTATGCAATTAAATCTATATCACCGTTGGACAGAAAATAGAAATAAAAGCATATATAACAATGACAAATCATGATTATGTTATTAACAATGTTGGTCATAAAATAATAGAATTCGTAATCACTTTAGCATGCTCTAAAAAAATTAATTATCACTTTAGTTCCTTTTTAAATTTAAAGAGCATCTTTTAACAATTTGCAGCCGAAAATATGAATAAAAGTTTCATAAACTTTATACTTTTTAGAAGCTTAACTTTATACTTCTCTATTTCCTAAAACAAACATCCCGTTGGTTCAGTTTGAATAGGAGGAAACTGGGCAAAATTCGTTAAAATAACTTATAAAAATGCCAAAACTGTGCATAAAATGCTTATGTTAAAATATAAAAAAGTAAAACTGTGCCTAACTGGCCCACAATCTACTTTACTGTAGCATACCCGACGACCTGGGTGTGGCAGATAACCTCGGCCCACGGCCTTCTCTGCGGCTCAGCCAATGAGAGGCCGGCCCGGCGCCGCTCGCACCGAGACAGGAGGGCAAGTGGGGGAAAGGCTCGGCTCACCGCGGGAGCGCCGGCCGCGGGCCCTGGTCTGGTCGCCGACGGAGCGCCGTCGCTGGCGCTCGGTTTCTCGTATAGAGGCAAGGGACAGAGGAGAGACAGAGGCGACTGAATGGGGCTAGGGTTTGAGCGGGCGACGGGCGCGGCCGGTTTTGTTCTTGCAAGGAGAGCGGACAGCCCTCCGATCAATCAGACGACCACGATCGATCGGATGGCTGTCCGCTCTCCTCGGGGGAACAAAACCGGCCGCGCCCGTCGCCTGCTCAAACCCTAGCCCCATTCAGTCTCCTATGTCTCTCCTCTGTCCCTCGCCTATGTACGAGAAACCGAGCACCAGCGATGGTCCCCCGCCGGCGACCAGACCAGCGCTCCCATGGCGAACCGAGCCTTTCTCCCACCTTCCCCTCATGTCTCTCCTCTTCCCCAGCCAGCTGAGATGCAGAGAAGCCGGAGCACCCGCTCGGTGCGGTAACACGGAGGAGAACTAGTGCCCCCTCTGGCCCTGTTGCCGGCATGCGCAAGCACCTCGAGGGTGAACGCGCCATTGTCAACCGGCTCAGTGGCGGCACCCTTTGCCTCGGTAGGGGTTGATGTTCTTCTTCCCGATGCCTCGGCTTGCCGATGCGAATCGAGATCAAGAGGAACGACGCGGCCTTGCAGCGGCGTATCTTTGTCGGGGAGCCCAAGGCCCTTCTCCGGTAAGGCTCTGTTCTTTTGCCCTCACCCTCTTGTCTTTTATTAGGGTTAGGGTTCCACGGGTGGGGATGCTTTCTACCGAAAAAGATCTAGAACCTAGTGGCTCTGATACCATTGTTAGTTTGCTTTAGGATGCCTCTAGGTAGATCTGATTGGTAGCACTATTTGTGGTTGATCTAACTCATTGAGAGAGAGAGAGACAGGGAGAGAGGAGAGTGAGTAGAGTACCTTCTCATGTGCTTGACAAGCTCGAGCTGGAGGCTTGGCGGAGGGCTACGGCGAGAGCGTCAGTGACGACGGTGGTGCTTCCCGGCGCTAGTCGCTAACCCTAGATCAGCCAGGGTGTGTCAGTGGGGTGTGCGGCAACGCTGTGAACCTCGTACTGCGTATCGCCGGCCCCCACCCTTTATATATAGCGCTGCTACAGGGATCCTCCAATCAGAGTTCGGTTGGGCGCCCCCGATCAGGACGCAGATCAAGAGATCCAATCGGCCGTTGGGCTCGATCAGAATTGAGATCAATCTAACAGTATGCTCACCGTTGGAAACTTGGACGTCTATGGAAAACCAAGATGATCCATTTCCTTCCGTTCGACCGAGAGCAATGACTGCAGACACATCCGGTTTCCAGGATCTATTTATGAGTACCGCGCCTACGCATTTCCTGGATCTCAGACAGACTGTGCAACCACAGATACACACTACACGTATTCAATTTTCTACCAATTTGATCGACCAATGCGATTGCAAACACAGAGCTGCTAGCAGTGCAGAGGCCCGGGAGCTTGCATAATAAATTTATAATCCCGTGATCGATCGATCCAGAGTCGCTGGCCCAACGTCTGGTGGATCAATACGTAGCAGCTTGCGCTGTGGCGCATGCATGGCACCCACCCCCGTGGCTCGGTCGCGCTACTGTATGTAAACTGTAGTACTGTACGTAGCAGCAGCTGCTCGTCGAAGTGACAACACCGTAGTCGAGCTGCACAGAGAAAAGGCTATTTGTTTCCCTATCCGGAATGCTCCGCCGCGCGCTTTCGGTCCGGTGGCGCGTCGTGGCCTCCCCTGACCGGAGAGGAGAGCGCGCACTCTAGCGCGACGTGCCCGCCGATGTGGCAAACACGACGATGTGGCCAACAAGTGCGAGTGCATGCATGCCAAGCGCCCTAGACCGACAGCTCCGCGACAAGGGCCGAGCTAGCTACTACGTCTAGCTAGCTAGGCACTTCACTGACGGGTGACGGCACGACCGGCACCGGCCGGGGTGGATGTGAACGTTTTAACCTTTTTGATTGATTGACTGCGCGTGCTTGCATCATGCACGGGCGGCGCCGGTGCGAAAAGCCTGAAATGACGGAGCAGGGGCAGGTCCTCCGCAGGCCGTACCCTGTCCCTGTCCCTGCCACGCTCCAGGAAAATCGTTGAACCTCGTGAAGAAATTTCGTCGCCAACAACTTGGCGAGTAGCGGATTACCTTTGGGCGATCGACCTTCTGCTGCTGCAAGTATGTTAAAGCATCCGAGCAAATACGGGATCTCAGCTTCGCAAGGAAAAGAAAAGCACTATTACACTAGTACAGCAAAGAAATGCTAAGAGCATCTCTAGTGGATGGTGTAAATTTGGACGTGTATATCTCTATATACACGTCTATATACATCTTGCTAAATTTACACGTTTTCAGTTTTTCAGTGGAACGTGTAAATTAGGACGTGTATATTCCAACGGCTATATTTTCAAACGGCTATATTTTCAACGGCTATATTTTCAAACGGCTATATTTCCAACGGCTATATTTTCAACGGCTATATTTCTGATCTATATAAACCACCGCTACCACTTCTCTTTCAGCACACTTCTAGCTGTGACTTCTCTTCTCACCTAGATTTCTCTATCGTCTTTCACGCAACACAATGAACACATCCACTTGGGACATGAGTTCTTCGTCATCTTCATCAGGCGACGATGAACTCATACTTGCAGCATTCAGGTTGATAGGGTTGGTTGCTCTCCAATTGGGCTATCAGGTTGTGTTTGTGTGTAACCAAAACCCACGGTGTCAAAAAAGTTTTCATCAGTATCCATCTGCAAACAATCAACAAATGCACACAGGAATTAAGCAAATGGCATATGTCAAACAATATACACCGAAATTATCCACAGATGCACACAGGAATTTATCACAGAAATTAAGCCCAGAAATTATCCATCTCAAACATCCCAGGAATTAAGCCCAGGAATTAAGCTCCAGGGAACCGGCGTGGCGCGGAGCTGGACAACATCAAGCTCCAGGAATCGGCCGGCGCATCCCAGCCAGCCAGTCCGCCTGCACCGCCGCCTCCCATCCTAGCCAGCACCGCCGCCCCCCTCCCTAGCCAGCACCGCCGCCCCCCATCCCAGCCTTCACCACCGCCCCCCATCCCAGCCCCGCCACCGCCCCCCATGCAAGCCCCACCGCCCCCCTCCCTAGCCAGCATCGCTGCCCCCCTCCCAGCCAGCACCGCCGCCCCCCATCCCAGCCTGCACCACCGCCCCCCATCCCAGCCTGCACCACCGCCCCCCATCCCAGCCCCGCCGCCGCCCCCCATGCAAGCGCCGTCGACCCCCATCCAAGCTGCTCTGCTCCCGCTCGAGGAAAAGAGACAAGAAATTTACCTCTTGGACGGCTGGCAGAGCTCCTCCGATGCTGCCTCCGGGCGGGCTGCGGGAGGACGATTTCCACGACGACCTCCTCCGATCCGGTCTCCAGGGCGAGCACACGAGCGTGGCTCGGTCGTGTTTATTTCCACGCCTCGTACCGTCGTGGATAGGGCGTGGATGTTTACACGCCCTTTTACATGAGCCACTGGGAGTAATTTTTTGGTGTCCAGGGTGTATATTTGCTATACACCACCATATAGATGATCCACTAGAGATGCTCTAAGCCGACGGCCAGAAGAAGCTGTAGGGCTAGGCCCAAAAGGCCGACGGCCAGAAGAAGCTGTAGGGCTAGGCCCAATAGGCTGCCGGCTTAGCCTAACCTGACGTCAGCCATTGGGTTAGGTGTCGTCGGCATATGCAAGCATCAGCTCAAATACCGTCGGTTTAGGCTATGTCGTCAGGATAGGCTATACCGTCGGCGTAGGTGATTTTGGATTTCTTAAAAAAATCAATTTTTTTCTTTGAATTTTTTGATATCCCTCTAATGACACTGAAATAATGATTTTCTGGTCGGTCATCCATCTCAGATTGGGACAAGCCAAGCACGCTTAACTCCTAAGTTCTATTTGAATAAACTATCCCTATGCTACTAAGTCCTTATTAATATTAGTATCATATCAATTCTCTTAAGCCATGTGTGTATATATGATTGTGTGTAAGTATGTGTATGTATTTTTCTATGTATGTGTGTGTAGGTATGTATGCATATGTGTAAATGGTTTGCCAACATTTTAAAAAAATTAAAAATTTTGAAATTAAAAAATCAAAAAATAATAAAATTCAAGAAAATTATTTTTTTAGAAAAAAACAAAAAAAAATTATTGGATCCACAACACGTCATTTTTAAACTAAATTTTGACTGTTAAAGCGGGATTCCGCACCGTTTGGCCGAGAGCGGGAGTTGTCGTGCATTGTCATTTCATACGGGTCCTAAATCGGGCGTAACAAATTCAATTTTTTTTTGAAAAATGCGAGACTTTCGCGTCACGCAATGTTATGTCACCTAGATATGAGAAAAAATTCAAACATTAATAAAACAATTTACTATAAAATCCCTTCATAGATTTGACCTACTACGTTCAAGGTTGCATTGTTTTTAGATCAAATGAGCTAGGTTTGAAGTTGATAATGTCATAGTTTGTCGGAACAATGCCATATCAGACACGCGTGTGGCCCTTGGGATGGTGCGCAATCCCAAAGAGGCTGATTTACATTTTGTCCTGCGAAAAGTGCGTTTTCCATTTTCGGAGTGCCAAAATCGGGTTTTTTGGAAGCAGCTACCGAAACGGCAAATGGAAAGCTGGGCACAACACCCCACATAAATAATAGACTAACCGGGATACACATATCAGCTCTCGTTTCATCGCGCAAACCTTCAGAGGTACCTTTTGAGTTTTGCGCAAGCTCCTGCCGATTTCGCTGGAAGCGGTCCCCCAATCGGGCATAACTAATTCAAAAAAATGAAAAAAAAATGCAAGACCTTTGCGTGAAGTCATTAAATATGACCTATTTGCAATTAAAAAATTCTCATGTATGCATTCATATTGGCTTTTTGCTAGCTACAGTTCAAATAACCGCAATTTTGGCACTCTGAATGCAAAAAAGTTATAATTTGTCGAGCGAAAACCTTAAACTCGGGGTCAAAATATATGTACATACTAACCTATATGTGTGTGACAAAAATTAGCTCAATCAGAGAAGAGTTAGTATGTTGAAAGCCATACCCTAGCTTAACCCCGTTAACCCTAACCCCATAACCCCGCCGAGGTCAAAATTGCCGAATTCCAAGTTTGATATTTTTCTGTTAAAAGGGGTGACGTAAGATGACACTACACGAAGGTCTTGCGGTGTTCTATTTTTTGAATTAGTTATGATTTTCATAGACCCCTAGAAAATAACCATAGCTCAAAATCAAAAGGGCACATAAAGTTTTTTTGCAAAATATATCTAAATTCAAGTTTCTTAGTTTTCCTAACAACTAGATCGGGTAACATAACTACATATCAAAGGATTTTTTTTGGATTCTTTACCATTTGCTTTTATTTTTTGCAAAACTGAAAAGGTAATCAAAAAAATACCTAAGCCGGCAGCTTTGCCGTCGGGTTAGGTCCCCAAAAAAAGCTACATCAACGGCATACCTAAGCTGATGGCTGGGTTTCGGCCACGCCCGATCATCCGAGCATTCGGGAAAAAACGTCACATTGTACTACTATTTGTCGTCGTGGTGAACGAGCATATGCCATGGGATGGCTTAAGTTGGGGCCGAACGTACACTGGTGGATCCGGAGGAGGGAAGGCGCGGTAGAGACCGCGCACAGAACACACTGCTAACACACCGAGCTACCCAGGTTCGGGGCCCTCGTGAGGAGGTAACACCCCTACTCCTGCATGTCTGATCTATATGAGCTGCACATGAGAGCTACAATGGTGCTCCTTGAGCTGTTCATCTTGCCTATCTAAGGCTGCACTGGGCAGGAGCTAAAGAGCTAGTGCTACTGAGAAGGGAGAGCTCCCATGGAGCGAGAGAGAATGAGCCTCCTCTGGAGGCTGGGGTGATCGTTCCCCCTGGTGCCCCTTATATAGGGAGCCCAGGGGACAAGGGATGCCCCACATAACACTATGCATACACTGTAGCTGAGCTGACTACTGGGGTCTTGCCAGCACTGTAGCCTGCATCAGCATGGTACCGTCCTCGGTACCGTGCACTGCGTCATGGTCATGGGCTTGTCCCATCGATGTCTGTCCTTGGAGTCCGTTCCTTCATCTTCTAGATGCTGTCTTCTGGATCTCCTTGTCATCAGTCTTATCCTCGATAAGACTGACCGAAAGGCATACCGGTCTGAGCTAAGGGCGTCCCAAGACCAGTATACGATGATGAAGAACGACGTAGGAGCGGATATGCCGGCCTGAAGGTGATCGAGCTAGGTGCTGAACGCTGGGCGCTGGAGATGGTTGCGCGGGTGCCTCGGTCTGGTGTCTCGGCCAGGGACGATCCCGCCTGGATCGATCCCTGCGCCAGGGACCTCGTCTTGATCCGACCTGGGGATGATTCGGTTGATGGCGCTGGAGTCCCGGCCTGGGGGCGCGCTTGGCATCGCTGGTGTCGAGGGAGTGCCGGCCTGGGAGCGATCCAGCTGGCTGCTTGGCGCTTGAGTCCTGGCCTGGGAGCCTTGCCCCGTCGGCGGCCTGGGGCCAAACTGACCGAGGGAATGCCGGCCTGGAGAGGCGGCCCGGCCTGCTGGAGCGAAGTGTCGGCCCAGCCGGAGTGGCGGTATTAGCCCAGCCGGGGTCTGAAGAAGCCGGCCCAGCCGGGGGCTTGAGGAAGGCGCCGGCCCAGTCGGCTGGAGATGCTCTAGCCTAGCCGGGTACGATGCTCCGGCCCAGCCGGATTAACTCTGGCCTGCCCCGCTATATGCCGGCCTGGGCCCTTGTATGCCGGCCCAGCTGCGCTATATGCCGGCCTGGGCTTGGTTAATCCGGCCTGGGCAGCTATAATCCGGCCCAACCTTGCTGTAAACTTGCTTTTTAATATTCCTGCTCATAGAACTTGTCATACAATATGTATATTAGTCATAATAAAGTGGTACTTTTGTATACCCGTGGTTATATCCTCGACATTAGCCCCCGAGGCTGTGGGGGACTCGCAGAGTCGCGCACAGGCTTCAACAAGAATATACCAAAGTCCCAAACTCACATACTCACAAAACTGATATGCTGGCCTGCACAGACCAAATTAACCTCATGCCACCATAGGCAATGTCTTTTGATATGAACTCATATACCTAATATGCTAGCCTTCGTGGGCTATCTCAGAATACTATTGTGCTTTCTTTGGCTATATCGACACTTTGCCTCTTGGGCTATGTCTCATCGACATCGTCTGCTTCGACAATGCCAAAATACTGTTTTGCCTTCTTTGGCCATATCGATACTTTGCCTCTTGAGCTATTTGCCTCTTGGGCTACTCTGCCTCTTGGGCTTGCCCCTTGGGCTACTCTACCTCTTGGGCTACTTTGCCTCTTGGGCTTGCCTCTTGGGTTACTTTGCCTCTTGGGCTGCTTTGCCTCTTGGGCTGCTTTGCCTCTTGGGCTGCTTTGCCTCTTGGGCTGCTTTGCCTCTTGGGCTATTTCAACATGCTGCCAGTTGGGCCATGTCTCATCGACATTGTCTGCTTTGACAATACCGGTATACTGATATGCCTCTTGGGCTGTGCCATTACTGGGCACTTGTTAGTATGCAAAAATGATAAGTTATGTTAATATGCCAAACCGGGATACTCTGTGAAATCGGATATGATGAGAGATATGTTATTTGTTAGCTTTGAGATCGCTGTCTCGATATATTACTGAGCCAGAATTGGTGATAACTGAAGGGATTATAGAATGTTGTGATATGCTGGCATGCCGAAATAAACGGCGATATGAGTTATTGACTATTGCCTTGATATGCTGGCGAACCGAAATAAAAGGTGATTGGGGATTTTGGTTGATGCCATGATATGCCGGCATACTGAAATTTTGCTCATGCCATGATACGTCGGCATACTGAAATACATGTGACTCAAGATATAACTTAATAGCCTGATGTGCTAACAAATTGAAATACCTGAGACCTGAGATATAAACTGAAGCCATGGTGGTATAATAGTAATTTTCTTCTCTGTAACAGCAATATGGAGAGTCATAGCCGGATAATAGATATATTTATAATGAGATGTCCAAGCTGTTCTGTAGTCATACTAAAAGACATAGCAATGGTCATAGCATTTGGTATATTGCAATCTAACATATGGAATTTGGCATATAGCCCATAGCATTCGGCATATAGCAATGACATTTAACACATAGCATATGAGATAAAGCATTTGGCATACTGATGACCCACAAGTATAGGGAATCGCAACAGTCTTCGAGGGAAGTAAAACCCAAATTTATTGATTCGATACAAGGGGAGCCAAAGAATATATGTAAGCCTTAACAGATGAGTTGTCAATTCAGCTGCACCTGGAAACAGTCTTGCTCGCAGTGGTTTATCAGTAGCAACAGTTTTATAGTGGTGATAGTAGTGAAACAGTAGCAGCAGTAGTAAAATAGCAGCAGTAATAGCAGCGATAGTAAACAGTAGGAACAAATACTGTAGGCATAGGGATGGATGTATGGGCGTTGCATGGATAAGATAATTCATGAAATCAATGAGACATGGGCATTGCAGATAAATAATGATAAAGCATCCTAGTACAAACAATCATAGACATGTGTTCCGTATATAGTCGTACGTGCTCACAAGGAGAAACTTACACAACATCTTTTGTCCTACCAGCCTGTTGCAGCAGGGCCTCAAGGGAAACTACTGGTAATTAAGATACTCCTTTTAATAAAGTACCGGAGCAAAGCATTAGCACTCGGTGAACACATGTGATCCTCACATCATAGCCATCCCCTCCGGTTATCCCAACTAGTCGCTAACCCGTGCATCCGCACGGTTGATATTTATCTCTTAATATTTCATTACTTTACAAATGTGCTAATTTCTGTCTTCGAATTTGGTGGGGACATTTTAAATCGAATAATGTATTAAAATAATACAAATTATAATTTAAAAATGGCAGGAAAAGAAGTGCTTGAATATGTAAGTGTCAAAACAAAAATAGTCCTAAAACCATTTTTAATTCTACATGTATAGCATTCATAGGTCCTACCCAAGAAAGTAGAATAGTATATCTATCTTAATTTATAAATTTTTAAAAATAAATTACCAATCATGTCCAATTATGTTTTGTATGCTCATCAATCTATCACCGTCTAAGTATGTAATTTCACATCTAGTTTAAAATATGGGAATAAAATAAAAATGTGCTTGAGTATGTAAATGTGAAAACACAAATATTCATAATAAACATTTTAATTCTGCATGTATATCTTACATGGAATCACTCATCCTGTTAACATAACTTTTTCCGTCGAATTTGAAAAGCTCGTGGGCTCAAAATAGTTTCTTGTCACATTGTTAACGAAAGAAATTTTTTTGTATAGTTTAATAATACGTGCTATATTTCCATATCAAATTTTTGTACTTCCATGGTTACTATATTTGTATATATATCGATGAAAATACTCTAGTGTCATTTGGAATAATGAAATCTGAGAAATTCTTCATTTGTCATCATGACTATTCATTGTAATTTAAATGATGGTACATACACACAACAGTGTTTGGTACTAACCGGGACATTTCTTATCCTGATCTATTAATTAAGAAAAAAATAAATCCCTATAGAAAACTGGGTAAAAACCGGTACAATAAAATCACTCGCGAACTATTATGAGGTTCATGTATTTTGACCATATGTTTTGGTACATATATTTCGAGGTTTCTGTATTTTGACCTCGTCCGTGTTAGTCCAGGCTGCCTCTAAGACGGGCATACTTCTATCTCTTCAGTCTATATAAGTGTGCTAAACAAATTTTCAGTACTAAGTTTGCTTGTCTAGGCTTAGTTTAAAACTTAAATAAATTTCTTTCAACAAAATACGTATTTATAAAAATAATTACATGAAATATGTATTATAATAGGCTTTTGCTTCAGTGCCTTCCCCCTTCTTAATTTTAACCCAAACCCGAACACATTAAGGGATGAGATGTCTCCGTAACCCTTCGTAATTAGGTTATGAAGAGGTACAGAACAATCTTAGCCCTTGATGTGTTGAAGTTTCGGTTGAGTTTAGGCAAGAGGGGCGCACTGAAGCAAACCTCATTATAATATAGTTGAATGATACTTTCCATATGGTATATAAGCATGTAGACTACTTAAATTAGAAGTACCAACAAATTAACTGCACCTTGGTTCAATGCATCGATAGAATCTGGTTCGTACTTAGGAAAATACTGTATGCATGTCTAAAGAAAACTGGATTCAGATCTCTCGTGTGGCAGTAAAAATATTGAAAATATCAACAATACCTGAAAACAAAATTAACTTATATCTGACATGCCAAAATACCTGATTGAAACCTGAAGTGCGCGCTAGTACAATCTCATTTCCTTTTCTGCCTGCATGACTGATCGATGCCGGTGCATATCCCTGGTGATTAATCATGCGGCCAAACTAAGTAATCTACTGTAGCAACTTTTGCAGTAATTGAAGGAACGGAGATGTGTACGTGTGACAGTAGCAGTACCTAGCGGGCTTCTCTCGCCATGGTTGTGATCGATGAACCGCGCCGGTGATTTCAGCTGATGGTGGCATTCGCAGATCTAGCATGACACATATGCGGCGAGCGGCATAGAGGAACCTATAGCTTAGCTTGGAGCAGAAGCAGAGACAGAGACCATTGAGCGTACGATCCACGGAAATTGGAAACGGTGCATTTTTTTATCGATCGGATCGAGGAGCCAACCGTCCATCTAACGGTGCTAATTGTATTGTTAAACATGATCGGATGGTTTATGTTGGTTATCTCTAGGATTAACGTGGGAGCTCCTTTGGTGCCTCCAATTAGTAAATATAAGATTTCTGTCACTTTGGAGCCTCGGGTTCCGGACAACAATATGTGTATACAACTTGTAGGTAAGACCATAAACAACAAGTATCATCATAGAAATAATAACATGTTCAGATATGAAATCATGGCACTCGGGCCCAAAGTGACAAGCATTAAGCACAACAAGTTGCAACAAAGTCATAAGCACTAATAAAGATACTAGGCACTATGCCCTAACAATCTCATATCAAATTACATGAACAATCTCATCCAATCCCTTCCATCCCCTCACCTACAGCGGGGGAATTACTCACACATGGATGGGGGAGTCATGGATGGTCGATGGAGTGACGTCGGTGATGATGGTGATGAAGATCTCCTCCAAATCCCCGTCCCGGCAGGGTGCCAGAACGGAGTTTCTGGTTCCAAATCGCGGTTTTTGATGGCGGCGGCGTAGCGGAAGTCTATCTGGGAAAAATGCACTCTCCCCGATGTTTTCAGGTAAAGAGGTATTTGTAGGCGGAAGGAGGGGTCGAGGCGACGGCCGAGCCGCCCTCACACCAGGTGGGCACGGCCAGGGCTGGGCCGCGCCCCCTGTGTGTGTGGAGGCCTCGTGCCTCCACTCCGTCTCATCTTCTGGCTCCGTGGGTCTTCTGGTGAAATAGGATTTTTGATGATTTTTCCCGAATTTTTACTGAAAGTTGGATTTCTGCACAAAAACGAGACACCAGAGCAATTCTGCTGAAAACAGCGTTAGTCCGTGTTAGTTGTATTCAAAACACACAAATTAGGGGAGAAACAATAGCAAAAGTGTTCGGGAAAGTAGATACGTTTTGGACGTATCAACTCCCCCCAAGCTTAGCTATTTGCTTATCCTCAAGCAATTCAGTTAACAACTGAGAGCGATAAAAGAAACTTTCACGAACACATTTGCTTCATATGATGTATATATACTAACTATGTGATCAAGTACTCAGGCAATTCATAATAAGGAATATGCAACTAATGTCACCTCATAGTCAAGCAAGCTATGAAAGAGTGCCAATGCACTAATAATAAGTAACATGTACATAAGAAACTACAAGATTGTAATATGCATAAATGATATGAAAGAGTGGTATCCAGCTTGCCTTTATTTGTGGAGCAAAACATAAATGCTGAGGCACCTCTGAAGTCCAAAGGAAGACTAGAAGTAAAAATATCAAAGATACAAGCATCAAAGTTATACCACAATTAACCGTGTTCTGGGACAAGCACATTACACTAAGAATAACAGCTATGCTCTCAAGAAATGCTTTAAAGTTAGAAGATGAAGACTCAACATAAAAGTAAACGAATGGCCCTTCGCAGAGGGAAGCAGGGATTTAACATGTGCTAGAGCTTTTCATTTGTAAAACAGAGATAAAAATTTATTTTGAGAGGTGGTTGTTTCATGTCAACGACTGGCAATGGGGACTTGCTATCTTCCATAATAAACAAGTGAGAGCGGTTCCGAGTTCTTTGAAATTTTGGCACATTGGTGCTCTTTTATAAAGCTTTGGCACTCCTCCCCACCTTTTTTCCTTTCTCAAACCATGGCTAACCGATTCCATCGGGTGCCCACCAACTTTCACATTCCATGGAGGAGTGCCTTTTTTTCTTTCTTTTTAGAATTAGATTATAATGGTCTGACCAGCTCTCATGCAAAATTAATGACGAGCAGATGAAGTTGCCTAGTCGAGGGGTACTTAATTTAATATGGAAGATAGCAATTCCGACCACTACGTCCCCATGAGCTAAAAATAGTGGCACAAAATGAGAAGTAGTTGAAAGTTTTGAAAGGTAGCACATGAAAATTTACTTGGAATGGCTTACAAATACCATGCATAGGAATTTATAGTGGACTCTTTGATAGACTTGGTTTTTGGTAATTGGATGCATGAGTAGAGCTCATACTCAGTACAAGTGAAGGCTAGCAAAAGACTGGGAAGCGACAATCGAGAGAGCAATAACTGTCATAATCATGCTTGCGACAAAACAAAATTAATATAGGCATAAAAATGATACAAGAACTCTGAGGCAAAGTAAATCATCGAGGCTTAATTGACTTTTTGTTCAGTCATATGCATGCTTGAGCATGTGCCAAGTCGATTCAAATGAAGCTTTCAGAGGTGGATACCACAATAACATACCATATTATGAATAGAACAATGCATGCAAGCGACTACATGACATGCTACAAACTATTAGTAAATTGAAACTAATTATATGAAAGCAAAAACTACAAAGCATCCATTAGATAACATATACCTGACATGAACCGACTAAGCATGTCCACATAGATGAGTATATATACAAAAATGAAAACAAATAGAGTTCATACCAGCCTCTTACCACATCTCGGGTTGTCATATATCGTCATTATTGCTTTTTCACTTGTGTGGCTTGAATAATATAAAGTGAATACCAAGCTCCAATGGAGTAACGAGAGACTGAACCCTGCAATAAACTTTACAAAACCGAAGAAGAGCAACAAATATTTTTGGGTTTTCGATTTTTGAAACAAGAACGAAAGGAAAACGCAAACAAAGCAAAATATTTTTGGATTTTTGAAATAGCAAACCGAAAATAGCAAACTAAAAAGGCAAACAAAGAGAAATAATGGAAATATTTTTGGTCTTTTTATGTTTTGGAAAGGTGGAAATAAGAACAAGAACAATAAAGAAGGCGAAACATGGATATACATAGGACCGACAAAATATGATATGTAGATGAGTGAATTGTCGGCGTACCTCCCTGATACGTCTCAAACGTATCTATAATTTTTGATGCTCCATGCTTGTTTTTACACCATTTGCCTATTGTTTCGTTACACTTAGTGGCACTTTTATGCATTTTCCGGAACTAACCTATTAACAAGCGCCACAGTGCCAGTTTCCTGTTTTCTGCTGTTTTTGTGTTTCAGAAGTGATACACAGGAAATATTCTCGGAATTGGACGAAACAAGTTCCTGAAGTCTTATTTTACCCGGAAGCTTCCAGAGATCCGAAGGGGAGTAGGAGGTGGGCCAGAGGGGCCCCACACACACAGGTGGCGCGGCCAGGCCCCTGGCCGCGCCAGCCATGTGTGAGGAGGCCCTGGCCCTCCTCTGACATCGCCCCTTCGCCTATATAAAGCCTCGGGACGGAAAACCCTAGGGGAGTCGGCAATTTTCCAGAAGCAGTTCCGCAGCTCCGCCGCCATCGCCGACGAATTTCGGGGGACAGAAGTCTCTGTTCCGGCACCCTGCCGGGACGGGGAAGTGCCCCCGGAGCCATCTCCATCGGTCTCCATCGCCGTCTCCGCTGTCTCCATCGACCTCACCGCCATCTCCATCAACCTTGCTGTCTCCTATGATGAGGAGGGAGTAGTTCATCCCCGGGGCTGAGGGCTCTACCGGTAGCTATGTGGTTCACCTCTCTCTCCCATGATATGATCTTTATGTGATCGTGAGCTTTGTATCATGTTGAACAAGTACATGTTATTATTCAGATATTTTGTGTACTCTAGTGATGTTATTAAAGTAATCTATTCCTCCTGCTATGGTGTAACGTGACAGTGCGTGCATCATGGTGGTACTTGGTTTAGGCTATGATTGTGATCTCTTGTGGATTATGAGAATAATTATTGCTATGATAGTTTGAGTGATCTATTCCTCCTTTCATGGTGTAATGTTGACAGTGTGTGCACCGTGTTAGTACTTGGTTTAAGTTGCAATGATTTCTATCTTGAATTGTGATTTGATTTGGATATCTCTATGAGTGGTGTTTGTCAAGTACTTGATGAACTTTAAGGGGTTCTTCTGTAGCCACTACACAATGATTAGTGTTATTCAATAGGAGAGTAATTCAGAGTGCCTTAGCAAAGAGAAGTTACTTGTTCAGTCATGTTATATTGTTGGGAGTGTGTCCACTAGTGAAAGTATGATCCCTAGGCCTTGTTTCCAAGCTTTGCATACCGTTTACTTGCTATTTTGTTACTTGTTTGCTCGCAGCGATATTTATTTCACATCACGTTTGCTACTTATAATCATCTATACCACTTGTATTTCACTATCTCTTCGCCGAACTAGTGCACCTATACATCTGACAAGTGTATTGGGTGTGTTGGGGACACAAGAGACTTTCTGTATCGTGATTGCAGGGTTGCTTGAGAGGGATAGCTTTGACCTCTAACCTCCCTGAGTTCGATAAACCTTGGGTGATCCACTTAAGGGAAACTTGCTGCTGTTCTACAAACCTCTGCACTTGGAGGCCCAACAAGTGTCTACAAGAATAGAAGTGCGTAGACATCAAGCTCTTTTCTGGCGCCGTTGCCGGGGAGGTAAGGTAAAAGGTACTCGCATCCTCCTGTGTGAGTGCTCGGAGTTATTTCCTTTAGATTCTGCAATTACATCTTTTTGTTTCTTGTTTTTATTTTCACTAGTTAGGCTTAATGGAAAATAAAGAGTTCTTTAGTCTTTTTTCTGAGTTTAGATTTGATGAGAAAATTGAAAAACCTTTTGAGCTTATTTCGCATAGCAATGTTATTAGTACGAATGCTTTGAATACCGTTACTGCTAATGCTATAGAAAAGTCTAAGCTTGGGGAAGCTGGTTTTGTTAAGTATGATATTTTTAGTCCCCCAGCTTTAGTGGAGAAAGTTTGCTCTGATGATATTTTATCTCCCATATGTGATGTTTCTAATGATGCTTGTGCTCCTCATCCTTTTGAAATACCTATGAAAATTGTTAGGCGTGTTATGGATAACTGCTATTTAGGAGATGGAACTGTCCATCCTGGTGATCATTTGCTTTTTATACATGAATTATGCGAGTTGTTCCAGTGTGCAGGTATTTCAATGAACCAAGTTAAGAAGAAGTTATTCTCTTTGTCACTGAAAGGCAGAGCTGAGGAATGGTATCGACTGCTTGAAGATGGTCCATCTGTTGGCTGGGAGGAAATTGTACCTCTCTTTTATTCTAAATTCTATCCTCCAAGTGAGATTCATAAAGATCGTAATCAGATATATAATTTTTGGCCTCATGAGGGAGAAAGCATTGCCCAAGCGTGGGGAAGATTGAAGTTACTAATGCATAAATGTCCTATTCATGATCTTCCCCGTAATATTGTTATTAATAATTTTTATGCAAGGCTTTTAGGATATTACAAGGACTATCTAGATGCATGCTTTGATGGGTCTTTCACAAGCAAGGATGTAGACACCAAGTGGGGTCTGCTTGAGACAATTCAAAACAATATTGAAGGTTGGGATAGCGACAAAGGTAAAGGATCAGGTATGAATTATGAGTTTGATTGCATTAAGTCTTTCGCTGAAACTGCTAATTTTCAAGAGCTTAGTGCTAAATATGGTCTTGATCCTCAAATTATGGTTGATTGCTTTAAAGCCTTTGCTTCCCATATGAATGTTCCTAAAGGAAATGGGGACGTGTATCATGAACCTTTTAAGGACACTTGCATAGAAAGTGATATTGTTATTGATGATTGCAATAAACATGCTCAGACTTCTAAAAGTACTATTTCTTATAAGCATGTTAATTTTTGTGGAGTACATAGACCTTGTGAACAGAGTTACAACAAGGAAGATTATTGCATCACCCACGCAAATGAAGAAACCAGTATGTGGTACAAGGATATAGGTGAGATCGGTAAAAAGGTTTGTGAGCTTTATCCTTTTCTTTGTAAACATTGCGATGACATAGGTCATTTTAATTTCCAATGCTCAAGCCCTAATAGTTATTCTTCTAGTACCTTAAGTTTGTATTGTGATGACAAGATTACTCCCAATCAGCATGATGAGCTCACTTTGTTCTTGGCGTGTGAAGAGATATCTAGAAAGATTGCTTTGATAGATATGAATGATGCTGATATTAATAGCACCCTGCGTGGTTGTCGTCTCTATTGTGCTAAAGATTGCCTTGCAAATACTTACATTCAAAATCTTATAAAACTTGATATTTTGCCAAGCTATGACAGGACTGATAGATGTTTTTTATCTTATTAATAGAGAGGAGGAATCCTCCAAAGTTTCTTCTGTTGTTTCTGTCAGCAAACCAGATTATGTGGAGAAGATGCCTTTCCCTCCTAGAGAATATGTGGAGAAGATGCCCTTCAAGTCTCTCCCTCCTAAAGGATGAAAGATCATATCGAGCCCCATGTATGGTTTTGGTAATTACTGACAATCCCTATGGACTAATGGTTGCATTGAGTTATATGTGTAGGACTTGTCCATAGACAATGCTTGAACCATTTGTTGGAGTCAAGATTGTAAGAAGAAGATTATGTGTTGACCAAGGTGTTATTCAAGGAGTGATCCAAAGATTGGTCTTAAGGGATTTGAGCTTATGTCAAGTGTGTCTTGAAGAATAAGATTGAGTGAGCTCTCATGTGTATCCTCAAGACACCATCATTATGGAGAAAGAAGAATTGATTCGAGGATTGATCATGTCAAAGCGCAAGTTCAAGATGAGCAACTAGAAGAGAACATATGCTTGAAGCTTGCCATCTATATTGTGTTTATGGATATGTGAAGATATGCTTAAAGAGAGTCTCTTCCATAGTGGAGTATGGGGGAGCAATCCGCAAGACTTCACCAAGCAAGCTCAATCAAGAAAGGTGGTCCAACTTGAGAAGATCAAGATCGTCATTATCCACCTCAAGTGGAATGATCAAGGCAAAGGTATGATAGTGTTAGGGTTTCTTTCTTACTAGTCTCATGGTGTTAGTTGTGAAACCGGATTATAGGATCGGTAGCCGTACTATCAAGAGGGGCTCTCGAGTGAGTAACTTAATTGTATCGTTCGGAGAGAGCTCAAACCTTTGCATACTTGGCATCTTCTTTCTTGGTTCTTATTTGAGTTTTATCCATGTGAGGTTCTAGAGCTTGTGGTTATTTCCATGACAAGCTCTAGCTCATCAAAAACGGATTTCGCATGAAGCTCTTATTGCGTTTTTGATGTTTGGAGGTTTTTCTGGTTTGCCTTCAAAGAGAGGTCAAACCTTTCATCATTTGGTTTTATACTCCCTTGTTGGACTATGATGTTTCTATGGATGATGTTGTAGAGCTCGTTGTGGTGATTCCAACGGGCCCAAGATCATCGAAAACGGAGTCCGGATAAAAAAGTTATCACCGTTTTCGTATTGCATTTTCTGCTCGGCGTCACCCAGTAAGGGGGGCGGATATTCCGGCCAGGGGGGCGGATTATCCGGCCTGGGGGCGAAAATTTCGTTTCGGAATTTCTGCTAAGGACCAGAGTCGGCGTCACCCAGTATAGGGGGCGGATAATCCGGCCTGGGGGCCGGATAATCCGGCCAGCCGGATATTCCGGCCATATTTTGGCCGGATAATCCGCCCCTCCAAGTCTGCAATGGCCATATTTCGTGGGGAGGTATAAATACCCCTTCTTCCACCTTGGGCTGTACACGTTTTGGGCCTCTCTCTCCTCCATTGTTGACTTTGCAAGCTTGCCCTTCCTCCTCCATTCCTCCCATGATTCTTGGATATTTTTGAGGGAAAAGGGAGAGGAGATCTAGATCTATATTTCTACCAATCCATCTCTCCTCTAAGTGAGGGGAACATAGTCAATCTAGATCTTGGAGTTCTTTGTGGATTTCCTTTGTTCTTCCTCTCATATCTCTCCATAGCATTAGCTGCTTTGGTAGGATTTGAGTGAGAAGGATTTGAGCACCTTGTGTGCTCTTGCCATTGCATAAGTTGCATCGGTTTGAGTTCTCCCCGGAGATTTGAGTAAGTGAAAGTTTGTGAGCTTATTACTCTTGGGTTCTTGGAACCCTAGACGGCTTTGTGGCTTCGTGGTGCCTTTGTGGCTATTCTTGGGAGCCTCCAATTAAGTTGTGGATGTGTGCCCCAAGCTTTGTGTAAAGGCCCGGTTCCGCCTTGAGGAACCCCTTAGTGGAAGAGTGAGCTAGGCCTTTGTGGCGCAAGCTCACACCGGAGAATAGGGTGAGGCCTTTGTGGCGTTGGTTAGGCCTTTGTGGCGATACCACACCCCTCCAACGAGACGTACTCCCTTTCAAGGGAGGAACTCGGGAATACATCATCGTCTCCGCGTGCCTCGGTTATTTCTATACCCGAGCTCTTTACTTATGCACTTTACATTGTGATAGCCTTCGTGCTTGAAGTCATATATCTTGCTATCACCTTGTTACTTGTATTGCTTAGCATAAGTTGTTGGTGCACATAGGTGAGCCTAGTTTATTTAGGTTTTATGTGCTTGACAAAATAAACGCTAGTTTAATTCCGCTTTTGTTCAAGCCATTCGTAAAATTTGATATCGCCTATTCACCCCCCCCTCTAGGCGACATCTGTGTCCTTTCAATTGGTATCAGAGCCCGGTCTCTCATTTTAGGCTTCACCGCCTTGAGAGCAAAGATGTCGGCTAGGGGATTAGTGCACAATAACACTTCTATATTTGATGGCACAAATTATGATACTTGGAATATTCACATGCTTAATTATTTTCGGGTCATGGACACATCTATGGAGCGAATTGTAGATGCGGGTTTTTCTCCTCCAAAGGATACTCAAAATCTATCTTTAGAGGATGAGAAAAACTTGTATCTCAATGCTCAAGCTACTCATGTGATTGTTAATGCTTTGAGCGATGTAGTTACCTTCTCCATCACACCTTTTCGGAGCGCTCATGAGATATGGACAAAGCTTCAAGAAAAATATGGTGTGTCCAAGATTATTGAGGATGATTGTATTCCTTCCACTTCCGGCCGCAATGAACTTTCATCCACTTCACCAAAGTGTGGCAAGACACAAGGTAATGATATGGTGAGTGGTGATGAAACTTGCAATGGTGATAGTATGCTTACTTTTGATGATCCTTCATCTCTATCTCATTGCAATGCTTCATCTTTGGACTTAAACACTTGTAGCCCCATAAATGTTTTACATGCTTGTGTTGATAGTCCTTGCATATCATGTGTAAATTTCTCGAATAAATCTCATGATGATATGCTCGCTTTGTCTTCTTGCCATGATACAAATGCTTCTATTTCCTCTAGTATTTGTGATGCTAACCATATAGAGGAAACCGAAGAGTCTTTGGGCCAAGACAAGGTCTTGAATAGAGCTTCAAGTATTTCTTCATCTTCTTCTTCTCACGGTTCCCGCATATGCCTTATGGCTAGGTCTTCAAATCATAATGATGTTGAGGACAATAGTGAGGATGAGGAAAATGAAGAAGACTATATTGAGTATTTAAACAAGAAGGGTAAGGTGGTCTTTGATGCTTTGCATAACCATAAAAATGTTTTGCCCAACTTCTTTGAAATCATGAGTTGTGCTATTGAGAGCACGAAACTCATTGAGATGAAGGAAGAACAAATTGATAAAATGTTTTCTCTTGAGCGTGAGTATGCCAATGATATCCATGATTTAAGAAATGCTCTAGAGGAAGAGCAAGAGCTTCGGGTTTCTCTTGAGGAGAAGCTTGAATCCATTGAGGAGTCATGTAATGAAATTATTTCTAAACTCACTAAAGAACGTGACCTCGCTCTTGCCAAGTTGTCTTCTCCTATTGCTCATGATAATGATGCTTGTGCTACTAACTCTATTTCTTGTGAAGCATCTATTGTGAAGGAGAATGTTGAGCTAAGGTCTCAACTTGAATTGCTAACTAGCAAGTATGGGAAATTGGAAGAAAGTCATGAAAAGCTATCTAGCTCTAATGAGGATCTTTTAGTGTCTCATGCTCGCCTAAAGTTAGCTCATGAGGCTATATCTATAAAGGTAACATCTTGTGAGCCTCATGTGGACACTAGCACTATTTCTCAAAATGCTATATTGACATGTGCTAGTCCTAGTAATTCATCCACTCATACTATTGCTACATCTAGTGATGAATTACCCTACTTGCCTTGTTGCTCTAACAATGTAGCCTCTACTTCCACTAGTACTTGTGTTGTCACTAACCATGTAGAGGAAATCAAAGAGCTCAAGGCCCAAGTTACTTCGTTGAAGAAAGACTTGGAAAAACGTCATGAAGGGAAGTCCACACTCAATAAGATCTTGAGTGTGCAAAAATCCCCCAATGACAAGAGTGGACTTGGATTTATCTCTAACAACAAGAAGAAGTCCAAAATATACAAGAAGAAGAAGGGCCAAGAACAAGTGAAGAATTTGGCCAAGATTGTTTGCTTCAAGTGCAAAATTGAAGGGCACCATGTTAGATCTTGCCCTTTGAAGAAAAAGGCACTTAGTGAGAAGCAACAAGGGAAGCGGCCTCAAGTTCAAGCCCATGCTCAACCTCGAGTTGAAGAAAGGTCACTTCCCAAGAAAAATCAAGCTAATGCTCCCCTTGTGGAGAAATCAAGGGAGAAGAAGGTGAAGAAGAGAACTTGCTACATATGCCATGAGAAGGGTCACCTATCTTCTTCATGCACTAGTGGTAACTCATCCAACCCTATCATAATTGAAGATGTTTATTCACTTTGCAAGGATAAGGTTGGCAATGTGTTTGCCAAATTTGTTGGCGCTCAAAGTGGTGTCAAGAAAAGAACCATTTGGGTTGCCAAACCTATTGTTTCTAACTTCTTAGGACCCAACTTGGTTGGGGACCAACAAGCCATTACTTGAACAATAGGTGTTGGTGGAGGGCATTGGAGACTTGGCTATATCATGAAGAATTAAGGGATCTTCATCAATTATATTTTCTCAAGTCAAGTCATTTGGATTATCTTATTTCTATCATATATCCAATGTTCCTCCTTGCGGTAACATGTATTCAACTTATCTACCTTGAAAGTTACTCGCCCCTTTGCATGTGTTGGGTTTTGTATCTTGCATGTGTTTGTATATGTTGTGCTTCCTACTTGCTTCATTTTGAGTAATCAAGTATGTGCATGTTGGTTTGCACATCATGTACGGTTGTTCTTGTTGAGCCTTTTGCATCTCGTTTTATCTTACTTGGCTCTTGTGAGAGATTATTGGACCATCCCATTTTGGGGGAGTGATACGCTTTGCACTTCACAATCCTAAAAATGTGTGTACATGAGGAATACCACTTAGTGTTGATATTTAAAGATTATCTAGTTTCTATGTGGTATGTCATTCTCATGAGAAATTCAAATTCTATAATGTCCATTAATCATCTTGTTGGATTTTATTTGCCTCTTGTGAAAAATAAATGTTTATCACATTATGGGGGAGTAATATGCTTTGTGCATACTACAAACCAATATAATGTGTATATTTGAGGTTGTGTCACATAGTGTTGATATTATAAATTATCTTGCTTCTATGTGGCATATATTCTCCGATAAGTTCCAATTTGCCAAATTGTTTTATTCCTCTTGTTTTGGATCTTGTTTGTAAGATACTTTCTTGGTAGGGTTTTCCTAAAATGTGGAATTCTACATCAAAGTTGGAAAACCATTTGCTTCAAGTTATCTTAATCATTGCTTTGCGTGATTGTTTAACTATTTGAGTCTATCAAGAATATCTTCTTTAGCATGGTGATTAATTCTTATCCTTCTCCGTATGCTTCTTTGTTGTGAAGATGATCTTGGATTTATATGTAAACTACCACCGGGAAATAAATCCAAATACCTCTTGTTCTTGGACAATTGGTACTATATCATGTGGGACATGTATATTGATCATCTTTACATTGGCTATTGCTTTTAATTGCCTTATCTCTAGCCAAAAATGTATTTGTTTTAGCTGTCATTGTCTTCCATGACTTTTGTTATTCCATTTGATTTCGTTGAAGTTGTTTTGTGTCATTTCTATGTAGGTAGATGTAATGATCCCACTTGTGTGCATTTTGTATTCAAATGCAAAATCATAAATAATGCACTAATCTTGGGGGAGCTCTCCTATATTTGTTATAACACACTCTTTGTGCTTATTTCATTTGGTATTGGTTTTTGTTGGAAGACAAATCTTTTCTTTTTGGTACTTAGTGTGCCATCATAAAAAGTGTGGAGAGTTTGGTTTGTTTGTTTGAACCTTGCTCTCTTTGGGAGTTGGTGATCTCATTCCTTATTATTTATTTCTTACTCTTAAAATGAGATATGTCTTTGAGTATGTGTGTTTTAGTTATATTTTATGCTCATTGGCTTTTGCTTGGTTCACTAGTTGAACTTTGGAGTCAATCTTGTGTTGATTTGATTCTTTGATATAATTTGGACAACCTTTTGTAGCTTCACAATTTTGTGTGCTTGCTTGTCCTTCTTGGTGTTTTGTCCAAATTGTATCTCCTTTGGCTCTTGAAAGTCTTGTGCATGCATATTTACTAAATGTATATTGTATGGCATACTTTTGCTTTCTTTGATCAAATATATAAGAGAAGCTCCATCAAATCCTAAATTGGCTAAGATGTGCATGAAATTCAATTTCATATATATATGCACATATTTATGTGGAGTTTGTTCTATATGTTGTAGTTTCTAACTACTTTGGACCCAATGAGTTTGGGGACCATCTTGTACTTGAACTTTGTTTTAGGTACATGGAGATATATTGGTGCTTGTCTCAATAATAAGGATGAAGTGGTGACTAAATGATAATTTGAGGCAAGCTAGGATTATTGAATAACTCCTATCTACTACATCCTACCTTTAATATCTCGGTAACAAGTATCTTTTTTATGCATACTTCTCTAGTATCCAACCTTGTGTAGGTTGTTTTATGGCATTGAAAATCTTTATTTGCAAATGTTGTACTTTTTGCAAGGATTCTAATGAAACCTCTTTTTTGCAAATGTGAGCAAGTTGAGATGAGGACATATTATTGGGAACATATAAAAATCATGCTCATGATTCTCCTATCCCATATATGTCAACTTAGCAATCTTTTTGCATATCAATTCCTCAATAAGCTCACATGTGCAAAATTGATGAAATTGCAAATTTATTTCTTCCATTTGGTATCCTTCATTTTGATACTTGTTTTTATCAAAGCATCCCAACTATCTTCTTTCCCTTGTTGATATTTGTGATGTCTTTGACATGTTGGTGGTTGAAGTTTGTCAATATACAATAAGATAAATTGAGCCTTTGGCCATGCTTTAAAAGCAAAAATCTCATTGGTATATTGCATGCCTTCATTTTGGATATCATGTTCTATTCTTAGTATCTATTTTGTGTGTACATGTTTCTTTGTGATAATTATCTTTGTGATATTGTCTACTTAGAAACTTATACACATGAGAGATGATATCTCATTATTTGATATCTTATTTGAACCTTATGTGTTGGGATGGAATGCTAAGCAATTTCATTCATTGAAGACTATGTGGATGCTCTATGCTTATCCTTGTGTTAGTCTTATAATATTCTTTGTCATTCCTATCACACATTTCTTTGGTTGAGCCTTTTAATATATTGTCCCTTGCTTGTTGCTCAACCATTTGTTTGACGCAAGTGTAAGCTTAATTTCTTCTCTATGATCTCTTGCAAATGGTTGCGTTTTAAATGTTATTGAGGGAGTGAGGACTCCATGTTGTGCAAATTGTATTCAAATATAAACATTCCAATTTTTGCACGTACCTTGGGGAGCTTCCTCATTTCATTTAAAGCACCATTTTGCGGTTAGCATAGTATTTAATTTCACTTGGTATCATTTTGTTTTGAATAATATTGAGGGAGTGATGATTCCATGTGTGTGCACCTTATACCTCAACTCAAATAGAATATTTTGTGCACACACCTTGGGGAGCTTCCTCATATTATTTAGAGCACCTTTTCGATCTTATCATAATATCCTTATTCAATTTGTTCTTTGGATTGTTTGATTGCTCTCTTCATTTGTTGAAGTTTATCCATCGTGTTATCTTATTTTTTTTTGCAATCTTTGATCCTCAATATAGTTTCATTTCCTTCAAAAATTTGCCTTTGTATATGTGCATGTGTTTTCACTCATTTATTTTGGATATGCACACCGTTTTGGAGGAACTCTCACTATATTGGCCTTCTAAGATTTTTTCGCCCATTTTGGCAATGGATGCCAATGGGGGAGAAGTTTCGAGGGTTTAAAGGGAATTGGCTTTTATGCTTTGGTTTGTTCTTAAGCATTTGCCTTGCATGCTTTGCATGGTTGAGTATATAGTGGAAACTCCACCAACAACCTTGGTTGGCAATATATGCAATGAAATCAAGATCATTCACACGTGCATAGATTGTGGGGGAGTTTGCTCTATATATGGTGGTTTTACTAACATCACATACTTTTGTAGTATTCGATGTTAGTATAACCATTTTAGTTCTTTGAATTCATTATATAAACCCTCTCAAAGAGATTGTCATCAATTACCAAAATGGGGGAGATTGAAAGATCATATCGAGCCCCATGTATGGTTTTGGTAATTAATGACAATCCCTATGGACTAATGGTTGCATTGAGTTATATGTGTAGGACTTGTCCATAGACAATGCTTGAACCATTTGTTGGAGTCAAGATTGTAAGAAGAAGATTATGTGTTGACCAAGGTGTTATTCAAGGAGTGATCCAAAGATTGGTCTTAAGGGAGTTGAGCTTATGTCAAGTGTGTCTTGAAGAATAAGATTGAGTGAGCTCTCATGTGTATCCTCAAGACACCATCATTATGGAGAAAGAAGAATTGATTCGAGGATTGATCATGTCAAAGCGCAAGTTCAAGATGAGCAACTAGAAGAGAACATATGCTTGAAGCTTGCCATCTATATTGTGTTTATGGATATGTGAAGATATGCTTAAAGAGAGTCTCTTCCATAGTGGAGTATGGGGGAGCAATCCGCAAGACTTCACCAAGCAAGCTCAATCAAGAAAGGTGGTCCAACTTGAGAAGATCAAGATCGTCATTATCCACCTCAAGTGGAATGATCAAGGCAAAGGTATGATAGTGTTAGGGTTTCTTTCTTACCGGTCTCATGGTGTTAGTTGTGAAACCGGATTATAGGATCGGTAGCCGTACTATCAAGAGGGGCTCTCGAGTGAGTAACTTAATTGTATCGTTCGGAGAGAGCTCAAACCTTTGCATACTTGGCATCTTCTTTCTTGGTTCTTATTTGAGTTTTATCCATGTGAGGTTCTAGAGCTTGTGGTTATTTCCATGACAAGCTCTAGCTCATCAAAAACGGATTTCGCATGAAGCTCTTATTGCATTTTTGATGTTTGGAGGTTTTTCCGGTTTGCCTTCAAAGAGAGGTCAAACCTTTCATCATTTGGTTTTATACTCCCTTGTTGGACTATGATGTTTCTATGGATGATGTTGTAGAGCTCGTTGTGGTGATTCCAACGAGCCCAAGATCATCGAAAACGGAGTCCGGATGAAAAAGTTATCACCGTTTTCGTATTGCATTTTCTGCTCGGCGTCACCCAGTAAGGGGGGCGGATATTCCGGCCAGGGGGGCGGATTATCCGGCCTGGGGGCGAAAATTTCGTTTCGGAATTTCTGCTAAGGACCAGAGTCGGCGTCACCCAGTATAGGGGGCGGATAATCCGGCCTGGGGGCCGGATAATCCGGTCAGCCGGATATTCCGGCCATATTTTGGCCGGATAATCCGCCCCTCCAAGTCTGCAACGGCCATATTTCGTGGGGGGGGGGGGTATAAATACCCCTTCTTCCACCTTGGGCTGTACACGTTTTGGGCCTCTCTCTCCTCCATTGTTGACTTTGCAAGCTTGCCCTTCCTCCTCCATTCCTCCCATGATTCTTGGATATTTTTGAGGGAAAAGGGAGAGGAGATCTAGATCTATATTTCTACCAATCCATCTCTCCTCTAAGTGAGGGGAACATAGTCAATCTAGATCTTGGAGTTCTTTGTGGATTTCCTTTGTTCTTCCTCTCATATCTCTCCATAGCATTAGTTGCTTTGGTAGGATTTGAGTGAGAAGGATTTGAGCACCTTGTGTGCTCTTGCCATTGCATAAGTTGCATCGGTTTGAGTTCTCCCCGGAGATTTGAGTAAGTGAAAGTTTGTGAGCTTATTACTCTTGGGTTCTTGGAACCCTAGACGGCTTTGTGGCTTCGTGGTGCCTTTGTGGCTATTCTTGGGAGCCTCCAATTAAGTTGTGGATGTGTGCCCCAAGCTTTGTGTAAAGGCCCGGTTCCGCCTTGAGGAACCCCTTAGTGGAAGAGTGAGCTAGGCCTTTGTGGCGCAAGCTCACACCGGAGAATAGGGTGAGGCCTTTGTGGCGTTGGTTAGGCCTTTGTGGCGATACCACACCCCTCCAATGAGACGTACTCCCTTTCAAGGGAGGAACTCGGGAATACATCATCGTCTCCGCGTGCCTCGGTTGAGTAAGAAGAAGAAGAAGAAGAAGAAGAAGAAGAAGAAGAAGAGGAGTAAGAGGCGAGAGGACACGGTATCTTCCCCTAAGCGTTATGATCCTGCTATAGATTATGATAATTCTGATTGGGATGATGTTCCTATGCCTATTACCTATGTTAGTGATCATGATTGGGAAAAGCACTCTACTTTTGACATTGAAAATCTTTTTGGTACCAATTCTAAGGTTAATAATTGTTGTACCATTAGTGCTATCCATGTTCCTTCTTATGATGATATGTTTGATGAGTATGCTTTGCGACATAGTAGTTCTCTAGCTTGTGATGATGGGTATAATATTTTCAGTTCACCTACTTTTGAGGAGAAAATTAGTTATGATTGCAATATGCCTCCTGTTTTTGATGATTATGGTGATGAGAATAATTATTCTATTGATTCTGCTCCTACTACTATAGTTCATGTGGGCAGTATTAATCCTTTTATGCATGTGGCTCATGATAGGGATGCTTTATGTGATAGTTACATTGTTAATTCTATTCATGATGCTACTGAAAGTTACTATGAGAGAGGGAAACATGGTTTGATGGACCTCAACAATATTGAGTTTCCCCTCTTTATGTTGCAATTCTTGAAGTTGTTCTTGTTTTGCCTTCCTATGCTTTTTGCTTTGCGCTTTCATGACTTGTCTCTTTACAAGACTATTTTTCATAGAAAGTGGTTTAGATTTAAATGTGTTCCACATTTGCTTTTTGATGCTCTCTTTTGCTTTAAGTTCCTATATGGCGCCTTTGCCTCAAGCTTTTATATGGCGCCCACATGAGCATCTTTGCAAATTACTGCGCCTAGCTCAAAGGCGTTAAAGAAAAGCACTCTTGGGAGATAACCCAATGTTTTTACTTTCAGTACTTTTTCTTTTATTTGAGTCTTGGAAGTCATTACTACTGTAATGACCGCTCCTTATCTTGTTTATTTCGTTTTTGTGCCAAGAGAAGCCTCTAATTTGAGTGAGGTAAGATTTGGGGATGTTGCTGTCCTGAAACTGTTTTCGGTGCTACACCGTAAAAATTCGTGAAAATTCTCTGTTTATCTTTTGGACCTGCGATTTCTTGTGCATATGCCCCAGGTTATATCCAAACTTTTCTTAGTTGAACACTTTTTGATTTGAGCAACATAAAATCCCTAAAAAATTCGACCTTTGTCAGCTGTTCAGTTTTGACAGATTTCTGCCAATATTTGTGTTTGCCACTTTATCGCTTTCTTTTGAGTTCTTTTGATCATGGAACTTTTTTTGGGGAGTTGCTACAGTAGTATTTGCTATATATGTGGTGGTTTTGAGTTGAAACCTGAAGCTAAAAGAGGTTGAATATATTTTATGCTTACACTAATGTTGCTAATAGAATTGTGTTTAGTTTTGTATGAAGGAAGTTTTCAAGTGTAGGGATTGGAGAATGATGAGATGAGTTGAAGAATGGACAAAAGCTCAAGCTTGGGGATGCCCATGCATCACCCCAAGAAATATCCAAGAAGTACAAGCGTCAAAGCTTGGGGATGCCCCCGAGGCACCCCTTCTTCATCGGCAAAAATCAGGTCACCTTTCAAAACACTATATTTTTATTGCTTCATGCACTATGTGTTTTTCTTGGAGCGTCAATTGTTTTAGTTTTCTTAGTTGGTTAGGTTTGTTTGTTTTCTGCAATAAATGGTTAGATCACATCATGTTTCTTTTGGAGGAGATGTACTCGCTTTTCATTTGCCAAGAACACTCTAGTTTTCACTCCTATCGTTTCAACGAGTGTTCTCTTTTTCTGCTACTGCTTTTGGTTTTCATTTTCGCCTTGAGTTGTGTTCAGATCTTGTTATATCTTTTCATCAAGGTGTATTTTTGCCTCTGATCTTTATTGGTTTTCATCAAAAGAGGTGTTTATAAAAAGTTTGAATGGTGTTGGAAAAGAGAAAAAGCTTTATGCAAAAAAGTGGTACAAGAAGGAGCTTGTGTAGACTGTGGCTTAGGCTTTTTCATGTCATGCTTGATGTCTTTTTGATAGTATGCTTAGTGGTTTTGCTGTAGCATGACTTGTCTCAAATAACTGAGATTGCTTAATGAGCCTTTGAAAAAATCATGCGTTGTTTTTATTGTATGGAAGCATTATTTTGGTTTTCTCCTTGATGCTTTATTTGGGTTGACTTGGCGCATGCTCACACATGTTAGACTCTTACAAAGTCGCCAATAGCCTTCATGATCATTTAGTTTTTGACTTTTGATGCCATCTTATGCTTATTTTAATGTCGCTTTGTCGCTTTGCATGATTATGGCCATTATTGCTCTCTTAGTTGGTCGCTCCCAGTCTTTTGCTAGCCCTCGCCTTGTACTGAGTATGAGCTCTACTCGTGCATCCAACTCCTAAAAGCCAAAGTTTTCCATTGTGTCCACTATAAATTCCTATGCATGGTATTTATAAGCCATTCCAAAGTAAAATTTTCGTGTGCTACCTTTCAAAAACCTTCAAAACACTTCTCGTTTTGTGACACTATTTTCAGCTCATGGGGACGTAGTGGTCGGATTTGCTATCTTCCATATTGTTTATTCCAAAAAGAAAAAAAAAAGAAAAAAAAAAGAAAAAAGGCACTCCTCCAAAGAATGTGAATGTTGGTGGGCACCCGATGGAATCGGTTAGCCATGGTATGTGAAAGGAAAAGGTGGGGAGGAGTGCCAAGTTTTATAAAAAGAGCACAAAAGTGCCAATCTCTCTCTCAAAAACTTGCTTCATTTTCGTATGGAAGATAGTAAGAACCCCATTGCCAGTCGTTGACAAAGACAACCACCTCTCAAAATCAAGTTTTATCTCTCTGTTTTACAAATGAAAAGCTCTAGCACATGTTTAATCACTGCTTCCCTCTGCGAAGGGCCTTTCTTTTACTTTTATGTTGAGTCACCACCTTCTTCCTTTATGCACCATTAAGAGAGCATAGTTGTCATTCTTAGTGTGATATGCATTGTCCCAAAGTTCATTGATTGACTCATGATGATTGGTTTCACTTGTTCTTAAATTATTTGTATCTAGTCGCCCTCTTAAACTTGAAGGTGTCCTATGCATTTATGTTTTGCTCTCTTTGAAGGACAAGCTGAAAACCATTTGTATGTTTTTCCTTATGATTTGAACACACGTTTGACTTTCATTGTTTCATTTTCATGATCTTTTGTTTGTGTTCATTTGCATGTTTACAACATGGTTGCTAAGTTCTTATTATCAAGATTATATCTTTCATGCCCATGTTTTAAGTTCTTATGATCCCAGCTCACAAATGCTTACATATATGATCAAGATTGTGTAGGTGCATGTCACCTCAAAAATTATTCTTTTGTTATCACTTACCTACTCGAGGACGAGCAGGAGTTAAGCTTGGGGATGCTTGATACGTCTCAAACGTATCTATAATTTTTGATGCTCCATGCTTGTTTTTACACCATTTGCCTATTGTTTCGTTACACTTAGTGGCACTTTTATGCATTTTCCGGAACTAACCTATTAACAAGCGCCACAGTGCCAGTTTCCTGTTTTCTGCTGTTTTTGTGTTTCAGAAGTGATACACAGGAAATATTCTCGGAATTGGACGAAACAAGTTCCTGAAGTCTTATTTTACCCGGAAGCTTCCAGAGATCCGAAGGGGAGTAGGAGGTGGGCCAGAGGGGCCCCACACACACAGGTGGCGCGGCCAGGCCCCTGGCCGCGCCAGCCATGTGTGAGGAGGCCCTGGCCCTCCTCTGACATCGCCCCTTCGCCTATATAAAGCCTTGGGACGGAAAACCCTAGGGGAGTCGGCAATTTTCCAGAAGCAGTTCCGCAGCTCCGCCGCCATCGCCGACGAATTTCGGGGGACAGAAGTCTCTGTTCCGGCACCCTGCCGGGACGGGGAAGTGCCCCCGGAGCCATCTCCATCGGTCTCCATCGCCGTCTCCGCCGTCTCCATCGACCTCACCGCCATCTCCATCAACCTTGCTGTCTCCTATGATGAGGAGGGAGTAGTTCATCCCCGGGGCTGAGGGCTCTACCGGTAGCTATGTGGTTCACCTCTCTCTCCCATGATATGATCTTTATGTGATCGTGAGCTTTGTATCATGTTGAACAAGTACATGTTATTATTCAGATATTTTGTGTACTCTAGTGATGTTATTAAAGTAATCTATTCCTCCTGCTATGGTGTAACGTGACAGTGCGTGCATCATGGTGGTACTTGGTTTAGGCTATGATTGTGATCTCTTGTGGATTATGAGAATAATTATTGCTATGATAGTTTGAGTGATCTATTCCTCCTTTCATGGTGTAATGTTGACAGTGTGTGCACCGTGTTAGTACTTGGTTTAAGTTGCAATGATTTCTATCTTGAATTGTGATTTGATTTGGATATCTCTATGAGTGGTGTTTGTCAAGTACTTGATGAACTTTAAGGGGTGCTTCTGTAGCCACTACACAATGATTAGTGTTATTCAATAGGAGAGTAATTCAGAGTGCCTTAGCAAAGAGAAGTTACTTGTTCAGTCATGTTATATTGTTGGGAGTGTGTCCACTAGTGAAAGTATGATCCCTAGGCCTTGTTTCCAAGCTTTGCATACCGTTTACTTGCTATTTTGTTACTTGTTTGCTCGCAGCGATATTTATTTCACATCACGTTTGCTACTTATAATCATCTATACCACTTGTATTTCACTATCTCTTCGCCGAACTAGTGCACCTATACATCTGACAAGTGTATTGGGTGTGTTGGGGACACAAGAGACTTTCTGTATCGTGATTGCAGGGTTGCTTGAGAGGGATAGCTTTGACCTCTAACCTCCCTGAGTTCGATAAACCTTGGGTGATCCACTTAAGGGAAACTTGCTGCTGTTCTACAAACCTCTGCACTTGGAGGCCCAACAAGTGTCTACAAGAATAGAAGTGCGTAGACATCACTCCCCCCAAGCTTAGGCTTTTGGCCTAAGTGGAGATCAATTCCGGCTCTGGTAGCTGCTCCAGGCTGGTGGGTCATCATGGGTGTAATCGTACCCCGGCTCTCGTGAAGATGAAGCTGATGGCGCATAATCATAATAAGGTTGCTCGTATGGGAAATTCGCAATGTTGGAGGGCTGACCCGACTCCTCGGCGCCCTCCTCATCATGCACAGGCGGCGGGTGCTCCTCTACGTACACGTCGAGCTCATCCTCCGTGAGCGACCATCCATTCCTGCGATCAAGGGTAAACAAAAGAGGTGCAGGCAAACGGACCGATCGATCAGTCTTTACTACCTTCCAGGTAGTCCTCTTGAAAAAGGTTAGCTCATAAGTTAAATTAATCAAACTAGCAGGAGGAGAAATAAACTTATGATGAATCATAGAACTAAGATCAAGTTTCTCCTCGGGGAACTGCAGGTCTAGAAAATGAGGCATTACACCATGCAATGCTAACAGGCGTGAAGCTATAAGTCCCCCATAGATTCCCCCTTTCTCACGATTAACATCAAGACGGAAAGCTATTAAGGCACCCAAATGGTAAGTCCTATCACGCCTCAAAGCAGCAGCAATAAAAGCCAGATCCTGGAGAGATAATTTACTTGCAGATTTCCTAGCAAGAACACATTTGGTGATAAAGAAGGCAAAATACCGAATGGATGGGAAATGAATATTTCAAGTTTTATCACCCTCTCCTGTGAAGCTTCTTCCTTGAAAAATCTCCTTGTATAGCTCGAACAATGGCCTAGGCTGTCCCCTTATCTTCTTGGGCGATCCCCACTGTGGTACTCTAATAGCTGTACAGAAAACATCAAGAGGAAAGTCCACAGATTTGTTATAGATTTTATAATGAACTATGGTGTTGGAAGTGGACCAACTAAATCTAAAATCCTGCACCACAGACATTGTTAGTTTAACATATTGGGGAGGTTCACCCTCAGTAAAATGTTCCAATCCTGCATTGGAGAGTAAGGTTTGGAAATCCTGTAGAATTCTGGTAGCATTCATGAACTCTGAGCATGGATAGTGTGAGGGAAAGACCCTCTCTTCATGGTGAACTCTCATGACTTCATGCACTTCTAATTCATATTGAAAAAGTTTATAAGCATTCTCCTCCATTTCTGAAATTTTTAACAAACCTCATAAAATATGATTTTGAGATAAGCAAATGTAGGGGGCTACTATAGTGAGTTACTAGAGAGCTAACATGCATCAAAATATCAATTCTAAGAAATAGAACAAGCATGCATACTCATTTATCCTACCACCTACAATGCTAAAATACTCAAGAAATACTTCACCAAAAGAAATTCTACTTGGACAAGCGGAGGAGTCACATACCGGAGAACAATTGCTCCAAATCTCAGCAGAAATGATGGGCTTAGCAAGGAGATCGAAAAATCGAGGTGAAGAACAGCAAGAACTCGGGTATGAACTGGGTGTGTCATTGTTTTTGGGAGAGAGAAAGAGCTGGGGAGGAAGAGATAAGTGAGAGGCCAGGTAGGGCCCTCTCACACCAGGTGGGCGCGCCCTAGGCTGGGCCGCGCCCCCTGTGTGTGAGGTGGCGTGGCAGCCCCTCCTGGTGTCTCCCAGGTGCCTCTTTGCCCCATTTTGACATAAAAATTTATAAAGAATTTTCTGGAATTTTTCGAGAAACTTTATTTTCGAGGATTTTTCAGAAATTGGCATATCGATAAAACTCAGAAAGACGAAGATGAAACGATTTCAAGCAAATCAATACCAAGTATGCAGCAGCTCTGAGATACTCTTAATCTTGTAACTAAACTAAAGGAATAAAATTGGTGAAAGTAAATATAAGTGAGGTGGAGCGGATGCGGTGAAAACAAAGTTTCATTCATATAAAATCACTTTGTTAACAAGGTTGATCAAGTCTTGTTCCCAAACTAACTTTATATGAGGCAAAACTTTGCACTTCACTTAATGCTTATGTTACCTCAACTTTTATAGGCATAGTCCCAATCATAACAATTTTATATTCTTCCTTGGGCTTTCGCTCTGAACAAATAATTTGACCAACTTTGATGGTCTCAACATTCTTGACGGAATTTAGAGCATTCTTTCTATCAATCTTCTTGGGAAAATAAACCGTATACTCTATATCATTGACATTAAAAGTGACTTTTCCTTGATTGCAATTAATAACAGCACCTGCAGTGTTTAGAAAAGGTCTCCCAAGAATAATAGATATATTATCATCTTCAGGCATTTCCAACACAGCAAAGTCAGTTAAAATCAAACAACTGTTAGCAACTTGAACAGGAACATTTTCACATATACCAATAGGAATAGTAGTAGACTTATCAGCCATCGGCAAAGCTATATCAGTTGATACCAATTTTTCTAGATCAAGTCTTTTATAAAGAGAAAAAGGCATGACACTAACTCTGGCTCTTAAATCACATAAAGCAGTTCTAACATAGTTATTTTTAATGGAGCAAGGAATAGTTGGTATACCTAGATCTCCAAGCTTCTCTGGAACTTTACCATCAAAATAATAATTAGCAAGTAAAGTGGAAATTTCCTCATTAGGAATCTTCTTTTTGTTAGTAACAATATCTGACGAGGGTTAACTCGACAAATGTCCTAGATGAAGGACTTAGGATCGGGGAGATAGGGCGCCGGATGAACTCGAAGGTAAAGTTAGTCGAAATAGGTGTGTATCGAAAGTAAATTTGGGTGTTCAACCTGGCTTGCTTTCAATCTGCCCTACACCGTCCCCTCCTGGCCCCTATATATAGGTGGCCAGGTCTCGAGGATCAGGTAGGGTTCGATACAAATTACAAATATCGACATACGGTATTAACTCGTATTCAACTATCATTACAATTGGGCCTGGCTTATCGGGCCTCAGGGGTACTCAACTAATGGGCTCTATTAACTATACCCTTGTCAGTAGCCCCTGAGATTCTACCAGAATTGCAGATTCGGGTTGAATCTCTAATCTTCAAATCTTCGACTTGATCAATTCTTTGACTTTATCTTCAAATCTTCGACTTGGTCTTTCGACTTATATTGATGATAATTTGCTCGCAAGGGGTCTCGATGAACAAGCCTGACAACTCTGACGGATCAAGAGGTCAGTTAACTGCCGGAACAGATACTTGTCACCTACTTCAAATTCAATCCCCTTGGACTTGAATTCGGGATACCGGTCAAACTCGTTCTTTTGCCTCATTTAGGACTTACAAAAAATGAATCCCAGTGGTTCTTGGGGTACCCAGTGCGTCCACCAGGATTTTCTTCGCGTCGTAGACACGGATACATTCCATCAGAGCGCATCCATGTGCGTATACCAGGCCACACAGGACGGATCCCGGGGTCTTACCTTCGCGACAAGTCACGGCATTCGAGTTTTGTTGCGATAACACAACTCGAGAATCTTACGTCGCAGTCAAAGTTTGACTGAAAATATTCGGGTTTCTACAACCATAAAACTCGCTCCCGATGGGAGTAACACTTCTTCAATCTTCAATGCTTTGCCAATGAATATCGTCGGGTGCGCGCTCAGCGCTCCCGATGGGAGTAGCCCCCGAGGCTATAGTCGAAAAAGATTTTTTCGAGTATAGGCTCAAGAAATAATATAGCTCGTCACACTTCAACTCGAAACACCTCACATGCAAAATTCGTCAACTCGAGATACTTTCAAGAACATCTTGTCTTCTAGTTCAGGTCCACTACTTCAATGAAGAGTTCCACTCGATATTTATGCAATTAACAGCCCCTAAGGCTTATAACCAAAGATCCTTCATATCTGATTCCTTCGATAAGTTTCAACATTCGTCGGCGCCATCCTTTTACCTTTATATATACTTGATGACGTCAATAAAGACGTAACTCTTCATCAATGCGAACCGTTTTATGGGTAGCACTGTAATTTCCCCGATTTTTTGACCGTTTGGTGGGCTGCACGATTTTTGACCGTTGGTGGGCTAACGTTTCCGATCTTTACGCCACGACTCAGCCCACGACCCTTCTCCCAGAAGATATATAACTGGCATAGTGGGGAATCGTACTGTTCACCAGCTCGTTACCTCCGCCGCCTCCATTGCTGATCTCCTCTGCCTCTTCCTCTCTTGCGGAGCCCCCGAGCGCACGTTTGTACTGTATGCGCGTGAAGCATCTGGCCACCAGGAGCGCTATGGCCAAGTCTTCTGCCACCAACTGGGTCCGGTCCACCATCACCGAGAAGGAGGTGGAGAAAGCCACGGCGGACGGCCTCATTGCTGCCGAAGATTCCATCAAGTTTCCCAGCACCGAACGGATCCTGAAGCCCCCGAGCGGTTACCGGGTAATGTTCCTTGCTCTCCTCTTCCGCGGTCTGTCACTTCCTGCCCACGAGTTTCTCCGTGGGCTGCTATTTGTTTATGGTGTTCTGCTCCATCAGCTCACACCAAATTCCCTTCTCCATATTGCTTGCTTCGTGACTCTTTTCGAGTCATTTTTGGGTATTGAGCCCCACTTCACTCTCTGGAGATCGATCTTTTGACTCCGCCCCAATGTTTCTCTGGCAAGGAAACCCGAACTGGGCGGAGCCGTCGAATCTGTGCGCCCTGAGGCGCAATATCTTGAATTTTCTATGGCCGCATCTGTCCAAGGGTGGAGGACAAAGTGGTTCTATATCAAGGACCGCAAATCCTCTCCTGAAGATAGATTCGGCCTTCCTCCCTTTGACGCTTCTCAAGAAGTGAAGAAATTGAAGTCATGGGACTCGCTTCCCTCAGATGCGGAAGTTGCACAAATTCTTCCTCTTCTATCCCGCATTAAAAATCTGAAAACAGGCCTAGGAGGTGCTTTGTCGGGTACCCAACTCATGGCGTTTTTCATACAACGTCGAGTTCAACCCCTACAGCACCGCCTCACCAAGCTTTGGACTTATTCTGGCTTAGAAGACCCTACTCGCATTTCTGAGGATCTGATGTCGAAAGAAGATGTCGACAAGCGAGTCAGGAATCTCACCAAGCTCACCAAGGAGCACTCAGTTGCCGACCTGAAGGCAGATTTCTTCGACTCCGTGCACCCTATTCCTGAGGTATACATCGCTGCATCCACTTTTGTCAAACTTCTCTTAATTTCGACTTGCATTACTCTTTGCCTCTGCACTCTGCTGATTTATTAATATGCAGGGTCACCAATTCATTGTTTCTCGTCCCCCTCTTCCGGAGGAAGGGCCCCTTCCTGCTGATCTAGCATCTCCTGCATCTGAAGCCCCCGAGGCTGACGAAAGTCAGGACGGAGATGATGTCGAAGAATCAGAAGATGAGACTAGCTCGTCGACATCTCCTCCTCCTATTCTTGCTGAAGATGTTGGTGTCGACAAAAAACGGAAACGTGTCGACGAAATTGCTTCATCGAGTTCTGCAGCGGCTGGAAAAACCCCCGTTCTTGCAGAAGATATGGAGTACTTTGACATGCTTGCATCGTAAGTATTGTAGTCGAACTTTTCAATTGCTTTGTTCTTGCCTAGTGCTTATAACTTATACTTTTCATGCAGTGACGATGAAGAACCACCAACATGTGCGACGGCTATTCCACCACCTTCTCCTGTGGCGACTGAGGAGCCTGTCGAACCATATGTTGCTCCGAGGACTACCAGGGCCTCTATAAAGAAGGTTTCTCAAACTCAAGCCCGAAACCTCAAACGCGCGAAGAAGACCAAAGAAGCCAAGGTTTCTCCGGAGGCTCATGCTTCTACAGTTTCTTCTGATGATGTGAGCGATTCTCTTTTTTTTTCTTCTTTCCTTTCATGCACTTCTTCTCTTATACTCTTCTTTTATCAGGCTTTAGTCAAGAGATTTATCGCCCTGGGCACGGAGTGTGCGGGGTACCTAAAGGTTGCAAAATATTCCGAAGGTACAATTTTGATATTCAATCATTACTTTTCTTCTGCGCTTTGTCTCTTGCTGTTTATCTAACTTCCTTTCGTCTGCTTTTGCAGCTACTTTAGCGACGGCTAATGCTCGCATTGCGTCGCTGGAAGCGGAGCTCAAAGCCTCGCAAAAAGCTTATGATGCTGCGACCTCTGCTAAGGCAATTGCTGAGAAGTCGCAGAAATCTGCGCTTGCCAAGGCGAAGAAGGCTGAGAGGGCGCTAGCAGATGCCAACAAAGAGCATGCTCAACGCGAGCAAGCCGTGGCGGAGCGTCTTCACACCATGTCTACTGCTGCCGAAAGTAAGTTCGTTGACTTATCTTCTGTTTTCGTCCCCTGTTGCACTGGTGTATTTTGTTGACACTTGCCTCTTCCTTTCTTTTCTATTGCTTTAGAATTCACAGGGGTATCTCCGTCGTCCCTGCAAACAGACGATGATCCTCTTATGGATGCGGTTAACCTACTCGAAGAAAACTGGATATCTATCCAGGAAACTTTTGAGTTGGTTGGCCGCGTTCTGTCACGGCTGTTTGCCGGGTTGTGGCCGAAGAAAAAGATGGCAATCCCGAAGGGCAACCTGATTGAACTCGCCAAGACTTTTGACAGCGATGAAGACCCTACTCTCCATCTGAAGGGGCTATCCATTAAGCACGGCGCCGAAGGTGCCATTGCCCTTTCTCTTGCGCATGGCACAAACTTTGATTGGGAGAAAGTTAACTCCCCCCATGGTTATACCCGCGACGAGATGAAGGTGTTTTTCGAGAAGGCGAAGAAATTGGCGCCTGCATTGCTGAACACAATTTCTCCTTCGGCAGCCTCTGCTGTGCCTGCTGCACCATCTCCAGCGCCGAAGGCTCCGGTGCCACCATCGAATTCTAGCGAGGGACTGGCCGCGCCCCCTTCTCCCACGGAGCACAATGCTGAGGTGGCGTAGATTCAGCTTCTTTGTAGTACTTAGTTTTCTCCTTTTGAATGTAAAGACTCCAATTAAGTGCAACCCGATAATCTTAGCCAGAGGGTTGTGCTCTTATGTAAATATATCTTCTTTGCATGGAGTATTATGCTATCTTTCTGAAATTGTTTCTCCTTTCTTTCTTTTTGTAGTCGATGCGTGACAGTGCTCCTTCTTCTCATGCTCCTGCTCCTTCCTCTGCTCGCGGATTCAATCCTCATATTTCGTCGACTCCTAGTCGATGTAGTCACTGTGAAGAATATTCTTCCAGGATTTCCGACCTTGAGACTCGCCTGTCCTTGGCTAAACGCCAAGCACAGATGGCTATTAAAAAGGCTAGCCAGGCCAGCGGCTATATGAAGAAAATCTCTTCACTTGAAGAAAAGGTCTCCAGCTTGACGGCGAAGGTTGTTCACAATGAAGAGTGCGAATCTTTCATTCTTGGAATTGTCGAGTCTGCTGGCGAGCTATTGCGATGTGAGTTTTCTTTCGACTTCTTCTTTTGGCTGTTTGTGCACTTCTTTTGTGATATATTTGTCATTGTAGGTACTTGCTTGGATTTTGCTGCAGAGGAACGTCGAGTTGCTGAGCGAAATGCTGCTTTGGAGAAGATGTCGAGTGGCTATGAGACTCTGTGGTCTGATCCTCGACGCCGTAGCGCCATTGTATTGCTTCAAGATCGTGCCCAGCACATTGGCGAGTCAGTTGATGGTTGCCGGCGAGCTCTTACAACTATGCACTCCATTATGCTTCCCCGTAATCCTTTGCCTGCAACTTTCCCCCTTCTTCTTGATGCTTTCCGATCCAGCCATCGTATTCATAGGTTAATAGAACTGAACTTAGTGGCTGGTGCCAATTTTGCTCTCGGGTGGATACGCAAGTGGCACCCCAGATTGAATTATAGCACGATGTCCTTAAGTTTAGCTCCCGGGGGAGCTAGCCTTCGGGTTCATATGGAGAACACGCTTCAACCTGCTCGAAGACTTGTAGCTAGGCTTCTAGAGGCGGATGCCGCATTTTTCCGCGAGTATCATTATTTAGATCCTTTAGGCGTAGATGATTCTGACAACCCGATGTTGTAAAGTATGTGTGGAACGCGAGAGATTATTTATTTCGCGACTATATGTCTGAAATTTATTCTCAAGGCGTATTTGTATGGTTCGTGCGTTTGCCGCATATTCTCTTTGAAAGACTCGTAAACTCGAATATGAGGAACGCTTTGTCTTTATTTATACTTTTAATGTAAGATACATGGGGTGACCCAAGAGATCCGGCCTGTGACCCATGTTCTGGATCTAGAGGGCATTGCCCCTGGAATAACTCGTGGCCTTTACGGCCTTTATTGTTCTACTCTATTGTCTTTATGATGCTTATGTCGCCGTAGCTTTCCCTTTCTCTTCTGTGCCTGTGTCTTCTCCTGATGTTCCTGTTCGTGGCTTCTTTGTTTCGGGCTCCACGGTGCATCCTTCGAGTAGCTTGACGCCTTCTGTAGTCGCGCTCTTTGCTTTTTCTGCATGGTTGGCTATTACGCCAAAATTTTGCGCCATCTTGTGGAATTCCCTGTCGCAGAGATCTGAAACTTCAAAGCTTCCTTTCACTGTGATTATTCCTTTTGGTCCTGGCATTTTAAGTACCAAATATGTGTAGTGAGGCACTGCCATGAATCGCGAAAACGCGGGTCGTCCGAGGATCGCGTGATATTGCGATGGCCAGTCCATGACTTCGAAGTCTAGTTTTTCCCTTCTGTAGTTTTATCGGTTGCCGAAGCAAACATTGAGTGCTATTCGACCCAATGGGTAATTAGCACTTCCTGGTACGATTCCATGGAAGGAGCAATCTGTTGGTTTTAGGAATTCCAATGATATGTGCATTGCCCTGAGTGTTTTCGCGTATATCAGGTTAATTTCACTTCCTGCGTCCATGAATATTCTGTCGACATCATACGCGCCGATTTGAGCTTTGAGTACCAGAGGCGCGTTTCCTGGCCGAGGTACTGTTATGGGGTGGTCCTCTCTGTTGAACTCGATTGGTTGTTCTGACCAATGCAGATATTCTGTTGTAGCTGGAGGCGACATGACTGCTAGATTGACTTGTCGAGTTATACTCTTTTCTTCTTTGTTCGACTTGGGCTCAGGTTGTATCATTGCTGTAATGTGTCCTTTTGATGGGACGTACCCTTCGTCGTCGTCGTCGTGTCCCTTGTTTTGCTGGTCTTGTCCTTGAGGAGCTCCGTTGTTTCCTTGCTGGTTTGTCGTGGGATTGTTGCTTCCTTCGAATCCTTGTCGCCTTGCCTCGGTTTGTTTGTTTATTGCCGCTTTTTGTAGCTTTAAGAATGTTGTGCAGTCTTTCATCGCGTGCCTTGATACTCGCTTCCCGTCGACGAACGCTGAATGTATATGACAAGGCCCGTTGAGCATATCCTCTGGTGATGGGTTGTACTCCCTGGATTCTCTTGGTGGGAACTTCTTATACTCCTCTCTTCCGTAGCTGCGATATCCCGAGCTTCTGCGTTCGTTTCCCTGATAACTGTTGTCTTTATATCCTGCGGCGACTTGGTTATGAGAGCCGTAGGTGTCGTAGTTTCGGGATCGTCTCCTTTGACTTCCGTATCTGTTTCTCCTGTCGTCCTCAGGAGATCGTGTCCGTTTGTTGTTGCACGCATCTTCTCCATCTGCAAATCTGTTTGCTGTGTCCATGAGATCTGACACTGTTTTTGGCTTGATTCTACCCATCTCTTCGACTAGGTCTCTTCGCCTTAATCCAATGATGAACGCGTCTATCGCTCTTTCGTCTGAAACTTCGACTGCTGAATTTTTGATGAGGCTCCATCTTTGGATGTACGCCCGTAATGTTTCGTCGCGTTGCTGTACGCATGCCTTGACTTCTTCTATTGATGCTGGTCGTTTGTATGTCGACCTGAAGTTGCTTGTAAATTGCTTTGTGAGGTCTTCCCAGCTTCCAATGGATTCTTTCTCTAATTTGCTCAACCATGACCTTGCTGCACCGGTGAGGTGTAGTTGCAGACTTTGCATTGCTGTTTCTTTGGTTCCTCCTAGTATTTGGACTGCCTGCAAGTAATCTGCGAGCCTTGATTGCGGTTCCTGTGATCCGTCGTATTTTTGCTGATCATGAGGTAGCTTGAATCCCTTAGGCACTGGCGTGATGCGAACCCTACGGGCAAAGCACGATGCCCCCATCTCCTTTTCGTCGTCCTCATAGTCGCGCCTTTCGTTTGGGGATCGCGATCTTCGAGTTCCACCGTGCTGTTTTGGTGATGGCGATCGAGATCGGTGTTTGCTGCTTTTATGCCGAGGACTATTGTGACGGCGAGGTGATCTTGCTTTGTGCGCTTCCTTGTGGTGATGTGCTTCTTCTCCTTTTGCTGATAGCTTGTGGCCCACCATATTGAGTCCGTTTAGCGCTGCTCTATGCATATGTTCTCTAGGATCTCCTGGACTTGGTCGAGTTGTAAGTAGATATGCTTGTGCTGCCACTAGTGCTGCTTCAGGAGTTTTTGGTAGGATGTTTCCCTGCTCGTCGACCGATAGGAAGGACGAGTCGAGGTTTTTGGAAATACTTTGCCTGTCAGAATATTCGAGGTTATCGTACCTTGAACCATGTCGACGATTTTTCCTTGCGTTGCTGTACGATGCGTCGCTTCGTGCTCTATGAGCAGCTTCGCTGGCTGCAATGGCTGAATCTTTTCTTCTTTGTATCTCTACCTTTTCCTTTGCTAATTGCTTTGCTTGCTGCCTGAGGGCGTAATGATACCCGAAAAGCTTGTCTTTGCTGGAGCTGGATGGTATTGGCGTGCCATGTTCTACGGCTTCTCTTATTATTTTCCACTCGTCGACTCATAGTCGAATTTTCTCCCTAGCTGTGAGGGATTCCACTGTTTGTCCTTCTGCTAGGTGATTTGCTCCTCTGTCGATATTTGCTGGGTTTATCACTGGGTTGTTATTTTCATCGAATTCTTCTGAGTTGTCGCCCACAATGGCGAGTACCTGGCACTGCTTGCCGATGTTGCTATTAAAGCTTGAAAAGATCGAGTTGCTGTCTTCAGAAAGCTCTAACCCTGTCTTCCATGTGTCTGTTGAATTGTCTGAGATATTGTCGAGGCAGATCGTGAGATCGTCGATTTGGACTTCCACGTCAAAATTTTCCTTTTCTTCGTCGTCTTCTGCGATCTTTTCTTTTTGCACTTCTTCTAGGCTGACCGGCGAGTTTACTTCGCTGGAAGAGCCTTCAGAATACTCCATCATTATTGTTGTTTCGGGTTCTTGTGCCGACGGATCTTGATCTTGTTTCGTCGGATCCGAAAGGCGAGAGGAACCCGACGGCCCGATGAAGATGCTCAAACTTCCAATTGTTAGTTCTACCTCTTGACTTCCGTCGACTTCTGGACTGCTGTTGGCTAAAAGCGAAAAAGCCGTCGAATTCATGATTCCAACGCCCAGAGTCCCCACGGTCGGCGCCAATTGACGAGGGTTAACTCGACAAATGTCCTAGATGAAGGACTTAGGATCGGGGAGATAGGGCGCCGGATGAACTCGGAGGTAAAGTTAGTCGAAATAGGTGTGTATCGAAAGTAAATTTGGGTGTTCAACCTGGCTTGCTTTCAATCTGCCCTACACCATCCCCTCCTGGCCCCTATATATAGGTGGCCAGGTCTCGAGGATCAGGTAGGGTTCGATACAAATTACAAATATCGACATACGGTATTAACTCGTATTCAACTATCATTACAATTGGGCCTGGCTTATCGGGCCTCAGGGGTACTCAACTAATGGGCTCTATTAACTATACCCTTGTCAATATCTTTCATATATTTTGCATAAGGAGGCATTCTAATAGCATCAGTCAAAGGAATTTGCAAAAATAAAGGTCTCATCCATTCACAAAACCTGTTGTAGTGTTCTTCTTCCTTGGACTTGTGTTTCTTACTAGGAAAAGGCATTGGTTTCTGTACCCAAGGTTCTCTCTCATTACCATGCTTGTTGGCAATGAAGTCTTCTTTGGTGTACTTTGCATTCTTATCAATCTTTTCTGGTTCCTCTTCAACTTCTTCTTTATCGGAAGCATCTCCTGGTTCAGTTTCAGCATCAGAAATAGAAACACTGTTAGGATCTTTACCTGCATCGGATGCTTCTGTAGTTGTTTTATGCTTCTTCTTCTTCTTCTTCTTAGAAGGAATATCATCACTTGAAGTACGTTGAGAATCTTGCTCGACCCTCTTAGGATGTCCTTCAGGATATAATGGATCTTGAGTAGTAGCACCACTTCTTGTGCGTATTTCACATGCTTGCTTCTCTCTTGCGGCATTAACTAGAAAGTCTTTTTGAACCTTGGTAAGCTGATCAATTTGTATTTGCACCATTTGAAAATGTTTAATAAGTATCTTCACATCATTGGAGGTTCTCTCCACAATATCCTGCAACTTGTTAATAGCTCTAGAATTTTCCAACAAATGATTCTGCACCATTCTATTAAAATTTTCTTGCTTAACAATAAAATTATCAAATTCATCTAAGCATTGATCAGGAGGTTTAGAATAAGGAATGTCCCTTTCATCAACGCGTTGGAGAGAGTGTACCTCAATAGTAGATGAGTGAGGGATTGGCTTACATAATTCTTCTATAGGAGGTAAATTTTTAACATCTTTGGCTTTAATACCTTTCTCCTTTAGAGATTTCTTGGCTTCCCTCATCACTTTATCATTTAGTTCAATCATCCCTCTCTTCTTTGGTATAGGCTCTGTAGATGGCGCAGGTGTTGGTGCTGGTGTTGGCTCAACTAGAGTCCAATCATCATGATTCCGGCTTATTTTAGCCATTAATTCTTCAGCTTTAGTCGGAGTTCTTTCCCTGAAAACACAACCAGCACAACTATCCAAGTATGACTTAGATTCATCAGTTAGTCCATTATAAAATATATCAAGGAGTTCATTTTTAGGCAATGGTTCTTTAGGCAAAGCTCTAATTAAAGAACAAAACCTTGTCCAAGATTCAGGCAGTATCTCTCATTTTTCCTGTTCAAAATCAAAGATTTTCTGCACAGCAGCATGTTGAGCACTAGCAGGAAAATATTTCTGAAAGAAAGCATTAACCAAAGCAATAGGACTATTAAGAGATCCAGGAGACAAGCTATTAAACCAAGTTTTAGCTGCATCTTTCAACGAGAAAGGAAAAATCTTAGCAACAAAGTAAGTGCGGAGCTTAATGTTATCAGAAAACAAATTACTCAAAGTAGAAAGCTCATTCATGTGCTCCATAGCACTCTCATCTTTAGTACCACAAAAAGGAGTTTTCTCAACAATAGATATGTAAGATAAATCCAAAGAGAAATCATAATCCTTATCTCTAATATTTATGGGAGAAGCAGCAAACTTAGGATCAGGAGACAAATTATATCTAACAGTACGTCTTGCAAGAAGTTCTTTAACTTCAGCAGCATTACGAGTAGCACGTGCTTCAGCAATAAAATCATCATTAAGCTCAATATAAGCATCATCATCAAAATCATCACTAGGACATTCCCTAGACTCAGGTGAACTAACAGGTGTAACAGTGGTGTTTCCCAACTTAGCTCTAGCAATAGTAGCATCTAAAAAGGAACCTAGTGAACCACTCTCATCAAGCACAGTAGAAGCATCATCTAAATTATCAGTGGCATTTTCAAACTCAGCAGAAGTAGTAGCAGTAGCGTGTGCGTGTGGTGGTGTAAGCAACTTACTCATAACAGATGGTGAATCAAGAGCAACAGAAGTGTTCAAAGTCGTACCTCTTCTTGTAGTGGATGGCAATATAGGAACTTTTCCATCACGAGGTTTACCCATGATGAAAGGATTGCAGCGAACAATATGAATTCCAAGTGAACTTACAAATAAAGCTATGCTCCCCGGCAACGGCGCCAGAAAATAGTCTAGATGACCCACAAGTATAGGGGATCGCAACAGTCTTCGAGGGAAGTAAAACCCAAATTTATTGATTCGACACAAGGGGAGCCAAAGAATATATGTAAGCCTTAACAGATGAGTTGTCAATTTAGCTGCACCTGGAAACAGTCTTGCTTGCAGTGGTTTATCAGTAGCAATAGTTTTATAGTGGTGATAGTAGTGAAACAGTAGCAGCAGTCGTAAAATAGTAGCAGTAATAGTAGCAATAGTAAACAGTAGGAACAAATACTGTAGGCATAGGAATGGATGTATGGGTGTTGCATGGATAAGATAATTCATGAAATCAATGAGACATGGGCATTGCAGATAAATAATGATAAAGCATCCTAGTACAAACAATCATAGGCATGTGTTCCGTATATAGTCGTACGTGCTCACAAGGAGAAACTTGCACAACATATTTTGTCCTACCAGCCTATTGCAGCAGGGCCTCAAGGGAAATTACAGGTAATTAAGGTACTCCTTTTAATAAATTACTGGAGCAAAGCATTAGCACTCGGTGAACACATGTGATCCTCACATCATAGCCATCCCCTCCGGTTATCCCAATTTCTGTCACTTTGGGGCCTCAGGTTCCGGACAACAATATGTGTATACAACTTGTAGGTAAGACCATAAACAACAAGTATCATCATAGAAATAATAACATGTTCAGATCTGAAATCATGGCACTCGGGCCCAAAGTGACAAGCATTAAGCACAACAAGTTGCAACAAATTCATAAGCACTAATAAAGATACTAGGCACTATGCCCTAACAATCTCATATCAAATTACATGAACAATCTCATCCAATCCCTTCCATCCCCTCACCTACAGTGGGGGAATTACTCACACATGGATGTGGGAGTCATGGATGGTCGATGGAGTGACGTCGGTGATGATGGTGATGAAGATCTCCTCCAAATCACCGTCCCGGCAGGGTGCCAGAACAGAGTTTCTGGTTCCGAATCGCGGTTTTTGATGGCGGCAGCGCAGCGAAAGTCTGTCTAGGAAAAACGCCATCTCCCCGATTTTTCAGGTAAAGGGGTATTTGTAGGCGGAAGGAGGGGTCAAGGCGACGGCCGAGCTGCCCTCACACCAGGTGGGCGCGGCCAGGGCTGGGCCGCGCCCCCTGTGTGTGTGGAGGCCTCGTGCCTCCACTCCGTCTCGTCTTCTGGCTCCGTGGGTCTTCTGGTGAAATTGGATTTTTGATGATTTTTCCCGAATTTTTACTGAAAGTTGGATTTCTGCACAAAAATGAGACACCAGAGCAATTCTGCTAAAAACAGCATTAGTCCGTGTTAGTTGTATTCAAAACACACAAATTAGGGGAGAAACAATAGCAAAAGTGTTCGGGAAAGTAGATACGTTTTGGACGTATCACATACTGACTGAGATATGGCAGTTCGACATATAGCAACGGAGATTGACATATAAGCTAACTTGGCAACTCACAAGATATACTTGGCACTCATGTGCCGGCATATAAATGTAGGTACACTATAACTATCATGCGAGATTTATCATAGAGCATACAGAAACTGGTACTGAGATAGGCATATAACCTGATATGACTGTAAACTTACAGTAGCTAGCACATGGTATTCGACATATAAAAACTGGCATATAAGACTTGGCATATAACAGCCGGCATATAAGACATAGCAGATAGCCAAAACAGATACTAGACTTGACATAGCATATAGCAACAGTAGTCTCTATGCAAGGTGGTACTCATAGCACTTAGTACATAAATAGATACACTGAACTCAACATACCAACTGGCATACTGATCTTAGCAATGTAGCCGGTATATAGACTGATATATGCGAAGACATATAACTTGACAAAGCAAATTGCTCACAGTAATAGATGCTAAGTCTAAGATATGAGACATCCTCTAAGTCATAGAACTTGACATGCTATTGTTGGCATATGAAACCGGCATATAACATGCCAAGATAAAACTTTGCATAAAACTGTAGACATACAAACTGATTCTGACTATACTATTTGCAATAGGCATATGTAGCAATTTGGCATAGAGACAGACATACAGGAGTAAACTGAGAAGCATGTATGATAGCATGTAAACTAATTTAAACTTGAACAGTAGTACAGTATCAGCCGGCTAGGTTCATGCCTAGCCCCCGGGCTGCTTTTTTCTACTAAAGAGATGACAAACTTGATTTGAATTGATTAGCCCCCGGGTTGACACACTTAATCCTGGGGAAACAGAGAATTACTCACTAAGAACTGCTAATTTCTAAACACTAATACATACTTCGAATCAGACATACACTTGCTTTTTCTACTACAAAGATGGAGAAGGAAACTGAAATAACGCATAGCGGTTTGGTTTTGAAGAGAGTTACCTGCACATGCGGCGTTGCAGAAATTGGCCTGCCAGGGGCGACCCCGGCCTGGCAGAATTAGATCTTGCACCAGCTTCTGGCCCAGCCAAAATGGGCTGGGAGGCCCAGCCGGGATGCTAGTGCCGGCCCAGGCCGGAATCCCGAGCGCCTGGCCCGACCGGGAATCGCTGCGCGCTGGCCCAGGCCGGATAACTGGTGCAGCGGCCCAGCCGGGATGCTAGCGCTGGCCCAGACCGGGGTCAGCCTGAACAGGCCCAGGCGGGAGAAAACGGGAGCCGGCCCAGCCGAGGGTGAGGCGCACCGGCCCAGCCGGGACTCTTCCCGTGCCAGCCCATGCCGGATTCACCACACCGGCCTAGCCGGAACTTGCCTCGCGCCGGCCCAGGCGGGCGTCGCCCCACTCCGGCCCAGGCGGACTAGCTGCTACGCCGGATCACTGACCCAGCCGGGGCCCAAAGCGCCCAGAACTGGCCGGAGAAAAGCCAAATCGGCCCAGAACGAGTTTATTCCGGCCAAGGAAGGCCAGAACTAGTATATTCCGGCCCGCGGGCGTATATTCTGGCCAGAAAAAGATATATGCCGGCAGGGAAGTGCCGGAGTTGACCCCGGGCTCACATATGTTGGCCGGGACATAAATATCCCGGCCGAGACACATATGTCGGTCCGAGGAAGCCGAGTGCCGGCCCGGAGATGCCGATGTAGATCTGGGACAGCCGTATGCCGGCCCGGGCGAGTTGACATCAGCCCGGGAAGCTGAAGAAGACCTACAGTGCTCAGAGGCGTTGCTGATGTCGAGCCCCCGAGCAGATGAAGAAGATCCCGTCCGGATGTACTCCTACCAGCGCCTTGATCAGCCCCATGGTGGGCGCCAAATGTCGTCGTGGTGAACGAGCATATGCCATGGGATGGCTTAAGTTGGGGCCGAACGTACACTGGTGGATCCAGAGGAGGGAAGGCGCGGTAGAGACCACGCACAGAACATACTGCTAACACACCGAGCTACCCAGGTTCGAGGCCCTCGTGAGGAGGTAACACCCCTACTCCTGCATGTCTGATCTATATGAGCTGCACATGAGAGCTACAATGGTGCTCCTTGAGCTGTTCATCTTGCCTATCTAAGGCTGCACTGGGCAGGAGCTAAAGAGCTAGTGCTACTGAGAAGGGAGAGCTCCCATGGAGCGAGAGAGAATGAGCCTCCTCTGGAGGCTGGGGTGATCGTTCCCCCTGGTGCCCCTTATATAGGGATCCCAGGGGACAAGGGATGCCCCACATAACACTATGCACACACTGTAGCTGAGTTGACTAACGGGGTCTTGTCAGCACTGTAGCCTGCATTAGCACGGTACCGTTCTCGGTATCGTGCACTGCGTCATGGTCATGGGCTTGTCCCATCGATGTCTGTCCTTGCCTTTGTCTTCTAGCTGCTGTCTTCTGGATCTCCTTGTCATCAGTCTTATCCTCCTCTGAGGATAAGACTGACCGAAAGGCATACCGGTCTGAGCTAAGTGCGTCCCAAGACCAGTATACGATGATGAAGAACGACGTAGGAGCGGATATGCCGGCCTGAAGGTGATCGAGCTGGGTGCTGAACGCTGGGCGCTGGAGATGGTTGCGCGGGTGCCTCGGTCTGGTGTCCCGGCCAGGGACGATCCCGCCTGGATCGATCCTTGCGCCATGGACCTCGTCTTGATCTGACCTGGGGATGATTCGGTTGATGGCACTGGAGTCCCGGCCTGGGGGCGCGCTTGGCGTCGCTGGCGTCGAGGGAGTGCCGGCCAGGGAGCGATTCGGCTGGCTGCTTGGCGCTTGAGTCCCGGCCTGGGAGCCTTGCCCCATCGGCGGCCTGGGGCCGAACTGACCGAGGGAATGCCGGCCTGGAGAGGCGGCCCGGCCTGCTGGAGCGAAGTGTCAGCCCAGCTGGAGTGGTGGTATTAGCCCAGCCGGGAAGAGCTGACCGGCCCAGCCGGGGTCTGAAGAAGCCGGCCCAGCCGGGGGCTTGAGGAAGGCGCCGGCCCAGCCGGCTGGAGATGGTCCGGCCCAGCCGGGTAGGATGCTCCGGCCCAGCCGTATTAACTCTGGCCTGCCCCGCTATATGCCGGCCTGGGCCCTTGTATGCCGGCCCAGCTGCGCTATATGCCGGCCTGGGCTTGGTTAATCTGGCCTGGGCAGCTATAATCCGGCCCAACCTTGCTGTAAACTTGCTTTTTAATATTCCTGCCCATAGAACTTGTCATACAATATGTATATTAGTCATAATAAAGGGGTACTTTGGTATACCCGGGGTTATATCCCCGACACTATTACAAGGGATCATATGTGTAGTCAATCGATGCCAACACGAGAGAGCGAGAGAAAACTGGCTCCCGAGTCACTCCCCACCCGGACGGCTGTGGAGGCCCTTCCCTCCCCACAAACCCTAGAATACTTCTAATTCTTGGGACTTTGGCCATTGCTACTATTGACACTATGATAGTGGCAGCGTCCATCCCCTCGAATGATGGTAGGCAGGAGAGAAGCTCCTCGTCAGCGCTACACAGGGTAGCGTGGGATGCTGATTGAGGGCATGGAGCGGCGTGGCCTTCTCGACCGGTGCCTAAGGATCCTCGGCGGACTGGCGTAGAGGAGGTGGTGACATGCCGCCAGTGTGGCAGGCAGGCATCGACAATATGCGAACTTGGGCGGCACGGCCTCGATGTGGGTAGTGGGGCCCTGATCTTGGCCATATGGGTCTAGCGAGCCAAGTTGCAGGTAAGATTGTTATTGCCTTGGCCACGCCAAAGTTCATATGCAGTGTCCTGGGTTGCCATTTCCTCTACGGCGGCAGTGGCGGAGGACGAATATAATTTGAGGTAGGGCGAACTTTAAAAATAAAATGCGAGGATAAAAATAGTCTCAAGATATTGATGCTATATAACATTGTAATACAACCACTTAGTACAATAGAAATAGAAACATATTTTTAATATAAGTAAAAAAAATTAAATTATCAATAATTCTATAAATTAAGTTCTGAATATCCCTAACGCAATGTAACACATCATCAAGTCATCAAAACCCCATGGCAGAGCGAAAGTCAGTCTTAATGATCTTTATCATCAAGAAAGTCCTATCAAATTTGTGATCGCCACTGGTAATGGCAATGTTAGCTCAATGAGACAATCTCTTAAGTGTTTAATTCTGTGAGTATGAATAATTAATAGCTAAGATTATCTTATATATGCTCATACTCATAATTAGGTTCATTATAAAGCTCCATAAGGCATGCAATCTTATTCATGTTAAACCTAGAAAATTAACCTTGTGAGTTAAGACAACGGAAATTTTAAAGCAAATCTCAAGATGACTCATTAGATCAATCGTAAAAATCCGTGGTAAGAGACTCTATAGGAAAGTGTCCAAAAATACCCTCAAGTCCTCCTTAAGTACCCCAGCTAAGAATTGCTTAGAGTCGGATTTTATTAAATTGAGAGATATATTGTAATGAAATAAGTTGGTTTGGCTACTAGACTAGACCTAGTCCATGTTTTTGGTTTGCAATCGATTTTGCGTAGTGTTCACTAAAACAATAATAACTTTATCACATGGAGTCCGTTTTTTAATGTATGACCACTCAAAATGTTCAAAAAAAACATGTGCATCTAAAGTTTTTTGCCAAAACTTAAGGTAGGGCGGCTGCCGTACCTTGCCCTACAGGGAGCTTCGCCCATGCTCTGCGGCTGTTCCTCCAGGGAGATGATGGTTCTAGCATTCTTCTCGCAATACAACAGTGGTCTACTTGAAGCCTGTCCTCTTTGATCTGACCTTTGCCGACAATCTCCATTGAGTGTCTGATGCCTGCAGATTGTTGGATCTGGCGGGATTCAATCGCGCGCACCCTTGTTTTTCTAACTGCTTCAGGTGGGAGTATTCCAAAGCATCCCTATATTGCCATCATATGGGACATGTGAAGTCAGAGGCGGAGAATGTCATAGCAGTGGAGGTGTGAGGTCTAGTAATTGCTTGGTAATTCTTGACTTGTAGCACCTGCATCGACAAGTGGGGGCGATAGCACATGAGAAGTACAAAGTTTGGACTTTTAGGTTGAAAATTAAAGATATGTCCTTAATTAGTTATGCTTGGTGACGAGGTTCTATCCCGGCAATGCCCATGTTTAGGGCTTTCGATTCATGGAGAGAGCGTGGGCGCTTGGCGGATTCGACGGCTTCAGACAGGCACACGAATTTACCCAGGTTCGGCCCCCCGGAGGGTAAAGACCTACATCCTTCTTGTCTGATCTTGTATTGCTGGTATATGTGGAGCTGTTACAATGGCGCGCAGATGCAATCTGGCGGAGGTGGAAGAAGATGGCGTGCGCTAGTCTATGCGTGGGATCTATGCGAGATCAGTTGCCTATGCGAGAAGCCTATGCCAGTTAGATTGTCTAGGGGATGCCCTTGGTGGCTTTATATATGCAGCCAGTTAGGGTTTACAAGTAATTCTTGCCTTCTACTCCAAGTCAAAGTGCTGGGCCTTGCGGGCTTCGTGTATCCTTCAAGCGGGCTTCTTCCTTGGCAGGAACCAGGTAGGCCAATATCGAGGACCGTGGGGTCATACCCTCGTCACTTGGTGTTGAAGGCATTGTGTTAAAGAGCGTGGACTTTCTTCAGGATGAAAACCTATGATATAGGATCGAGCGATGATGGTTTTTGTGCATTGTTTCTTTCTTAAAGGCATCTCTTGTATAGAATTTAAATTTGTTGTCTTGGTGGAGGTTGTACTGCAGCATAACTGTAGCAAGACTTTTCTTTCTTCTTCTTCTTCTTTTTATTTTAGGGCTGTGTGTATCCATAATAATTGTAGAGCATTGTGTTGTTGTAGAGGTTAAATATAATTAATATCTCTAAAATATTAATATATGCACCTTATCTACAAAAATAGAAGGAATCTCCTAGACCCGTGTGCTTATACGATAATGAGGTTTCTTTCCGAAAAGTCTCTTTGGCTCCTGAGCAACAGTGCTCCCTCTATTGTAAAATAAATTTTAAAAACACATTTGACAAGTTTCAAAAAATTTAAAACAAATTCTGGATATTGTCAAATATACATTCTACAAGCATGCAAAATCGCAATACGAAACCCTTTTTATAATAGACTACAAAAAAATGACAAAGTTTGGAGATTTGAATAAGTGTACTGTTCACTATACTTAGATCCACACTTTTGACATTTTTGTGTAGCTCAAACTATAAATTATTTTCACTTGATATTTTACACGTTTGTGGGATACATCAGTGGCTACATCAAGATTTTTTTTTCAATTTTATTTTGGATTTCAGAAATATAATTTTCGAATTTATTAAACATCGAGATCACTGGAGCCCGGGAGCCAGAAATCTCCATCCCTTTCCTTTCAGCCTAATATCTAAGCTCTCCACAGATAAGCCCGACGAAGTAGCCAGCGAGTGGTCCATTTCACCGGTCCCCGGAAGCTCGGCACGGGTCTTGCTGGGCTTTGCTACCCGTATCCGGTAGAAACAACAACTTGCCTCTTGCGGCAAAGAAATCTAGGCGTGCGACAATTGCAACGCGTATCATAAGCTTCCGGCACCATCATCGTCGATCACTCATGGATCTCTCGACAGCAACCGCGCGGGACGGAGGCGCGGTCAGTGAGGTGATTAGTACGTAAGTCGAAGCCGATGGGCGGATGGATCACATGCGCGACTTGCACGCAAGCATCCAGACGAAGCAACAACACGGGGAGCGATACAAGGCGAGTGCCGAGAAACAGCATGTCGCCAAGCGGACCAAGACAAGCGCCAAGCGTACACCGAGGAACGTTCAAAAACATGGAGAAAGATGAAAGAATCACTAGTTTATTTCAATATTCAATGGATCTCAGGTACAGCTTGAAATGCTTAAATAATAATTAACTAATCCTTATTGCGCGTGCTAATACTAATGAGGAAACAGAAAGTGAGATTATGTTGACCGCCGGCCAGGAACGCGAAGGAGTGGGAGGCGGGTGCGCCATGGAATCCTACGTGCGCGTGTCTCTTGATCAGGACACGTCCACGGGCTTGCACAGGAAGAGTAGCGACGACGGAGGCTGCTGCCTGCCGGCTGCGCCGCCGCCTCCCAGGCGCTCGTAGCAGTCGATGGAGAAAAGCGAGAGCGACAGGGAGAGAGAAAGGTGCGCGCGTGCCTGCGCGTGGGCGGCGCGGCCGAGTCGGTCGAGCGCCGGGCCGAGGCAGAGGCGGTAGAGCCGGCGGTAGCCGCCGAGCGCGGCGACGACGGTGCGGGTGGCGTGACCCGCCACGGCGGGGCCGGACGCCGAGCCCACGTGGCGGAGGCAGAGCTGCTCCCAGACGGCGTCCCGGCGCGACACGGCGGCCCAGAGGCGGCACACGCCGGCGGCGGCGGCCAGCGAGCGGCCGTCCACGCGCGCCAGGATCTCCGAGAGGACGTCGGCGTTGTCGTTGATGTTGTACGCGCCGCCGCCGGACACCAGCTGCACGCGCACCTCCACCTCCTGCCGTGGCGGCGCGGGCGGTCCTCCCATACACATGAGCGCCTTGGGTGCTTGGTATGGTAGGGAGCGAGACGGGATGGAGAGAGGTGATAGGGTGACGGGTGTAGGGTGTATATATAGGGAAGAGACGGGGTTTTGACTCTGCTGAGGCTCGTGTCTGTGGGGCTGGGCGAGGAGACGCAAAAGGCGATTAGTAAAGGCTTCTTGGAACCAATAATGGCAGTGGCCATGGAAGCTGAGAGCTGATGAGTGTGAGCTCTTAATCACCCGCTGCCATCCACATATTGAATTTTACGAGGTCACCGTAAAGCAAAGAATCCGAAGGTGCCGCCGTGCAGGTGACTCCGGCCACCGGCAGGGAGGTTGAGACTTGAGAGGGGTATCTGGTGTGGCTAGTGAAGGAGAAGACGGGGCCAAGAGGGAGGTGCCAAGGGGCGTAGTACGTGGAGATGCGCGCGCGCAACGTCCTACGTCTTCTCTCGTCCTCGGGACGGGACGAGGGTGTGAAGGAGACACTGGCACAGCGCCGCACGACCTTCGTCTACCTACTGCACGGCTCGGGCTGCAAGCATGGCAGGTGGGTGTGTGCCACTGTAGCTTGGTCAGGCCGGCACGAGCGCGATGATGTTTGCCAATTCGCCAACCATCACAGCCGTTGATAGGCAGGTAAACCTCCCCACCACCTTAACTGCATCCTGTTGCAAGCTCCATCAATGGCGACTCGTGAGTCGTGAGTCGCGAGTGCTCTCCGGCCCTTTTGGCAGTGTTCTCTACAGTCGAGATGACATTTCATGGAACCACGGCCGGCGACTCTACGCCAGCAAATTCAACGACGCGAGTGTGGGTAGACACGCTAGGCATAGCCACCATACTGCTTAAACTAACAAGGCCGCCGTCGGGAGAACGGTTCCCAGGCTGACGACAAACACATTGCGTAGTAACCGGTAGCTTAAGCGCTCGTACGTGTGGATTTCGGGGCCCGTTCCGTCGAGAAAAAGCGGACCGCGGTCGCAACGGCTAGCTTGAAACACCGGCCATGCGCACGTCTCTTCGATGCATACAACACATTGTGTATTCCAAGTCACTCGCATCAATGTTTGTCATGTTTCTTTAACTAATCTTTTCATGGTTGATGAACCCTCACATCAACGTTGTTTACTCTACAGGGTTGCCAGGGACATGTTGCTAGCTAGGTGCCGGCTCCACCCTTGTTTTTTTTTACCAAAATTGTTTCGCCCGCTTCATAAACGAAACAAAGTGTGTACAAGGTATACATGGCCAAAAACAGGCCGCAGCAGAAGTCAAATGTATGGAAATCTTCCAACTTTGTTTAGTTTCCTATATATTAATTTAGACATATTTTAGTATTAAATACATACGAATCTAGATAAAATTGCGTTAAAAAATATGAATATGAGGAGTAGGAATTAAAAATAAACTGAACTAACTATCAAACCCACACTGTGACCAACTATTAAACCAGAAGCCAACGAGTCACAAACGTTATAGAAACACCGCACCACCGCTGGGGGCACCCCCTCTACCAACATGGGAAGGCAAAACAAACACCTGTCCCGCAACTAAAAAAGGTAACCACCACTACCACGACTAAAGCCAAAACCTTCAAAACAGTTCCAGGAACCAGCCTACAGATGACCCATATTTTCCGTATTACAAACTTGACAATGAAACAACGAAATCCTTCTCTCCCTCCCGGTATCAGGTACTGGATTATTTTGGAGCCACTCCAGCCTCCTGATCATCGGCCCTAGCCTTTGCTCTTATGGAAGATCTCCAACACAACTTCCAGCGAGACCTTGGCCCCTACCACATGTCTGCCTCTGAGTTTTTTCTTCTGCATTTTCAACTAGAACGAAAGCATCTATGAAATACTAAAAATGACCACATTAGGATCAATAGGGAAAATATTCTGGAAGCAAGTTTATTACGACATTTCCACAATGCCTAGAAAACTGCAGACACACCAGATGCAACCAATTGTCGCATCTCAATGGTCTTGAATCTTTTAACCCAAGCACAAAGTTCACCCACCCCAGCAGGAATACTGTTATTGTCTAACGTACAAGCCACCACACTCCAAGTATACCTAGCTACGGGACAATTAAGCAGCATATGGTCAACTGTTTGTTTTTCACAAAAGAAACAACATTTCTCACTACCTTCCCAACCTCTCTTCAAAAGATTATCTCTAGTCAAGATACTATTTCTAAACACCAGCCAAATAAATACTTTTACTCTCAAGGGAACCTTGAGATGCAACTATCTCTATTTTCTGTTAACCTCACCTCAGCACACAAGTCTTTGAGCTCTTGCCACATCTTTGCAGCCCCACCACCCCTCCCCCCCCCCCACACACCACCCTTCTAAATCTAATACACCCTCAACCTTCTTGAAAAACTTTAGCTGCCAAAATGTCATACTGAAAGTAAGGTTATAAAGTCTAGCAAATTTTTCCCTAAAAAGGAATTGTACCTAACAAAACATCTTCCCTGAACATAGTATTCTCACCATTACTAGTATTCTTTCTACAACATCTATAAAAGAAAGGACAAACTTTCATCACCCCTTCCGAGAAATGAGAGTCTAAAGGCTTAATGCTACACTAAGAAATATTAGTCCTACTTAAGTATTTAGCTCTAATAAGCCTTTTCCAAGGGCCATCACTATATTCTAATTTCTAGAGCCACTTACTGATGAGGAAAATTTTCATCACTTCTAAATCTACAACTCCCAAACCACCCTGATCTATAGGTTGACAAGCACTTTCCCAATTTATTAAGTGATACTTTTTAACCCCCTCTTTCTCATTCTAAAGTAACCTCTTCATATAAAAGCAAACTTTTACCAATACCTTTAGGAAGTAAAAATAAGGAAAGCATGTATAAAGGAGTACTACTAAAACAAGCTCTCAACAACAACAACCTCCCGCCATAAGGCATCAATTTACCCTCCCAAGAATGCAATTTACCCTCCATCCTTTCCTCAGCAGCTCTCCAATCACTATTTCTTAATCTGGAGTAACGGATCGGCACACCTAGGTACTTGAAACGGTATATTACCTTCAACAAAAGTAAATATTGAAACATACTAATCTATTTTATCTAAAGCTTCTCCAAAACAACAGACTTCACCCTTGAAGAAATTAATCTTCATACCCAATATATGTTCAAAGATATTTAGAATCACTTTGAAATTCCTATAACTTTCAAAATCATCCTCAAATAAGAAAACAATATCATCTACATACTGCAGCATGACTACTCCTCCTTCTACTAGTTCTAAGACCACACTTTTAATCAGACCAAAATCTTGATCTCTTTTAACTAAGACAACAAGAACATCTATAGCTAGATCAAACAAAATGGATGACAACGGATCACCCTGTCTAACTCCCCTTAAAGTCCTAAAAATAAGGACCTAATTGATCATTATTCATTACTGCAACACTACCATCATTAACTAATGTTTTAATCCAATAACAAATTTAATAGGGAAACCTTTCATCAACAAAACTCAAAATTAAAAATCCTTATCCAACTTGTCATAAGCATTTTCAAAATCAACTTTAAAAAGAACAACCGCCTTCGTAGACCTATGTACTTCTTAAAGTGTTTCATGTTAGAGAACAACCCCATCAGAAATGTACCTACCCTTAATAAAAGTTTTTTGGAATTCAAACATATCTTAATCCGCAACCCTTACAGCTACACCTCTATAATTTAGAACCTTAGTAAAAAACTTTAATATAACATTAATCAAAGCTGTAGGTATAAATGCTTGCAACTTATAAGCCCTTCAACTTTAGGTAAAAGCATGATAATACCGTAGTTAAAAATCATTAAATAAGATCAACAAATCTAGGATAACGTCAAGTCCAAAAACCTTATTTTTCTCCATCTAAAAATTTGTAAACTTAATTTGTCCACCTAATAAACACTAACCGTTGTCTAGCCTTCAATATGTCGGCATCCACCCATTTGAACGACTAAAAATCTATCTAGTGACTATCTTTATCAACACAATTCCTCATTGTCGATCCATGCGCACCTTTTTCTTCTGCAGTTCACTCAATTTGTGGCAATATTTTATTCCTATTGGACTCAGCCACGAAGGATCCATCTAAACCAATTAGGAAACTCTTGATTTGATTTTATGGGGTACCTAAACTAATCCAAGAGAATATATGAAAGATAATATTGTTGGGATCTTCATGCTTTATGCGTGCTCTTTCGCAATGTCCAAACAAAATAGTAAAGCAACCAAATAGATTTTGGCCATAGTTTTGTCAGTTCCTTGGAAATTAAGAGTCCAAACTCCTAAATCTGCTACAAAGCTGCGAGGTTGTGGAATATCGAAAGCAAATTGAAAAATTCCCCAAACAAACCTAGCAACAAAATGTGATTTATGCTATCATCAACAACACAGGACATGCAATGTGTGTGTCCATCCCATCCATTATTTCTTAAGATTATCTCTAGTCAAAATTCTCCCTCGCATCACTCACCACAAAATGTTTTGATTTTTGCAGGTAATTTGAGAGACCATAGTTGCTTAAAATTTTGCATTGATTGTCTGGTTTGTAGGTGAAAGAGCATTTCCCACCTAATTGATTTTGGCGTTTGTTAACAATACATTATCTATTAATGTGGTGATTATGCTTTGCAGGATTTTATTATATTCTTGCACAAGATATTGGGTTTCCTATGTTATACTTGATAATTATCATTACCCAAAGGAAATTCTAGAGGAAATGGTGATAATATGCTCTGGGAGAAGTTTCATATGAAGCTTGGTCAGGAAGACCGGCTTTAGCTGGTCCCCAGACCGGCTATAGCCGGCCTGCTCATTTTCGGAAGGGGCAATGCGCCTCTGGCGTAACCCGGCTATTTGTTCGGCTATTTCCGGCAGGGCCGGATATTTCAGACCGGCTTTAGCCGGTGTGGAGGCCGGCTTTAGCCGGTGTGACCGGCTTTAGCCGGACTTAACTCCGGCTTTAGCCGGACTTTCCTGGCAGGCAACGGTCAGATTTGGGGGGGGGGGGGTATAAATACCCCCACCTTCTTCTCCAATGAGCAGCTCGTCCAAAATTGAAGAACACCATTATTTTGAGCCACCAAATCAACTAGATCTCCTCCCTCAACCCACCAAAGCTCTTGATCTTTGGAGAATCGAAGGAGAAGACCATCATCTACATCCTCACCGAAGCGATTTGATTTCCCCTCTCATTTGCTTGAGGGCCCTTGTGTCTTGGGTTCCCTTGTGTCCCAAGACCTTGATTTGTGTATTTGATATATTGCTACTTGTTGTTTGACAGCATTGTGTTGTGCTTGGGAGCCTCCAATTCGGTTGTGGATGCGTGCCCCAAGATTGTAAAGGCCGGTTCCACCTTGAGGAATCCCTTAGTGGAAAGTGAGCTAGGCCTTTGTGGTGGAAGCTTGCACCGAAGAATAGGGTGAGCCTTTGTGGCGTTGGTTAGGCCTTTGTGGCAACCACACCCCTCCAACGTAGACGTACTTCCCCTAAAAAGGAAGGAACTACGGGAATTACATCCGTGTCTCCGTGTGCTCCACTCTCGGTTACCTCTATCCTTTATTGCCTTTATATCTTGTATCTTGCTTAGCTTGCTAGTTGTCATATAGGTAAATTCACCTTAGTTGCATATCTAGAGAATTTACCTTTTGTGTCAAGCCTACATTGAAAAAGAATTAAAATTTGAGTAGAACCTATTCACCCCCCCCTCTAGGTGCCCTTACGATCCGTTCAATTGGTATCAGAGCCTCGGCTCTTATTTCGGGCTTAACCGCCTAAGAGTATGGATCCTCCACCTAAAGAGGGCTCGGGTCAAGTCTCTATGGATGAGTTCAAATCTTTGGAATCATCCATGACTTCCATGACATCTCAAATAAGTGAGATACGTGAAATGATAGCGCAACTCATGCAAGCTAAAACTAATGCTCCTCCACCTCCAGAAAAACCCGCTACTCCACAAGTGGAGAATGTGGGGATAGATGAGGAGGGTGCCGACAAAAATGGCGATGCTAAGTCTTCCACCAAGGGCGACGGGAAAGGTGAATACCCGCATTGGTATTCACCCGACCCGCCGGTTCCTCATCCCCATATTAACCATAGAGGTGATCCGCCTAAGCTTGATGCATTAAACTTTGGTCAATGGCAATATCAAATGATCTCTCATATGCGCAGTTCTTGCATTGAGCTTTGGAGGATTGTTGAAGAAGGATTCAAGGCCTTGGATCCCACCAACATGACGAGAAGAGAGACGGTCAATAGTCAACTCAATGCAACCGCTCTCCACATGATTCAAGTCGCCGTTGGGCCCAAGGACTTGCCTCACATCCAACACTTCTCCACCGCCAAAGAAGCTTGGCAAGGACTCTCCGACGTCTTTGTTGGCAATGAGAGCATGAAGAAAACAAGATATATTGCCTTCTCAAATCAAGCGGAGGGTTTCTTCATGATGGATGGTGAGGATCATCAAGAGATGTATAGAAGACTCAAGGCTATTGCTACCACCTTCAAGAACCTCGGTGCTCACCATATTGATGATGAGTGGATCAAGATGAAGTACATTCTTGCTCTCACTCCATATGAGCCCGTGGATGTGAAGAGTGTTCAAGGAAAGCACAACTTCAATGAGATGACCTCCAATCAAGTGATGCAAGAGATTCAAGCCTACAAGGTGTCCGTACAAAATGCGGAAGATGCTCGTGCTCGTGCCATAGGAATGCAAAGAAGCTCCAATCTTGCATTAAAAGCTAGTGTGGTTGAGAAAGAGCTTCCACTTCAAGCAAGCATGGAAGCAAGGCTTGAAATGTGTCCCGAGGAGATAAGACATGAGTACAATGAGCACATGGCCTTCTATGGAAAAACCTTTTGGGTTGATCCACACAAGGCCAAAGAAGACAATCAAAGAAGAAGCAAGTCAAGTGGCTATCAAAGGAATGACAACAATGGTCAAAGGGTGAGGACATGCTACAATTGCAATGATAGATTTCACTTTGTTGCCGAGTGCCCTTATGAGAAGAGAGAAGACCATGGTGGAAAGCTCATCTTCAAAAGCAAGACCAAGTCACCTTCCAAGAAGCCATTTGTGAAGAAGGGTGGACCAAAGAAGAAACAACCGAAGTTTGTGTTCTTGACTCAAGAAGAGTACTCCGCAAGTGAGAGTGATGAAGAAGAAACCACAACTAGTGAGATGGCCGTAATGGCAACCACCTCCACTTCCTCCACATCACTCTTTGAATCCCCCAATGAGGACTCTCTTGTCAAGAACATCAAGTGCCTTATGGCCAAGTCTTCCGAGGTATCACCCACATCTTTCTCTTCCTCTAAGACAAATGATGCTTCCTTGAATGATCTTGCTAGTCTTAGAGTAAAGGAAGAAATTGTTGCTTTTGATGATTATGTGTCTAGTGTAGATGGTGTTCACAAGCTTCACTTTGAACGTCTATTGAGCCAATATGGTAAAACTCTTGAAAAACTAGATGAACAAATGAGGCTTGAAAAAGAATATGCTCAAGATATTGCCTCACTAACCGAGTCTCTTGAAGAAGAGCAAGAGGAACGAGCAGCTCTTGAAGAGAAGCTCGATTCCATTGAGGAAGCTAATAATGAAGTTGTTTCCAAACTCATTAAAGAGCGTGACCATGCTCGTGCTAAAGTAAAAATGCTTAAAAAGGAAAAAGTTGAATTTGGTGTTGGTCATGATATACTTGTTAAGGATTTAGAAGATCTTGACAAGGCTCACAAGGCCTTGAAAAGTGAACACTCTATTCTTACCAAGTCACATGAACAACTTCAAATTCAATTAACTAAGAATAATGTGCCTAGTTCTTCTACTTCTACTTGTGATCATGCAAATGTTATTGAAGAAAATGCTAGGTTGAAAGATGAGCTTGCCAAGTCCTCCATTCCCATAGGTGAGAAAAACTTGAATGACCTTTTGAGTAAGCAAAAGGCATTTGGTGATAAATCGGGGATTGGCTATGTCTCAAAGAAGAAGAAGAAGAACAACAAGAAAAAGAAGGCCAAGCCCGCTCAAGCAAAGAAGGATCCTATTGTGGGTGGCAAAGCCACTCATGATGATCATGCGGGAATTGCTAACCCTCACTATGTTTTATTTCGTGATTATTATGGTGATGTTTATGCAAAATATGTTGGTCCAAATGATGGTTATGTTGCTTGGTCTATTTGGGTTCCAAAGACCCTTGTTGCTAACAAAAGAGGACCCATTGAAAAATGGGGACCTAAAACCAAGCAATGATCTCTTGTAGGACTATGCTTCCGGTGGATCAAAATGGGTGCTTGATAGTGGATGCACAAGTCATATGACCGGAAGCAAGGAGATTATGACGGAGATGAGGCCTAATGACAATCATATAACCGTCACTTATGGAGACATGTCACAATCCGAGGTATTGGGTCTTGGCAAGGTGGTGGTCGCACCGGATATTTCCCTTGTGGACGTCATGCTTGTTGAGACCCTAGGTTACAATTTACTTTCAGTTCGTGCACTTGGTAAGATGGGCTTTGCCATCTTCATTGATAATGACATTGTGGTACTCTTGTGGAGCAAGTCTCTAAAGGTCGCTTTCGTTGGACACATTGAAAATAACTTGTATGTGGTGGACTTTTCCGGGAAAACCACTACAAGTGCAATGTGTTTATTTGGAAAGGCCGATGTGGGTTGGCTTTGGCATCGCCGACTAGCCCATGTCAATATGAGAACTTTGCAAAGCCTTCACAAGGGTGGCCACATACTCGGACTAAAAGAGAATGTTTCTTTTGCCAAAGACCGTGTTTGCAGGGCTTGCGTTCTAGGAAAAATGCATGATTCTCCCCACCCAAGCAAGACTATCATTTCTTCCAAGAGGATCTTGGAGCTCCTTCATGTGGATCTTTTTGGTCCTCCCTCTCATGCAAGTCTTGGTGGGAAGAAATATTGTTTGGTGATTGTTGATGACTATTCAAGATATACTTGGGTCTACTTCTTCAAGCATAAGAGTGAGACTCAACAAACCGTCATCGACTTTGCCAAGGAAGTTGAACGTCAACATGGGCAAACTATTTTGGCAATTAGAAGTGACAATGGCTCGGAGTTCAAGAACTACACCTTAAATGGATTTCTTAGTGATGAGGGGATTCGTCATCAATATTCCGCTGCATACACCCCTCAACAAAATGGTGTAGCCGAAAGGAAGAACCGGACTCTTATGGATATGGCTAGGTCCATGTTGTCGGAGTTTAAGTCTCCATACAACTTTTGGGCCGAAGCTATCTCTACGGCTTGTCACTCATCAAACCGGCTCTTCCTCCGCAAAGGCCTAAACAAGACTCCATATGAAATACTCACCGGAAGCAAGCCCAACATCTCCTACTACCGGGTTTTCGAGTGTAAGTGTTTCTTTAAAAGAAAAGGAGTTCGTTTAGGTAAATTTGATCCAAAAGCAATAGAAGGTATTTTTGTTGGTTATGGTGCCGAATCCCACACTTATAGAGTCTTCAACAAGTCCACCGGACGTGTTGAAGAATCTTGTAGTGTGGTATTCGAAGAGAATGACGGCTCCCAAGGGGGGCGAGATGTTGTTTCTTGTGATGTAGATGATGAAATACCTCAAGAAGCCATAGGAAGAATGGGCGTGGGATTTTTCCGCCCCATTGAGGGACACCTTGTGGCCGACCGGGAAGGACTATGCTCTACTCAAGTGGAGCCTTCATCTTCACAAGCTCAACAAGCCTCTCCCAAGGAAGCAACTAATGCACCAACCGAAGAACAAGACAAGGACCTTCATGAAGAAGAAGGGGCACCACCATCCTCTCCGGTTATCTCAACCGCCCCCAATTCTTCACAAGACCAAGATCAACCTACTCATGAAGATAATGATGATCAAGACGGGGACCAAAATGATCAAGATGATCAAGTGACTCCTCCAAGGTCAAATAAGGAGATCGAAGCCCGTCGCAAGAAAAGAGTTGAAAGGGACTTGGAACTTAAAGGTCATACCCTTGAGAGGGTTATTGGAGATTTAAGAAGCAAAGTGTCAACCCGGCGTCAATTGGCACAATTTAGCTCTCATCATGCTTATATCTCCATGGTTGAACCCAAGAAAGTATTTGAAGCACTTGAAGATCCGGATTGGTTGGATGCTATGCATGAAGAACTAAACAACTTCAAGTGCAATAATGTATGGGTGTTAGTGGAGAAGCCAAAGGAGTGCCGCAATGTGATTGGCACAAAGTGGATATTCAAGAACAAGCAAGATGAGCATGGAATTGTTGTGAGGAACAAGGCAAGATTGGTTGCTCAAGGTTTCTCTCAAGTTGAAGGCATTGACTTTGGAGAGACTTATGCTCCCATGGCTCGTCTTGAGTCCATCCGTATCCTTCTTGCATATGCCACTCATCATAATTTTAAGTTGCAACAAATGGATGTTAAGAGTGCATTTCTTAATGGTCCATTGAAAGAGGAAGTGTATGTTAAGCAACCCCCGGGGTTTGAGGATCTCAACTTTCCTAACCATGTCTACAAACTCCATAAGGCACTCTATGGCCTTAAACAAGCCCCACGTGCGTGGTATGAGCACCTTAGGGAGTTGTTGGTAGACCGTGGGTTTGAAGTTGGGCAAATCGATCCTACTCTTTTTACTAAGAGGGTCAATGGGGAGCCTTTCGTATGCCAACTATATGTTGATGATATTATCTTTGGCTCTACTAACAAAGCTTTTAATGATGAATTTTCAAAGCTTATGACCGATAGGTTCGAGATGTCTATGATGGGCGAAATGAAGTTCTTTCTTGGTTTTGAAATCAAGCAATTGAAAGAAGGGACTTTCATTTATCAAGCCAAATATGTCCAAGACATGCTCAAAAGGTTCAAGATGAAAGAACTAAATGGGGCCACCACACCAATGGCCACAAAATGTCATCTTGAGCTTGATCCCAATGGTAAAGATGTGGATCAAAAGGTATACCGTTCTATGATCGGTTCTTTGCTTTACCTTTGCGCATCTAGACCCGATATTGTGTTGAGTGTAGGTGTGTGTGCAAGGTATCAAGCCGCTCCTAAAGAAAGCCACCTTATGGCGGTTAAGAGAATCTTTCGATATTTGGTTCATACCCCAACTTATGGGCTTTGGTATCCCAAAGGCTCGGATTTCTCTCTTTGTGGCTTCACGGATTCGGATTGGGCCGGTGACAAGGATGATAGGAAATCAACCTCCGGAGCTTGCCAATTTCTTGGTAGGTCTTTGGTGTGTTGGTCTTCTAAGAAGCAAAATTGTATCTCTCTCTCCACCGCCGAAGCCGAATATATTGCCGCCGCAAGTGGATGCACTCAATTGTTGTGGATGAGGCAAACTTTAAAGGAATATGGTGTCAATTGTGACAAAGTGCCTCTTTTATGTGACAATGAGAGTGCCATCAAGATAGCCTATAATCCGGTGCAACATTCAATAACTAAGCATATTGAGATCCGGAATCATTTTATTAGAGATCATGTTGCCCGTGGTGATATTGAGCTTGCATATGTAAGCACCAAGGATCAACTTGCCGACATATTCACGAAGCCCCTTGATGAAGCAAGATTTGGATATTTGAGGAATGAGCTAAATATCATTGATTCAAGGAGTGTGGCTTGAGCATCTTGCAAATACACCTATTCATCAATACTTGTTTGGTTTAGGTGTGGGCATGGAGATAGGGGGAGTGCGGTCCTAATTAATTGGGCTATCCCTCCCCCCATAATGCCAATAGTGACAAAATTGTTCTCTTCCTATCATTTTTGTGATATATGAGTTTCAATGACGAGTATTGGTTATGGACCCAAGATATATCTTCGCGGTCCAATGCCATAACACTCATACATGGTGGCCTCGGCCACCGACCTCTTCTTTTCGAAGAGTTGATTCCTTGCAAATTCTATTTGAGTTTATTGAACTTTTTCGTCATTGTCTCTATCCTTGAAATGGGAAGGCACTTGCATTGGATTTTCCAAAGATTTCTTGTGTTGGCAATGCCAAGTGCCGAGAACCACTCCATGCATGTTTTCTGTCCTAAGCCCACTTATCTAAAAGCCATAGCATCTCTCTCTTGCATGTCCAGAAGCTCATATTCCAGCTTTCCTGTTTTTGGCAATCTGGGCCGGCTATTGCCGGACTTTGTCCGGAAATAGCCGGTGAGGCGGCTATAGCCGGTCCCTACACCGGCTAAAGCCGGCCTCTGCGTGGGGGACGGCTTTTTCCTCTTTAGGGCTGTGGGGTGAGGGGTTACCTCATTTTCCCCACGCTCTCTATTCTCCTGCCGCCTCCATGCCCTAGCCCGCCGCCGCCGCCGTTCTTCGACGCTCCGGTCGCCGGAGCCCCATCTCCGGCCGGCCACTCCTCTCCGGCGCCTCTCCCATGGATCAGGGTACCCATCCCCCCTCTCTCTCTCTCCCTAGGTGCTCTCTAGGGTTAGGGTTAGAAATTCTTGGGTAGTTCTTGGTACATTGGGAGTTTTTTGGTTCATTTGCCTTCCTGGGATTAGTGTAGATCGAAAGCAGTGGAGTAGTGTGGTGGCCAACCCATGATATTTCGCGCAGTGTTCATCTGGTCCGGCTATAGCCGGTGTCAGGCCGGCTAAAGCCGGTCAGACCGGCTAAAGCCGGTGCCAGGCCGGAAATAGCCGGTGTAGATCACCACTTTGCTCCATGTTTTCGTTCTAGACTATTGTCTTTGATCTTCTGGCATGCATGCTCATCCTATATGCTATCTACCTATGTGCTGTTTGCAGGTGGTTCTCGACCCAAGAGGTCTCGCTATGTTGATCCCTCTCTTGCCCGCCGTCAAGAGCATCACGATGCTCGTATGACCGCGGCTATGAAGAAGAAGCGGTTGGAAGAACGCAAGAAGAGATCGTTGTTTGCTAACATTGGTGATCTCAAGAAGTTGTCCAAGCAAGAGTACCGTGAGTTCCGTGAACAGAAGTTCTATGCCTTGCCAAGGGACATCGACAGTGGTTCCTTCTACCGGTCAGAACATCAGAGGATCTATGAGCAGGTGTATGAGACCATGAGCACAAAGGTGTGCCCCATGAAGTTCACCAACATTGCTTCATTGTCCAGGGATGAGTACTTTGCTGATGCTCTCTGGGTCACTCAGAAGTTGGGTTTGCACAAGTTGATGGTATTCCGACAAGACTATAATCCTCGTTTGATCCAGCAGTTCTTTGCCACCTTGGAGTTTGACACTAGGGATGAGGTTGGGTTCACTTGGATGTCAGGTGAAGTGAGGAAGAGCTCTACCATCTCTCGCTTCGGGCAGCTTTTGGGCTATCGGTTTGATGGCATTCATCGACCTAGAGGTGCCCGTTTGCATCTTGACACCACAGAGTACAACAAGAGGAAGATCCAGTGTCTCTATGGTCCCGGGGGCAGAGCGGGAGAGACTGCAAATCTCCTTCCCCTCTATGATATTCTGCTTCGGATGTTCCGTGCCAACATTGCTCCAAGTGGGGGCAACAATGATTCTATCAGAGGTGGTCTTGTGCATTTACTCCACCATGCCCGCCTTATCTTCGAGGCCGGAAGGGAGTGTGAAGGGATGGAGCTCGATGTGATGTACTTCATCTTCATGGAGATGAAGATTGCTATGCTTGATAGGAAGATCCCTCCTTATGCTCCATACATCATGAGGCTTATCATTGATAGAGGCATTGAAGGAGACTTTGAGATTGAGCAAGATTTGCTTGATGAAGAGTTGGAAGTGCACAAGCCCAACAAGCTCTACAAGAAGACCGCTCATTTGGTGTCTAGCACCTCAAGTGCTTTTCCCTCTTCGAGTGATGTGTTGGGTGGCAACCGCTATGCTAGTGGTTCTAGGAGGAAGAATGCGGATCCACCAAGTGGTGGAATGGGTCAAGAAATGAAGAAGCTCAAGTGGTGGCAAAGGGCTTTGTTTTGCATGAACAATGATGTGCGTCAAACTCAATACAAGGACTATGTGGACCGCAAGCACATTCACAAGAAGCAAAGAGAGTTGGATACTCGTTTGAGGGCTGTGGAGAAGGGCAAAGGAGCTAGCCATGAAGAAGAGTCCCAAGAGCAAGATCTATCCGAGGACACTTTTTCTTTTGGCAAGTGGAATGAGGGCTCATCTTTTGATTGGAAGGAGTTAGCTGAAGTCACCTCCAAGGGCAAGGAAGCCATTGATGAAGAAGAGGAAGAAGGAGATGAAGATGATGATGAAGAGGAAGAAGATGATGACCAAGAAGATGATGAGGATGATGAGGACTTTGATGACGTTGAGGAGTGATCTCGTGTTGTTGTCTCCCTTTTTGGCGTCTTGATGCCAAAGGGGGAGAAAGTCCCATTTGCATGTGTTTCCATTTGGATTTGTGGCTTTCCATTTGGATTTGGTTGGGTCACAAGCTCTTATATCGTATGCTTGCTCGCTTGTGTCCCATGGTTGAACTTATCATCTACTACTATGTGTTGAACTATATGCTTATTATGTGTAGTAGACCTTATGATTATCGTTATTGATCTTACTTGCTATATCTTGTCATATTATATGTTTGTTGATTATGTGCTATTGAATTATTATATATCTTGTGCACATATGGATCACATTATAAAATCTAGGGGGAGTTCTTATTGTTGATGTGTCTTTGTATTCAAATACAAAACTTAAAAATAAGGCACATAGCAAGGGGGAGCTCCGTCTATATTTTATATCGTTTGAAACATGCAAAATTATGTATTGTCATCAAACACCAAAAAGGGGGAGATTGAAAGAGCATTTCCCACCTAATTGATTTTGGCGTTTGTTAACAATACATTATCTATTAATGTGGTGATTATGCTTTGCAGGATTTTATTATATTCTTGCACAAGATATTGGGTTTCCTATGTTATACTTGATAATTATCATTACCCAAAGGAAATTCTAGAGGAAATGGTGATAATATGCTCTGGGAGAAGTTTCATATGAAGCTTGGTCAGGAAGACCGGCTTTAGCCGGTCCCCAGACCGGCTATAGCCGGCCTGCTCATTTTCGGAAGGGGCAATGCGCCTCTGGCGTAACCCGGCTATTTGTCCGGCTATTTCCGACAGGGCCGGATATTTCAGACCGGCTTTAGCCGGACTTAACTCCGACTTTAGCCGGACTTTCCTGGCAGGCAACGGTCAGATTTGGGGGGGGGGGGTATAAATACCCCCACCTTCTTCTCCAATGAGCAGCTCGTCCAAAATTGAAGAACACCATTATTTTGAGCCACCAAATCAACTAGATCTCCTCCCTCAACCCACCAAAGCTCTTGATCTTTGGAGAATCGAAGGAGAAGACCATCATCTACATCCTCACCGAAGCGATTTGATTTCCCCTCTCATTTGCTTGAGGGCCCTTGTGTCTTGGGTTCCCTTGTGTCCCAAGACCTTGATTTGTGTATTTGATATATTGCTACTTGTTGTTTGACAGCATTGTGTTGTGCTTGGGAGCCTCCAATTCGGTTGTGGATGCGTGCCCCAAGATTGTAAAGGCCGGTTCCGCCTTGAGGAATCCCTTAGTGGAAAGTGAGCTAGGCCTTTGTGGTGGAAGCTTGCACCGAAGAATAGGGTGAGCCTTTGTGGCGTTGGTTAGGCCTTTGTGGCAACCACACCCCTCCAACGTAGACGTACTTCCCCTAAAAAGGAAGGAACTACGGGAATTACATCCGTGTCTCCGTGTGCTCCACTCTCGGTTACCTCTATCCTTTATTGCCTTTATATCTTGTATCTTGCTTAGCTTGCTAGTTGTCATATAGGTAAATTCACCTTAGTTGCATATCTAGAGAATTTACCTTTTGTGTCAAGCCTACATTGAAAAAGAATTAAAATTTGAGTAGCACCTATTCACCCCCCCCCCCCTCTAGGTGCCCTTACGATCCGTTCAGTAGGACATTATACAAGGTTTTAACTGTAAAACCTTGATTCTCCATTTTTGAACTCACCCTATCATTTTCCTCTCTAAACTCAACATTGCAAAGAGTTTGTTCCACTCAATGGCCAAATCTTCCCATAAACATCTCCTGAAACCCAAACATGATCATTTAGATGCCACAACTTTCTCTACCTTAAACTTTTTACTAAAGTTCAAATTGTAATGCCTAGGGAAAGCATCAACCAACTTCGCATTACCATGCCATAAATCCTCCCAAAATATGGGTTTTTACCATAAAGAGGGATTATGTCACAAAACGCATAAAATATATGCTTGATTTCATCAATCTAGGCCAAAATTGGGAAATTCCCAAAATCACATGAAGGGGCGGAGCCAGAGGAGAAGTTTCCATGATGTACATATGGAACATAGCATCGTTCTTTTTAGAGTTGCAGCCTTCCATGGTAGAACTAAGGCCCCCAGATGCACTTTTTGCCCATAATGGATGCATTAGCTTTATTAGCATCATAAGAACTACTAAAATAATTCTTTGACCATGATGCTTGTGCATCAGGTTCAACCAACACAAATCTGCCCCTGATCACATGCTTGTGGTGGTAGACATTCTTTCTGAAGATATATTTTCCTCAGGATTTGCTGCTAGAGTCCATGCTCATTCTCCAACTTCTAGAGCCACTTATAAAGTAAACTACTAATATTCATTAAATCTAAACTGAGCATACCTAGAACATCCAAATCCTTAGGAGAGTATATTGTTTCCCAATTGATCATTAAATCACGTTTCCTTATTCCTTGATCCTCTTGCCACAACAATCTTCCCCTAAAACTATCACATTTCGTTCCTAACTCCTACTGGCAATTTATATAATATATCATATAGAAAACAACAGAAATCAAGCAAGCGTTGGGAAAGATAGTTCTTGCCCCTATATCCAACCATTTCCTTGATACCAACCTAATTTTTTCCCATTTTATCTTCCGTAGGGGCCCAGTGCTCATTGAGATTATGGACTTATAGGGAAACATAAATATTTTAGAGGAAAAGAATCAAATTTGAAAGTAATGGTTTCTTCATAACTTTCTACGTACTTCTTCCACACAGTTGCCTCTTATTCCCATCCATAATTTGTCAAGCTAAAGTTTGATAAAATGTAGCAGCCATAAAATGTGGCTAAAATATTGGAAGCCAAACTTTAACAAAAGTTGGCAAAAAATTAACTCTATAACAAGTAGGCTATATAATTAATAAAGTGTGACAAAAAGCTAAACACAAGCCAAACAACTTTTGGGTGGCTATGTTTATCTTAGCAAACTGTGACTAGAACCAAACAAGCCTTAAATTTATGCTAAAAATAGATCAAATCGCATCCACGGCCACATCTTCTTTTGCTTAGCCCCTGTTAAGCTACAATCTCTATCTACGAGATATAACAGGCAGCCATTGACTGTTGGGGCCGGCCCTGTTGGAGGAGTTGCCCTCGCCCTTGACGACGTAACTGTCCCGCCGGCCGGTGAACCCATGGAGTGCGCGATGATGAACTGATTATATCACCAGCAGGTACCAGGTATTCCGGCCACCCTAAACGCCTATGCAATGCATGCATGTGCTTAAGCGTCTTCTTCGCCGTAGCAAGAGTATGCACAGCAGATTTTGCGTCGTCTATCTTCCTACCTGCATGCATGAACGCCGGAAGGCCCGGAAGCAGAGAGGGAGGCTGGGACCCTTCACGACTTCACGTTAACTCCTCATTTGTACGCTAGCTACTCGTATCTGCCTACTCGCTCTCTCTATCGGACATGATTCCTGGTAAAGAGGCGAGAGCCATGTGCCGCGTACACCAGAGCTATCGACACTGAAGACGGTACCAACCGGAGATCGATGCTACATGACACACACGATCGGATTTCAATGAAATCATTTCATGCATCCGCCTCCCGTGAAATTCAACCGCCCCGCCCCCCAATCAGCATGAAATGATTGAGGAAAATAATGGAAGAGGGACATTGTTCTTCATGGCAGATCTCGCCGTGAAACATCTACTTAATGACGAGGCTCGCTCGACACGGCAGAGGCCCATAGGCGATGGTCGGTGATGACTGATGAGATGAGGCGATGTGAGTAGCTGTACATACATGTGGGCGCGGCTTCTGAATCCAAATCCATGGACGTGAGCTTTTGTCTCGCTTGCCTCCCCCGTTCCGTCGGATGCCCCTCGCCCTTGGTTTCTTCTCGGTGTCTGGCTCTCATCTCCAGTCCCGTTCACCGGCTCCGCACATAACGATCACGGGCCGTGTAAAGTCACGAGCCAGACGCAACTGATGAGCCCTGGAATCTTCCTTTTGTTTCACTTGTTGCTCCACCGATCGACCAGCTGCTACTCCTCCTCTTCAACCTCCGTCTACTTTTCGGCTTTTCCATGTTCCCGTCGGATTTCATTGCGTTCGCCACAGCATTGGATCCAACACCCCTCCAATCCAATCCATGGAACTCCTTTCGAATTGGAGGTCAAAAGGTAAAGAAAAAGGATTAATCCATCGTTCCATGTCATCGTAGATGCAGATCTTGGACTGTACAAGCGGAAACCAGTCAATCTTCAGACGAACGGGAGGAAAAAAACCTGAATGCGTGCCGCGGCAACGCCGCAACGGCTAACTATAGCCCTGCAAAATGTAACCCAGGATGCAGGGGTCCTCGTAGAACGCACAAATTCGCACGACGTCGGAGCAGCGCATTCAAGCCGTCCAACCTGCAAGATTTGAATGGAGTTTGCTGCCCAACAAATACGATGCAGACTGGGTTCGACGTAATTACATGCCACAATGCAGGCTGCCTCAGTACCTCGTCAGTTGTACTGTGCTACCAGGCTTTTCTGCCCTGATCTGATTTCCTCTTACAAAAGGACCAACGGAATGCAGCTAATAAAGTCCGTCGAGATGGCCAATGAACCGCCGTAGTTCAAATATTAGCCGTACGGATTTCTCGTTAGTAAATGTCCCACGAAATTACCCCGTCGAAATAAAGTTACAACGATAACTTCATGAAACCTGAAAAGTTGCATTTAGCACATGAGCAGTTGAGCACCAGTGCGCCTGGTTTTTGAAAATTATATTTCTAGAATTCAAAAAAATTTAAAATAAGCACATACATATAGGCATTCCAGAGGTACGATAGAAATTTTAGAGAAAAATATGTTGTAATTTGAGCTATACAAAAAAAGGCAAATTTCTAACAAAAATTCATCCATATGTACAACCACAATTTTGTCTTTTTATAGCTCAAAATGCAATGCAATTTCTACATAAACTTTCCACAAGTATTCAGGACATGTGTATGTATTCATAGAATAAATTTTACAAATTTTTAAGTCAAGAAAGTATAATTTTCAAATAAATTAAAACCAGGAGAATTGGTGCTCATGTGCACAAAATCTGCTCTCCATGAAACTCATGTTCATAGTTTAGAAAAATCCTGAAAAATATAGTATGTATATGCATGAATAGTGATGGTGTACTGTTTGTCACTATTCATTGCTGAAGTTAGGATTTTTAACCTCCTAGATGGAGTTGATGATTTACTTGGCTTCATTTTCCTCTGGCCCTTTTACTTGTCGCAGACCATATGCAAATCAATAATTCAGTTGAATTGTCGTCCACTTCAAGTAATTAGGGCCAGGGGAGTAGTAGACGGACGCATTTTTAGTGACTTGGTGTTACCAAGTCTTATTGTGACTTACCCCCCCCCCCCCCCCCCCCCAACATCCACTTTTCACCTTAGATCCCATGTATCACATTCGTTTAGATTTTGAACTCAAAATTAGAACTATTATGAAATTTTCAACAAAAAATCCAGTAAATTGTAAATTCCTCATTTTGAATCATAAGAAAGGTTCATCCCATTCGGATCACTAGTTTGTGATTAAATAGCTTTTTTATGTTTCGAGCACTAGTTCATTTTTTTTTGAAGCGTAGCACTAGTTGAAATTAAAAGCCTATTTAATCTCAAACATGTATGATTTACTGTGTCCATAGTAGACCATGTTTCCTCACCACTATTTTTTTCATATTCTTAGAACTTCAAAACTTGGTATTCACCCTATCTTCACCCCCAAAGTTTGCATGCTCACTCATCATCCAACATTGTATGCCAAGACTTTTTAAAAATCAAATATTTTCAGCCTTCGAAGTGTGTGTTATTTTTCTCAGGGAAGATGAGGACTGGAAATTATGGAAATTTGGAATAAATAAGATTAACTTAGCCTTGCCCCCAAGTAAGTCTAATTATAGCTAGTAGACACAGAAAAAAATTGAAGGCCCACAAGCTTCTGTGCTAGTACGTCTTCTGCCACTAACTATAACTACAGGCTGCGAACGCAGGATCTAGCTGTTGGGTCGTTATGGCAGGACATTTCGGGTTGTTTACTAGGTGCTCTTCCCATGAAAGGCAATGCCCTTTTCTTCCTCACAAGCCATGCAGCTTTTCGGTATAGTACGTTGCATGCCAACCATCCCGATAACCTAGCCAGACGTTGCACAGTTGCATGCAAAAACAACAAAAGCTACCACACAAGCATGCGGAGGCAGTGATACAAGCTCATACGTAGGGCAGTGATTGAGTCTCCCTCCAGCTAGTCCAACGGGAATTCAGAACAACTTTGCCAAGCAGCTAGCTAGATGCAAGAAGCAAGAGTAGGTCTCCTTGTTGGTTTCAGACAAATCTTAACTGATGTTTACTAAACACCAGACAAAGCATCAGTTGACTGTTAAGAATTTCTCATTTGATTATTGCTGAACCCGATAAAGATGATCTCTGTAAGTACTCGTACTAGAGCGCTTTGTGCCTAACCGGGAGGCATGTTGCAGGAGGAACAGAGATTCCCAGCACAAACACAAACACAAGACCCTAATCGAAATTAATTACGAGGGGCAGGTGCAGGGAGATGCGTCCAAGGAAGCCCTCACGTGGGGAGTCCCCTAAACACGGCGCTACTGCCCGAGATAAAGAAATCGATTAGCAGAGGATCAGTGGATCCAAGGATGGATTTGGGTGCCATGGAGTCAAGGAGGCTACGCCAACAGAGCCAGCTTTCCAGAGGAGGAAGACAGAGGACGTCACGCAGCAGATCGAGAGCAGAGATCTCCATGGTCGACGTCAATAGCTCTCTAGCTATAGCTCTATCGCAGCTCGTTTACCCTATGAATCCATGCACGCACCGGCAAGCCAACAGGGAGAACTGGCCAGGGAGACCAACCTAGGGGCCAGTTGGATAAATTTGACCTAAAGGCGAAAGTTTAATGCGAAATAAACTGGTTTATGAAATTTAGCTGAACTAGCACGGTGGCCCTCGCAAATGCGAGGGCATCATCTTGTGCATTTTTAAAGTATTAGTTATTTATTTTTATCTTTTGTAGGTATGTATATTTTCTCTTGTTTATCTCGTTCATTGAAATATACACAATATTTAAGAGATTAATTTCATATTTTATTTTGTTGCTAAGTAATAGAAGAAAACATGAAGCATTTTTATGATGTAGGCAAAATATTAATCATTGTTTTGATTCTTTTCATGGATATAAATTTATTTTTTGGTAATTTTAAACATATAAATCTGAGCATTTGTAGTTCTAAATAAAGAACATAAAACATACGTTAGAGTTAACACCAGTGAGCAATCTCGACAATGACCCTCGTCTACAACTGTGTGTGTGGTTTATGTTTGATAGTCAGGATGGATGTGTATGCTCTTACGATGGTCGTGTTCCATGACGGTCGGCAAAGATGTCTATACCAATTTTTGGCTGATTTCTTGTTAATTAGCCGATCAACTCTATTTTTCTTAATTAACAAAAATGACAAGTCTTTTATCTCGTTTAAAAAAAACCTGGGGCATGCCTTCAATTTAGAGAACCGGAATTGAGCTATAAAGCTTCAATCAATTGGTAAAATCTTAATATTTCACTATAGTGAGGTATATCCTTTAGAGTGCTTATTTATGATTTTGTAGATTTCTTGAACCAAAAAAATTATCTACTATACTTAGTTACACTTTTCATATTATCTAATTTAACATAGGAAAAAATTAAGTTGTTTGAGGACATGTATTAATTATGTATATTAACCAATCATTTATCAATATACTGTTTCAATGCATTTGGCTTATGGCAAATAATATCCAATATATCACTCATCGATCAGCTAAGTTTTTCTTTTTTTTTTGCTTGAATTGACATGAAATCTATAGCTAGTGCCATTAGCTTTGGCTCTCCATGCACATCTTAATTTTTGTATCTGCACACCAATAAATAATGTCCCACATACGTGTACACAATGATATGAGTGTAGGACTTGTGTCGGGGTAGGCTTACCTTGGCTTTTATTTTTTGAACATGCCTTCGCGGCTTGGGCCAGCTCGTTCGGAACAGGCGGATGTCACGTATGTACACGACTCCTAACTTATTTTTTCAGATTGGTTTCAAACGTGTCAGCCTTAGATATTTTTGTACGCGTCTAACGTCTAATGTTATCCGTAACTTGTTTTATCTTTTCATCTAAACCGTTATATTTAGAATCAATGGAGTATATATTTTTGTCTTATGTGGCTTAACGTGGTGGCTCTATTTTAGACCCCCGTATTGTGCTTTTAGTATACAGTAGATATGATCCTTTTTGCTACCGCGAGACGCTTTAGAGATAGGATTACACAGGATATCGTCAGGATCAATGGAGATAGCCCTCCTGATCACAGCCGAGTCCACTATCGATAGCCCTCTAGCTCTCCAGCTTTCGAGAGGACGTCACGCAGCAGATCGAGAGCAGATATCTGCATGCTCACTATCGCTAGCCCTCTAGCTCTGTCGACGCAGCTAGCTCGTCTACGCCTATGAATCCATGCAATGCACGCACGGGTAAGCCAACAGGAAGAAGTGGCCAACCTAGGGCGGGTCAAGCCGAGCGCGCACGGCCTCCACGCATTAATATTGCCTTGTAATTAAGCGTTGCCTATTTAAGGGCTTTGGAAGGGCCTGTTTGACGTAAGTTACCTCTGCTTCTGAAAGCATTGCAGAGGCTGGCAGGCTGATTTATTAGTTTCAAGCAGTAGCTGGTTCACAAGACCATCCGAGGCAAGGCATTGCATCTGCATGCCTCACCAAGTTGGTTAAGCTTCAAAATTTACCCCTGCTACCAGTAGTACAGATATAGCCATTGGTAGCGCGATGATTTTGCATTTGCTGATGCGGAATCGTCACGCTACCAATTTCGTGTCACTGTTCGAGACGTAATGGTGGCGTGGCGATGCACATCACCATTACCTCTGAATGTCGATAGCGCGGCGGTGGTCCCACGCCACCATATCGTGCGTTTGGTGGCGTGCGCGTGGGACCCACACCACCATAGTGTTGGCACCGGCTGGCAGTCATTTCATCTCATACGTGGTAGATACGTGGCGAAGCAAAACAAAATTTGGTACGCGGCGTACTAAATTCGGGCGGTTTTCATCCAAATCTCATAAAGCAAATGACGGTTTTCATTCAATTTTTTATTATATTTCGGGTGCCGCTATTAACTCGAGCGGCTATTGTGCTGTTTCTCTCCTTCTTTGGCAGAAACAACGCCACTCGAGCTAAGAGCGACGGCGACCAACGACCGGCTTGTTGGGCTCTAATGGCCTGCACGGCCGCCAGTCGATGCGCCATTGCCGAGGTCGATGAAGATCCACGGTTGGGAAGGCTAGCTCGTCGCCTCTTTCCTAGCCGACGCCCGGCAGCCCTCTTTGTTGTTGTAGCCGCTTCGGCCTCCTCTCTATGTTGTCGCCAGTACGCCTGCAAGGCGGGGTAGCCGATGTTGTATGCCGCCTTCTCTTCAAGCTCCCTAGCGGATCGCCGTTCTTTCGCCATGAACCTTTTGGCGGCCACCTCCTTAGCGGCGAACTCCACTGAGATTTCAGCGATGCGGTTGGCGATGGCCGCATTCGTCTACTCGAGGACGATGACGCGCAACACCCTCATAGCAGACTCCCTGTGCGTCGACTCGAAGGAGCTGAGGAGGGCAGCCTGCAGCGGGCCACAAGGTGGCGGCGGCTCCTTCTCTTCCTCTTCCTTGCTCATGCTTTCGTCGGTGTCGTTGTTAACGTGTCGAGGTAGTCGTCGTTGTCGGACGTCGGAGGTGAGGGCTCTGGCGGCGGTGGTGGAGGGACGCCGTGGTGGAGCATGGCTTAGGTGGTAGCTAGGCCGCGAGGCATGGTGGTGGCTGGTGTGGCTAGATCTAGATCTAGGGTTTGTAATCTATGTGGCGCTCAATCTAGATATAGGATTTTTGCTTCATGGCCGGCGAGAAGGGCGTGTTTATATAGCGTGGCAAGAGTCGTGGTTGTTGTCGTGGCATTAATCGCCGGCGTCGAGATATGAGTCATCAGAGTGGGGAATCGGCCGACGTCGAGATATGAGCCTCCCATTGATGCCGCTCTGCGCACCGTCGCCTGAGACGATACGACGGGCTAGCCAGAGTCACGGGTGGGCGCCTTTAATAAAGGTTGCGAATGAGGAGACGTGACGAGAGTCACGGATGGGCGCCTTTAAATGCCGGCGTGGAAAATACTGGAACGTCACCATCTACTGCTCGCATGTGGCATGGCAAGTATCCAATGGCACCACTATGAACGTGCGGTGGCATGAGAAGTCTGTCCCACGCCACGGTATACACGTGCATCGGATCCGCGGTCAGGGCCATCTAATGATGGCGCGGCAGGTCGCACTGTCACGTCACCGGCACATACACAATAGTGGCGCGGCAATATTTCCCACCCCGCTGACACGTGTCAGCGGCATGACGCCAAAATGGTGCGCCACCAAATGGTTGACCCTATGAGAATTTTCATAGTAGTGTACCAGTAACTATGTAGTTATAGCCCTACACAAACAGTACGACTAAGCAGTTTAAATTGATTGAACCGCGTGTGAAAAAAATAATATATGCCAAGAAAATCGGAAAAGTTGTAATGTCCTGTCAAGAAGCAAAAAGCAGAAAAAGGAAAAGTCGCTGGAACGTGGTGTCCGATTTGTGTTTGAGATACATGGACGGAGCCGCAAAGCCCAAAGTGAGCAGACAAGATAGGTGGGCTTGATTGAGGTTGACGACCAATCGGCAGTACTCCTACGCTACACGCGAGCGCGAGTGCGTGTGATCGCAAGACAACAAGGAGGCTCGAAACAAGCACAACGGGAGCGATCGAAGAAAGCCAGATCCCGGTGGCGTGGGGGTGGGGTTACTTCATCATCTTCTCCGGACGATGCAGGCTACTGTAGGTTAGAGCATCTCCAGCCGTTTGCACTCTCCACGGCCGAATCCGGCGATAATTCTCGCCGGATTGGACGAAAATCAGGCGTGGGGTGCGCCGAACTTCCAGCCGGCACCCCAGCTAGACGTCCGGAAATCGGCGTTTTTGGCTTACTTTTACAAATTGACGTTCCAGTTCGGGAAATTTCATACAGTTTGCCAACATTTGGCTCAAATAAACATTACAGTTCGGTGAATCTCATACAGTTTAACAAAATAAGCAAATAAATTGACAAGCTTTCAAACAAATCAAATGGAAACTACTGGGTGTTGCCTCCAAACCTCCATATGTGCTCCACCAGATCATCCTGCAGTAGTTGATGCATAGTGGAGTCTCGAATCTCCTGACGCATAGCGATGAACGCAGCCCACGATGCCGGCACCTGGTGATTAGGCTGTGCAAGAGGACCCTCTCTCTCATATGGTAGAGCTTGTTCGCTCTCCGGGATCGGATGCTTCCGCTCATCCTCAACAATCATGTTGTGTAAGCACACACAACAGTTCATCACCTCCCATATCTGATCTTTGGACCAACTCATAGCGGGGAACCGGACTACAGCAAATCTCTGCTGGAGGACACCAAACGCACGCTCGACATCCTTTCGACAACCTTCTTGTGCTTTCACAAACTCCATCTCCTTCGGGAGGATGGGACTCGAGATAGTCTTCACAAATGTTGCCCACTTTGGATAGATACCGTCTGCAAGATAGTATCCCTTGTTGTAGTGTCGGTCATTGATCACAAAGTCAACCGGGGGAGCATGACCCCCAACAAGCTTGGAGAAGATCGGCGAGCACTGCAAGACGTTGATGTCATTGTTGGATCCCGGCATACCAAAGAAGGAGTGCCAAATCCAGAGATCATGGGTAGCCACTGCCTCAAGTATCATAGTGCAGCATTTTTTGTGACCCTTGTACATTCCCTGCCAGGAGAACGGACAGTTCTTCCATTTCCAATGCATGCAGTCAATGCTTCTAAGCATCCCCGGAAATCCTCGAGCTTCATTGAAAGCGAGGATCCGAGCAGTGTCTTGGACAGTGGGTGATCTCAAGTAGGTGTCCCCAAACACTGCTATCACCGCCCTGCAGAACCGGTAGAAACAATCAAATGCAGTGGACTCCGCCATCCGAAGATAGTCATCGGTAGTATCACCAGGAGCTCCGTATGCCAGCATCCGCATAGTCACCATGCATTTTTGGAGGGCGGAAAACCCTGCCATGCCAGTGCAATCTAACTTGCATCTGAAATAGGAGTCGTACTCTCGAAGGGCATAGACAATTTTCAGGAAAAGCTTCCGGCTCATCCTGAAACGACGCCTAAAAACAGCCTCACCGTGCAATGGATTGTCGGCGAAGTAGTCGGCGTAGAGTATGCAATAGCCCTCCATTCGCTGCCTCGGCTTGCACTTCTTGCGACCTGGTGCCGACCCACCACGGCGACCGGTGGCCGCCTCCGCGTACAAGCCCGACAAGCAAGCTAAAATAAGCATATGCTCCTCGTCTTGGGCGGCGGCTGCCATCTCTTCTTCAAACATCTCGGCGAACATCTGCTCTTCCTCATCATCGGAGTCCATTTCCGGCCAGGCAAATGGCCGAACACCTGCCGGGCGTGTCGATGAGGCGCGACGGGAGGAGTTCCCCGACGGCGGAATATGGCCAGACGGCACGCCGGACGGCAAAATATAGGCTGGTGGGGGCAGGTGGGAGGAGGGACGACGAAGTTCAGGCAACCGGCCGGCGGACTGGCGAGGGGTGGTGCCGGCGAAGACAGAGCATCGACGGGAGGGAGAGGGGGATTTGCGTCCAGATTGTAGGGTTTGCGTGTTCTCTCGCTGACAGAGCGGGCCCATTTCCGCTTTTCTCTCGTCCGGAGTCCCCGAGCGCGCCCCGGAGGACCGGGGATGGCATGGGCTCGCCGGATAGATTAAGGCCCAAATCCGGGGGAAAACGAGGAACAGGGGGCGCGACTGGGCCGAATACCGCCGTCCGGATGCAAAAAACGGCCGCCGGGGGCCAAGTCGGGTGGACGGCTGGAGATGCTCTTACACAGCTCTTGTGCTGTAGCGGTGCTCGATGTTTAGGTGAGGACGGGAATGGGGCGGTTGGGTCGTAGCTCTTGAACAGCCCCTTGGCTCACTCCCCGATATGATTTCGTGTGTCCTCCGCCGGCGTCGATGACGGGGATCGATGGAAGAGTTCGTGTTTGGTGTGGTTTGCTTTGGGAGCGCATGCTTGGTGCCACGCGATCGAAGGTGTGCTTCAGCATGCGCAGTATGGCGAGCCTGCAAGTACGTGTGACGTGAATACGAATATACGATGGCAGCTAGAGGCGACGACAGAAAAGATTTGGGTGGTACACGACGGAAAAGTGATGACGGAGTTGCCTGTTGGATGGTTAGGTCATCTCTAGTGGGTCTATCTATTCGACCACCGCGCGTTCGTCGCATCCACGCATCCGCGCGGACAGAGCACTCGGCCCAGCGGGATGACTCAAACAGACAGGGCTGTCCAAACTTGTTCGCGCGCACTCATTTCGGCCTCAAATTTGGATCCGAAATGCATCGGCCCGGACAGCGCGCGTCCTCCCGCGTGTCCCTCTTGTCCGCCCTGGGCCTAGCCGACAGAGGCAGATTGCCTCATTTTCCCCCTCCCGCTCGGCCGACGCGCCCTCCCGCTCGGTCGACGCGCCCTCCTGCCCAAATCCCAACCATGGAGATGGACATCGCCGCCGCCGCTGCTGAAGCCAGCGCCCCCACCGACCTCGCATGCTCGACCATAGATCAGGTCGCCGTGGTCTCCGCCCAATCCACAGCCACCGCACCCACCGTCCGGCAAGAAGGAAATGATGCCAGAGGCCCAGGCGGCGGAATCGAAGAAGCGGGCTGCCTAGCGGGTCCTGGCCAAGAAGCGGGAGAAGGACAGGAAGAACATCGAGGAGAAGACAAGGCAGGCCGAAATCCTGCAGTCCGTTCATGCTAGAGCTACCGCCGAGGCTCTGGCCAAGCAGGCTGCCGTCCACGTCGTCGCCATGCTCAAGGGCGAGGTGGTGACCCAGTTCACCGCCGACCAATTTGGCCATCTCCGTGTCGTCTGTTGGTACCGCCCTGCGTCGCCGGCCCTGTCTTTGACGCGCAGGCTGGCTACCCGGCCAACCTGCGGCCCCGTCGCATCTCGGCGTGCTGACTTCACCGGATGTGTAGTTGATGGCGGGCGGAGGCACGCTCCAGCCCGTCATCGACCTCAACCGCACACCTGTGGTGGGCGACACATTGTCAGGGCACGACAAGGCTCCACGAGCGCGTGCTGCCGAGGACCTGCCCGACGCGGCCGACCTATTCGGCCAAATGCCAACGCAACCCATGGGCGACGAGGTACTGCCCTGATCTTCTACTTGGGTCCATTCGTGTCATCGTTCTAGCCACCATACCCATTGCCAATATGCAGGACGCCATTTAGGCCAACAATGAGGACTGCACCATCACCGATGTCGAGACCCAGCATGGACCGACGTGCAGCATCGATGTAACACCCGAATTTCCAAGAATTCAAAGTGCCCGTTATGTATTCCACCACAATCCCAGAATCATTGTTATGATACACATAACGTAGTTGGTAACCAGTTCCATAGACATTACAATACGAATAGTTCAAATAAAAATGGTCATAGTGACCAAGTTCATATTACAACACAATATAGCAGCGGAGATAACGTCTTCGGGTCCATGCCTTCACCCTACAGGCAATGGCGACGAGGAGATGATCTTAGTTCTGATACTCGTCTTCATAGCCTTCCTCCAGATAATCTTCCCCATAGTCTGGCCAAGTTAATAGCCAGGGACACAGCCATGAGTACATTGGATGCACTCGCAAACCATCTTATAAACAAGTGATGAAAGAAATATGCATGGTTGATATGGTGGACTAAGCACTAAGTTTATTTGCAAAAAGCTAGTTGTGTTTCCCAAGAATGTTCATTAGTAGAGAAGAAGGTTTAATTCTCTAAGGTAAATCTAAAGGGGAACTTCAAGTGTGGGTCAACATCAAATATCAAGTCAAGTCATTCACCAAGTTCAACTTAAGTTGTTAACATTCTTGACAAAAGTCAAGTATATCTTGCCAACTGTCCATGACCGCGGACGCGGCTATTCGAATAGTTTTGAAACCTCTGCAGAGGGGTACACTTTACCCACAAGATTCAATACATCTGCCGGGAGAAATCCACGGATCGTCATACACCAAGTATGCGAGTTTCAGATAATCAAACAAACTCTTTCACTTGTCTACTCTAGTATAGGATCCTTCCCTAAGAGTCCATTCTGGCACTCATAGTTTTTCCCGCTGCAGAGTGCTGCATGAATGGAAATTTCCACTCGGTTCGGAAGTACCCGCGCACCGTGCACTTCTATAAAGGATGATGCAAGGCCTCCCATACTAGAATAAACAAGCTACAGACTAAGCCCCTTCCCATTTAGGGGTAATGTGGTCGTACGGTATGGTTGGCTCACATAGTACATCACTCATTATCATTTAGAAATACATTCCATAGTCCTTAGTCAAGATTATTTTCTTTCAGAAATACATCATGTATGAGTAGTCTCCCATTCAAGCTTTCAAGTTCAAGTCACCACTTCCAATAGGGTTCCACGATAGATGACTTCAATCTTATTAGCGACTAAGCAACTACTATGAGTGATGCTACCACTAAGGAGGTATCAGATAAACTCAGCTTGATACTCTTGCTAAGTAAGATATCACTACACAACTATCATTCTAAAGTAGCAATTCAATCATGCAATTTATTTAAGAACAAATAGAATGCAATAGGAAAACTAGGCATTTGGAGTATGATTCAAAAGATGGCTTGCCTTGGTTGCCAAAGTGTCCTGAGTAGTCTTCTTCTTCTTGATAAAATCCCCCCTCAATATCTCCTTCAGCAACACTAGCGTCTAATAACGATAAACAAAATGCACACAATCACTAAGCAATACCAACAACACACCAAGCATACACTCTTGTTCTAAAAAAAAAATAGCAAGGTTGGATTTCATGTGGGTTGGTTTGCAAGTTTTTCTTCAGGTTTCAATTAAGTATGCAAGTTGAGTTTTCTACAATCTGCCATGTGTTAAACATCCTTTAACATGGGCATGATATTAGAGGTTTTAGGGTTAGTTCAAGAAGAGGGTTATTAAGTAAGTGGCTTAGTAGTGGAAGTTAATTATCCAACTAAGTGTATGTTGGGGTCTAACATTTTATGCTACAAACTATAATTGGATTAGTAGTTAATTGAGGCTACTAACAAGGTCTCAAATGGTAATGGCTGTAGTAACCAGTAGGTAGGTTAGTTTGGGAGTTCATAAACCTAAGTTCAAGATTTTATAAACTCTAATTAAATTTCTAAAATAGTTTCCAAGGTTATTAGGGCTGCGGGTTAATCAACCTTATCAGATTAAATGACTAACTCAAACCAGATTATAACTAATTCCAGAGGCTAGATAATTTTCTAAGCTTTCCAACGCATATTTATTTGCTAGAAACAGATTTCTAAAATTCTAGGAATTTAAATTTGACAACTAGATCTGAATCTAATTCGAAAATGGGCGGGAAACTCAATTCGTAACGGGTCAGATCTAAACAGAAGCTGGGCCGCTCCGCTGGGTTCCCAAACAGGCCGGCCCAATACCGCTTCACCGGGCGGGAGGGATTCGCCTTTTTAAACCTGGCAGGTGGGTCCTACCGGTTAGGTTCACTTAAACGCCCGAATCGGTACGCGGCCGTAGGATTAGAATCCGACGGCGCACGTCCGTCGTCTTCCTCGGGACAGCCAGAAAGCTCACCTGCGCTTGCAGAGAGGAAGAGCTCGACGGCGGGGATCGACGTAGGGGAAGCAGAACTTGACGGCGGTGAAGCAGAACGGCGGCGGTGACTCGACTCCTTCACCTCGCACCGGCGGTGACTCCAACGGTGGCCGGGAACTCCCAGAGCGCGGCGGCTAGGGTTTGCAGAGCTCGGACGATTTCGAGGGGAAGACGGAGAAGAAGAAGGTAGTCAATCTAGTAGGAAAAAGCCAAACTCAAGAAGGTGATGCCCGCTAGCTTCGCGACAGCTCTGGACAATTTATAGGGCGCCTCGTCCAAGCTTTGCTTTGCGAGCGGCAACATGGAACCTGCACACAACACAACCAAATACTTTGTTCCCAACTTACGATGAGGTTGTCAATCTCACCGGTTTGCTTGAAACAAAGGGTATGAGCGTATCAAGTGGAAAGCAATAGTGGTATGCGAGTAAAGTAAACAGTACGAGTAAAGTAAACAGGTGATAGCAATATAATGGAAATAGGACCGGGGTCCACAGTTCACTAGTGGTGTCTCTCCATAAGATAAAATAACACATGCTGGCTAAACAAATTACAGTTGGGCAATTGATAGAATAAAGACAACGTGCATATGTCGGGAGGATCACTATGAGATTTACTGTCGGCATTACAACAAGATACATAGACCGCCATCCAACTGCATCTATGACTAATAATCCACTTGTGGCGAATCAATCTGAGAACTCCACAAGTATTAAGTTGCGAACAACAGATAACTGCAGTAAGCAAAGTGTGTAATGTAAACAAAGCATATGCCCTTGAGCATATGAATGTTGTTTTCTCCCTAGTGGCAATAGCACATCTACGACCTTAGAGGTTTCTGTCACTCCCCCAGATTAAATAGAGGCATGAACCCAACTATCGAGCATAAATACCCCCTCTTGGAGTCACTAGTATCTACTCGGCCAAGATAGCTACTAACAACGGAGAGCATGCAAGATCATAAACAACATAGAGATAACATAAGATAATATTCAGCACATCAACTCAATCATAACACCAATATTCATCGGATCCTAACAAACACAACATGTAGAATTACATAACGGTGATCTCGATCATGTAAGGCAGCTCACGAGATCTAAACATGAAGCACATGGTGGAGAAGACAACCATCTAGCTACTGCTATGGACCCATAGTCCAAGGTAGACTACTCACTCATCGCGCCGGAGGTAAGCATGGCGATGAAGAAGACCTCCGGTGGTAATTCCCCTCTCTGGCAGGGTGCCGGGAAGAGCTTCTGGACCCTCCCGATCTCGGGTCGATGACGGCGGCGGATCGCAATGTATTCTGGAAAAGTGATCGGGTATTTAGGTTTTTCCCGTCGGGGGGTCTTTATAGGCAAAGGGGCATCGTCAGAAGTGAACCGAGGCGGGCACACACATAGGGGGCGCGGCCTAGCCCTGGGCCACGCCGCCCTATTGTGTGGGCCCCTCGTGGCCCCACTCCATCTCCTCTTCGGTTCTCTGGAAGCTTCGGTGAATTTCTGGATGTTTGGCTTTTGTTTCGTCCAATTCTGAGAATATTTCCTGTGTAACATTTCTGAAACACAAAAACAACAGAAAACAGGGAACTCGCACTGTGGCATCTCGTTAATAGGTTAGTTCCGAAAAATGCATAAAAATGCCACGAAGTGTAACGAAAAACTAAGCAAATGGTGTAAAAACAAGCATGGAGCATAAAAAATTATAGATACGTTTGAGACGTATCAGAGTCTGAAACATGGTTTTCAGTTCCTCAAGCATCTCAAAAGGCCCGCTGAACTCCTCAAAACGATTTTGAAGTTCCGGTTCCATAGCAAACAATATGGTACTCTTAATCACGCCATAATCATCTTTGCGCGACTGATAAACATCTTTTTCGTCAGTCGGCGCTTCCTTAGCAGGGGGGTCACCTAGCGCTTGCTCAAGTATATAGGCTTTTTGTCCGCCAGCGAGAATGATTCTCAGATTGCGGAACCAGTTGGTGAAGTTAAACCCATTGTTTTTAAGCTTTTCTTTCTCAGCAAACACGTTGAAGTTGAAGTTGGACTTAGCCATTTGATCTACAAAATTTGCAAGTACAATTTAGACTATGTTCAAGATAATTAGTTCAACTTAATCAAATTACTAGATGAACTCCCACTAAATTCGACATCCCTCAAGTTGTTTAGTGAACACGATCCAAATTCACCACACCTAATCCGATCTTTACGAGAAGAGATGTGGTTTCAATGGTGGACAACGAAGTGTCGATCATATCATTCATATGACTCATGTTTAACCTTTCGGTTCGTGTGTTCCCAGGCCATGTCTGTACATGCTAGGCTCGTCAAGTCAAACCCAAGTATCTCCGCATGTGCAAAACTGCCTTGCACCCGTTGTATGTGAACTTAGAGTTTATAGCACCCGATCATCACGAGATGCTTGAAAACGACGAACTTTTGCAACGGCGCATACGAGGGGAGAACATAATTTTATCTTGATCTTTAAGTGAGGAATCATCTTATAATGCTATCGTCGTGATCAAAGCATAATAAGATACAGAAAAGGATAAACATCACATGCATATAATTTTATGTGACATGGTATAGCCAATCTCCGCGCAATGATCTCCATCTTGTGCGCGCCGGCATGATCTCCATCACTCCACCATGATTACCTCCATGAATAGCAACTACAACTATTGCTAACTACTTAGCGATAAAGTAAAGCTATTACATGGCGTATAAGAAGTTGAGACGCAGGTCATACACAATTATAAAGACAACCATATGGCTCCTGCCGGTTGTGAACTCATCGACATGCAAGTCATGAAATATTACAAAACATGATCATCGCATACATCTCAATTTGATACACATCATGTCTTGGGCCATACCATATCACAAAACACTCCCTGCGAAAACAAGTTAGACGCCTCTACTTTGTTGTTGCATGTTTTACGTGGCTTATGGGAGTAACAAGTTAAGAACGATTCTTACCTACGAAAAGCCACAACGGTGATATTATGGTTGCTAACATCCGTTGTAAATCCCATGACTACTATAGTGAGAGAAACTGGCATCCACCAGCCGCATGTGTGGAACAAGCCACACGTCAAGTGCGGAGCCGGTCTCGCGAACGAGGTCGCGTAAAGTTGGCCTGGACCGCTTCGATCTCACTATGCGTGCCATAAGAAATACACAACAAGAGGTTTGCAACAGAAAACATCAACGCCCGCAACAAGCATGTTGCGTTCTACTCGTGAAACACATCTACACATAGATCTAGCTCTGATACCACTGAAGGGTTTCGCAACATAGTAAATCAAAAAAAATCCTACGGATGCGAACAAGAAAGCCAAGATCTAATCTAGGAGATGTAATCAACGAGAGAGATAGATGAGATCTTCATATCCTTGAAGAAATCGCACAACAGAAACGTTCAACAGAACGTGGATGATGTAGTCGTACTAGCCGTCTCCTCCTCGCGATCCGATCCGATCCAACACCGCAAGTGGCGACGCCTCCGAGAGATGCACACGTACAGCGCACCAACGACTCCGCCTTCCCGGTCTAGCAAGATATGGTGGAGTAGTAGATGGGATCGACAATACGACGGTGTGGTGTCTATGGTGGAGAGTATGTGCCGACAGGGCTTCGCCTGTTTGCGTGGTGGAAGAAGAACGGAGAAAGGAGGCTTCAGAAAGCGGGCAGCGGCTTCGCGCAAATTAGGTCAACCTGAACCGCCGGCGCCCTAAGTCCTTTTATAGGCAACTGGTATCTTGCAATAGGGGTTAGGTCAAAGCTATCGCACTGCACGGCAACACGCAAGCGAAGGCAGCCGCCGATCGATCGATCGGATCGATCACAGGCGATACTTGCGACGCGAGCATGCTCACAGTAGGTCCAGGCATCAAGCCTTTGCTGCCGGCCCAATACGCAAAAATCCCATTCGGGGCTTGTGCCATTTCAGCCAACGAGCCAGGCGCTGACCCTGGGTGCTCCTATACTCCAACCTGGTCGTCCCCGACCAGGCGCCGCACAGGGTAAAATTAATGGGTTGAGGCCCATGAGCGAATACGACCGGATAAGGTCGTCTTCTTCCTTGGATCAACGTTTTCTATGTCCCTGAAGCTTCTTCCTTGCCGGCGCCCCCGCCTCCGCCGCCGGCCTAACCGCCGGCCCCCGCCACCCGTGGCCGGTGGCGCTACTGCCCCGCCTTGCTGCCCCGCCTGCTCGAGCCACCTCCTCCGCCGGTCCTCCACCGCCCCCGTCCTCCCTCTAACCCCTCCATTATTTCTAACTCCGGTGAGGTCGCCAGACCACCACCCGAAACCTAACCCTAGACAACGCCGGTGAGCTCCACCTCCAACCCTAAGACCCGCACCACCCCCACCCCCCAAACCCTAAGTACATGGGCTTGCTCCGCCGCCTCCACCGTGGCCGCGGTGTCGGTGGCTTCGTGGCGCCGTCGTGGCATCGTCGGCGATTGGAACCTCTCCGACGAGGTGGGCGGCGGTCATCTTCTTTCTCTGGATCGATCCTTCTGTTGCTCTGATCGCTTCTTGGTTCTAAAATTCGTGCTAACAGGCCGGCCCATGCATCACTCGGGGTGTGCGGCGCCCCGTAGGCTCCGACCTGGTCAGAGCATAGGGTTTGCCCTGACCCGGGCCGCCTCGATACGAGATCGAGCGAGCCAGGACACGCCCTGGCCGCTGCGCCTCCTTTTTTTTCTTTCTTCTTTTTTTTCTTTATTTATTTCTACTAAATAAATATCAGTTAATATTTATTAGTTCATGCAATTAATAAACATTATTTTTCACCGGGAACAATTCTGTAAATTTCCAAAACAATTTCACATATATCCCAAAACTACCCTAGCGCTGATGTACGTTAAGTGTGTGACCCTACGGGTTTGAGAATGCGTGGACATGATCTCCATCAATAATCAGTAGCGGGATCTAGAAATCCATATTGACTCCCACACACTCAACGATGATCATATCGGATGAACCACGATGTCAGGATTCAATCAATCCCGTATTTGTATTCCCTTCGCCTCGCGATATTTTACTCGCCCGAGATTCGATCGTCGGTATCGGCATACCTAGTTCAATCTCGTTCATAGCAAGTACTTTACTCATTCTGTAATCCGATATCAGTTTGTGATTAACTCCTTAACCACGTGCTTGCAAGCGGTGTTGATATCGATTACCGAGTGGGCCCAAAGTATATCTCTCTGACTCGGGAGGGACAAATTCTATCTCGATACATACAACCCAACAAGCACTTTTCGATCACCTGAGAGACACCTTTATGATCACCCTTTCATAGGATGATGTTTGATGACCTCAAAGCTCTCTTCCGGTACTAGGGAGTTGCATTATCTCATGGTCTAAGGAACACAATACATGACATAGGAAAAAGCTTCGCAAAGATGAACACAATGACACGATCTAATTGCTATGCTTTATTTGGGTCTGTCCATCACATCATTCTCCTAATGACATGATCTCATTATTAATTGAAAACTCATACTGTTGACAAGGGTATAGATAATAGAGCCCATCAGTTAAGTACCCCTGAGGCCCGTTAAGCTAGGCCCAATTGTAATATCAGTCGAAATACGAGTTCATGTCATATATTGATGTTGTAATCTGTGTCGGATCCCACCCGATCCTCGAGACCTGGCCATCTATATATAGGGGCCAGGAGGGCACGGTGTGGGATAGATTGAAAGCAAGCCAGGTTTTACACCCACGTTTACTTTCATAGCCACCTTGTTTGACTGAATTCACCTTCGAGTTCATCCGACGCCCTATCTCCCTGATCCTAAGTCCTTCATCTAGGACATTGGTCGAGTTAACCCCTCGTCAATTGGCGCCGTCCATGGGGACTCGGGGCGTTGGAATCATGAATTCGACAGCTTTTTCGCTTTTATCCAATAGCAATCCAGAAGTCAACGAAAACAAAAAGATGGAGTTGACATTTGAAAGTCTGAGTTTCTATGTTGGACCTTCGGGTTCAACTTGTCTTTCGGGTCCGGCGAAATCGGGTCCGTCGACAAGTAAAACTGAAATAATGGCCAAATCCGGATCATCTGTAGGCTCTTCTAGCGAGGCAAACTGGCCAGTCAGCTTAGCAGCAACAGAAAATCTGCAGGAAAAATTCGAGGAACTCGACGAAACCGGGCAAAAGACCATCGTAGAAGCAGTAGTGGACAAACCAAGGGACATCGCCAGCGGAAGCAGCGGCGTCTCCAGAAGCATACACCAATTATGCGTCATCATCACTGAAGCAGCAGAAGAAGAAAACAATCATGCTAGCAACGAGGAGGTCAACATGCAAGTCGACAAAATAAGGAGCAATAGCAAGAAAGAGAAGGAGAAAGTGCATGTTTCGGCCGGAGAGTGGAGAATGATCATGACAGCTATCAACCACGGAACTGATGTACCCGCAGATTCAAGAAAAGAAGTTTTAATGGGATACCAATACGCGCTACACCAGCGTAGAAAGAAGTTACGATAGGAAAGAGATATGATTATGAGAAGCCCAGATTACAATATCACACCAAGTGAAGGATATTGGAGTGAATATAGCAATTCATCAGAGTCCAGCATGGAGAGGCACACAGACCCGAAGCACAGCAGAACGACAACATCACGTATAGTAGAAGAATGCTATATGAAAAGCCCAAGCGCGAACCAACCAGAGGAGGAAGAAGAATTCATGCAAGAAACACCAGGAGCAGCATTGGTAGCAGCACAAGCATACCTACTAACCACGCAACCAAAACCTGGAGACCCGTGGGAACACATGCATCAAGCCGCAATACGAAGCCTTGGGTTAGTAGAAGACAAGCTAAGGGGAAATATTTCAGAGAAAAAGTTGACTCACCGCAGTGAAAGGCAAAAGGAAGAGGTCAAGCGCAAATCTTCACGGAATGAAACTAGCGAGTCTTCAGAGGATGAGAAATGCCAAAAGAGGAAGGCGGATGCGAGGAACATAATAGCACAAGCAAGGGTAAACAACTCACGTTATGCGTGGAGGGAAGAAAACTATGAAGACAACGAAAAAGAGATGGGCGCGTTATGCTTTACCCGCAGGGTTCGCAAAACGCGAGTACCCAAAGGATTCAAGTTGCCGCATGATCAAGAAAAGTATGATGGATCGCAGGAACCCACCCTATGGTTATCAGACTACCTGCAAGCAGTACAAATACTCGGAGGAACGAGAGCAATGGCAATGCAAAGTTTGCAGCTACACCTCACCGGCGCAGCACGGTCCTGGCTAAATACTCTACCTAACGACTCCATCGGAAGTTGGGGAGAACTAGAGAACCAATTCGCAAGAAATTTTCAATCAACATACAAGCGACCAGCGTCATTGGAAGAAGTTAAGTCATCCGTGCAAAGGAGGAACGAAACTCTGCGCTCTTACATACAACGCTGGAGTGTCATCAAAAATTCTGCAGAACATGTCTCTGACGAAAGAGCAATAGACGCCTTTTCGGCTGTACTTTGTCGTTCAGATCTCGTGGAAGAAGTAGAGAGAATAAAGCCAACAACAGTGTCAGAACTAATGGAAGTAGCCAACATATTTTGCCGATGGAGAAGACGCGTATAACAACAAAAGGGGGCATTCACCAGAAGTCGACAAAACAAGCAGGCAAAGGCGAAGATACCGCAATGGCGACAACCACGGAAGGCGAAATCAGATAGGCACAGGATATGATGGAAGGAACGAAGAAGGCTATGGAAATATCAAATTTCTAACGAGAGACGGTAGGGGAAAGGAGAAACCAAGGTACTCGGGTCCTTCGGCAAAAGATATGCTATATGGTCCTTGTCGCATCCATTATGCTTACCTAGATGGGAAAAGAGTTTCCAACCACTAGATGAAGGATTGCAGAACCTTCCTAAGGTTGCAAAACGCCATGGATTCAAGCCAAGGAGCACGACAGGGAGGAAAAAACATGAGTCAAGGATATCAAATGCAACGACTCGCAAAACAGCTAGAGTCCAAAGTATATATCTCAGCAATGATCCAACCAGTGCCAAAGACGAAGAAAGAGAGGAAGAGCATATCAAGACAGGTCAACCTGGCCGTATCGTCGCCACCAGCTACTATAGAGTATCTAAAGTGGTCCGATCAACCAGTTAGATTTAGTAGAGAAGACCACCCAAGAAAAGTTCCCAGGCCAGGGCACGCGCCAATGGTACTAAAGGCGCAAATAGGGGGATACGACATTGGGAGAGTATTCATGGATGCAGGAAGCGGCATAAATCTGATATATGCGAGAACTCTGAGGGCAATGTGCATTTCACTAGAAAGTCTAAAGCCAATAGATTGTTCTTTCCACGGAATAGTACCAGGAAGCGCAAACTACCCTCTCGGGAAAATAGAACTTGACGTTTGCTTCGGCAGTAGCAACAATTACCGCAGAGAAAAGCTGGAGTTCGAAGTTATGGATTGGCCTTCACAGTATCATGCAACCCTGGGACGCCCAGCATTTGCAAAATTCATGGCAGTACCTCACTACGCATATCTCACGCTCAAAATCCCAGGACCCAAAGGAATGATCACGGTACAAGGCAGTTTTGAAGTATCCAACACATGTGACAAAGAATTCAATAGACTGGCGCAAACCTTCGGCATGACAGCAGAGTACGCGAGGCTAAAAGGCGAAACCGACCACAACGTGCTACCCGACGTCGGGCGATCCCTGCCAGACCAGGCTTTCGATGCAACTCAAGACTCAAAGAAAATCCAGGTCCACCCTACGGACCCAAACAAGACAACCTCTATAGCAGTAAACCTGGATCCCGCATAGGAAAGCGCGCTTGTCGAGTTCCTCCGTGAGCGCTGAGAAATCTTTGCTTGGTGTCCTTCGGACATGCCAGGGGTTCCCAGGGAACTCGTCGAGCATGCACTAAACGTCAATCTCAAAGCGAAGCCAGTCAAACAACCATTGAGGAGATTTGATGAACCCAAAAGGAAAGCAATAGCATCCGAGCTACACAGACTCGAAAACGCAGGGTTCATCCGAGAAATCAAAACATCGACTTCGGTATCTAATCCAGTTATAGTCCCCAAGAAAAACACAGATGTGCAAAGAGTGTGTGTCAACTATAGATCTCTCAACAAGCACTGTCCAAAGGATCTCTTCCCTCTACCTCGCATTGATCAGATAATTGACTCAACAGCAGGGTGCGCAAGGCTTTCCTTCCTGGAAGCATACTCTGGCTACAACCAGATAAAGTTGAAAAAAGGAAAAAACAGCTTTCATAACACCTTATGGCGTGTTCTGCTACGAAGTCATGCCTTTCGGCCTAAAAAATGCAGGAGCAACCTACCAGAGGATGATGCAAAACTGCCTCGGAAGTCAAATAGGACGAAACATCCAAGTCTACATCGACGATGTGGTCATTACCACAAGAAAAGAGGTGTCACTAATCAGTGATTTAGCAGAGACCTTCGATAACTTAAACAGGTACAAGCTCAAGCCCAACCTGACAAAATGGTCTTTTGGGGTATCTGCAGGACAACTCCTGGGATTCCTGGTATATGCAAGAGAAATAGAAGCAAATCCAGAGAAGATCCAAGCGATATTAACAATGGGTAAGCCCACAAAGCTGCACGATGTACAGAAGCTCGCAGGACGCGTTGCGGCACTAAGTCGATTCGTTGCAAAACTAGGAGAAAAAGCGCTCCCTTTCTATGCATTAATGAAAAAATCAGACGACAAATTCGAGTAGACAGAAGAAGTGGACACAGTCTTCACGCAACTAAAAAAGGTGCTTTCCACACCACCGGTGTTGGTCACACCAAAAGAAAAGGAGCCACTACTACTATATATTGTAGCAACACATCAAGTGGTGAGCATAGTATTGGTAGTCGAAAGAAGCGAAGAAGGAAAGGCTCATGGAGTCCAACGACCAGTATATTTTGTCAGCGAGGTACTATCTCCACCGAAGCAAAGGTATCCGCACTATCAGAAACTCGCATACAGCATTTTTACAACAACACGGAAACTACGGCAGTATTTTGCGGTCCACCCAATCATAGTGGTCAATGAAGCGCCACTATCCAATATATTGAACAATCCTTTAGCAACAGGACGTGCCTCCTTATGGGGAATCGAGCTATCGCCCCTGGACATCATGTATGAAAAGCGAAAGGCGATCAAGTCTCAAGTTTTACTAGATTTCACAGCAGAGTGGCTGGAGTTACAAAACACAGGGCCACTAGATTTATCGAGTGTGTGGACAATGTACTTCGACGGGTCAAAAAGAATCCAAGGCGCAGGAGCAGGGGTAGTCCTGATATCACCACAAGGCGACAAGTTGAAAGATGTGCTAAGGATGAGTTTTCCTCAAGCTTCTAATAATGAAGCCGAATACGAGGCGCTGCTTCATGGGATGAAAATGGCCAAAGCGTGCGGAGCAACTCGACTGAAAATATTTGGAGATTCAAATCTCGTCGTCCAACAAGTGATGAACAAATGTGCCGCCATCAGTGACAACATGACAGCATACAAAAATTTATATTATTATCTTGAAGGAACATTTGACGGATGCGAAGTTTCGCATGTCAGTAGAGCAAGCAACAAGGAAGCCGATAATTTAGCAAATATTGGGTCCCAGTGCTTACCCATACCACAAGGAGTTTTTTGGGAAGAAATCGTAGAGAGATCAATAAAAAGCACCAAAGTCTCGACTACAGGAGAGCAAGTCCAGCACCAAGCAACAGGCTCGGGGGCTGGTAGCAGCGGGACAGCTGAACCCAAAGAAGTCATGATGATCGAGGAAACTTGGATGCAACTATACTTGGCATACATGGCAAACAAAACACTACCCGAAGATGCAGTACAAGCAAAAAGGATAATACGACGATCCAAGGCCTTCGTCGTGTTACAAGGAAAATTATACAAGAGAAGCATAACAGGCGTGTTGCAACGGTGCGTTACTCCTCAAGAAGGACAAGAAATCTTAAGAGACATCCACGCAGGAGTATGTGGACATCACACTAGTAGCAGATCCATTGCAGCCAAAGCTTTTCGTGTAGGATTTTACTGGCTAACAGTCATTGAAGACGCAAAAGACATAGTAAGGAAGTGTGAGGCTTGTCAACGTTTCGCATCTCGACCACACGCGCCAGCAGCAGAATTGCAACCAATACCATTATCTTGGCCCTTCGCACAATGGGGTCTCGACATGGTAGGGAAACTACATAAATCCTGGCCAGGAGGGCATGTTTATATGCTGGTAGCAGTCGACAAATTCACCAAGTGGGTAAAAGCAGCTCCAGTGACAACCCAAGATTCTATAGCCGCGATTAGCTTCATCAAGTCCATAGTTTTTCGCTTCGGAGTACCACACAGCATAATCACAGATAATGGGACAAACTTCACATCGAAAGAGTTCAAGAATTACTGTGAAAGTCTGGAAATTAAATTGAAATTTGCATCTGTGGCGCATCCAAAGTCAAATGGGCAAGTCGAGAAAGCCAATGGCTTAATATGCAATGAGATAAAGAAAAGGCTGCTAGCACCCCTCGAAGAAGCCAACCACGCTTGGGTGGATGAGCTACCCTCCGTACTCTGGAGTATACGAACTACACCTAACGCAGCTACTCAAGAAACGCCCTTTTTCCTGGTCCATGGCGCAGAAGCCGTGCTTCCAGTCGAAATAACTCATGAAGCTCCAAGAATCACAGCATATGATGAGGCAACTTCCACAGAAGCACTTCAGGATGATGTCGATGCACTTGACGAAGCAAGAGATGTAGCGCTCGCCAAAGCTACTCAATATCAGCAAAATCTGTGAAACTACCACAGTAGTCGAGTTTGTCCACAATCTTTCAAGGTGGGAGATCTAGTTCTATGACTCAAGCAAGATGGCCATGGAAAACTCGAGTCCCCATGGGTGGGACCTTACATCGTGAAAGAAGTAATACCAGGAGGAGCTTATCGGCTACGAGATAAGAAAACGGGGAAAGACAAGAGTAACCCGTGGAATGCAGAGCAACTACGACGGTTCTACGCATAGGCGACAAAGATTTTTTCGAGTTATGACCCTCTGAACCCAGAACATGAGGCCATAGGTCGGGTTCCTTGGGCTAAATCGACAATATGTGTAAATATTTTACTATACACTCGGGGGCTCAAACCCTCGAGTCGTACGAAATAATATTAATAAGTTATCGAGATTTGTGATTATCTGAGGCATACTACAAGGTTGATTGCAACCCAATATTTCATCTGCGACGTAAAATGATTCAAGGGAACCTGATAAAATTTCAATGCGCACACCTCGGAACCATGATTCGTTCCCATGGTCTATTAATAAACACATAATCTAGATACGATTATTTATTACAGATAGCACGAGGAAGAACAACTCGGAAAGGAGTTTACGTAAAGAAGAAAACTAGTGAAAATGTACTTCGGCCTCATACTCCTTCTGGCACTAGGTGCCGTCGTAGATCCTCACGTCGAACTTCGACGTGCCAATATGGAAGTCAAAAGTCATGAAAAACCCCTGATAGAGGTCGTGATCCTCCGCAAATTGCGACCAGCCGCCCTTGCAGTATTGCTCGCCGGCGCCGTTGTACCAAACCTCCACTTCGTATGGAGTTCCTCCACCAGAGTGTTCACGAAGAACCGCTTCCCACAGTTCTCGCCCATCCATGAACTTGGTGAATTTTAGTGGCAGGCGCTGAATCCCGCGGCACTGCGCGCCGGCGATGCAAAAGAAAGAGTAGATTCTGGGCGGAGAAGTGGAAGGAGCACTGGGACCTGGCGCAGCAGATGACACCTTGAGTTTATTCTTGCTCCCGGCCGGACGGCCGGGGCGTCGCTTCACCAGAGGAGAAGACGACGCTACCGCAGCTGCGGTGGTAGTCTTGTTCTTGCTCCCGCGAGGACGGCCGCGACCCCGTTTCTCTACCGGGGCGCCGATGTTCAAGCACGATTCACTTGCACCGGCCATGGAGACAAGCGACAAGGATGAAAAACCCTAGATGGGGCGAGGAAGAAGAAGACGATGCGGTGGAAAAAGGCACTAATGAAGGAATTAGGGTTTTTTTACCCTGGCCAAGTTTGCTTTATTTATAAGCACATACTAATGGGCCTCTGGAATGGTAAGGCCCAAAGTATACTTCTGGATTTTTACAGTAGAAATAGTACAGAGGAATCAACGTATCAAGGGAAAAGATGCGTACAAAAAAAAAAGAGCAGGGAATAAGAAAATATCTGCCAAGAAGCACAAGTTCACCTCGTCTTCGACTCGGGGGCTTTCATCATAAGAAGGGGAGAAATCCATTTCAAAGGCGAATAAAGTCGACAAATGACACGAGAAGAAATATAAGGAACAGGTTTATCTATTTTCTTGAGCCTATACCTGAAAATTTCGGCTATAGACTCGGGGGCTGCTCCCATCGGGAGCGCTGTCGCGCACCCGATAGAAAGAAGTCGACAAAAGAAAGGAGGCGAGTCGAAGCTGGTAATAAAGAGCAAATTGATAGACATGAGGTTCAGACATAATTGGTTGCATCTCTTCAGCACAGAACTTTGGCCACATTGCCAACAAAAAAACATCGATTACTCCCATCGGGAGATATTCATGAAAGTTAAAAAGAATAACTCGAAAAATTGCATATATTGAATCAGTCAAACAATGCTACGAAATATAATTCTCGAGTTGCGTCATCGTGACAAAACTTGAATGCTGTGGTTGAAATATATCATGAAGGTAAGACCCCGGGATCCGTCCTGTGTGGCCCGGTATACGCACATGGATGCGCTCTGCTGGAACTTATCCGTGTCTACGACGCGAAGAAAATCCTGGTGGATGCACTGGGTACCCTGAGAACCACTGGGATTCATTCTTTGTAAGGCCTAAATGCAGCAAATGAATGGGTTTGACCGGTTTCCTGAATTCAAGTCCAAGGGGATTGAATTTGAAGTAGGTGACAAGTATTTGTTCCGGCAGTTAACTGACATCTTGATCCGTCAGAGTTGTTAGGCTTGCTCATCAAAACCCCTCGCGAAAACATTGTAATGAAAAATAAGTCGAAAGACCAAGTCGAAGATTTGAAGATCTGGAGAAGTCAAGTATTGATCAATTTGAAGATTTGAAGATCTGAGATTCAACCCGAATCTACAATTCTTGTAGAATCTCGGGGGCTACTGACAAGGGTATAGATAATAGAGCCCGTCAGTTAAGTACCCCTGAGGCCCGTTAAGCTAGGGCCAATTGTAATATCAGTCGAAATATGAGTTCATGTCGTATATTGATGTTGTAATCTGTGTCGGATCCCACCCGATCCTCGAGACCTGGCCATCTATATATAGGGGCCAGGAGGGGACGGTGTGGGACAGATTGAAAGCAAGCCAGGTTTTACACCCACGTTTACTTTCATAGCCACCTTGTTTTACTGAATTCACCTTCGAGTTCATCCGACACCCTACCTCCCCGATCCTAAGTCCTTCATGAGAAGGGTGTTCTCGACCCGGACCGTTGCCTCCTCCTCCTGGGTCAGCTTGCAAGAGCAGGATACGCCTTGAAGTTGTGCGTCATTGCGTTGTCGATGGCAGTGGAGGCGCCGGAGAGGGGAGGATTTGGAAAGGAATAGGCAGTGGTGGAGGTGCGGCTTTTAAAGGGAAAAGGAGGTGAGAGTGTGCATTAAATCTTGGGGCAGAAGGCAGCAGGGAGACACCGTGTGCGAAGACGCGTGCCCGTCGCCGCCTGCGCCTGCCTCAGAAACCACCGCTTCCATTAAGACCAGCGACCTAGCTTCAGTTGGGGCCATAAAGAATGCTGACCAAGTCAGCGAGTGTATGATAGGAGGGACCCGCCGTCGGAATCCGACGTTGCGCGAGGCGCTCCCAATCAACTCCTCGCGCGTTGGTACCAGCGTAGGAGTGTGGACTGTTTTAGTGGGCACCAAATTTTGCCGAGTCTATATTAAGAGCGTTGTTGTGAGTCCAAAATGCAAACGGCGCCCCAAAGAACACTATTGGGAGGTGTATTGAAAGTACCGATAGAGATGCTCTAAGATTTTGGGCCCGTTCGGAATCTATCTCATTCGCTCCGCTCTACAAATATTTTGAAGCTGGTTTTGGACCGCTCCGCTAAAATAGGGGTAACTCCTCCTGCTCCTGGAGCGGCGGTGAGGAGTTGGAGAGGATCCGAACGGGCCCTTCATATTTTTTAGTTTGCTAGTTTCTATCTTAGCTTGCTTTTCAAGAGTGAAGATTTAGTGTACATGGGCATAAAAAATCTCATTTGTTAAAAGCAAATCGAGAATCATATTAGCTAATTTTAAAATACTTTAGAAAAATTATTCATGTATAGCCAATTTTTATCCCACAAACGTGCAAATAATTATTATCAAATACTTTATATTTTGATCTACATAAAAACGAGTAACGTCTACATTTGAGTATGTATATTTTTAAATCTATTTTTTCAGATTTTTTATTTTTGTGTATTCCATAATATAACGAATTTTGAAATAAATTTTCCATGCTTGTAGGTTACATCATTGACTCTATCTAGATTTAGTAAAGAAAGAATACATTGAAGCTTGGGAGCGAAAAACACTTTTCCGGCCGACCAGGAACGCGACGGCCGGGGTTAAGGGTGTGTTTGGTAGTCTGGTTAACCTCAGATTGTCTATCTCTTCTCATACATGGTGACCCCAACCAAGTTGGGCTGAGATTGTTTCATGTGTTTGGTAGCCTGCATCTGTTAAGATATGCTGAGTTGAGATGTTGTTTGGTAGGTTGTATCTGTTAAGATATGTTGAGCTAAGATGTTGTTTGGTAGACTGCATGTGAGTAATTGTGGTTACCTCCTCCTGAGTTGGTGAGATTACCACCCAACATATGCAAATTTTAAGAAGTACATGGTAATACAAAAGTATCAAAGTGCAGGACGGAAATAACACATTAATATCAAAAGATTGAACACGTGCCAAAGTACATGACTGCTCAATAGTCTACATCCACAGATTCATATTACAAAAGTCTATATCCATAGATTCATATTACAAAGTCTGCATCATCCATACGTTCTAATTAGAATTATAAGAGAGATAGTTCTCAAAGTTACATCAGCCAACACGAAGTCAGAGAATATCAGGATTTTTTGCAAGGATACGTTTGAAGGAGGCTTCACGAGCATCAGCTTCCATCTTCACGAAATTAAGACCTTTACCCTTATTCTTTGTCAAATAATCTAAAACAGCCAGCCGTTGTTCCATCTCGAACTGGGTAAGGTCCATAACAGTTTTGCACAAATCAGGGTGTGTTTCGGTATGACAAGTGTTATTGATAGCACCTGCCACATCACGCAAAGCATCAGACATGTTGGTAACCTGAATTGTGTCTTCATCACTCAAAATAGGAGCTCTCTTCCTCTTCCTATTTGAGCTAGAAGGTGAAGGAGTTGTTGCATTAGTGCCTTGACCACCAAAATCAAATGGCACTTGACTTTCCACAAAACCTTCTCCATTTGAATTTGCTTCTTGGCTCTCCAAATCAATTGGTTTCCCTGGATGCTCTACTTCAATGGGTGTCCCCAAAGGCTCATTAGACCCCATTGCAAACTTACCCGTGGCTAGCTTATCGGCAAAGCAAATTTCCATGTATTCAAAGTTGACAAGTGGTGTGTTCAGATATTCAGCATCCTTAGGAGTATCCTACACATATCAGCAACGATAAACTCATTTCAGCAATAAATAATAGCAGATTTCAGCAATCAAGAACATACTTCAGCAATAAAAGATAGCAGATTTTAGCAATAAATAATAGCAGATTTCAGCAATCAAGAACATACTTCAGCAATAACGGATAGCAGATATCAGCAATGAACATGTACAAACCTGAGTGTGTCCTAAGTAATGTTGCTCTTCTAGAAGTATCACTTTTTGTTCATCATCCCAAAGTGCCCCACTTAACATTCTCAACTTCCCAATTTTTTGATACCTTGCCTTCCACTTGCGGAGATGATTGCTCACTTGGGTGGTAGTCACTTCTTAGCCGAGGAGTTGGCTCACAGCTTTTGCAGCCTTGGTAATATGGATCTCTTTAAATCCTTTATCTGTCTTGACACCTTTTGCTGCTATGCCTTGGTAATTTTTTGGGACTCTAGCCATGACATGAGTCCCATCTATTGCTCCAATACAATCCTAATTCACAAAATACAAGTGTTTATTATACATATGTCTTATCAAAAAATCCATATGTAGACATTCTGAACAGCAGCAAGTTTTACCTTGAAGTAAGGATTGAAGCAGCTATTTTCCTCAATTTTAGGGTGGGTCTGAGTGGAGGGAGGACGGATCATCTCATCTCGCAACTCTCTAACAACATATAGCACCGCCTTAAAATATCTACTGATTACTTCAATAGATCTTCTAAAAATCGGTTGTAGAGCCCTAAATCTTGTGTTGTGGCCAACAACTAGGAGAAACATGACTACTTGTTCCTCGATAGATGTGAGCGCCGGGCGAGATGCAAAAGGCGATTAGTAAAGGCTTCTTGGAACCAATAATGGCAGTGGCCATGGAAGCTGAGAGCTGATGAGTGTGAGCTCTTAATCAGCCGCTGTCATCCACATATTGAATTTTACGAGGTCACCGTAAAGCAAAGAATCCGAACGTGCCGCCGTGCAGGTGACTCCGTCCACCGGCAGGGAGGTTGAGACTTGAGAGGGGTATCTTGTGTGTCGTAGTGAAGGAGAAAGATGGAGCCAAATGGGAGGTGCCAAGGCCAAGGGGCAGACGTGGAGATGCGCGCGACGTCCTACGTGTTCTCTCGTCCTCTCCTCGGGACGGGACGAGGGTGTGAAGGAGACACTCGCACAGCGCCGCACGACCTTCGTCTACCTACTGCGCACGGCTCGGCCTGCAAGCATGGCGGGGGGGTGTATGCCACTGTAGCTTGGTAAGGCCGGCATGACGGCCCTTTTGGTAGTGTTCTGTACTCTCGAGATGACATTTCATGGAGCCACCGCCGGGGAGGCGCGGACGCTACGCCAGCAAATTCAACGCGGGTGTGGGTACCAAACTAGGTCTAGGGCGCCGTCGGAGAATGGTGCCCAGGCTGTGGTTCGCGGTAGCTTTGCGCTCGTGTGGATTTCGGGGCCCGTTCCGACGAGAAAAGACGGACCGATCGAGGGCGCAACGGCTAGCTGCCTAGCTTGAACAACCATTGGCCATGCGCACGTCTATTCGATGCATACAACACATTGTGTATTCCAAGTCACTCACATCAACGCATGTTTCTTTAGTTTATCTTTTCATGGTTGATGAACACTCACATCGACGTTGTTTACACTACAGGGTTGCCAGGGACACTAAGTACTTTCCTTTTAGAAAAGAATTGGGTATAAGAAAAAAAATGGGAATATTTTCCAAATAGAATTTAGTTCAAAATAAATATTTTGAACTCCCACTAGTGGAAAAAGGGCCTTTGGCCTGGACCCTTTAGTCCCGGCCGCAATATGGCCCGGGACTAAAGGCCCGGTGACAAGGGTATAGTTAATAGATCCCGTTAGTTGAGTACCCCTGAGTCCCGTTAAGCTAAGGCCCAATTGTAATGATAGTCGAATACGAGTTCTTACCGTATGTCGATATTGTAATCTGTATCGGACCCTACCCGATCCTCGAGACCTGGCCACCTATATATAGGGGCCAGGAGGGGACGGTGTAGGGCAGATTGAAAGCAAGCCAGGTTGAACACCCAAGTTTACTTTCGATATACACTTATTTCGACTAACCTTTACCTTCGAGTTCATCCGACGCCCTATTCCCCCGATCCTAAGTCCTTCATCTAGGACATTTGTCGAGTTAACCCTCGTCAATTGGCGCCGACCGTGGGGAGCTGGGCGTTGGAATCATGAATTCGACGGCTTTTTCGCTTTTAGCCAACAGCAGTTCAGCACTCGACAGAAGTCAAAAGATGGAGTTAACTATTGGAAGTTTGAGCATCTTCGTCGGGTCATCGGGTTCATCTCGCCTCTCGGATTCAACGAAACCAGATCCGTCGGCGAGCAAGCCCGAAAGAGAGGTAATGTTGGAATCATCAGAAGGCTCTTCCAGTGAGGTAAACTCGCCGGTCAGCTTGGAAAAAGCACCAATCGCAGAAGGCGACAAAATTCGGGAAAATTTTGACTCAGAAGAAAGAGCGTGTCAAACACACAACATCGCAAGGGACTTCGCCGTCAGAAGCAGTGGCGTCTCCAAAGTACATCAGCTATGCGTCATTATCACTGAGGCAGAAGAAGAAAACAACAACGAAGGAAGTAAGAAGGTCGACGGGCAAGTCGACAAAACAAACGAACACAACAAAAAGGATAAGGAGAAAGTCCACGTTTCGGCTGGCGAATGGAGAATGATCAAATCAGCTATCAATCATGGTACAGAAGTACCCGAAGGATCAAGAAGAGAAGTTCTAATAGGATATCAGTATGCATTATACCAACATAGGAAGAAACTAAGGGAGGAAAGAGACACGCTCCTTCAAAACAATAACAGTATATCAAGGGAGGAATACTGGGATGACTATAGTGAGGATTTCGAGTACAGCAGAGAAAGGCGCGGAGACCCAAAACACAACAGGGGGGTAACAGCACGCAGCAGAGAGGAAAGGTACTCGAGGAGCCCTACCCCATAGCTAAAAGAGGAGAAAGATGACTGCATGCAAGAAATGCCAGAAGCAGCGTTGATAGCAGCACAGGCGTATTTATTAACCACCAGGCCAAAACCCGGGGATCCGCGAGAAGATATGCACCGAGCCGCGATACAAAGCCTCGGAATAGTGGAGAGCAAGATCAGGGAAAAAGCTCCAGACGCAAAGTCGACAAGCTACAAGGAAAAGAAAAAGGAAAAGCTCAGATACAACTTCGCAGATAACGAGTATAGTGAGTCACTAGAAGAGGAAAGGCGACAAAAGAGGAAGGAGGACGCAAGAAATATAATAGCACAGGATCGAGTAAATAAATCACGCCACGCCCGGAGGGAAGAAAATTATGAAGACGACGATAAAGAGATGGGCGCATTATGCTTTACCCGCAGGGTTCGCAAAACTCGGGTACCCAAAGGATTCAAATTACCACATGATCAACATAAATATAACGGGTCGCAAGAACCTACCTTGTGGTTGTCGGACTATTTACAGGCAGTGCAGATATTAGGGGGAACAAAAGCGACTGCAATGCAAAGTTTGCAGCTACACCTCACCGGCGCAGCACGGTCGTGGTTGAATACCCTACCCAACAAATCCATTGGAAGTTGGGGAGAACTCGAAAGCCAATTCGCAAGAAATTTTCGTTCAACATACAAACGCCCAGCATCACTGGAGGAAGTTAAGGCGTGTGTGCAAAGAAAAGGCGAAACTCTACGTTCTTATATACAACGATGGAGTGTAATCAAAACCTCGGCAGAGGACATCTCCGACGAACGAGCAATAGACGCTTTTTCGGCTGGACTTCGTCGCTCAGATTTCGTGGAAGAAATAGGAAGCGCAAGACCTACAACAGTAGCCGAGCTAATGGAAGATGCCAACAAATTTGCTGATGGAGAGGACGCATATAATAACAAAAGAGGGCGTTCACCAGAAGACAACAGAATAAGCAGACAGAGGAGACGACACCGCAGCAGGGATAACCAAGGAAGGCGAAATCAGGTAGCCACGGGCTACGCAGCAGAAGAAGAGGAAGGATATGTAAACAGGAGGTTTCAGGCAAAAGGAGTAGAAAAATCAAGATACTCCAGTCCTTCGGATGAGGATATGTTATACGGACCTTGTCGAATCCACTACGCATATCTTGATGGGCAAAGAGTCTCAAATCACCAGATGAAGGATTGTAGAATGTTCCTAAGGCTACAAAGTGCCATGGGTTCAAACCAAGGAGGATGGCAAGAAGAGAAGCACACAGCTCAAGGATATCAAATGCAAAGGCTAGCAAGGCACCTAGAGTCAAAAGTTTACATATCAGTTATGATTCAACCGGTGCCTAAGTCGAAGAAAGAGCGAAAGAGCATATCCAGGCAAGTAAACCTAGCAATATCGTCACCACCAGCTACTACAGAGTACCTGCGGTGGTCAGATCAACCTGTTAAGTTCAGTAGAGCAGACCACCCAAGGAAAGTTCCCAGGCCAGGCCACTCGCCTATGGTTCTAAAGGCACAAATAGGAGGGTACGACATCGGAAGAGTATTTATGGACGCATGAAGTGGCATCAACCTGATATATGCTAGAACACTGAAGGCAATGTGTATCTCGTTGTCGAGTTTAAAGCCAACAGACTGCTCCTTCCATGGAATAGTACTAGGAGCCGCAAACTACCCTTTGGGAAGAATAGAACTCGACGTCTGCTTTGGCAGTAGCAGCAACTACCGTAGAGAGAAGCTGGAATTTGAAGTTATGGACTGGCCGTCACAATACCATGCAATCCTGGGGCGCCCAGCATTTGCAAAATTCATGGCAGTGCCTCATTATGCGTATCTTACGCTAAAAATCCTAGGACCCAAAGGAACAATTACAGTGCAAGGGAGCTTTGAAGTAGCCAACACATGTGACAGAGAATTCAATATGATGGCGCAAACCTTCGGCATGACAGCAGAATATGAGAGGCTAAAAGGAGAAACAGATCATAATGTGCTACCCGATGTTGGACGATCCCTGCCAGATCAGGCTTTCGACACAACTCAGGACTCGAAGAAGATCCAGGTCCACCCTACAGATCCAAACAAGACGACATCAATTGCGGTGAACTTGGATCCCGCATAGGAAAGCGCGCTCGTCGAGTTCCTCCGTGAGCGCTGGGAAATCTTCGCCTGGTGTCCATCAGACATGCCAGGGGTTCCCAGAGAACTCGTCGAGCACGCATTAAATGTAGATCCCAAGGCAAAGCCAGTCAAACAACCGTTACGACGATTTGATGAACCTAAAAGAAAGGCGATAGCATCAGAATTGCACAGGCTGGAAAATGCCGGATTTATCAGAGAAATCAAAACTTCGAGCTGGGTATCGAACCCAGTTATCGTACCCAAGAAAAACACAGACGTACAAAGAGTATGTGTCGACTACACATCTCTCAATAAGCATTGTCCAAAGGATCCCTTCCCTCTACCCCGCATCGATCAGATAATTGATTCAACAGCGGGATGCGCGAGGTTTTCCTTTCTGGACGCGTATTCTGGTTACAATCAGATCAAATTAAAGAAGGAAGACGAAGAAAAGAGGGCCTTCATCACACCGTACGGAGTGTTTTGCTACCAAGTAATGCCGTTCGGCCTAAAAAATGCAGGAGCAACTTATCAACGGATGATGCAAAACTGCCTCGGGAGCCAAATAGGACGCAACATTTAAGTCTACATTGATGATGTAGTCATCACCACAAGAGAGGAGAAATCTTTAATCAGCGACTTGGCAGAAACCTTCGACAACCTGAGCAGGTACAAGCTTAAGCTTAACCCGACAAAGTGTTCCTTCGGCGTATCGGCAGGACAACTTTTGGGGTTCCTGGTATCAGCACGAGGAATAGAGGCGAACCCTGAGAAGATTCAAGCAATTTTAACAATGGGGAAACCCACGAAACTACACGACGTACAGAAACTTGCAGGACGCGTCGCGGCATTAAGTCGTTTTGTTGCTCAATTGGGAGAAAAGGCGCTTCCTTTCTATGCACTTATGAAGAAATCAGATGATAAATTTGAATGGACAGAAGAAGCAAACACAGCTTTTGCACAGTTGAAAAAAGTGCTTTCCACGCCGCCAGTGCTGGTCGCACCAAAAGAAAAAGAACCACTGCTACTCTACATCGCTGCAACCCATCAGGTGGTGAGCACAGTATTAGTAGTCGAAAGAAGTGAAGAAGGAAAAGCTCACGGCGTCCAAAGGCCGGTATATTTCATCAGTGAAGTATTATCTCCGACAAAACAGAGGTACCCGCATTATCAGAAACTTGCATATAGTGTTTTCACAACTGCACAAAAACTGCGACAGTACTTTGCGGTGCACCCAATTATAGTGGTCAATGAAGTGCCACTATCGAACATATTGAACAATCCTTCAGCAACAGGACGTGTCTCTTTGTGGGGAATCGAATTATCTCCCATGGACATCACGTATGAAAAAAGGAAGGCAATCAAGTCGCAAATCTTGCCAGATTTCATAGCAGAATGGCTAGAGCTGCAGAGTACGGGACCGCCAGATTTATCGAGTGTCTGGACAATGTACTTTGACAGTTCTAAGAGAGTACAAGGCGCAGGCGCAGGAGTAATCTTAATATCGCCGCATGGCGACAAGCTGAAGTACGTATTAAGGATGAGTTTTCCGCAGGCTTCTAACAATGAAGCAGAATACGAGGCTCTGCTACATGGAATGAAGATGGCCAAAGCATGTGGAGCAACTCGACTAAAAATATTTGGGGATTCAAACCTTGTCGTCCAACAAGTTATGAACAGATGCGACACAATCAATGACAACATAATGGCCTACAAGAACTTATATCACTACCTCGAAGGAACATTTGATGGATGCAAAGTCTCGCACATCAGCAGAAATAGCAATGAAGAAGCCGACACCTTAGCAAATATCGGGTCCCAGTGTTTACCCGTGCCATCGGGAGTATTCTGGGAGGAAATAGTGGAAAGGTCAATAAAAAGTGTCAAAACTTCGACTACTGCAGCAGGCTTGGGGGCTACGCCAGAACCCGAGGAAGTCATGATGATAGAAGAAACTTGGATGCAGCCATATCTCGCATATATGATAAACAAACAATTACCAGAAGATGCAGTGGAAACCAAGAGGATAACTCGACGATCGAAAGCATTTGTCGTGTTGCAGGGGAAATTATACAAGAAGAGTATTACCGGCGTTTTGCGGCGTTGTGTAACGCCACAGGAAGGACAAGTAATACTAAAAGATGTACATGGCGGAGTGTGCGGCCATCATGCAAGCAGCAGGGCAATAGCGGCAAAAGCGTTCCGTGCAGGATTCTATTGGTTAACAGCCATCGAAGACGCGAAAGATATAGTCCGGAAGTGTGAAGCCTGTCAAAGATTCGCATCTCGGGCACATGCACCAGCAGCAGAGTTACAACCAATACCATTGTCCTGGCCCTTTGCGCAATGGGGCCTCGATATGGTGGGAAAGTTGCATAAATCCTGGCCAGGAGGACATGTTTACATGCTAGTGGCAGTCGATAAATTTACCAAATGATTGGAAGCAGCCCCGGTAACAACTCAAGATTCGACAGCAGCGATCAACTTCATCAAGTCAATAGTGTTCCGTTTCGGCGTACCATATAGCATCATCACGGACAATGGGACAAACTTCACCTCAAAGGAATTCAAGAGTTACTGCGAAGGATTAGGAATCAAACTCAAATTTGCATCTGTGGCACACCCGAAGACAAATGGGCAAGTCGAAAAAGCCAATGGCCTGATATGTAGTGGGATTAAAAAGAGGCTCTTAGCACCTCTCAAGAAAGCCAAGAGCGCTTGGGTAGATGAATTGCCCTCCGTTCTTTGGAGTCTAAGAACCACGCCCAACGCAGCAACTCAAGAAACTCCTTTCTTCCTGGTCCATGGCGCAGAAGCCGTGCTTCCAGTCGAAGTTACACACGAGGCTCCAAGGGTGACGACATACGACGAAACAACATCAACAGAAGCATTGCAAGACGATGTCGATGCACTAGATGAAGCAAGAGATAAAGCATTAGAAAGGGCCACGCAGTATCAACAGAGTCTACAAAACTACCATAGTAGTCGAGTTCGTCCACGATCCTTCGTGGTGGGAGATCTAGTTTTGTGACTCAGGCAAGACAGCCACGGGAAATTAGAGTCCCCTTGGGTGGGACCTTACATCGTTACAGAAGTAATACCAGGAGGAGCTTATCGACTACAAGATAAGAAGACAGGAAAAGACGAGGGCAACCCGTGGAATGCGGAGCAGCTACGGCGTTTTTACGCATAGAGTAAAATCTAGTGGTATCATTAAACTCGAGTTAGATCTTGTGAACCCAGAACATGAGGCCATAGGTCGGGTTCCTTGGGTTGAACTCGACGAAATTGTACAAGTATTTCTACTTCTCCGCTCGGGGGCTTCAACCCTCGGGTCGTACGAAAGAAACTTTTATCACGACATGGAGATCTTTTTTCACTATAAGGCTGTGCAGACAACCCGATATTATTCAAACAAATTGGTTCACAAAAGAACCCGATATTCTTCATACCAATTGGTTCGCAAAGAACCCGATATATAGAAAGCGTACCTCAGAACAGTGATATGTTTTCATGGCACTAATAGAAACGTCAAAACAAAGTACGAATATTCATTACATATAGCACGGCAGCAAGGATATTATCAAAAGAAATTACATATAAAGCATATCCTAATGAAAGTGGACTTCAGCTTCATACTCCTTCTGACACTGAGTGCCGTCATAGATCTTCACGTCGAACTTTGACATGCCGATATGGAAGTCGAAGGTCATGAAGAAGCCTTGCTGGATGTCGTGGTCTTCTGCAAATTGCGACCAGCCACCCTTAAAGTACTGCTCGCCGTTGCCATCATACCAAACCTCCACTTCGTATGGAGTCCCACTGCCAGATTGTTCGCGGAGAACCGCTTCTCGCAGTTCTCGCCCATCCATGAACTTGGTGAAATTCAGCGGCAGACGCTGAATCTCGCGGCACTGCGCCATGGCAATGCAGAAGAAAGAAAAGATTCTGGGAGGAGCAGCAGGAGCAGCAGGAGGAGGAGCGCTTGGATCTAGGGCAGCGCCAGTCACCTTGGGCTTGTTTTTGCTACCAGGTGGGCGGCCGGGACGACGCTTAACAGGAGCGGCCGATGACGATCCTGCGACGGCCGGAGTTGTGTTGTTCTTGCTTCCACGAGGGCGGCCCCGACCTCGCGGCGCCACCGGAGAGCCAAGGTTCAAACGAGAACCATCTGCATCAGCCATGTGGAAAAGGGAGAAGGCTAGAAACCCCAGATAGAGAGAAGATGATGCAGCGGAGGAGGAATCTGATTAGGGTTTTAACCCTTGCCAAAAGGTGCTTTATTTATAAGCACGTATTATTGGGCCCCCATAATAAGCGAGGCCCATAAACGTATTCTACAAAGGAGTTAAAATCTACACGTAGCAGACGATAAATACCAAAGGAGAAAAAATAAAAAGGGGAGAGTGTGGTTGCACGATATAAAAGACCTCGCCTTGGGCTCGGGGGCTTGGAAACAGGAGAAATTATAAGAAAGAAGATGAAAGTGAATTTTGAGCCTATGCTTGACTACAAGTATTCAAGTATAGCCTCGGGGGCTACTCCCATCGGGAGCGTTGAGCGCGCACCCGATAGAGGATGAGATAGTCAATATCGACGATAAAGAAAGTATATCATACAAACTTCGACTATATAGTCGACAAAGTGCAAAGAGATTACTCCCATCGGGAGGGAATTGGAGGAAGTTAATTTAAGTTCGAAATTCTTTGATTTTATCAGTCAAAACTTGGCTGCGATATAAGATTCTCGAGTTGCGTTATCGCAACGAAACTCGAATGCCGTGATTTATCATGAAGGTAAGACCCCGGGATCCGTCCTGTGTGGCCTGGTATACGCACATGGATGCGCTCTGCTGGTATGTATCCGTGTCTACGACGCGAAGAAAATCCTGGTGGACGCACTGGGTACCCTGAGAATCTTTGGGATTCATTCTTTGTAAGTCCTAAATGCGGCAAAAGAATGGATTTGACCGGTATCCTGAATTCAAGTCCAAGGGGATTGAATTTGAAGTAGGTGACAAGTATCTGTTCCGGCAGTTAACTGACCTCTTGATCCGTCAGAGTTGTCAGGCTTGTTCATCAAAACCCCTTGAGAAAAATTATCATGAAAGTAAGTCGAAAGACCAAGTCGAAGATTTGAAGATATGAAGAAATCGAAGAATTGATCAAGTCGAAGATTTGAAGATTAGAGATTCAACCCGAATCTGCAATTCTGGTAGAATCTCAGGGGCTACTAACAAGGGTATAGTTAATAGATCTCGTTAGTTGAGTACCCCTGAGGCCCGTTAAGCTAAGGCCCAATTGTAATGATAGTCGAATACGAGTTCTTACCGTATGTCGATATTGTAATCTGTATCGGACCCTACCCGATCCTCGAGATATATATAGGGGCCAGGAGGGGACGGTGTAGGGCAGATTGAAAGCAAGCCAGGTTGAACACCCAAGTTTACTTTCGATATACACTTATTTCGACTAACCTTTACCTTCGAGTTCATCCGACGCCCTATTCCCCCGATCCTAAGTCCTTCATCTAGGACATTTGTCGAGTTAACCCTCGTCACCCGGCCACGTCGCCCCAAAACCGCCTAGCCGCCCGGGAGGCTTTAGTCCCGGCCCGTAATGAGCCTTTAGTCCCGGTTTGAGACACAAACTGGGACTAAATGGCTATGCGCTGAGCGGCCCGCATGTGCGCCCCCTTTAGTCCCGGTTTGTGTCTCAAACCGGGACTAAAGGCCTCTGCCTATATATATGGCAGCAGCCCCTCTCCCCTCTTCATTGTATTTTTCTAGGATGAAGGAGTGTGGGTGTGTGCTAGTTCTCCATTTCATTTCTATGCACTAGAGGTGTTTGTTGAAATGTGTGTTAGAGCGATGCCGCTTCAGTTCACCGAACACAACTACGATATGAGCTGCCCGAGCCACGCTTAAGCCTCTTCCTTTTTATTTCCACTTATTCTAAAAGGTTAGCAACTATATTTCCTCGTTTAGACTGTTCGGTACTAATTTTTAGGATCGTGATTGTGTTTGATATACTGTCGTATGATGCAGATGAGCCATCCATGGATGTACGGTGATCGACGCACAGCCGCTTACAGAGAAGGCGTGCATTCTTTTCGAGATGCGGCCGATGCGAACAAGCATGGTGGTGGCTATATGTTTTGTCCATGTGTTGAATGTCGGAATGAGAAGGATTACACTTCCTCAAGAGTCATTCAGAGCCACCTGCTTCGGTCCGGTTTTATGTCGGGCTATAATGTTTGGACCAAGCACGGAGAAAGAGGGGTTATGATGGAAGACGACGATGAAGAAGAAGAGAACGATGATGACAACTACCGATCTATGTTCCCTGAGTATGCTGATACCGAATGGAAGACAATGAAGAAGAAGATCAGGGTGAAGAACGGGAACCAGATAAGCCCGCTGATGATCTTCGCCGGGTCATTTCTGATGCACGGCGAGGCTGCCACACAGAAAAGGAGAGGTTGCAGTTCGAGCAGATGTTACAGACCACAACAAATTGTTGTACCCAACTTGTGAAGATGGCCAGAAGAAGCTGGGTAGCATACTGGAATTGCTGAAGTGGAAGGCAGACCCCGGTGTGACTGACTCGTCATTCGAAAAGTTGCTGGTACTGATGAAGAAGATGCTTCCAAGAAAGAACGAATTGCCCACCAGCACGTACGAAGCAAAGAAGCTTGTCTGCCCTCTAGGATTAGACGTGCAGAAGATACATGCATGCCCTAATGACTGCATCCTCTACAGCGGTGAGAAGTACAAGAATATGGATAAATGCCCGGTATGCACTGCATTGCGGTATAAGATCAGAAAAGATGACCCCTGGTGATATTGAGGGCGAGCCACCCAGGAAGAGGGTTCCTGCCAAGGTGATGTGGTATGCTCCTATAATACCACGGTTGAAACATCTGTTCAGAAATAAAGATCATGCGAAGTTGTTGCGATGGCACATGGAAGATCGTATGAAAGACGACAAGTTGAGGCACCCCGCTGATGGTCGGCAGTGGAGAAAAATCGAGAGAGAGTTCCCGAGATTTGCAGGTGACGCAAGGAACTTATGGTTTGGTCTAAGTATAGATGGCATGAATCCTTTTGGGGAGCAGAGTTGTAGTCACAGCACCTGGTCCGTTACTCTATGTATCTACAACCTTCCTCCTTGGTTGTGCATGAAGCGGAAGTTCATTATGATGCCAGTGCTTATCCAAGGTCCAAAGCAACCCGGCAACGACATTGATTTGTACATAAGGCCATTAGTTGATGAACTTTTACAGCTATGGGCCGAACCAGGTGTACGTGTGTGGGACGAGCACAAACAAGAGGAATTTGACCTTCGAGCGTTGCTTTTCGTAACCATCAATGATTGGCCTGCTCTTAGTAACATTTCAGGACAGTCAAACAAGGGATACAATGCATGCATGCACTGTTTGGATCAGACAGAAAGTATATATCTGGACAAATGTAGGAAGAATGTGTACCCGTACAATCGTCATTTTCTTCCGCCCAAGCATCCCTTAAAGAAAAAAGGCAAGCATTTCAATGGCAAGGCAGAACCCTGGGGGAAGCCTATCACCCGTACTGGTGCCGAAGTATTTGATATGGTCAAAGATTTAAAAGTAATCTTTGGAAAGGGTCCTGGCAGCCAACCTGTTCCTAACGGCCCTGATAAGCACACACCCATGTGGAAGAAGAAATCTATATTTTGGGAGCTACCCTATTGGGAAGTCCAAGAGGTCCGCTCCACAATCGACGTGATGCACCTGACGAAGAATCTCTGCGTGAATATTCTAGGCTTCCTGGGCTTGTATGGGAAGTCAAAAGATACATCGGAAGCACGGGAGGACCAGGAACGTCATAAAGGAAGAGATGGCATGCATCCAGGGCAGTTTCAAGGGCGTGCCAGCTACGCTCTTACCAAGGAAGAGAAGGAAATCTTCTTTGAAGTCCTTTTCAGTATCAAGGTCCCGACTGGCTTCTCGTCGAATATAAAGGAAATCGTAAATATGAAAGACAAAAAATTCCAAAACCTAAAGTCTCATGACTGCCACGTGCTTATGACACAATTGCTTCTGGTTGTATTGAGGGGAATTCTACCGGAAAATGTTCGCCTGGCAATTGTGAAGGTATGTGCATTCCTCAATGCAATTTCTCAGAAGGTAATCGATCGAGAAAGTCTATCAAGGTTACAGATTGATGTGGTCCAATGTCTGGTCAGCTTGGAGTTGTTGTTCCCGCCATCCTTTTTCAATATAATGACACACCTCCTAGTTCACCTAGTCGAAGAGATTAGAATTCTCGGTCCTGTGTTTCTACACAATATGTTCCCCTTCGAGAGGTTCATGGGAGTCTTAAAGAAATATGTTCGTAACCGTGCGAGGCCAGAAGGAAGCATCTCCAAGGGCTATGGAACAGAGGAGGTCATTGAGTTTTGTGTGGACTTTCTTCCTGATCTTAAGCCGATTGGTGTTCCTGAATCTCGGTATGAGGGTAGGCTGACAGGAAAAGGCACACTAGGAAGGAAAGCAAAAGTATGTATGGACGGGCATTCTTTCTCTCAAGCACACTACACAGTTCTACACAATTCCACCGTGGTGGTTTCGTATATCGTGAGACACAAGAATATTCTACGCTCCGAAAACCCGGGGAAGGCTGACTCTTGGATTAAAGGGGAACACGAGAAGACTTTCGGCAGTTGGTTGCAGACACATCTCATGAATGACGACACCGTTGGAGATCAGCTGTACTGTTTGGCCAGGCCACCATCTTCGACTATATGTACTTTCCAAGGGTACGAGATAAATGGGAATACATTTTACACGGTTGCCCAAGATAAAAAGAGCACCAACCAAAACAGTGGTGTCCGCTTTGATGCAATAGACGAGAATGGGCACTGTTTGGAAACATATTACGGGTACATAGAGGAGATATGGGAACTTGACTATGGACCTACTTTTAAGATCCCTTTGTTTCGGTGCAAATGGGTGAAGCTGACAGGAGGCGGGGTAGTTGTAGACCAAAAGTACGGCATGACAACAGTGGATCTCAACAATCTTGCGTACATGGATGAACCATTCATCCTAGCCAACGATGTCACTCAGGTTTTCTATGTGAAGGACATGTCTACAAAAACAAGAAAAAGAAATCAGCAAAAGAAGACATCGTCCGATGAGCCAAAGCGCCACATAGTTCTTTCAGGGAAAAGAAACATCGTGGGAGTAGATGACAAGACAGACATGTTAGTAGATTATAATAAGTTTCATGAAATTCCGCCCTTCAAAGTGAAAACTGACCCAAGCATCCTACTGAATGATGAAGATTCTCCATGGCTACGACCCAGAAGAAAACAGAAATAATAGATAGGAATGTTGGTGCAATAATTTAATAATGTATTAAACCTTTTATGTAATGCATGTATGAAATGTACTAAACCTTTATTTAAGGAGCATGCATGTATGACAACCTTTAGTCCCGGCTGGAGGGTGCAACCGAGACTAAAGCTGTCGGCAGGATAAGGACGCAAGGGTAACCTTTAGTCCCGGCTGGTGGGTGCAACCGAGACTAAAGTTGTCGGTAGGATAAGGATGCATGGGTGGATGCACTGCTCGATGAGATAAAGCATGTAGCGCACGACGCCCCTGTCAGAGGAACAAGACAAAAGTAGAAGCGGCGCCGTGCCTATAAAAGGAGCATCGATACGCCATGGCAAGCACAGCTCGAAGGCAGGGAGAGTTTCATCCCCATGGATGGAGGAAAGGGTTGGGAAATCTCCCGTGGCAGAGCTTCTCGAAGATGTCTTTGGTGCTCATGCCCTACGGCATCTTCGGAAGCTCTGCCTCAGAAAAATTTCCCTGCAAGCCCGTGAAAGACTCCATCTCCTCTAACAGTTATGGAGGAAAGGGTTGGGAAATCTCCCATGGCGGAGCTTCTCGAAGATGTCGTTGGTGCTCACGCCCTACGCCATCTTCGGAAGCTCCGCCTCGGAAAAATTTCCCTGCAAGACCGTGAAAGACTCCATCTCCTCTAACAGTGTTGCGTAAAGGGTTGGGAAACCTCCCGTGGCGGAGCTTCTCGAAGATGTCATTGGTGCTCACGCCCTACGGCATCTTCGGAAGCTCCGCCTCGGAAAAATTTCCCTGCAAGCCCGTGAAAGACTCCATCTCCTCTAACAGTGTTGCGTAAAGGGTTGGGAAACCTCCCGTGATGGAGCTTCTCGAAGATGTCGTTGGTGCTCACGCCCTACGGCATCTTCGGAAGCTCCGCCTCGGAAAAATTTCCCTGCAAGCCCGTGAAAGACTTTTCATATTAGTTATTCAATTTCAAACACTTTTCATATTAATAGTTTTGTCAAATTCGAAAATATACAAAAAGAATATTAATCAATATAGTTTTAATTGAAAATGGCAAAATAGTTAATAGTTTGGATAGTTAAAAATAATTAATTTTTAAAATAGAAAATAGTTTTGAATTAGTTATTCAATTTCAAACACTTTTCATATTCATAGTTTTATCAGATTCTAAAATATACATAAAGAATATTAATCAATATAGTTTTAATTGTAAATGGCAAAATAGTTAATAGTTTGGATAGTTAAAATAATTAATTTTGAAAATAGAAAATATTTTTGAATTAGTTATTCAATTTCAAACACTTTTCATATTAATAGTTTTGTCAAATTCTAAAATATACAGAAAGAATATTAATCAATATAGTTTTAATTGAAAATGGCAAAATAGTTAATAGTTTGGATAGTTAAAATAATTAATTTTGAAAATAGAAAATAGTTTTGAATTAGTTATTCAATTTCAAACACTTTTCATATTCATAGTTTTATCAGATTCTAAAATATACATAAAGAATATTAATCAATATAGTTTTAATTGTAAATGGCAAAATAGTTAATAGTTTGGATAGTTAAAATAATTAATTTGGAAAATAGAAAATAGTTTTGAATTAGTTATTCAATTTCAAACACTTTTCATATTAATAGTTTTGTCAAATTCTAAAATATACAAAAAGAATATTAATCAATATAGTTTTAATTGAAAATGGCAAAATAGTTAATAGTTTGGATAGTTAAAATAATTAATTTTGAAAATAGAAAATAGTTTTGAATTAGTTATTCAATTTCAAACACTTTTCATATTCATAGTTTTATCAGATTCTAAAATATACATTAGTTATTCAATTCAAAATTAAAAATTCATATTTGAAATAAAAATCTGAAAAAAAATTCAGCATTGGCGCGCATTTATGGCCCCTTTAGTCCCGGCTGGAGCCACCAACCGGGACTAAGGGGGGGGGGGGCTCGGGCACGAACCGCCGACCACCCTTTAGTCCCGGTTGGGGGCTCACACCGGGACTAAAGACCCCCTTTAGTCCCGGTTTGAGCCCCCAGCCGGGACTAAAGGGGGGGGGGTATATAAGCACGGGCGCCGCTTCCCCGGCCAACACTTAGCCGTTTCGGAAACCAGCGCGAGGAGATCATCCCCTGCATCGTTGCGGTCGCCGGAATCCGTCGCCGACGCCGTCAACCATCACCGCGCCGCCGCCCGTGCTCCCGCCGCGCCACCGCCCGTGTGCTGCCGCGCGCGCGCGCCTCCCGCCGTGCTGCCGCCGCCCCCCCCCCCCCCCCCCCGGCCAACTCCGACCCGCCGCCGCCCCCGGCCAACTCCGGCCTGCGCCCGCACCACCGCCCCGCCCCCGGCCGACCGACCCTGCAAATTAAGAAGGTAAAAAAAGTTTTTGTTTTGTTAATTTTTGTTAAGTAGTAATATTTTTGTTAATTTCTTGTTAAGTAGTAATATTTGTTAGCAAATAGGTTAGCAAATAATTGCTTGCAAAATAATTATTAGTAATAGAAATAATTGTTAAGTAGTAATAATTGTTAGCAAATATTTGTTAGCAAATAATTGTTAGCAAATAGGTTAGCAAATAATTGTTAGCAAATAGGTTAGCAAATAATTGTTAGCAAATAATTGTTAGCAAAATAATTGTTAAGTAGTAATAATTGTTAGCAAATATTTGTTAAGTAGTAATAATTGTTAGCAAAATAATTCTTAGTAAATAGGTTAGCAAAATATTATTAGTAATAGAAATGCTATATTGATTGTGAGTAAATAGCTTAGCAAAATATTTGTTAAGTAGTAATAATTGTTAGCAAAATAATTGTTAGTAAATAGGTTAGCAAAATAATTGTTAGTAATAGAATTGTTAGCAAAATAATTATTAATAATAGAAATGCTATATAGATTGTTAGTAAATAGGTTAGCAAAATATTTGTTAAGTAGTAATAATTGTTAGCAAATATTTGTTAAGTAGTAGTAATTGTTAGCAAAATAATTGTTAATAAATAATTGTTAGATATATTTGTTAAGTAGTAATAATTGTTAGCAAAATATTTGTTAAGTAGTAATAATTGTTAGCAAATATTTGTTAAGTAGTAATAATTGTTAGCACAATAATTGTTAGATATAATAGAAATAGAAATTGTTAGATAGAATAGAAAATTGTTAGATATAATAGAAATAGAAAATTGTTAGATACAATAGAAAATTGTTAGATAGAATAGAAAATTGTTAGATAGAATAGAAAATTGTTAGGGTTAGTAGTTAGAAAATTGTTAGGGTTAGTAGTTAATTTGTTTTGTTATTAGTTAGGGTTAGTAGTTAGAAAATAGGTAAGGTTATTTTGTTAGTTATTATTCCATATAGCGTCCATAATTGAAATATAAATGTCGGTTTTTTGCAGAAACTATGGATCCACATAGCAGGAACCTCGAAGAGGAAGAACTTCTCGAAGATATAATCAAAGACACCCCCGACGTTGAACCAGCTGAATCTCCGTCGTCATATTTGAACCCCTCCGAAGATGGAATGGAGGTCGACCGACACGAAGATGAAGCCGACGGGGCAGGCGATAGCTCCGATGACGGAGAAGGTGATAGCTCCGCTGATGGAGAAGCCGGTGGAGAAATAACAAAGTCCGGCGAGGTATACATATGAAGTTCGGCAATCAGTTGTAATATTGGAGATAGCTCTATATTGTATACATATACATTAATTTGACGAATGTTTCTCCCTCTTAGGCCTCCACATCGAGCAAAGCTACGAAACGAGGCCCGACCAAAAAGTTGGATGCACGGACGCATTACACCTTTGAGGTGATATTGCCTATGGGCGAACCCAAGCTTCCTAAGAATGCTGCTGACACATTCAAGAAGCAATGCGGAGTTCTCGTTAGGGATCACGTCCCGATCAGCGTTCGGGAGTGGAACAAGCGCAAAGGGGCAGCCGATAGTGACTATGTCGCCGACAGGTACAAAGAGAGTCTTTGGAATGATCTCATGGCACATTTCAACCTGCCAGAATGTGAGAATGAAGACGCCGCAAAAAAACTGAGGGCCAAAGTTAAGCAGTGGACTCTAAAGAAGATGGCCGAACTGTTCCAGACGTGGAAGAAGAAGCTATGGAAAAACTATGTGAAGACAAAGAAAGTGCCAGTATTCGAGGGGTATCTAGCCAAGCAGGCGAATCACTGGAAGGCATTTCAGGAGTACAAGGAGTCAGAAGATGCCAAGGCATTATCAGAAAAGAACAAGAAAAATGCCGACAAGAAGAAATATCACCACATGCTGGGGCCAGGGGGCTATGAGACTGCCATTCCAAAGTGGGATAAGAAAGAGCAAGATATGCTAGCTAAAGGGATCATACCTGAACCCATCCGTGATGAGTGGGAATTGAGAGCAAGAAATTGGTTCCTTGCGCATGGTGGTTCGTACGACGAAGAAACAGGGGACCTTATCTGCAGTGACGGTCTTAGGATACCCAGGGAGAATTGGAAAAAGATAGTGAAAGAAATTAAAGAGGGAAAAAGATAGTTCACTCCAGATAGAGAGAAAGATTTGCTCACACTGGTCCTCGGCAATGACGAACATGGAGGACGAACGCGAGGCTTCGGTCCTTCTTACCCGTGGTGGCTTGGGTTTGCCAGAGACCAAGACACTTACAGAAGCCGAGCGAGAGCACAGAAGCGACAGCAGGATGAGGAAAATGACAAGTTCAACCAGTTGCTTGCCAGGCTTAACATGCAACAGCAGCAGATTGACGAACTTAGAGGAGTAGTGCACCAGGAAGATCCTGCACTCGATATTACCGCCGCCCCATCTAAGCGGAAAAGCAGCGTAGCTGAATCTGAGGCCCCGACCCACGATGCACGAAGAATGATAGAGGGCGGTCCCGGCTACCCCGTGGATGGAATCAAGGAGTCTACATCATGTGAACTCCATCAGAGAATCAAGAACATATCCATGAAGGTGGCCGTCGGACAAGCTTTACCTTTTGGCCCTGATGTACGCTGGCATGGCCGTGAGATTCCAGCTGGCTATGCTAAAGTCGGGGTGGATGAAATCATGTCGGGGTTTCATGATATGGAGCTCGATATAGCTGGACCCGAAGATGAGAGGACACTCGGAGAAGTATTGGGTGGAGTCATCCTATGGGACAAGAACTACATCAAGCTTCCAGGCTCGGCCCCAAGGACAACACCGCCTCCGAGTCATCGCAGGTCACGTACACCTCCATCACCTCCAAGCCCTCCACATGACGACGGCCACCACAACACGAGTCCATCTCGATCACCGCCGCCGGACTTGGGTCGGCCGTCTCCACCGCCGCCCGCTAAGGATACTAAGCGGAAGCGTGCCAGCAAGAACGCTCCGTCGATGAGTTCTAAGCGACGGAGCTCCCCAAAGCGCAAACTGTCGCCCCTCCCAAAGGTACCTCATGCTAATCTTCACATCAGACCTTATGATCGTACCCCCGAGGAAAACGCCAGGATAGCAAAGGAACATTATGATGCGCAGATGAAAAAGAAAGAACCCGAGCCCCGCCCGGAATACACCGAGAAGCAAATAGCATATGCAAAATACTTACTGGCCCTTCCATCATAGTATGACTTGCACCATAAGCCTGACGACTATACACGCGCATTATAGAAGGAAGGGAAAAAGAGCAGATCACGTGCAAGTGCAAGTGGGAGCAAATCAAGTTCAACTACAAGCAAAAAAAGATCAGACATTCCTCAGCTTGGACAACAGGCCAAACAATCGATCCCACCCCTCAGGGTGTTATCCAAGAATGTTCCCTCTCTGGTGCAGGGCCAAGATTTGGAATTAGCAAAGAAGTGGGCGGCTGAATGGGGTATAAGTGTTGAAGACGTTCTGGCTTCCCAAGACGACAGGTTACCCAAGGCTGTGGTAGCCCCTAAGCCGCAGTTTGTCATGGGAGCGCCTTTGGTCAGCAAAGATAAGTTTGATGATCTCCCAACAAATATGCGTTACTTGCATACATGGTACTTAAGTGAAGCAAAGAATGGGAGAACGATGATCGTGGCGCGTGTCCCACGGGAGTACTACGGCCGTCCCAAAGACATCCATATCGACTTTGATGAACTCTTCCAGATGTACAATTGCGACGCCCTCGACAAATCTCTTATGAGTTCCTATTGTCTATAAGTTTTTCAATTCATATAACTTGTTCAGTTATTTCAATTCATTGTCTACATATAACTTGTTCAGTTCTGACTTGTACTCTATTATGCAGAATGAAGATTCTGGAATGTAAAACTAGGAACATCATAAATATTGGGTTTATTGACCCAGATAAAATACATATAAAGACGCTAACTGATAAGCCCAAGGAGACGGAGGAAAACCTTCTAAGGTTTCTAACAGATCAAAATTACTGTGACCACATACTGTTTCCATACAACTTCAAGTGAGGGTCTTACTCTGTTGTGTCCATTCACTTATAAGTGTAATTGATAGGTTACTGACATATATATATATATACATGTGCAGCTATCACTGGATTCTATTGGACATTCAAATTGATAAGGGAAGAGTTGATGCCTTCGACCCATTATCGAGACCCTTGGAACAGTTCCAAAGCCTGCAGGACATGCTCCAAGGGTAATTTCAATCATTCTTGCGCTCTATCGGTCTCTTTCGATGATTTTCTGATATATCAAGTAATGAAAAACTTAGCAAATCATTTTCCTTGTTGGGTAGGGTTTGGAAGCGGTTCAAGTGCGCGACTGACGGTATCGAGCATGAGAAGCTGACCTTTAGAGCAGTTCAGGTAAGTAGTACGATATACTTCTATTTTCAATACATTGATGATGCTAGATTATTATTTTGATTATATTCTATTCTCGTAAAGTGCGACCAGCAGCCATGGGGGACGCATCTATGTGGATACTATGTTTGCGAGTCCATTCGCACGTTTACCTCTGAGCACAAGGATTACAGATACGACATAAGCAATAAACATTCACACCTTTATTTTTACCCGTCATTCTTTGTTATCATGATTGACATTCATATTCATCTCCTCTTCTTATATAGTACACGGCCATGCGGGAGAAGTACCTACCAGAGCAATGCGCGATCGCTGTTGGAGAGGAGCTAGCATCCTTTTTGAGGACAGAACTTATAGATGATAAAGGAACATTTAGTGTAGCAAGGGGACATTACTGATGTTGGTCCATGTAATCGAATAGACAGGCTCTAGTCCCGATAATTGTTATCTCCATATAATTGTATACATATACTCGATCGTAAGATAAGTTATCTTACATATATATGCACTAACATGTATGCGTAGATTTATATGAAAAGTGTTTTTAAATGAAAGAATAAAATAATATACAACAAAAATAATTCCCCTGGACACCTAAACCCTAAAACCCTAAAGCAAAAAACAAAATCTGTAGATGACCTTTAGTCCCGGTCCGTGTTACAAACCGGGACTAAAGGTCCTGGCCCTGGAAGCGCTCCGAGACGCCCACGTGGGCACCCTCTAGTCCCGGCTGGCAACCGGGCCGGGACTAAAGGGTTAGCCTTTAGTCCCGCCTCTGTAGTCCCGGTTTGCAAACTGGGACTAAAGGCCCTTACGGGCCGGGACTAAAGAGCCTGTCTCCACTAGTGTCCAAAGAATTTTCATAAGCTTTATATTTTCCACTCATTTATTTGGATAGCCAAATTAAGATTTCCTTCATTCCTTTCATAGCATGAAGGTGTAAAGTAACAATTGGACTTCATATTTGAGAGCAATCTCAATTGGATTTCCTTTGTGTTGAGAAGTACTTTATAAGATCTTGCATACTTCAATTTGAGTTAAGATGTTTATTAAGAATTCAAATGATAATAATTGTTTTCTGGTTGAAAAGGAATTTGTCGAATTCATTCCTATGATTTGTTCAAGAGAGAATTTTATGATTAAGTCACAGATGAAAATATGTGACTTTGGTCATCTCCACATTTGACAACATTAAAATTAATACTTGTCAAGTCAAAGTATATTAGGAAACCTTCAAATGGAAATTTGGAATCCATAGAACTTTCCAAAGGTTGGATACACTTGATAGTGTGTAAAGATGAATGGAATCTTTATTAGACATATGGATAAATCTAATTTGTCATATAAAGTTTCTTATATCCAAATGAATACAAGATTGGATCTAGGTAAATTGGATTATGCCTTTGATAATATGGTAAAGTCCTAGTAATGATCAAGTGAATAAGATGCATTGACCATCGGGTTTACTTCACCTAGAAACAAGATCATGCTCACCTCAACATAACACTTCTGTGTAATGTGAGTTCAAAGGATTAGAGAACAGATGACGATCTTCGTAGGATTACTCATAGAATTAATTTACAAATGTGTGAGGTATTGTTCATCTCAACACAACTCTTGAGTTTAGGGTTTTAGGTTTACCAAGCTTGGTTTGCTAACAATCAAAGGATTATTCTTTGGATTGATTTGCTAACAATCAAATGATTATTCCTTGGATTGATTTGCTAGAGATGATTCAATAACTATGCATTGAATCATAGAGTTAACTTGTTCTGTAAATCACTAATAATAGCTGGTCTATGAACATAGGATTAGTCGTATGATAGACTTGATGGAGATGAGTCATGTGCTATGCATATAACATACAGTTGACTTGTTCTCATGAATTACTATGGCATAATGGAGATATGCCCTAGCTTCAAATAGAGTATACTTCATCCACTTATTTTGCCCATAAATTAAGTAGGTATTCTACTCATAGCAATGGTTGAATGGATAAGATGATTTGAGAATGACTTGGATAAGATTGTAAGAGTAAGGTTGTGAAAGGACGAGATGTCGCCTAGGGGGGTGAATAGGCGTTTTAAAAATTATTACGGAATTGGCTTGAAGGAATGCAGAATTAAACTAACGTTTATTTTCTTCAAGCACATGACCTAAAGATGCTAGGCTCAACTAAGTGCACCCACAACAACTAGAGATAAGCAAGATAGCACAAGATATAATTCACAAGTGATAAACAAGATATAAGTACTTCAAGCACGGAGGCTATCACAAGGAAATAAACTCGGGTATAGAGATAACTGAGGCACGCGGAGACGAAGATGTATCCCGATGTTCACTTACATAAAGTAATCTAATCACCGTTGGAGAGATGTGGGAAACCACGAAGGCCCCCGAACGCCACGAAGGCTCACCTTCTTCTCCGAGTCCCCCACGTAGCTAGGGACCTCTTCTCATGGTTAACTTTTCCTCCACTCCGGAGATGGCAAGTTCCACAACCACTTCACAACCCCCACGAAGGGGAAGCCCGGGCCTCTTCACAATCTTCCACGAAGAGGTCACCAAGGCACCAACCGCCAAGCCAACTAGGAGGTCACCCTCCAAGATTAACAAGCTCATGGTCTCTCACTCGAACAAATCGTAATGGTGAGCTCAACACTATGCAGGGATGCAAAGCAAGAACACAAGGGGAAGTGCTCAAATCCTTCTCTCCCAAATCCCACCAAGGCAACAAATGTTATGGAGGAGTTAGAGAGGAAGAACAAGGGTGGAGGTCAACCAATGACTCCAAGATCTAGATCCAATGGGTTCCCCTCACTTAGAGAGGGAATTGATTGGTGGAGATTGTAGATCTAGATCTCCTCTTCCAAATGCCTCAATAATATGCAAGAATCATAGGAGGGAAGGGAGAGGAAGCAAGCTCAAGAGGTTCAACAATGGAGGTGAGCGAAAAGCTCAACAACACACTAGCAACACTGGAAAACCATTGGGGAAGAAGCCCCTTTTATAGCAAATCGAAATAGGGCTGTTGGGGGCAAAACTCGGGCAAATTCTGGTCAAAAGTCGGTCTCGCCGGGCTCTGCGCCGGACCTCCCGCTGCACAGCCCGGCGAGTGCCAGGCCTGCGTTGGAAAACCTCCCAAAGATGGTTTTCGGTGCAAACCCGGTGCTCACCGGGCCCTGCGCCGGCCACACCGGTTTACAGCCCGGTCATGCCGGCCCTGCGCCGGCCACCCGGTGAAAATCCTGGTTAACGCCGGACCTGCGCCAACTGAAAAACCCGGGAGACGAAAACGGTGATAACTTTTGCGTCCGGACTCTGATTTTAGCAAACTTGGGCTTTTTGAAAATCTAAGAGAAAGATCTATCCAGTGAACGCCATAACTCCCAAGAATTTGTAAGAGGAAAAATATCAAATAAGGAGAGGTGAGAACCTCCCTTAAGAAAGAACAAGTAAATCCTCCAAACCCGAAAACACAATAAGAGATGCATACGAATTCCGTTTTCAATGAACTTGGACTTGTTGGAAAGCTAACAACAAGCTCAAGAACCTCACATAGAGAAACACCAATAAGCAACAAAGTAGGGAGAAGCAAAGTATGCAAAGGATTGAGCTCCCTAAGACGATGTGATCAATTTACCCAACCAAAAGCCCCTCTTGATAGTGCGGCTATCTATCCTATAACCCGGTCTCCCAACAAACACCTTGAGACCGGTAAAAGGAAAACCTAGCAAGGACAAACCTTTGCCTTGTGCACTCCGCTTGATCTTGATGATGATGCTTCATGCTCCGTCAAGCCGAAATGCTTCACTTGATCATTGTTGCTTCGTGAAGACTTCCAATATGCTCCCCCATACACCACTATGGGATACCTTCACTAAGGCATGTCTTCACAATTTCATTATAACCAAATGGATGACAAGCTTCAAGCATATGATCTTCTCGAGATGCTTATCTTGAAACGTGCACTTCTCAACCTTGATGACAACCACCACTTGATGTCATCCTTTCATGGGATATATGAAATCTCACTAGTGATGAATATCCATGACACAATACCTAACCCACATAGACAACAAAACACACATATGTAACGGGTTAGTTCAGAAAGCATAATTGACAAACCATACCATACCACAAGACCGATTGGTCCCATGTGGGACATTCTTTATGCTTCATGTGTTGACCAATCTAGAATCCAATCTTTGTCTTGGTCAACCTTGAATCTTCTCATGCTCTATCACAATATCTTGAGCCACACAGAGAATTCTTCATTTCATTGCATGCTCTAGGTATTAGTCAATCATATCTCAACTCATGAGACCATCATGACCTCAACATAGAGCCATATCTTGAATTCTTCTCTTGTAGCCAAACTCTCAAGATCTTGAGACTCCTTGGCTTAACACATAAGATAGAGCATGGATTACTTGAGTTCTAGACAAGAACTACATCTTTATTTCTTCTTCTTGATCATATTGGATTCATCTCTTCTATTCAATGATCTTGATGCCAATACTTAAGATATATCTTTATCTTCATGGCATCCAAGCCTTGAATCCAACACATGGACTTCAAGCAATTCCTATGAACAATTCATTCATAAAAAGCTCAATGAAAACATTAGTCCATAGGGATTGTCATAAATTACCAAAAACACACTTAGGGGCAATTTACCCTTACAATCTCCCCCATTTTGGTAATTGATGACAATCTCAACAAGAGGGTTTATGTAATGAATAATATAAACTAATATGCAACTTATCCGGGAATAAATTGCATACAAGAGGTTGTATTTGATATGGGTCAAGTAACACGAAGGTACTAACGCATATCAAAACAAATTGTACTCACATAAACTACAACAAATATGATTGAAGTGAGTACAACTAAAATATATAGAGCAAACTCCCCCACAATATATGCACGTATGATAAACTTGAATTTCATTGCATACATTGTTAAGGTAAACCTTTGATGGAGTTTACACTATATATTCAATCATGCAAAACATCTAACAAAGAAGAGATGCATGAAAGGAGAACACTTAAGCACAACCAAACTTAGGTATAAAAACCATTTCCCTTAAACCCTCTAAACTTCTCCCCCATTGGCAACGATTGCCAAAATGGATGAAGAAATTTGGAAGGCCAATATAGTACGAGTTCCTCCCCAAGATGTGCATTTCTCATAAAAATGAGTGAAATCATATGCACTTATCGAATTAACAATATTTGGAGGAAGTCAAACTATAGTGAGGATCAAATATTGCAAAAATATGACATAGTGAAGGAAGCTTCAACGAATGAAACAAGCAAGCAATCAAGAGACCCAAAGAACCAATTGGACACAAGAAACTATGATGATAAGAGCTACTAGGTGCTATAAATGAAATAAGGAATCTCCCCAAGGTTCATGCATAAATTTGAATTTTTTTTGTTGCATTTGAATACAATATGCACAAACATGGAATCCTAACTCCCTCTATATCATTAAAAAAACATGAGCATGAGAGAACACAAAAGGATCAATACGCTTATGAAAGTGAACTTCAGTCCAAAAAGATTCATGAGATATGAGTACGAGAAGAAGCAATAAAGAATAAACAAGCACTCATAAAGCAAGTTCTTACCAACACCACCAAGAACCAAAAGGATAAGAAAGGTGGCCGGCCAAGAACGAGGATATCAAGGGAAGAAATTAACACTCTTATGCATATACATTTCTAAGTGGACCAAAAAAAGATGAACAATCCACAAAGAAACATGTATACACAAGAGGTTAGTTGAATTAAAGAAAGACATGATATCCAAGAGAGAGTCATAGAATACAACAAATGACTTTGCTAGCAAGCATATATAGCTCAAGCCTCCATTTTCCATTATGGTATATTAATGAACTCCCCACACAAAATCATCAAAGCCATTATAACTAGCAATAAGGGATCAAAAGATAGTTGGGATCTTTGAAAGGCAACAAGCATAATAAAGAAGGGTACAACTTGCAAAATTATGTATATTGCACATGAGAGAGCATTGAGGAATTAGTATGCAATAAATTGCTAAAAAGGCATATTTGGGATTGGTGAATCATAAACATGATTTTATATACTCCCCGTCATATGCAATCATCTCAACTCGCTCACATATGAAATAAACAAATTTCTTTATAAGACATTTGCAAGAACCGCAATATTCACAAATAAATATTATCATGCCAAGAGCCAACCTACAAGAGTTGGGATGCTAGAAAAGTATGCATGAAGGTTATACTTGTTACCGAGATAGCAATGGTGTGATGTAGTAGATAAGAGTTTGTCGATCATCCTAGCTTGGCTCCAATAATCATATGGTGGCAACACCTTCCTTATAAATGAGACAAGCATACATTGTATCTCCAATGTACTTAAGACAACATTCAAGTACATCTTGGTCCCCAAACTTATTGGGTCCAAAGTGGTTAGACTAACCACAATACATATGATAGACTCCATATAAATATGTGCATAGTTAGAGATGAAATTTGAATTTCATGCACATCTTAGCCATTTAGGATTTGATGGAGTATAACATATATATTGGATCAAATAAAGAAACTAAGATACAAAATTAAGCATAAAGAAAATATGCATGCACCTAGCTTTCAAGATCCAAAGAAGATACAATTTAGACAAAAAACACCAAGAGTACAAGGAGGTATAAGAGGTGTGATGATACGTCTCAAACGTATCTATAATTTTTTATGCTCCATGCTTGTTTATACACCATTTGCTTTGTATTTTATTACACTTCGTGGCATTTTTATGCATTTTCCGAAACTAACCTATTAACAAGATGCCACAGTGCCAGTTCCCTATTTTCTGTTGTTTTTGTGTTTCAGAAAAGTTACACAGGAAATATTCTCGGAATTGGACGAAACAAAAGCCGAACCTCCTATTTTTACCGAAGCTTCGCGAAGACCGAAGATGACACGGAGGGGGGGGGTCAGGGGCCAGGCTCACCATAGGGTGGCACGGCCCAGCCCCTGGCCGCGCCACCACATGGTGAGGCCAGGTGGCCCACCCTCTGATGCTGCCCTTTTGCCTATAAAATCCCCTCGACAGGAAAAACCTAAAGGACGGATCGCTTTTCCTCGAAACATACTGCAAGCCGCCACTGTCATCGAAGCGAGATCGGGAGGATCCAGGAGCTCTTCCCGTCACCCTACCGAAGAGGGGAATCCCTGTCGGAGGCCTTCTCCACCACCATGGTCGTCTCTGGAGTGATGTGTGAGTAGTCTACCTTGGACTACGGGTCCATACCAGTAGCTAGATGGTTGTCTCCTCCACCATGTGCTTCATGTTTAGATCTTGTGAGCTGCCCTACATGATCAAGATCATCTTTATATAATTCTACATGTTGTGTTTGTTGGGATCCGATGAGTATTGGTACTATGTTAAGTTGATGTGCTGAATCATATATCTTTATGTTATCTCTATGTTGTTTATGATCTTGCATGCTCTCTGTTGCTAGTAGATATCTTGGCCGAGTAGATGCTAGTGACTCCAAGAGGGAGTATTTATGCTCGATAGTTGGGTTCATGCCTCTAGTAATCTGGGGGAGTGACAGAAACCTCTAAGGTTGTAGATGTGCTGTTGCCACTAGGGAGAAAACAACATTCTTGCGTCCAAGGACATTTGCTTTGTTTACTTTACGCACTTTGCTTAATGCAGTTATCCGTTGTTCGCAACTTAATACCCAATGATTGCTCGGATGACATTCGGAGGGTGGATTATTAGTCATAGATGCAGTTGGATTATGGTCTATGTATTTTGTCGTATTGCCCAGAGTGAATCTCATAGTGATCCTCATGACATATGTACGTTATCTTTATTCTATCAATTGCCCAACTGTAATTTGTTTACCCAGCATGTTGTTATTTATCTTATGGAGAGATACCACTAGTGAACTGTGGACCCCAGTCCAATTTCCTTTACATTGCTATTACCGTTTACTTTTACTCGCACTGTTTACTTTCTTGCATACTATTACCCTTTTACCACTCGATACGCTCAATCCTTTGTTTACAGCAAACCGGTGAGATTGACAACCTCATCGTAAGTTGGGAGCGAAGTTCTTGGTTGTGTTGTGTGCAGGTTTCACGTTGCTGCTAGGTGAAGACGCACCAGCAATATTTCTGGCGCCATTGTCCGGAGTGTCACGAAGCTAGCAAGCATCACCTTCTGAAATTTGGCTTTCTCCTACTGGTTCGATAAACCTTGGTTTCACAACTGAGGGAAGACTTGCTGCTATGCTCATCATACCTTCCTCTTGGGGTTCCCAACGGGCTGTTACTTACAAGCCATCAAGCAATTTTTCTGGCGCTATTGTCGGGGAGGAAGAAGACTTCTGCAAGGGGAGTCTCTCATGCACAATCTTTTACTTTTTCTTTGTTTTGCTTTATTTTACTTTTGCTTGCATATTTTTATCAAAAAATACAAAAAAATAGTTCCTTTGATAGTTTACATTCCGTTACTTTTATCCTTAGTTCATTATGATGTTCCTTAAGTATGCTTCGGAGGACCTTACAATAGGTAGTGGTTCTATTATTAGGAAAGGTAACATTGAGGAGTTCTTTAATCATGTTAGTATGCATAAAGATGTTGAGGATAGATCTTTGGCTGAGCTTGCTCCTAGTTATGAAGTTGCTGCTGCTTATTTAGTTCACATGTTGGAGGCTAGGTTTGTTAACCTTAATCCTTTTATGCAACAAATGTTTCTTAAGCTTCATGATATCGTAGACTCCGAAAAGAAAGATTTTATTTTGGAAACTTTGCGTAGAGAATTTAGAGATGTTGCTAATGAAGCTAGGAAAGTTTTTGAGCGTTTTAATATGCTTGGCTCGCCTGTTAATGTTGTTGGTACAACCAAAGAAGATATCAAAGTACCAATTCCTTGCAAACTTGTAGGATTGCATGTAGCTTTGGAAAAGAATTTTGATTGGATTTGTCCTGAAAATCTTTTTGATGAAAGAAGTGAACCAAAGAGTGTTCACAAGGGATCTTTGAAAACTCATTTGAATACAATTCAATGCCTTGTTGAAAAGACTTCTGCAATTGATTTTAATGCCTCATTTGATAATACTTGATTTGCACTTTCTGCGCCTAGCTCAAAGGCGTTCGAGAAAAACACTCTTGGGAGATAACCCAATGTTTTCTTTTCAGTACTTTTTCTTTTATTTGAGTCTTGGAAGTTATTACTACTGTAATAATCTCTCCTTGTCATTTTTTAGTTCATTGTTGTGCCAAGAAGACCCTCTAATTTGAGGGAGGTAAGATTTGGGGAAGTTGCTGTCCTGAAACAGATTTCTGCGCTGCACCGTACAAATTCATGAAAATTCTCAGAATATCTTTTTGATCTGAAATTTCTTGAGCATATGCCCCAGGTTATATTAAAACTTTCATTAGTTTTGCACTTTTCGATTTGAGCAACAGAAGGTCCTCGACAAAATTGACCTTTGTCAGCTGTTCTGTTTTGATAGATTTCTGCCACTATTTGTGTTTGCCTCTCGATCGCTTTCTTTTTGAGTTCTTTTGATCACAGAACTTTTGAGGAAGTTGCTACAGTAGTATATGCTTTATATGTGGTGTTTTTTAGTTTGAAACTGAACCAAAGAGGCTTGATTTACTATTATGCTTATGCTAACGTTGCTAATAGAATTGTGTGAAGTTTTGTATGAAGGAAGTTTTCAAGTGTAGGGATTGGAGAGTGATGAGATGAGATGAAGTATGGAGAAAAGCTCAAGCTTGGGGATGCCCATGTCAACCCAAGAAATATCCAAGAGGTACAAGCGTCAAAGCTTGGGGATGCCCCCGAGGCACCCCTTCTTCATCGGCAAAAATCAGGTCACCTTTCAACACACTATATTTTTATTGCTTCATATTCTATGCATTTTTCTTGGAGCGTCTTTACTTTTGCTTTCAGTTTTCTTTTGTTTTGTTTTCTGCAATAAATGGTTGGACCCCAAAAAATTTCTTTTGGAGGAGATTTACTTCGTTTTTCATTGCTAAGAACACTCTAGTTTTCACTCTTATCGTTCAACGAGTGTTCTCTTTTTCTAGAACTGCGTTTAGCTTTCATTTTTTGCCTTGATTTTTCTTCAGATCTTGTTTTATCTTTGCATCAAGGTGTATTTATACCACTGGTCTATGTTGGTTATCATCGAAAGAGTTGTTTCAAAAAGGTTTGAATGGTGTTGGAAACAAGAAAAAGTTTCATGCAAAAAAGTGGTGCAAAAAGGAGCTTGTTTAGACTGCGGCTTAGACTTTTTATGCCATGCTTGATGTCATTTTGATAGTATGCTTAGTGGTTTTTGTTGTAGAATGACTTGTCTCAAATGACTGAGATTGCTTAATGAGCCTTTGAAAAAATCATGCGGTGTTTTTATTATATGGAAGCATTTATTTGGTTTTCTCCTTCATACTTTATTTGGGTTGACTTGGCGCATGCTTACAACATGTTTGACTCTTACAAAGTCGCCATAAGCCTCTATGATCACTTGGTTTTTTACTTGTGATGCCATTCTATGCTTCTTTTAATGATGTTTTGTCGATATGCATGATTATGACCGTTATTGCTCTCTTAGTTGGTCGCTCCTAGTCTTTTGCTAGCCCTCATTTTGTACTGAGTATGAGCTCTACTCGTGCATCCAACTCCAAAAAACCAAGTATTCCAATGTGTCCACCATACATACCTATTAGCAATTTGCTATTCCAAGTACATTTGACTTGCTTTTATCTATCCTTCAAATTAAACTCTTTTTGCTGTTATGTGAAAGTTAGTTAGTAAAGCTCTCACGAAACTGATGGCACACTTTACTTTTCTCGCTTTTAAAATTTTGACATTGTGGATCTCTTATGTTGACGTTATGCTTGCAAGTTGTAAGTTGGAAATTAGCCCAGTCATGTCGTCATGGGGCAAGCTTTCAACATTGCACTTTCTCTCATTTGAGTTGATATCGTGATCTTTTGTTTATGGATACTCGTGATGTAAAATAAGTTGGGAATCTTGCGGGATCATGGAGTTTGTATATGTGTTAGAGAAACACCTGGGCCGCTAATCTAAGCCATGCATCATTCATGGTGGAAATTTACAACATGCCCATAGTGGACATTCTACGATGCATCTCACAATAAAAAGCTACACCAATGGTAAATAAAAGAGATGTCGAGGTGTTCATTGTCTGTTTGTCCTGTCATTTTGATGTGGGCTTGTTCCATGTCATCGGGCAAGGAGGTACCCCGTTGGTGGTTCTCGATGATACGTGTATACTTACAATGAAAAGAGCTTGCTTGGGACCTAAAGTCGAGTAGCATGAGGTTTGGGTATTCGTACTTCACGGGACACGAGGTTTTCAACTTATGATTTGTTAAGCATATGCTCATAATTGTACTCGCATTAACTTTAACCACTCAAGATGCCTATGATGGGGGCAATGAGAGCTCAAAGCTAGTAAGTACCATAATTTTTGAAGGTTTATAAAACTTGCAATCACTGCTTCCCTCTGCGAATGGCCTTCCTTTTACTTTTATGTTGAGTCTCCACCTTCTACCTTCATGCACCGTCTAAGAGAGCATAGTTGCCATTCTGAGTTTAATGCGCATAGTCCCAAAGTTTAACATTGATTGATACATGATTATGGTTTTTCTTGTTCTTAAATTATTTGTATCTAGTCGCCGGCCTCTTAAACTTGAAGGTGTCCTATGCATTTATGTTTTGCTATTCCATGAAGGACAAGCTGAAAACCACTCTAATATGTTTTTCCATATGATTTGAACACACGTTTGACTTTCATTGTTTCATTATTCATGATCTTTCGTTTGTGTTTCTTTTTAGATGCCCATGTTTTAAGTTCTTTGATCCCAGCACTCAATGCTTTACATAGATGATCAAGATTGTGATGGTGCATGTCACCTCAAAAATTATTCTTTTGTTATCACTTACCTACTAGAGGACGAGCATGAGTTAAGCTTGGGGATGCTTGATAAGTCTCAAATGTATCTATAATTTTTGATGCTCCATGGTTGTTTACACACCATTTGCTTTGTGTTTTGTTACACTTCGTGGCATTTTTATGCATTTTCCGGAACTAACCTATTAACAAGACGCCACAGTGCCAGTTCCTTATTTTTTGCTATTTTTGTGTTTCAGAAAATTTACACAAGAAATATTCTCAGAATTGGATGAAACAAAAGCTGAACCTCCTATTTTTATCGAAGCTTCGCGAAGACCAAAGATGAGACGGTGGGGGGCCAGGGGCCAGGCTCACCACAAGGTGGCATGGCCCAGCCCCTGGCCGCGCCACCACATGGTGAGGCCATGTGGCCCACCCTCTGACGCTGCCCTTTCGCCTATAAAATCCCCTCGACAGAAAAAACCTAAAGGACAGATCGCTTTTCCTCAAAACATACTGCAAGCCGCCGCCGTCGTCGAAGCGAGATCGGGAGGATCCAGGAGCTCTTCCCGGCACCCTGCCGGAGGCCTTCTCCACCACCATGGTCGCCTCCGGAGTGATGTGTGAGTAGTCTACCTTGGACTATGGGTCCATAGCAGTAGCTAGATGGTTGTCTCCTCCACCATGTGCTTCATGTTTAGATCTTGTGAGCTGCCCTACATGATCAAGATCATCTTTATGTAATTCTACACGTTGTGTTTGTTGGGATCCAATGAGTATTGGTACTATGTTAAGTTGATGTGCTGAATCATATATCTTTATGTTATCTCTATGTTGTTTATGATCGTGCATGCTCTTCGTTGCTAGTAGATATCTTGGCCGAGTAGATGCTAGTGACTCCAAGAGGGAGTATTTATGCTCGATAGTTGGGTTCATGCCTCTAGTAATCTGGGGGAGTGACAGAAACCTCTCAGGTTGTAGATGTGATGTTGCCACTAGGGAGAAAACAACATTCTTGTGTCCAAGGACATTTGCTTTGTTTACTTTACGCACTTTGCTTGATGCAGTTATCCGTTGTTCGCAACTTAATACCCAATGATTGCTCGGATGACATTCAGAGGGTGGATTATTAGTCATAGATGCAGTTGGGTTACGGTCTATGTATTTTGTTGTATTGCCTAGAGTGAATCTCATAGTGATCCTCATGACATATGTACATTATCTTTATTCTATCAATTGCCCAACTGTAATTTGTTTACACAGCATGTTGTTATTTATCTTATGGAGAGACACCACTAGTGAACTGTGGACCCCGGTCCAGTTTCCTTTACATTGCTATTACCGTTTACTTTTACTCGCACTGTTTACTTTCTTCATACTATTACCCTTTTACCACTCGATATGCTCAATCCTTTGTTTATAGCAAACCGGTGAGATTGACAACCTCATCGTAAGTTGGGAGCAAAGTTCTTGGTTGTGTTGTGTGCAGGTTTCACGTTGCTGCTAGGTGAAGACGCACCAGCAATATTTTTGGCGCCATTGTCCGGAGTGTCGTGAAGCTAGCAAGCATCACCTTCTGAAGTTTGGCTTTCTCCTACTGGTTCGATAAACCTTGGTTTCACAACTGAGGGAAGACTTGCTGCTGTGCTCATCATACCTTCCTCTTGGGGTTCCCAACGGGTTGTTACTTACAAGCCATCATGTGGTAAAACACACTATTTGTCCAAATGATATCAAGGGAACAAATCAACAAATGATTTATTCATAAAAATTCAACAATGAACCTAACAACTTATTGAGCATGAAAGAATAAATAAATAAAAACATGCTCAAGGATTTATCTCATTTGAGCAATAAGGCATAGAAGAAGGAATGAGATAACTAACTCCCAAAAGAGCAAGGTTCCAACAAATAAACCAAACCCTCTACACTTTTCACAATGGCACAAGTACCGAAAGGAAAAGGTTTTTCTTACAACAACACATACTTGATGGGGATCAAGAGATGATACGAAGTCAAGCAAAAAGATCCTCAAGAAGGCAAATAAGATAATGGGAGTCAAACTAATTTCTTGGAAAGAAATAAGGGCAATAAGAGGCAAATTCCAAGGTGAAGATGATCTAGAAGAATTACCACACATATATATGAATAACAATTGTCAGAGACAAGAAGTTCATATTGGAATTATTTTCCGATGGTGTATTGCAAAGATATTCAAGATAAACTTCACAATAAAAGGCATATGGCTAAATATTCAATTTAAGCACCATGCACAAAAAAGGATTCTTGGTAGCTCCAATAATAGACAAACAATCATGCAAGCAATGATAGAGTATCTTCAAGCAAATGGTTTCCCACTTATGATATAGAGAAATATATCTGAGTAAAACCGCACCAAGAATACCTACTCAAACCAAGACCAAAGAAATGAGCAACAAAATCTTTTAAGAAACAACGGAGCTTGTTTGAGCAAACATGCCACCTAGAAATAAGATAACTTACAATATCAACTCTAAGTGGCAAAACCTCAGATGTTCACATTTCCTGGGCTTGTGATATGCACAAGGCATATTACTCCCCCATAATGTGATATTAAATTATTTTCAATAAAAGGCAAATAAAATCCAACTAGAGATATAGAATTTGAATTTCTCATGAGCATGGCATACCACATAGTGACTAGATAATATTTCAATATCAATACTAAGTGGTATTACTCATGTGCACACATTTATAGTATTGTGAGGTGCCACATGCAAATCACTCCCTCAAAATGGGATGTTCCATTAATCACTCAATAAGAGCCAAATAAGATACCATCAAGATGCATTTGAGGCTCAAAGTAAACACACAAGTATATGATGTGCCAAACAACCAACACCTACTTGAATACACAAGATAAGTAGGTACAAGGAACAACATATACAAACACATACTTGGTACAAAACCAAAACATGCAAAGGGGCATGTAACTTACAATGTAATGAGGTTAAGTACAAGTTACCGCAAAGAGGCACATTGGATATAAAATGATAGTGTCGATGACTTGGCTAGATGAAATAAAATTAATGAAGATCCCTTAATTATTCATGAGGTAGCCAAGTCTCCAATGCCCTCCACAAACACCTATTGATCAAGTTTTAGCTTGTTGGTCCCCAACCAAGTTGGGTCCTAAGACTATAGTCACAATAGGCTTGGCAACCCAAATGGTCCTTTTCTTGGCACCACTTTGAGTTCCAACAAACTTGGCAAAGACATTGCCGTCCTTATCTTTCCTAAGAGAATAATCATCATAAACCATGATAGGATTAGATAAGGTACCGCTTAAGCATGAAGAAGCAAAGTGCCCCTTCTCATGGCAAATATAGCAACAAGTGCTTCCCTTTCTCTTCTTCGTTGATTTCTTGATTTGGGAAGCTTCATCTTGTTTCTTCTTGGGAAGTGGCATATCTTCAACTTGAGGTCGCTCTTGAGCTTGACCTTGTGGCCGCTTCCCTTGTTGCTACTCACTCAAGTCCATCTTCTTCAATGGGCAAGATATCACATGATGCCCTTCAATCTTGCACTTGAAGCAAACAATCTTGGCCAAATTCTTGACTTGGTCTTGGCCCTTCTTCTTCTTGTTGCTCTTGGACTTGTTCTTGTCATTGGGGTTGAATCCAAGTCTACTCTTGTCATTAGGGGATTTTTGCACACTCAAAATATTATCGAGTGTGGATTTCCCTTCATGACGCTTATCCTAGTCTTTCTCCAAACTAGTGACTTGGGCCTTGAGCTCTTTGATTTCCTCTACGTGGTTAGTAGTAATACAAGTACTAGAGGAGGTAGAAGCTTCATTGTTAGAGCAACAAGGCATAGCAAGTAATTCATCACAAGATGTAGCAATACTATGCCTAGACAAATTACTAGGACTAGCACAAGATAATATAGCATTTTGGTTCAAAGTAGTGCTAATGTCCAAATAAGGCTCATAAGATGTTTTCTCAGTGATACTTGCCTCATGAGCTAACTTTAGCCCATTATAAGAGATTAGGAGATCCCCATGAGAGCCCAAGAGCTTTTCATGGCTTTCATCCAATTTCTTATAATTGCTTGTTAGCAACTCAAGTTGAGCCCTTAGCTCAACATTCTCCTTTAATATAGATGCTTCACAAAAAGTAGAGTTAGTAGCACAAGAATCATTAATAGATTTAGCATTTGTAAGCTCATAAGATTTAATAGATTGAGATAGGGAAGAATTAGTATGATTCTCTTCGGATAGCTCTTGCTTGAGGAGATTGAATCTCAGTTTCCCCTCATTAACGAGGGAGTTCAATTCCTTAATGGTTTCCTTGTGTTCAAACAAGGTTTCTATTAAGTGTTCGACTTTAGCACGAGCATCATTATTACCACGAAGAGAGGCATACACAATTCCCAACTCATGCACGAAAGCTTCATTATCATCATCAACATCATCATCACTCTCATCATTATGAGATGTGTCGGGATTCAAAGTAGGAGTTACCTTTGACCCGCTTGCCATAAGGCACATGTGAAATTGGGGAGATGATGAGGGACCATAAATAGAGGCACATTCTTCATTGTCGAGTGTAGGACAAGCTCTTGCGAGATGTCCATACTCGTGACATTCATAGCATTGCCTTCTCTTGATAGCAACCTTCTTAGTTCTTCTATTGATTTCTTCTTTAATTATGTGACCCAATTTTTCTTTAATTTCCTCTACATGGTTAGTCATACAACAACTAGAGGAAATAGAATCATTTTGAGTATGGTCACAACTAGAAACAAGCATATCATCACAAAATTTAATCAAGCAAATTCTAGGAGATATGCAAGGACCTTTAACACAAGAATGAGTAAAGAATTTCTAGCAAGAAGTGTTTAGGTCCAAACTCTCTACACCATTAGGATTTATAGAAATAGAATCATTGGTGCAAAGAACAAGACTACCATCATCACATATGATTTCTTCACTCACCATATCATTACCTTGTGACAAGTCACATGTTGGTGAAGTGGAAGAACTTGAACAATCATCACGACCGGATGTGGAAGCAACTTGGAGCTCTTCATGATGTGAAGGTGAAGAGAGCTCCTTGGGTTCACTTTCAACCTCAAGAGAAATGGACCCACCAAATGACTCTTCTAGCTTGGTCCATATCTCATGAGACGTCTTGCACTTTGAACCCATCAAGAAAACATAAACTATGAAGCTCACAGACAATAAAATTTCATTAGATACTTGAGCTTCAAGAAGTAAAATTTTCTCATCCTCTAAAGATAGATTTTGAGGATCCATCAGAGGAGAAAAATCTACATCTAGAAATCGCTCTATATTTGGACACAAAGTCCGAAGATTGCAAAGCATGCGATTTCTCCATAAGTTATAATTTGTGCCATCAAAAATAATTGTGTCATTGTGCACTAAATAACTAACCGACATCTTTACTCTCAAGGCGGTGAAGCCTAAACAAGGAGAGACCTTGCTCTGATACCAATTGAAAGGACGAGATGTCGCCTAGAGGGGGGGTGAATAGGCATTTTAAAAACTATTACGGAATTGGCTTGAAGGAATGCTGAATTAAACTAATGTTTATTTTCTTCAAGAAAAAACCTGAATATGCTATGCTCAAATAAGTGCACCCACAACACCTAGAGATAAGCAAGATAGCACAAGATATAATTCACAAGTGATAAATAAGATATAAGTACTTCAAGCACGGAGGCTATCACAAGGAAATAAACTTGGGTATAGAGATAACCGAGGCACGTGGAGACGAAGATGTATCCCGATGTTCACTTACCTAAACTAAGCTAATCACCATTGGAGAGATGCAGGAAACCACGAAGGCCCCCGAACACCACAAAGGCTCACCTTCTTCTCCGAGTCCCCCACGAAGCTAGGGACCCCTTCTTATGGTTAGCTTTTCCTCCACTCCAGAGATGACAAGCTCCACAACCACTTCACAACCCCCACGAAGGGGAAGCCCGGGCCTCTTCACAATCTTCCATGAAGAGGTCACCGAGGCACCAACTGCCAAGCCAACTAGGAGGTCACCCTCCAAGAGTAACAAGCACATGGTCTCTCACTCGAACAAATCGTAATGGAGAGCTCAACACTATGCAAGGATGCAAAGCAAGAACACAAGGGGAAGTACTCAAATCCTTCTCTCCCAAATCCCACCAAGGCAACAAATGCTATGGAGGAGTTAGAGAGGAAGAAGAAGGGTGGAGTTAAACCAATGACTCCAAGATCTAGATCCAATGGGTTCCCCTCACTTAGAGGAGGAATTTATTGGTGGAGATTGTAGATCTAGATCTCCTCTTCCAAATCTCTCAAAAATATGCAAGAATCATAGGAGGGAAGGGAGAGCAAGCAAGCTCAAGAGGTTCAATAATGGAGGTGAGAGAAAATCTCAAGAACACACTAGAAACACTAGAAAACTATTTGGTAAGAAGCCCCTTTTATAGCAAATTGAAATAGGGCCGTTAGGGGCAAAACTTGGGCAAATTCTGGTCAAAAGTCGGTCTTGCCGGGCTCTGTGCCGGACCTCCCGGTGCACAGCCCGGTGAGCGCCGGGCCTGCGCCGAAAAACCTCCCAGAGATTGTTTCCAATGCAAACCCGGTGCTCGCTGGGCCCTGCGCCGGCCGCCCCGGTGTACAGCCCGGTCACGCTGGCCCTGCGCCGGCCTCCCGGTGAAAATCCCGGTTAACGCCGGACCTGTGCCAACTGAAAAACTCAGAAGATAAAAACGGTGATAACTTTTGCGTCCGAACTCCGATTTTAGCAAACTTGGGCTTTTTGAAAAGCTAAGAGAAATATCTATCTAGTGAACACCATAACTCCCAAGAATTAGTAAGAGGAAAATATCAAATAAGGAGAGGTGAGAAGCTCCCTTAAGAAAGAACCGGTAAATCCTCCAAACCCGAAAATGCAATAAGAGATGCATACGAATTCCGTTGTCAATGAACTTGGACTCGTTGGAAAGCTAACAACAAGCTCAAGAACCTCACACAGAGAAACACCAATAAGAAACAAAGTAGGGAGAAGAAAATTATGCAAAGGATTGAGCTCCCTAAGATAATGTGATCTAGTTACCTAATCGAATGCCCCTCTTGATATTATGGCTATCTATCCTATAACCTGGTCTCCCAACAAACACCTTGAGACTGGTAAAAGGAAAACCTAGCAAGGACAAACCTTTGCCTTGCGCACCCCGCTTGATCTTGATGATGATGCTTCATGCTTTCGTCAAGCCGGAATGCTTCACTTGATCATTGTTGCTTCGTGAAGACTTCCAATATGCTCCCCCATACACCACTATGGGATGCCTTTACTAAGGCATGTCTTCACAATTTCATTATCACCAAATGGATGACAAGCTTCAAGCATATGATCTTCTCGATGCATAATTGACAAACCATACCATACCATAAGACCGATTGGTCCCATGTGGCACATTCTTTATGCTTCATGTGTTGACCAATCTAGAATCCAATATTTGTCTTGGTCAACCTTGAATCTTCTCATGCTCTATCACAATATCTTAAGCCACATAGAGAATTCTTCATTTGATTGCATGCTCTAGGTATTAGTTAATCATATCTCAACTCATGCGACCATTATGACCTCGACATAGAGTCATATCTTGAATTCTTCTCTTGTAGCCAAACTCTTAAGATCTTGAGACTCCTTGGCTTAACACATAAGCTAGAGCATGGATTACTTGAGTTCTAGACAAGAACTACATCTTTATTTCTTCTTCTTGATCATATTGGATTCATCTCTTCTATTCAATGATCTTGATGCCAATACTTAAGATATATCTTTATCTTCATGGCATACAAGCCTTGAATCCAACACATGAATTTCAAGCAATTCCTATGAACAATTCCTTCATAAAAAGCTCAATGTAAATATTAGTCCATAGGGATTGTCATTAATTACTAAAAACACACTTAGGGGCAATTTACCCTTAGAGGTTGAGATTTACCAGATAAGCATTGGTTCACTTCAATCATCTATCAGGTTATACCACTAGACATGGGATACTTGTACTTGTTCACTAATCAACCGGCTTGCTTTAATCGTATTCATGTCCTTGACATGAGGATCTCACCACTCAACTAGTTATAATGTAATGTATTAGGTTCCTACCAACTTGTCTTTGTTCAGATGATTCACGCTTTGGATTTCTAGAGGAATCACTTATGTGGAATGGCTTTAGCTACCAACAAGTTTGGTTTGCAAGTGTTAATTTCTAAGTAGGTATTTATGAGTTTTCAACAAGGTCTATTCCAACTAGAATATAGTTAAAAATATATACTTGTCTTGATAGGCTTAATATTGGATAATGATTTTAGGCATTGCTATGGAACTATGGTTCACAGAACTTGTGGTTCACGGATCCTTCTAATCCAGTCTATCTAATGTCTTTTTCAGGAACCAGAGGAAATGCATCTCAGGTACACCAATTAGTGGGTATGAGAGGATTAATGGCGGACCCTCAAGGAGAAATGATTGATTTACCTATTCAAAGCAATTTACGCGAGGGACTTTCTTTGACAGAATATAGAATTTCCTGCTATGGAGCTCGCAAAGGGGTTGTAGATACTGCTGTACGAACAGCAGATGCTGGATATCTTACATGTGGACTTGTCGAAGTAGTTCAACATATTATTGTGCATAGAAGAGATTGTGGTACTATCCGAGGTATTTTTGTGAGTCCTCAAAATGGGATGATGGAAAAACTTTTTGTCCAAACACTAATTGGTCGTGTATTAGCAGACGATATATATATCGGTTCATGATGCATTGCCGCTCGAAATCAAGATATTGGAATTGGATTAGTCAATCGATTCATAACTACCTTTCGAGCACAACCATTTCGAGCACAGCCAATATATATTAGAACCCCTTTTACTTGCCAGAGCACTTTAATCCCATATTTTTCATATGGACTTTTTTAGGTGGTATCATATCTTGGTTAAGGCTCACTAGGTTAATAGATGTCACTAAATGTGGTTCACTCCTTGACAAGGGTATGAATACCAAGGCCCATGATGTTGGTACCACTCAAGCCTGTTCAGGTGCTAGTTTACAAAAGATAAGCCCAAGATAAAGATTGAAGAATAGTCATAGTTGAAATATGAAGTTGTATTACAATTTGTCTTGTATAGACTAATTTGTATCGAACTCGACCGGTTACTTGAGACCTGCCACCTATAAATAGGGGCCAGGAGAGGCCAGCCAGGGACACATTGAGATCAAACTTGTAAACCACATTTTATCTCAATAATCATCACAGTTCCGCCTTGTTTGCCTGAATCTTTACCTTTGAGTTCATCTGACGCCCTCTCCCTCGATCCTAAGTCCTTCATCTAGGACATTTGCCGAGTTAACCCTCGTCAATTGGCGCCGACCGTGGGGATCTTGGGCGTTGGAATGATGAATTCGATGGCTTTTTTGCTTTCAACCAAGAGCAACTCGAAGATCGATAGAAACCAGATTGCCTTCGGAGCCGTAGATTTTCAACCGCATCCGCCAACTCTAGCTCCGATCTTTGCAAATTTGGATCAGGAGGTGGATCCGACGATCGAAAGCTTCAACTTTCACGTTGGATCTCTAGGATCTGTACGCCTTTCAGACCCGATCAATTCGGGTCTGTCGGCAGGAAAAGTCGTGGTTGCGGCAGCATTAGAAACATTGGTTGGCTCCTCCAGCAAGATAAACTCATTGTCGGTCAGCCGCAAGCCGACAAAAAGAAGCACAGTCGAGGAACTCGAAAACCTAATGAAAACCTAGATCTAGGTGAATCTCCGGGTTCCGCGGACATGCGTTCCAGCGGAAACTTCGATGAAATAAACAACCACTCAGAAGGGGACTTCATGGCCTGTGATGGCAATGTCCCTACTAACTCCGAAGACGAATGGAGGGCAGGACTAAAGGTACACAATGACGAGCACATGTTCCCCTCCTTACCCTCCAGTGACTATACTAGCAACCGACATCAAATATATGTCATAATAAACGATAGGTCCGAAGAGTTCGACGTAGAAAACAACCCAATCATCAACCCGCAAAAGCCTACGCGAGGAGCCAATCACAGAGCAGAAGGAGAAACAGAGAGCCATTGTGGCAAGGGATAAAATTTGACTCTCAGGAGCAGAATGGCAGATGATCAAGGCAGAAGTAATCCACGGCGCGGTAATACCAGCAAACTCGATGCGGGAAGTCTTAATAGGGTACCAGTATGCCCTGCACCAACAGAAGAAGCAATTGCTATGGGAAAAAAGTGAGATAAGGAGACAACATGAGTCAGCCAGCGAGGCAAGCAGGATTTTGCGAGAAGAACGCAACAACGCATCACACACCGGCAGAGGACAACGACGCACACCAGAGCGTAATAGGGAAGATGCAGAACAGGAAAACATAGAAAATTGTATGCAAAACCTCAAGTCATCACTCTTATCAATAGATGAAAGGGGGAATATCATACCAAAGACATCGGAGGCAGCCCTGGTGGCAGCTCAAGCATACCTCGTAACAACGCAACAAGCACCAGGTGACCCACGAGAAAGCATGCACCAAGCAGCCATAAAAGGACTCGGGTTGATCGGAGACAAGTTAACTCAAGAGGAAATCCCACAGAAAAATAAGTTGATGCGTCAACAACACAGTCCGCAGGAGGGTAGGCGAAGCTGAAGGTCTCGATCTCCGTATGACGACGTGCCACAACAACAACGATCCAGGTCGCCCAGGCATGCCAATCATAGCTCACAAGATGGAGACGCAAGAAACATCATCACACATGCGCAGGTAAATAGATCTCACAACGAGTGGGATAAAGATAACTACGAGGACGAGGAAACAGAGATGGGGGCGTCATGCTTTACCTGTAGGGTTTGCAAAACGCAAGTACCCAAAGGATTCAAATTACCGCATGACCAAAAAAAATACGATGGTTCACAAGAACCCGAGTCTTGGCTAACATATTACCTTCAAGCCGTCAAGATCTTCGGGGGCTCCAAAGCAACAACTATGCAAAGTTTGCAGTTACACCTCACCGGCGTGGCACGGTCCTGGTTGAGCAAATTACCCAATGAGTCCATTGGAAACTGGAATGAGCTCGAAAAGCAATTCACCGGCAATTTTAGATCAACATACACACGACCAGAATCAATCGAAGAACTCAAGGCTTGCACACAAAAAAGTGGCGAGTCATTGCGCTTTTATATACAGCCCTAGAGCATAATAATAAAAACTCAGCAGAAGACGTCTCTGAGGAGCGAGCAATCGACGCCTTTGTACTCGGCCACCATTCAGACTTCGTCAAGGAAATGGGCAGGACCAAACTTAGGATAGTATGAGGACTCATGGACGTCGCCAACATGTTTGCAAACAGAGAAGATGCATACCACAACAAGAGAGCAAGATCACCCGAAGACGATAGACCCCATCGATATAACAGTCAGAGGCGTAGATCTCGCAATTATGACAACCACAACTTTCACAGCCAGATAGCCACAGGGTTCAAGGGAAGTGGTAGTGAAGGAGAAGAACATCGAGGCAGTGGGTACCTCAATAGAGATGATTCGGGTAGCAACAGAAGTTCTGGCCTAGGAACTATGACCCTTCGCCCGAAGAAATTCTCAACGGACCATGCCATATGCACTACGCCTATGTAGATGGAAAGAGAGTTTCAAACCATCCAATGACAGACTGCAGAACATTCTTGAAATTACAAGAGGCCGTTGGATCAAGGCAAGCAGATGCGCAAGGGTCAATAGCGTCTGGCGTGCCTCCACCACCACCATTGCCCAACCGCGACGGCACAACAAACCAGGGGCAACTAAATACGGGTAGATAGAACAACAGGGGATATATCCTGTAACGACCCAAGATTTTATCAAATTTTGGGGGAAATTTTTTTTGCTTTTGTTTTGCTTGAGATGATTGGAATTTCACAGGGATTTAAAACTTTTGAGTCTATCTGAAGGCTTTATTAGAAAACTATTTTAAACTTCTATTATTTTTCTTGAAGAACTTCTTTGAGAAAGAACAAGTATTAAAATGTTATTTTCATTCTCCTTTATTCAAACCCTATTCAGCTTTATGCAAGCTTGCTTGCAAAAGATTGTTTTACAAAGTTTACTTTATTCGATAAAGGTTGATTTTTTCAAACCATATTTGAGTGTGTTTCTCAATCCTTATTTTATAAACTATTATTTTACTATTTTAGAAAGAATCGAGTTCAAACTCTATTTCTATCCTTCTATGCAAGCAAAGCCTTTAGGCTTAATTGAGATCTTTTATTAAAAATCTTGTTTTGGTTCTGAAAACCTGTTTATCACTGCCCTAGTTTGTTCCTCTGATTTTTAGAAAATTTTACAAATTGGTTTGGCTTGATTTGGATTCAATATGCAAAATCTATGAAGGAAATAAGAAAAACAGAAAAAGAAAAGGAAAAAAAATGAAATAAAAATGAGATAAGGGCCAGGGGCACCGTTTCGGCCCAGCAGAGGATCCAGCCCGCAGCCCAGGAAGGAAAAAACCCGAACCGGTACAGCCCTCTCTCTCCCACTCGCCGACATGTGGACCCCGCGTGTCAGTCTTCTTCCTCCCTGGACCGAAAATTCCGCCGGAGACCGTTTCTTCACCTCCGTTACTCTCCCCTTCAATACACTTTATTTCCTGCCTTAATCGACGTCTAACCGCAGCTATAAGTAGCCCCAACACTCCTCCTCCATCTCCCTTTGCTCCTTCGCGAAGTCATTGACGAGCCCCAAAGGGATTCCTCACCGGAGTCTGCAGCTGCCGCTGCCCTTGGTCGTCGATTGCAACGCCACCAGGTGATCCCGTACCCCCTCTTCTGGCTTGTTCTTCCTCCCTAGCTCTGGCGCATCCTATGATACCCTTCGCTTGCCCTTTTTCGCAGTGAACCGAGCCAACCCTCCTCGACCGAACCTCGATGTTGCCTGGAGCCACTCCGGCCGCACCTCCTCCTCGCTGCAGGACGCACTCCAACCCCTAGACCAAGCTCTCGAGACCGCCTTGACGTGCTGAAGCTCGTCGTGGTAACGCCGTCTCCCAGAAGCCACTGGAACCCGCCGGAGATCAAGCACCTGGCCGCATCGCCGGCGACCTCGTCGGAACCCTAGCTAGCCCGGTGAGACACTCTCCCAGATCTGTTCTCGGCCGTTTGATCTAGATCTAAGGGACCAGAATAGATCACTAACCCGAAGGGGTATTCTCAGATCTGGTGCGTTCATATTCCTTTAGATCCGACGGCTCACAATCAGGATCCACACGAACCGGTATCGGCGAACCACAATGCGCCACGTGTCGATCTGCGAATCGAACAGAAATCAAATTAGATTTTCAAATCAGATTTTAGCCCAATCTTGTAAAATCTATATCTTTTGATCTATGTATCCAAAAATAGCAAATGAGATACCGTTGGAATCCTTAGGAAATCTAGAATCCATCAGTACCCTAAAATCTTATATTTTATGGGTTCAATTTGAAACTATTTGCAAATTGGAATCAAACCTTCTGTTAGCTTGATTTATTCATATCTTTTGTTCTGATAATCCAAAAATTACAAATTTGTAGTCTCTGGATTCCTTAGAACTTGTAGAACATCATAGGATCAAGAATTTCCAAATTTGATACGTGCACACACTTTGTGCATTCAAATTTACCCAAATCACTATTTTGGTGATAATTCAAATCCTATAACTTATTTTAGAGTGAATCCAATTGCTATAGCTTTGTTTTACTGCAAGCTATCCAGTAGCATCACTCCCATAATTTCTTGAACCACATCACAATTATTCAAATTCTAATATGAGAATTTGAGTAGTTCCTATATAGATAAATTCTATTTCTATTTCAATCAATGATCTCTTCTACTTTAGAAAACCCTATGATCATACCTAGCTATCAAATATCATCTTGAGATCACTTGATCCAATGTCATATCCATCTAGGTACATCATGTCTAGTTCACACATATTCAAATTACAATAGTGTTGTTTGAGTAAAGTGTGATACATCTTAATCATAGAATTCTATTTTGCTATTGTGGTGTTGATTCAATTCTACTACCATAGCTCATGATCATACCTATCCATCACCATCATACTAAATAACATCCAATCTTATTCAACCCCAAGCCTATGTGTAACATGTACTATTTTGAGTAAGTGTTATCACACTTTATTCAGTAGTGTTATGTTGCATTATTCAATACTTTTGTGAATCTATTCACATAAGTCATTCCTAAACCATATTCTTTACCTATAGCCATTTATTTATGTCTACTCAATCTTAGCCTTGCATAGAACTATTAAATTAACAAATGAGTTAATTGAGTAACCCAATGCTTCATGAATCCTAGCCCATTGCCTAAGTGTAATATATACTATTTAAGAGTAATTGTTGTCACATTTACTCAATAGTATTATAGTTGCACAATTTGACTCTTGTGTAATTTATTACACATGAGCTATTCCTAAAACTCATATATGCTTTGACAAAGCATAAAAACTTCATCAATCATATTTTGCCTAGACCAATTCTCCCTCAAATCATATTGATCTTCCCGAGCTAAGCTCTCAAATTCATATCTCACAATTCATGATCCTTTGCCATATCTTTCTATCATAACATGTCAATAAATCTAAACTGTTAAACAAACACCTTTCAATTGTTTGATTAGTTTGATTGTGTTTGTATGGTGTGCTTATGGTATGCTATTTCTATGCTATAGTTGGTGCGAAGAGCTACGTGATTAGTTGAGAGAAGTGAAACGACGTGATCTTCGAAAAGGCAAGTGACACACATGTCCCCTACCCATTTTTATTATGCATTAGTATGTTCACCTCTTGTAGTATGCATGATAGGTGTTTTACTCAACTGTTTTATCAAATGCTTAGATCCTAGTATTGTGTAGCTATCCCTCAAACCCCACATGATAGGATGCTAAATACTTTGTTAACTTTGATGCCATGCTAAGATCACTTGAAAAGTGTTTTGTGAAAAGATAATAACTTCAACTAAAATGAAACACCTGGGTGGATTGGTATGTTGATGGAGGTGGTGTTGAGTGGCGACCTGGGGCTACACTACGTGTAGTTGCTGCCTGGGCGTACACTTGTGGATGGCCACCCAGGAATAAAGAGATGGCTATGTCTTCCATGCTTAGCGTACTTCCAGTGCAGCCTTATGACATTATGGGCTCTGTCTTGACTGATTAGAATGTGGGAGTGCAACTAGGCGCGAGAAGATGGTGGTAGATGAATTATAGGTTGGGAGCGGATCTTGCCAGTTAGTTGCCCTCTCCTTCTAAAAGGTCTCGTTTCATTTTATGTATGGGCATAAAATGAATCGTAAGGTGAAAGTGCACAACCCTTGCAAGGTGTCTAAATCTAATCGATTAGTCGTGTCCTCGGTTATGGACAATTGAGTCTCTAGACATGGAATGTACGGAATAATCTCATCACCGATTCTGAATTAATAAAATTTTGTCTAGAAACCCTAGGCAGGAACTAAGGACCATACACTCCGAGGGGTGGTGGTGCCTGAGGTTCCAAACTTTGTTGAGTTGCGCCCAGAACTACATACCGGCCAGTATGTAGTGTATGGGGGTTGTCTTGACCCTTGAAAAATAAAATTTGTTGAAAGAAAGTATTAAAATGGATTATAGGATAAAATTGGCTTTATGCAAATCAGCCTTTGAGATCCACCAGCCAAATGTCATTGTAGTATAGTCATTCCACAAAAATGCCACCAAATATGTGTCATTTGCCAGTACATCATTGTACTGACCCCTCTGGGGCTGCATATTCAAACGTGCAGGTTTTATTTCAAGTAAGGAACCAGGAGTAGGATCTCGAGACTACATTCCAACATGTCTGCCTGTGGCACGTGATGAAGAATGGAGGCTCACTGCAACTATGCTTTATGTTGTGTACTCATAAGGTAGAAGACCTATGTAACTGGATTTACGTTGTAATATTGATGCTATTGCAATGATTTCTCATTTTGTACTGTGGTGCTATCTACTGATCCAGGGAATGGCACAGATACACAGGAGTTCTGCCTTTAGTAAAAGGCGGGGCGTCACATATCCACTCAAATGGCCACATAGCCGCAATGATCCAGCCAGTGCCAAAGTCAAAAAAGGAGCAGCGAAGCATATCCAGACAAGTGAATCTAGCCATAACATCACCTCCAGCTACTACAAAATACCTAAAGTGGTCCAATAAGACAGTTGGATTCAGCAGAATTGACCACCTGAGGAAAGTACCCCGGCCAGGACACACACTGATGGTACTAAAAGCACAGATCAGAGGATACGACGTCGGAAGAGTCTTTATGGATGCAACAAGTGGTATAAACCTTATATCTGCAAGAACCCTAAAGGCGATGAATATTTTTCTCAACCTTCTACAACCTAGAGACTGCTCTTTCCATGGCATAGTGCTAGGAAGCGCAAATTATCCACTGGGGAAAATCGAACTCGACGTTTGCTTCGGAGACCACCAAAATTTTTAGCGAGAAAAACTGGAATTCGAAGTCATGGATTGGCCATCACAATATCACCCAATCCTGGGGCAACCAGCATTCGCACGATTCATGGCAGTTCCTCATTACGCATATCTCGTGTTAAAAATACCAGGACCAAACACGGTCATTACAGTAAAAGGAAACTTCGAAGTTGACATATGCGACAAAGAATTCCATCAAATGGCGCAAACTTTTGGCATGACAGCAGAATACGCAAAACTCAAGGGTGACACTGATCACAATGTGCTACCTGACGTTGGTCGATCCCTGATAGACCAGGCTTTCGACACAACGTGGGATTCCAAGAATGTTCGGGTTCACCCAACCGATCCAGAGAAGACCACATCTATCGCAGTTGATCTGGACCCCTCATAGGAAGGCGTGCTTGTTGAGTTCCTCCGTGAGCGCTGGGAAATCTTCTCCTGGTGTCCACCAGACATGCCATGCGTTCCCAGGGAACTAGTCGAGCATGCTTTAAATGTGGATCCTAAAGCACGACCTGTGAAGCAACTTGATTCGACGAACCAAAGTGCAAAGCAATAGCAGCCAAACTTCATCGCCTAGAAAACACTGTGTTCATCAAGGAAATAAAAACATCGAGCTGGGTATCCAACCCAGTCATTGTCCCAAATAAAAATACAGACGTCTGTCACGTCTGTGTCGACTATACAGCCCTCAATAAGCATTGTCCTAAGGATCCCTTCCCACAACCTAGGATAGATCAAATAATAGACTCTACCGCGGGTTGTGCAAGGCTTTCCTTCTTGGATGCATACTTAGGTTACAACCAGATCAAATTGAAAGTAGACGAAGAAAAAACAACATTCATTACACCGTACGGAGTGTACTGCTACCAAGTCATGCCTTTCATCTTGAAAAATGCGGGCGCAACTTACCAACGGATGATGCAAAATTGCTTGGGAAATCTAATCGGCCGCAATGTTCAAGTATACATCAACGATGTGGTTATCTCAACAAGAGAGGAAGCGACACTCATAGGTGACCTATGAGAAACTTTCACCAACCTCTGACGTCCTTCGACGCCTTCCAGCCGGTAGAGGTGACACCGGCTTCAGATCAAGTCAAGAACTACTCCCAGGAAGGTTGGATCTGGTTAGGGCGACTGAGATGGGTACGCCCGTCAGGGCCCATGGCGTTGGTACCCCTGGGATATATTTAGGTTAAGGCCCAAGATAGGAGCCGACATATGTTGTATTCAAATAAGGAAACAATATGTAAACCGCCAATTACACGGTCAATTTTTATAGGACCCGACCAGAATCTCGATACCTGGCCACATATAAAGAGGGGTCAGGAGAGGCCTGCCAGGGACGCATCGAGATTGAGCCTGTAAAACTAGCTTTGTCTCAATAAACATCAAGTTTCGCCTTATTTGTCTGATCTTTTACCTTTGAGTTCATCTGACGCCCTCTTTCCCCGATCCTAAGTCCTTCAGCTAGGACATTGCCGAGACTAACCCTTATCAATTGGCGCCGACCATGGGGACCTTAGGCGTTGGAGTGATGAATTCAACGGGTTTTTTGCTTTCATCAAAGAGCAACTCAAAGATCGACGAAAACCAGATCACCTTCGGCACCGTAGATTTTCAACCGGACCCACCCACCCTAGCTCCGATCTTTGCAAATCTTGACCAGGATATGGATCTGACGATTGGAAGCTTCAACTTTCATGTCGGGTCCAGGGACCCTCTTTGCCTTTGAGATTTGATTCCTTCGGGTCCGTCGGCAGGAAAAACCTCAGCTGCGGCAATATCAGAAACTTCCGTTGGCTCGTCTAGCGAGGTAAACTCGCTAGCCAATGGCAAATTGGCGGAAAGCAAAGTAAACAATGTCGATAAACTTGACGAACTCATTGAAAACCTAGATCTAAAGGAAGCATCGGATTACTCAGATATGGAGTAAGAGGGAAATTCCTACAACATCAGCAACTACAAGGAATAGGACTTTTACCGCTCGTTGTGGCCGGGGGGGGGGAGGGGCTGAGACCCGCCACTGGCACTGATGCTTCATGTGCGTGTTGGTTTTCGTCCCAAATCTTCCCCTTCTCTCGCGCGGATTGGCTCTTTCTCGGATTTGTTATGCACGAACCTTTGTTGGCCAGATCGGTGGATCTCACCGGCAAAATCGTGCCTTTTCTTGTGGTGTTGTGGATAGACGTTGTCCGCTGCTCTATGGCCGCCCTCTCTTTGCTCTATTTGGGATGTTGGGCCGGGGGAGTTTCGGTTACCGAGGCAGTGGCCTTGGATCTGGTGGGCGGTGCCTACTCTGCGGGGAGTGACATGCGCAGATGTTGGCCGTCTTCCTTGGCCGTGTGGGCGGCAAAGAGGTGGCGGGAGCTAGTCGCAGTGTTCGATCTATTCACAACCCCCTCATCCCGTGTCTTCTTGTTCAAGCTTTGGGGATGAGACTCAGGAGATATCTTTGGCTGTTGACGGCCACAATTGTGATGGTACCTGTGGGCATCGTTTTCCTTCTTGAAGGTGAAAGATCATATCAAGCCCCATGTGTGGTTTTGGTAATTAATGACAATCCCTATGGACTAATGGTTGCATTGAGTTATATGTGTAGGACTTGTCCATAGACAATGCTTGAACCATTTGTTGGAGTCAAGGTTGTAAGAAGAAGATTATGTGTTGACCAAGGTGTTATTCAAGGAGTGATCCAAAGATTGGTCTTAAGGGAGTTGAGCTTATGTCAAGTGTGTCTTGAAGAATAAGATTGAGTGAGCTCTCATGTGTATCCTCAAGACACCATCATTATGGAGAAAGAAGAATTGATTCGAGGATTGATCAAGTCAAAGCGCAAGTTCAAGATGAGCAACTAGAAGAGAACATATGCTTGAACCCTGCCATCTATATTGTGATCATGGATATGTGAAGATATGCTTAAAGAGAGTCTCTTCCATAGTAGAGTATGGGGGAGCAATCCGCAAGACTTTACCAAGCAAACTCAATCAAGAAAGGTGGTCCAACTTGAGAAGATCAAGATCGTCATTATCCACCTCAAGTGGAATGCTCAAGGCAAAGGTATGATAGTGTTAGGTTTTCTTTCTTACTAGTCTCATGGTGTTTGTTGTGAGACCGGGTTATAGGATCGGTAGCCGTACTATCAAGAGGGGCTCTCGAGTGAGTAACTTAATTGTATCGTTCGGAGAGAGCTCAAACCTTTGCATACTTGGCATCATCTTTCTTGGTTCTTATTTGTATTTTATCCATGTGAGGTTCTAGAACTTGTGGTTATTTCCATGACAAGCTCTAGCTCATCAAAAATGGATTTCGTATGAAACTCTTATTGCGTTTTTGATGTTTGGAGGTTTTACCGATTTGTCTTCGAAGAGAGGTCAAACCATTCATTATTTGGTTTCATCCTCCTTTGTTGGACTATGATGTTTCTATGGATGAAGTTGTAGAGCTCGTTGAGGTGATTCCAACGAGCCCAAGATCATCGAAAACGGAGTTCAGATGAAAAAGTTATCAGCGTTTTCGTATTGCAATTTCTTCAAGCTCGAAAAACGGCTAAGGACTTTTGTGGGTGTCAACCAGATGGGGGCCGGATTTTTGGCCACTTTTGGCCGGATAATCCGCCCCCCCCCCCCCAAGGATTTTTTGGCCAGTTTTGGCCGGATAATCCGGCCTGGGACACTGTAACGGTCATTTTTATGGGAGGGGGTATAAATACCCCTCCCCTTCTTCTTCCTTGGGCTAGCACATTTTTCCTTCTCTCTCCCTCTATTGTTGACCTTGGAAAGCTTACACATCTCTCGATTCCTCCCATGATTCTTGCATATCTTTGAGGGAAAAGAAAGAGGAGATCTAGATCTATATTTCCACCAATCACTTTCTTCTCTTTGTAAGGGGAACCCATTGGATCTAGATCTTGGAGTTCTTTGTGGATTTCCTTTGTTCTTCCTCTCATATCTCTCCATAGCATTAGTTGCTTTGGTAGGATTTGAGTGAGAAGGATTTGAGCACTTTGTATGTTCTTGCCATTGTATAGGTTGCATCGGTTTGAGTTCTCCCCGGAGATTCGAGTAAGTGAAAGTTTGTGAGCTTATTACTCTTGGGTTCTTGGAACCCTAGACGGCTTTGTGACTTTGTGGTGCCTTGGTGGCTATCCTTGGGAGCCTCCAATTAAGTTGTGGATGTGTGCCCCAAGATTTGTGTAAAGGCCCGGTTCCGCCTTGAGGAACCCCTTAGTGGAAGAGTGAGCTAGGCCTTTGTGGCGCAAGCTCACACCGTAGAATAGGGTGAGGCCTTTGTGGCGTTGGTTAGGCCTTTGTGGTGATACCACACCCCTCCAACGAGACATACTCCCTTTCAAGGGAGGAACTCGGGAATACATCATCGTCTCCGCGTGCCTCAGTTATTCCTATACCCGAGCTCTTTACTTATGCACTTTACATTGTGATAGCCTTCGTGCTTGAAGTCATATATCTTGCTATCACCTTGTTACTTTTATTGCTTAGCATAAGTTGTTGGTGCACATAGGTGAGCCTAGTTTATTTAGCTCTTGTGTGCTTGACAAAATTAACGCTAGTTTAATTCCGCTTTTGTTCAAGCCATTCATAAAATTTGATATCACCTATTCACCCCCCCCCCTCTAGGCGACATCTGTGTCCTTTCAATTGGTATCAGCGCCCGGTCTCTCATTTTAGGCTTCACCGCCTTGAGAGCAAAGATGTTGGCTAGGGGATTAGTGCACAATGACACTTTTATATTCAATGGCACAAACTATGATAATTGGAAAATTCACATGCTTAATTATTTTTGGGTCATGGACCCAACTATGGAGCAAATTGTAGATACAAGTTTTTCTCCTCCAAAGGATTCTCAAAATTTATCTTCAAAGGATGAGAAAAACTTGTATCTCAATGCTCAAGCTACTCATGTGAGAAAAACTTGTATCTCAATGCTCAAGCTACTCATGTGATATGGACAAAGCTTCAAGAAAAATATGATGTGTCCAATAGTATAGAGGATGATTGTATTCCTTCCACTTCCGGCCGCAATGAACTTTCATCCACTTCACCAAAGTGTGGCAAGACACAAGGTAATGATATGGTGAGTGGTGATGAAACTTGCAATGGTGATAGTATGCTTACTTTTGATGATCCTTCATCTCTATGTCATTGCAATGCTTCATCTTTGGACTTAAACACTTGTAGCCCCATAAATGTTTTTACATGCTTGTGTTGATAGTCCTTGCATATCATGTGTAAATTTCTTGAATAAATCTCATGATGATATGCTTGCTTTGTCTTGTTGCCATGATACAAATGCTTCTATTTCCTCTAGTATTTGTGATGCTAACCATATAGAGGAAACCGAAGAGTCTTTGGGCCAAGACAAGGTCTTTAATGGAGCTTCAAGTATCTCTTCATCTTCTTCTTCTCACGGTTCCCACATATGCCTTATGGCTAGGTCTTCAAATCATAATGATGTTGAGGACAATGGTGAGGATGAGGAAAATGAAGAAGACTATATTGAGTATTTAAACAAGAAGGGTAAGGTGGTCTTTGATGCTTTGCATAACCATAAAAATGTTTTGCCCAACTTCTTTGAAATCATGAGTTGTGCTATTGAGAGCATGAAACTCATTGAGATGAAGGAAGAACAAATTGATAAAATGTTTTCTCTTGAGCGTGAGTATGCCAATGATATCCATGATTTAAAATATGCTTTAGAGGAAGAGCAAGAGCTTCGGGTTTCTCTTGAGGATAAGCTTGAATCCATTGAGGAGTCATGTAATGAAATTATTTCTAAACTCACTAAAGAACGTGACCTCGCTCTTGCCAAGTTGTCTTATCCTATTGTTAATGATAATGATGCATGTGCTAGTAACTCTACTTCTTGTGAAGCATCTATTTTGAAGGAGAATGTTGAGCTAAGGGCTCAACTTGAGTTGCTAACTAGCAAGTATGGGAAATTGGAAGAAAGTCATGAAAAACTATCTAGCTCTAATGAGGATCTTCTAGTGTCCCATGCTCGCCTAAAGTTAGCTCATGAGGCTATATCTATAAAGGTAACATCTTGTGAGCCTCATGTGGACACTAGCACTATTTCGCAAAATACTATATTGACATGTGCTAGTCCTAGTAATTCATCCACTCATACTATTGCTACATCTAGTGATGAATTACCCTCCTTGCCTTGTTGCTCTAACAATGTAGCCTCTACTTCCACTAGTACTTGTGTTGTCACTAACCATGTAGAGGAAATCAAAGAGCTCAAGGCCCAAGTTACTTCGTTCAAGAAAGACTTGGAAAAACGTCATGAAGGGAAGTCCACACTCAATAAGATCTTGAGTGTGCAAAAATCCCCCAATGACAAGAGTGGACTTAGATTTATCTCTAACAATAAGAAGAAGTCCAAAATATACAAGAAGAAGAAGGGCAAAGAACAAGTGAAGAATTTGGCCAAGATTGTTTGCTTCAAGTGCAAAATTGAAGGGCACCATGTTAGATCTTGCCCTTTGAAGAAAAAGGCACTTAGTGAGAAGCAACAAGGGAAGCGACCTCAAGTTCAAGCCCTTGCTCAACCTCAAGTTGAAGAAAGGTCACTTCCCAAGAAAAATCAAGCTAATGCTCCCCTTGTGGAGAAATCAAGTGAGAAGAAGGTGAAGAAAATAACTTGCTACATATGCCATGAGAAGGGTCACCTATCTTCTTCATGCACTAGTGGTAACTCATCCAACCCTATCATAATTGAAGATATTTATTCACTTTGCAAGGATAAGGTTGGTAATGTGTTTGCCAAATTTGTTGGTGCTCAAAGTGGTGTCAAGAAAAGAACCATTTGGGTTGCCAAACCTATTGTTTCTAACTTCTTAGGACCCAACTTGGTTGGGGACCAACAAGCCATTACTTGAACAATAGGTGTTGTTGGAGGGCATTGGAGACTTGGCTATATCATGAAGAATTAAGGGATCTTCATCAATTATATTTTCTCAAGTCAAGTCATTTGGATTATCTTATTTCTATCATATATCCAATGTTCCTCCTTGCGGTAACATGTATTCAACTTATCTACCTTGAAAGTTACTCGCCCCTTTGCATGTGTTGGGTTTTGTATCTTGCATGTGTTTGTATATGTTGTGCTTCCTACTTGCTTCATTTTGAGTAATCAAGTATGTGCATGTTGGTTTGCACACCATGTATGATTGTTCTTGTTGAGCCTTTTGCATCTCGTTTTATCTTACTTGGCTCTTGTGAGAGATTATTGGACCATCCCATTTTGGGGGAGTGATATGCTTTGCACTTCACAATCCTAAAAATGTGTGTAAACGAGGAATACCACTTAGTATTGATATTTAAAGATTATCTAGTCTCTATGTGGTATGTCATTCTCAAAAGAAATTCAAATTCTATAATGTCCATTAATAATCTTGTTGGATTTTATTTGCCTCTTGTGAAAAATAAATGTTTTATCACATTATGGGGGAGTAATATGGTTTGTGCATACTACAAACTAATATAATGTGTATATTTGAGGTTGTGTCACATAGTATTGATATTGTAAATTATCTTGCTTCTATGTGGCATGTTTTCTCAAACAAATTCCAATTTGCCAAATTGTTTTATTGCTCTTGTTTTGGATCTTGTTTGTGAGATACTTTCTTGATAGGGTTTTCCTAAAATGTGGAATGCTACATCAAAGTTGGAAAACTATTTGCTTCAAGTTATCTTAATCATTGCTTTGCATGATTGTTTAACTATTTGAGTCTATCAAGAATATCTTCTTTAGCATGGTAATTAATTCTTATCCTTCTCCGTATGCTTTTTTGTTGTGAAGATGATCTTGGATTTATATGTAAACTACCACCGGGAAATAAATCCAAATACCTCTTGTTCTTGGACAATTGGTACTACATCATGTGGGACATGTATATTGATCATCTTTACATTGGCTATTGCTTTTAATTGCCTTATCGCTAGCCAAAAATGTATTTGTTTTAGCTCCCATTGTCTTCCATGACTTTTGTTATTCCATTTGATTTCGTTGAACTTTTTTTGTGTTATTTCTATGTAGGTAGATGTGATGATACCACTTGTGTGCATTTTGTATTCAAATGCAAAATCATAAATAATGCACTAATCTTGGGGGAGCTCTCCTATATTTGTTATAACACACTCTTTGTGCTTATTTCAATTGGTATTGGTTTTTGTTGGAAGACAAATCTTTTCTTTTTGGTACTTAGTGTGCCATCATAAAAAGTGTGGAGAGTTTGGTTTGTTTGTTTGAACCTTGCTCTCTTTGGGAGTTGGTGAGCTCATTCCTTATTATTTATTTCTTACTCTTAAAATGAGATATGTCTTTGAGCATGTGTGTTTTAGTTATGCTTTATGCACATTGGCTTTTGCTCGGTTCACGAGTTGAACTTTGGAGTCAATCTTGTGTTGATTTGATTCTTTGATATAATTTGGACAACCTTTTGTAGCTTCACAATTTTGTGTGCTCGCTTGTCCTTCTTGGTGTTTTGTCCAAATTGTATCTCCTTTGGCTCTTGAAAGTCATGTGCATGCATATTTACTAAATGTATACTTTATGGCATTCTTTGCTTTCTTTGATCAAATATATAGGAGAAGCTCCATCAAATCCTAAATCGGCTAAGATGTGCAAGAAATTCAATTTCATATATATATGCATATATTTATGTGGAGTTTATCCTATATGTTGTAGTTTCTAACTACTTTGGACCCAATGAGTTTGGGGACCATCTTGTACTTGAACTTTGTTTTAGGTACATGGAGATATATTCGTGCTTGTCTCAATAATAAGGATGAAGTGGTGACTAAATGATAATTTGAGGCAAGCTAGGATTATTGAAGAACTCCTATCTACTACATCCTACCTTTAATATCTCGGTAAGAAGTATCTTTTTTATGCATACTTTTCTAGCGTCCAACCTTGTGTAGGTTGTTTCTTGGCATGGATATCTTTATTTGAAAATCATGTGGTTCTTGCAAGGATTCTAATGAAACCTCTTTATTGCAAATGTGAGCAAGTTGAGATGAGGACATATTATTGGGAACATATAAGAAAAATGCTCATGATTCTCCTATCTCATATATGTCAACTTAGCAATTTTTTTGCATATCAATTCCTCAATAAGCTCACTTGTGCAATATTAATGAAATTGCAAATTTATTTCTTCCGTTTGGTATCCCTCGTTATGATACTTGTTGTTTTTATCAAAGTGAACGGATCGTAAGGGCACCTAGAGGGGGGGTGAATAGGTGCTACTCAAATTTTAGTTCTTTTTCAATTAAGGCTTGACACAAAGGTAAATTCTCTAGATATGCAACTAAGGTGAATTTACCTATATGTCAACTAGCTAGCTAAACAAGATACAATATATAAAGGCAATAAAGGATAGAGGTAACCGAGAGTGGAGCACGCGGAGACACGGATGTAATTCCCATAGTTCCTTCCTTTTTAGGGGAAGTACGTCTACGTTGGAGGGGTGTGGTTGCCACAAAGGCCTAACCAACGCCACAAAGGCTCACCCTATTCTCTGGTGCAAGCTTCCGCCACAAAGGCCTAGCTCACTTTCCACTAAGGGATTCCTCAAGGCGGAACCGGCCTTTACAATCTTGGGGCACGCATCCACAACCGAATTGGAGGCTCCCAAGCACAACACAATGCTGTCAAACAACAAGTAGCAATATATCAAATACACAAACAAGGTCTTGGGACACAAGGGAACCCAAGACACAAGGGCCCTCAAGCAAATGAGAGGGGAAATCAAATCGCTTCGGTGAGGATGTAGATGATGGTCTTCTCCTTCGATTCTCCAAAGATCAAGAGCTTTGGTGGGTTGAGGGAGGAGATCTAGTTGATTTGGTGGCTCAACAATGGTGGTCTTCTTCTTCTTGGACGAGCTACTCATTGGAGAAGAAGGTGGGGGTATATATACCCCCCCAAAAATCTGACCGTTGCCTGCCAGGAATGTCCGGCTAAAGCCGGAGTTAAGTCCGGCTAAAGCCGGCTACACCGGCTAAAGCCGGCCTCACACCGGCTATAGCCGGCCTGAAATATCCGGCCCAGCCGGAAATAGCCGGACAAATAGCCGGTTGAGTCCAGAGGCGCAGAGCCTCTCTCGAAAATGAGCAGTCCGGCTATAGCCGGTCTGGAGACCGGCTAAAGCCGGCCTTCCTGGCCAACATTCATATGAACCTTCTCCCAGAGCTGATTTTCACCATTTCCTCAATAATTTCCTTTGGGTAATGATAATTATCAAGTATAACTTAGGAAACCCAATAACTTGTGCTTAGAACATAATAAAATCCTGCAAAGCATAATCACACATTAATAGATAATGTATTGTTAACAAACGCCAAAATCAATTAGGCGGGAAATGCTCTTTCAATCTCCCCCTTTTTGGTGTTTGATGACAATACATAATTTTGCATGTTTCAAACGATATAAAATATAGACGGAGCTCCCCCTTGCTATGTGCCTTATTTTAAATTTGTATTTGAATACAAAGACACATCAACAATAAGAACTCCCCCTATATTTTATAAAGTGAACCATATATGCACAAGATATATGATAATTCAATAGCACATAATCAACAAACATATAATATGACAAGATATAGCAAGTAGGATTAATAACAATAAACATAAGATCTACTACACATAATAAGCATATAGTTCAACACATAGTAGTAGATAGATGATAAGTTCAACCATGGGACACAAGCGAGCAAGCACACGACATAAGAGCTTGTGACCCAACCAAATCCAAATGGAAAACCACAAATCCAAATGGAACACATGCAAATGGGACTTTCTCCCCCTTTGGCATCAAGACGCCAAAAAGGGAGACCACAACACGAGATCACTCATCAACATCATCAAAGTCCTCATCTTCCTCATCATCATCTTCATGATCATCATCTTCTTCCTCTTCATCATCATCTTCATCTCTTTCTTCCTCGTCTTCATCAATGGCTTCCTTGCCCTTGGAGGTGACTTCGGCTAACTCCTTCCAATCAAAGGTTGATCCTTCATTCCACTTGCCAAAAGAAAAAGTGTCCTCGGATAGATCTTGCTCTTGGGACTCTTCTTCATGGCTAGCACCTTTGCCCTTCTCCACAGCCCTCAAACGAGTATCCAACTCCCTTTGCTTCTTGGAAATGTGCTTGCGGTCCACATAGTCCTTGTATTGAGTTTGACGCACATCATTGTTCATGCAAAACAAAGCTCTTTGCCACCACTTGAGCTTCTTCATCTCTTGAGCCATTCCACCACTTGGTGGATCCGCATTCTTCCTCCTAGAACCAGTAGCATAGATGTTGCCACCCAACACATTACTCGAAGAGGGATAAGCACTTGAGGTGCTAGACGCCAAATGAGCGGTCTTCTTGTAGAGCTTGTTGGGCTTGTGCACTTCCAACTCTCCATCAAGCAAATCTTCCTCAATCTCAAAGTCTCCTTCAATGCCTCTGTCAATGATAAGCCTCATGATGAATGGAGCATAAGGAGGGATCTTCCTATCAAGCATAGCAATCTTCATCTCCATGAAGATGAAGTACATCACATCGAGCTCCATCCCTTCACAATCTCTTCCGGCCTCAAAGACAAGACGGGCATGGTGGAGAAGATGCACAAGTCCACCTCTGATAGAATCATTGTTGCCCCCACTTGGAGCAATGTTGGCACGGAATATCCGAAGCAAAATATCATAGAGGGGAAGGAGATTTGCAGTCTCTCCCGCTTTGCCCCCTGGACCATACAAACACTGGATTTTCCTCTTGTTGTACTCAGTGGTGTCAAGATGCAAGCGGGCACCTCTAGGTCGATGAATGCCATCAAACCTATAGCCCAAAAGCTTCCCAAAGCGAGACATGGTCGAGTACTTCCTCACTTCTCCTGACATCCAAGTGAAACCAACCTCATCTCGAGTATCAAACTCCAATGTGGCAAAGAACTGCTGAATCAGATGAGGATTGTAGTCTTGCTTAAAGACCATCAACTTGTGCAACCCTAACTTCTCGGTGACCCAAAGAGCATCGGCAAAGTACTCATCCCTGGACAACGCTGCAATGTTGGTGAACTTCATAGGGCATACCTTTGTGCTCATGGTCTCATACACCTGCTCATATATCCTCTGATGCTCAGACCGGTAGAAGGAACCACTGACAATGTCCCTGGGCAAGGCATAGAACTTCTGCTCACGGAACTCACGGTACTCTTGCTTGGACAGCTTCTTGAGATCACCAATGTTAGCAAACAGAGATTTCTTCTTCCGTTCTTCCAACCGCTTCTTCTTCATAGCAGCGGTCATCTGTGCATCGTGATGCTCTTGTCGGCGGGCAAGAGTGGGATCAACATAGCGAGACCTCTTGGGTCGAGAACCACCTGCATACAGCACATATGTAGAAAGCATATAGGATAAGCATGCATGCGAGAGGATCAAAGAGCAATAGCACAAAAGGAAAAAGCATGACAGTAGTAGGTGATCTACACCGGCTATTTCCGGCCTCAGGCCGGCTTTAGCCGGTCAGGACGGCAAATCTCAGGAGTAGTCCACCAAAACTTGTCAAGCATTTTCAATCTATGCAATGCAGGGGGAATCACGAGACCAAACATTCCCAGATGAACAACAAGGTACCATAGAATCAACTAACCCTAACCCTAGAGAGACCTAGGGAGAGAGAGAGAGAGAGGAGAGAGAGTAGGGGGTACCCTTGTCCATGGGGAGGGCGCCGGAGAGGATGGCCGGCCGATGAAGGTCTCCGGCGGCCGGAGGAGAGGAGAGTGACGGCGGCGGTGGCGTGTCCAAGGGAGGGGAGCTCGAGCAAGAGATAGGCGTGGGGGAGGAATGTGAGAAAACCCTCACCCCCCACAGCCTTAAGAGAGGGGCTCGAAATCCCCAGACCGGCTATAGCCGGGGAGCCCGGCTATAGCCGGACACCGGCTATTTCCGGTGACAGACCGGCTATAGCCGGTCAAGATGACCCAAAACTGATGATTTTGATTTCTGGAAATTCTGGGCATGCAAGAGAGGATGATTTGGCTTTAGATAAGTGGGCTTAGGATAGAAGACATGCATGGAGTGGTTCTCGGCACTTGGCATTGCAAAACACAAGAAAACTTTGGAAAATCCAATGCAAGTGCCTTCCCATTTCAAGAATAGAGACAAAGATGAAAAAGTTCAATAAAACTCAAATAAGATTTGCAAGGAATCAACTCTTCGAAAAGAAGAGGTCGGTGGCCGAGGCCACCATGTATGAGTGTTATGGCATTGGACCGCGAAGATATATCTTGGGTCCATAACCAATACTCGTCATTGAAACTCATATATCACAAAAATGATAGAAAGAGAACAATTTTGTCACTATTGGCATAATGGGGGGAGGGATAGCCCAATAGATTAGGACCGCACTCCCCCTATCTCCATGCCCACACCTAAACCAAACAAGTATTGAAAAGTAGGAGTATTTGCAAGATGCTCAAGCCACACTCCTTGAATCAATGATATTTAGCTCATTCCTTAAATATCCAAATCTTGCTTCATCAAGGGGCTTCGTGAATATGTCAGCAAGTTGATCCTTGGTGCTTACATATGCAAGCTCAATATCACCACGGGCAACATGATCTCTAATAAAATGATTCCGGATCTCAATATGCTTGGTTCTTGAATGTTGCACCGGATTATATGCTATCTTGATAGCACTCTCATTGTCACATAAAAGAGGCACTTTGTCACAATTGACACCATATTCCTTTAAAGTTTGCCTCATCCACAACAATTGAGTGCATCCACTTGCGGCGGCAATATATTCGGCTTCGGCGGTGGAGAGAGATATACAATTTTGCTTCTTAGAAGACCAACACACCAAAGACCTACCAAGAAATTGGCAAGCTCCGGAGGTTGATTTCCTATCATCCTTGTCACCGGCCCAATCCGAATCCGTGAAGCCACAAAGAGAGAAATCCGAGCCTTTGGGATACCAAAGCCCATAAGTTGGGGTATGAACCAAATATCGAAAGATTCTCTTAACCGCCATAAGGTGGCTTTCTTTAGGAGCGGCTTGATACCTTGCACACACACCTACACTCAACACAATATCGGGTCTAGATGCGCAAAGGTAAAGCAAAGAACCGATCATAGAACGGTATACCTTTTGATCCACATCTTTACCATTGGGATCAAGCTCAAGATGACATTTTGTGGCCATTGGTGTGGCGGCCCCATTTAGTTCTTTCATCTTGAACCTCTTGAGCATGTCTTGGACATATTTGGCTTGATAAATGAAAGTCCCTTCTTTCAATTGCTTGATTTCAAAACCAAGAAAGAACTTCATTTCGCCCATCATAGACATCTCGAACCTATCGGTCATAAGCTTTGAAAATTCATCATTAAAAGCTTTGTTAGTAGAGCCAAAGATAATATCATCAACATATAGTTGGCATACGAAAAGCTCCCCATTGACCCTCTTAGTAAAAAGAGTAGGATCGATTTGCCCAACTTCAAACCCACGGTCTACCAACAACTCCCTAAGGTGCTCATACCACGCACGTGGGGCTTGTTTAAGGCCATAGAGTGCCTTATGGAGTTTGTAGACATGGTTAGGAAAGTTGAGATCCTCAAACCCCGGGGGTTGCTTAACATACACTTCCTCTTTCAATGGACCATTAAGAAATGCACTCTTAACATCCATTTGTTGCAACTTAAAATTATGATGAGTGGCATATGCAAGAAGGATACAGATGGACTCAAGACAAGCCACGGGAGCATAAGTCTCTCCAAAGTCAATGCCTTCAACTTGAGAGAAACCTTGAGCAACCAATCTTGCCTTGTTCCTCACAACTATTCCATGCTCATCTTGCTTGTTCTTGAATATCCACTTTGTGCCAATCACATTGCGGCACTCCTTTGGCTTCTCTACTAACACCCATACATTATTGCGCTTGAAGTTGTTGAGTTCTTCATGCATAGCATCCAACCAATCCGGATCTTCAAGAGCTTCAAACACTTTCTTGGGTTCAACCATGGAGATATAAGCATGATGAGAGCTAAATTGTGCCAATTGACGCCGGGTTGACACTTTGCTTCTTAAATCTCCAATAACCCTCTCAAGGGTATGACCTTTAAGTTCCAAGTCCCTTTCAACTCTTTTCTTGCGACGGGCTTCGATCTCCTCATTTGACCTTGAAGGAGTCACTTGATCATCTTGATCATTTTGGTCCCCGTCTTGACCATCAAATTGACCTTGATCATCATTATCTTCATGAGTAGGTTGATCTTGGTCATGTTAAGAATTGGGGGCGGTTGAAATAACCGGAGAGGATGGTGGTGCCCCTTCTTCTTCATGAAGGTCCTTGTCTTGTTCTTCGGTTGGTGCATTAGTTGCTTCCTTGGGAGAGGCTTGTTGAGCTTGTGAAGATGAAGGCTCCACTTGAGTAGAGCATAGTCCTTCCCGGTCGGCCACAAGGTGTCCCTCAATGGGGCGGAAAAATCCCACGCCCATTCTTCCTATGGCTTCTCGAGGTATTTCATCATCTACATCACAAGAAACAACATCTCGCCCCCCTTGGGAGCCATCATTCTCTTCGAATACCACACTACAAGATTCTTCAACACGTCCGGTGGACTTGTTGAAGACTCTATAAGTGTGGGATTCGGCACCATAACCAACAAAAATACCTTCTATTTCTTTTGGATCAAATTTACCTAAACGAACTCCTTTTCTTTTAAAGAAACACTTACACCCGAAAACCCGGTAGTAGGAGATGTTGGGCTTGCTTCCGGTGAGTATTTCATATGGAGTCTTGTTTAGGCCTTTGCGGAGGAAGAGCCGGTTTGAAGAGTGACAAGCCGTAGAGATAGCTTCGGCCCAAAAGTTGTATAGAGACTTAAACTCCGCCAACATGGACCTAGCCATATCCATAAGAGTCCGGTTCTTCCTTTCAGCTACACCATTGACAAGGGTATAATTACTAGAGCCCGTTAGTTGAGTACCCGTGAGGCCCGTTAAGCTAGGCCCAACTGTAATGATAGTCGAATACGAGTAATTACCGTATGTCGATATTTGTAATCTGTATCGAACCCGACCTGATCCTCGAGACCTAGCCACCTATATATAGGGGCCAGGAGAGGACAGTGGAGGGCAGATTGAAAGCAAGCCAGGTTGAACACCCAAGTTTACTTTCGATACACACCTATTTCGACTAACTTTACCTTCGAGTTCATCCGACGCCCTATCTCCCCGATCCTAAGTCCTTCATCTAGGACATTTGTCGAGTTAACCCCTCGTCAATTGGCACCGACCGTGGGGACTTTGGGCGTTGGAACCATGAATTCGACGGCTTTTTCGCTTTTAGCCAACAGCAGTCCAAAAGTCGACAGAAGTCAAGAGGTAGAACTGACAATTGGAAGTATGAGCATCCTCATCGGGCCATCGGGTTCATCCCGCCTCTTGGAGTCGACAAAGCCAGATCCATCGGCAAGCAAGCCCGAAATAAAGGAAGCATTGGAATCATCAGAAGGCTCTTCCAGCGAGGTAGACTCGCCGGTCAGCTTAGAAAAAGCATTAATCGCAGAAAGCGACGAAATTCAGGAAAAAATCGACTCAGAAGAAAAAGCGTGTCAGATGCACAACAACGCAAAGGACTTCGCCGTAGGAAGCAGCGGCGTCTCCAAAGTACATCAGTTATGCGTTATTATCACTGAAGCAGAGGAAGGAAACAACAGCGAAGAGAGTAAAAGGGTCGACAGGCAAGTCGACAAAGTGAAAAATCACAACAAAAAGGAAAAAGAGAAAGTCCATGTCTCGGCTGGTGAATGGAGGATGATTACATCAGCCATTAATCATGGTACAGAAGTACCCGAGGGATCGCGAAGAGAAGTTCTAATGGGATATCAGTATGCACTATACCAACACAAGAAGAAACTAAGGGAGGAAAGAGACATGATGTTTCAAGACAACAACAGCATATCAAGGGAAGAATACTGGGAAGACTATAGTGAAGATTCAGAATATAGCAGAGAGAGGCGTGGAGATCCAAAACACAGAAGGGGGGCAACAGCACGCGATAGAGAAGAGGGGTACTCGAGGAGCCCCACCCCACAGTTAGAAGAGGAGGAAGATGACCTGATACAAAAAACGCCAGAGGCGGCATTAGCAGCAGCACAAGCGTACTTACTAGCCACAAGACCAGAGCATGGGGACCCGCGAGAAGATATGCACCGAGCCGTGATACGAAGCCTCGGAATAGTAGAAGGAAAGATCAGGGAGCAAGGCCTAGAGATAAAGTCGACAAGTCACAAAGAGAAGTTCAGATACAACCGCACAGACAGCGACTATAGCGAGTCACTAGAAGAGAAAAAGCAGCAGAAAAAGAAGGAGGATGCAAGAAGTATAATAGCACAAGCTCGAGTAAATAAATCGCGACATGCTTGGAGGGAAGAGAATTACGAAGACGACGATAAAGATATGGGTGCGTTATGCTTTACTCGTAGAGTTCGCAGAACGCGAGTACCTAAAGGATTCAAACTACCACACGACCAGAATAAGTACGACGGGTCGCAGGAACCCACCTTATGGCTATCAGATTATCTACAAGCAGTGCAGATATTAGGGGGAACAAAGGCGACTGCAATGCAAAGTTTGCAGCTGCACCTCACCGGCGCCGCCCGGTCTTGGTTGAACACGCTACCCGACGAATCTATTGGAAGCTGGGGGGAACTCGAAAGTCGATTCACAAGAAATTTTCGTTCCACCTACAAACACCCAGCATCACTGGAAGAAGTTAAAGCATGTGTGCAAAGGAAAGGCGAAACGCTACGTTCTTATATACAACGCTGGAGTATAATTAAAAATTGAGCAGAGGACGTCTCCGACGAACGAGCAATAGACGCTTTCTCGGAAGGAATTCGTCGCTCAGATCTTGTGGAAGAAATAGGAAGAACAAGACCTACGACAGTAGCTGAGCTAATGGAACAAGCCAACAAATTCGCTGATGGAGAGGACGTGTATAACAATAAAAGAGGACGTTCGCCAGAAGTCGACAGAATAAGTCGACAGAGGAGACGATACCGCAGCGGGGGTAACCAAGGAAGGCGAAATCAGGTAGCCGCAGGTTATGTACTAGAAGAAGAGGAAGGGTACGAAAGTAGGAGGTTTCAGGCAAAAGGGACAGAAAAATCAAGATACTCTGGTCCTTCAGCTGAGGATATGCTATACGGACCTTGTCGAATCCACTACGCGTACCTCGACGGGAAAAGGGTCTCAAATCACCAGATGAAGGATTGTAGAACATTCCTAAGGTTGCAAGGTGCCATGGGCTCGAGCCAAGAAGGAAGGCAAGGAGAAAAACGTAGAAGTCAAGGATATCAAACACAAAGATTATCAAAGCACCTAGAGTCGCAAGTATACATATCAGCCATGATTCAACCAGTGCCCAAGTCGAAAAAAGAGCGAAAGAGCATATCCAGGCAAGTGAACCTAGCAATATCATCACCACCAGCTACCACAGAGTACCTACGATGGTCAGAGCAACCAGTCAAGTTCAGTAGAGCAGACCACCCACGGAAAGTTCCTAGGCCGGGCCACTCGCCTATGGTTCTAAAAGCACAAATAGGAGGGTACGACATCGGAAGAGTGTTCATGGATGCAGGGAGCGGCATAAACTTAATATATGCTAGAACACTGAAGGCTATGTGCATCTCACCGGCGAGTCTGAAGCCAACAGATTGCTCTTTCCACGGGATAGTACCAGGAGCAGCGAACTACCCTTTGGGAAGAATAGAACTCGATGTCTGCTTTGGTAGCAGCGAAAATTATAGAAGAGAGAAACTGGAGTTCGAAGTTATGGACTGGCCGTCACAATATCATGCAATCCTGGGGCGCCCAGCATTTGCAAAATTCATGGCAGTACCGCACTACGCGTATCTCACGTTAAAAATTCCAGGGCCCAAAGGAACAATAACAGTACAAGGGAGCTTTGAAGTAGCCAACACATGCGACAGAGAATTCAACAAGATGGCGCAAACCTTCGGCATGACAGCGGAATACGAGAGGCTCAAAGGAGAAACAGATCATAATGTGCTACCCGACGTTGGGCGATCCCTGCCAGATAAGGCTTTCGACACAACGCAAGATTCAAAGAAAATTCAGGTCCACCCTACGGATCCAAACAAGACGGCATCCATTGCGGTAAATTTGGATCCCGCATAGGAAGGCGCGCTCGTCGAGTTCCTCCGTGAGCGCTGGGAAATCTTCGCCTGGTGTCCATCGGACATGCCAGGGGTTCCCAGGGAACTCGTCGAGCACGCACTAAATGTCGATCCCAAGGCGAAACCAGTCAAGCAACCATTGCGACGATTCGATGAACCCAAGAGGAAGGCAATAGCGTCAGAATTGCACAGATTAGAAAATGCTGGATTTATCAGAGAAATCAAAACTTCGAGTTGGGTGTCGAACCCAGTAATAGTACCCAAGAAGAACACAGACGTACAAAGAGTATGTGTCGACTACACATCTCTCAATAAGCATTGTCCAAAGGATCCTTTCCCTTTACCCTGCATCGATCAAATAATCGATTCAACAGCGGGCTGCGCAAGGCTTTCCTTTTTGGATGCATATTCTGGCTACAACCAGATCAAGCTGAAGAAAGAGGACGAGGAAAAAAACGGCTTTCATCACACCGTATGGGGTGTTTTGCTACCAAGTGATGCCATTCGGCCTAAAAAATGCAGGGGCAACTTATCAAAGGATGATGCAAAGTTGCCTTGGGAGCCAAATAGGGCGCAACATACAAGTCTACATTGATGACGTAGTCATCACCACAAGAGAGGAGAAATCTTTAATCAGCGACTTGGCAGAAACCTTCGACAACCTGAACAAGTTCAAGCTTAAGTTGAACCCGACAAAGTGTTCCTTCGGAGTTTCAGCAGGGCAACTTTTGGGATTCTTGGTATCAGCACGAGGAATAGAGGCAAATCCAGAGAAAATTCAAGCAATTCTAACAATGGGGAAACCCACGAAACTCCACGACGTACAGAAATTAGCAGGACGAGTCGCGGCATTAAGTCGTTTCGTTGCTCGACTAGGGGAGAAGGCGCTTCCTTTTTATGCACTTATGAAGAAGTCAGACGACAAATTTGAGTGGACAGAAGAAGCAGACGCAGCGTTTGCGCAATTGAAAAAAGTGCTTTCCACGCCGCCAGTGCTGGTCGCACCTAAAGAAAAAGAGCCACTACTACTGTACATCGCCGCAACCCATCAGGTGGTAAGTACAGTTCTAGTAGTCGAAAGAAGTGAAGAAGGCAAAGCTCATGGCGTCCAGAGACCGGTGTATTTCATCAGCGAAGTGTTATCTCCAACCAAACAGAGGTACCCGCGTTATCAGATGCTGGCATACAGTGTCTTCACTACTGCACGAAAATTACGACAGTATTTTACTGTGCACCCAATTATAGTGGTCAATGAAGCACCACTATCGAACATATTGAACAACCCTTTAGCAACAGGCCGTGTCTCTTTGTGGGGAATCGAGTTATCTCCCATGGACATCACGTACGAAAAAAGGAAGGCGATCAAGTCACAAATTTTGCCAGATTTTACAGCAGAGTGGCTCGAGCTGCAAAGCACGGGACCACCAGATTTATCGAGTACTTGGACAATGTACTTCGATGGTTCAAAGCGAGTCCAAGGAGCAGGCGCAGGAGTAGTATTAATATCGCCTCATGGCGACAAATTAAAGTATGTCTTACGGATGAGCTTCCTGCAGGCTTCTAACAATGAAGCGGAGTACGAGGCTTTGTTGCACGGAATGAAGATGGCTAAAGCTTGTGGAGCAACTCGCCTAAAGATATTTGGAGACTCTAACCTTGTTGTCCAGCAAGTTATGAACAGGTGTGACACAATCAATGACAACATGATGGCCTACAAGAATTTGTACCATTATCTAGAAGGAACGTTCGATGGATGCGAAGTCTCTCACGTCAGCAGGAACAGCAATGAGGAAGCAGACACTTTAGCAAATATTGGATCACAATGCTTACCTGTACCATCTGGAGTATTTTGGGAAGAAATAGCGGAAAGGTCAATAAAAAGTGCTAAAAGTTCGACTACCACGGCAGGCTCGGGGGCTATGACAGAGCCAGAGGAGGTCATGATGATAGAAGAAACATGGATGCAGCCATATCTTGCGTACATGATAAATAAAAAGCTACCAGAAGATGCAGTGGAGGCTAAGAGGATAACTCGAAGAGCGAAAGCGTTTGTCGTGATTGAAGGAAAACTATACAAGAGAAGTATTACAGGCGTTTTACAACGCTGTGTCACACCCCAGGAAGGGCAAACAATATTGAAAGACATACACGGCGGAGTATGTGGCCATCATGCCAGCAGCAGAGCAATAGCGGCAAAAGCTTTTCGAGCGGGATTCTATTGGCTAACAGCCATCGAGGACGCAAAAGATATAGTTTGAAAGTGTGAAGCATGTCAAAGGTTTGCGTCCAGACCGCACGCACCAGCAGCGGAGCTACAAACAATACCATTATCCTGGCCCTTCGCACAATGGGGTCTTGACATGGTGGGAAAGCTGCACAAATCTTGGCCAGGAGGGCATGTCTACATGCTAGTAGCAGTCGATAAATTCACCAAATGGGTGGAAGCAGCTCCAGTAACAACTCAAGATTCTACAGCAGCAATCAACTTCATCAAGTCGATAGTTTTTCGTTTTGGTGTACCACACAGCATCATCACAGACAACGGGACAAATTTTACTTCAAAAGAATTCAAAAGTTACTGCGAAGGATTGGGGATCAAGCTTAAATTTGCATCTGTGGCGCACCCGAAGACAAACGGGCAAGTCGAAAAAGCCAATGGCCTGATAAGTAGTGGAATAAAAAAGAGGCTTTTAGCACCTCTCGAGAAAGCCAAGAGCGCTTGGGTAGAAGAATTGCCCTCCGTTCTTTGGAGTCTAAGAACTACGCCTAATGCAGCAACTCAAGAAACTCCTTTCTTCCTGGTCCATGGCGCAGAAGCCGTGCTTCCAGTCGAGGTTACACACGAGGCTCCAAGAGTGACGGCATATGACGAGGCGACATCGACAGAAGCATTGCAAGACGACGTCGATGCGCTAGATGAAGCAAGAGACAAAGCATTAGAAAGGGCTACGCAATATCAGCAAAGCTTACGAAACTACCATAGTAGTCGAGTTCGTCCACGATCCTTTGTGGTAGGAGACCTCGTTTTGCGACTCAGGCAAGATAGCCATGGGAAATTGGAGTCCCCGTGGGTGGGACCTTACATCGTCACGGAAGTAATACCAGGAGGAGCATATCGACTACAATACAAGAAGACTGGGAAGGACGAAAGCAACCCGTGGAATGCAGAACAGCTACGACGTTTTTACGCGTAGACTACGTATAGAGATATCAATATATTCGAGTTAACCTTCTGGACCCAGAACATGAGGCCACAGGTTGGGTTCTTTGGGTTGAACTCGACAAAATTGTACGATTCTCGTGTTACTTCTCCGCTCGGGGGCTTCAACCCCTGGGTCGTACGAAAAAATTGTTATGACAAGATGGAGGGGTTTTTCCTTCACTATAAGGTTGTTTACACAACCCGATAAATACAGAAAGAACTTGGTTCATAAAAAGAACCCGATATCATCCTTACATTTATTGGTTCGCAAAGAACCCGACATATGGAAAGCATATCTCAGAACATGACCTGTTCTCATGGTACTAGTAAACGATATCGACACAAAGTACGAATATTTATTTCAAATATCATTGCAGGAAGGACATTGTCAAACGAGATTACATGGATAACAGATCCTAATAAAAGAGGGCTTCAAGCTTCATACTCCTTCTGGCAAAGAGTGCCATTATAGATCTTCACGTCAAACTTCGACGTACCGACGTGGAAGTCGAAGGCCATGATGAAGCCTTGATGGATGTCGTGGTCCTCAGCAAATTGTGACCAGCCACCTCTGAAGTACTGCTCGCCGTCGCCATCATACCACACCTCCACCTCATAGGGGATGCCACCGCCAGACTGTTCACAAAGAACCGCCTCTCGCAGTTCGTGGCCATCCATAAACTTCGTGAAATCTAGCGGCAAGCGCTGAATCTCACGGCATTGCGCCATGGCAATACAAAGGAAAGAAAAGATACGGGGAGGTGCAGCAGGAGCAGCTGGAGCAGCAGATGGAGGAGCGATTGGACCTGGAGTGACGTTAGTCACTTTGGGTTTGTTCTTGCTACCAGGTGGGCGGCCGGGACGGCGCTTAGCCGGAGCATCTGATGAAGTTCCTGCGGCGGCTGGCGTGGTGTTCTTGTTCTTGCTGCCGCGAGGGCGACCCCGACCTCGTGGTGCCGCCGGGGAACCAAGGTTCAGACGGGAGCCTGCAGCATCTGCCATGAGTGCGAGAGAGAAACCTCAGAAAAACCCTAGATGGAGGAGAGAAGATGATGCGGCGGAGGAAAGAATCTGATTAGGGTTTTTATCTTTACCAGATGGTGCTTTATTTATAAGCGCGTATTATTGGGCCCCCGTGCTACAGCGCAGCCCACAAACAAATTTTAAGTAGGAGTTAAATTCTGCGTACAGCAGACGATAATATCAATAAAGAAAAACAAGACAGGAGACTATGATCGCGCGATATGGAAACCTCGACTTGGACTCGGGGGCTCGTCAAATAGTACAAGGTCGACAGGAGACAGAAGAGCTGAACTTTGAGCCTATGCTTGACTACAAGTTGCCAAACATAGCCTCGGGGGCTACTCCCATCGGGAGCGCTGAGCGCGCACCCGATAGAGATGAAATAGTCAATATTGAAATTGCAGAAGGATAAGCATACAAAACTTCGACTACGTAGTCGACAAATTGAAGAGAAATTACTCCCATCGGGAGCGAGTTTTATGGTTGTTGAAACCCGAATATTTTCAGTCAAACTTTGACTGCGACATAAGATTCTCGAGTTGCGTTATCGCAACGAAACTTGAATGCCGTGATTTATCACGAAGGTAAGACCCCAGGATCCGTCCTGTGTGGCCTAGTATACGCACATGGATGCTCTCTGCTGGTATGTATCCGTGTCTATGACGCGAAGAAAATCCTGGTGGACGCACTGGGTACCCTGAGAACCACTGGGACTCATTTTTTGTAAGTCCTAAATGAGGCAAAAGAGTGAGTTTGACCGGTATCCCGAATTCAAGTCCAAGGGGATTGAATTTGAAGTAGGTGACAAGTATCTGTTCCGGCAGTTAACTGACCTCTTGATCCGTCAGAGTTGTCAGGCTTGTTATCAAGACCCCTTGCGAGCGAATTATCATTATCATAAGTCGAAAGACCAAGTCGAAGATTTGAAGAAGATGAAGAATTATCCAAGTCGAAGATTTGAAGATTAGAGATTCAACCTGAATCTGCAATTCTGGTAGAATCTCAGGGGCTACTGACAAGGGTATAATTACTAGAGCCCGTTAGTTGAGTACCCCTGAGGCCCGTTAAGCTAGGCCCAACTGTAATGATAGTCGAATACGAGTAATTACCGTATGTCGATATTTGTAATCTGTATCGAACCCGGCCCGATCCTCGAGACCTAGCCACCTATATATAGGGGCCAGGAGAGGATGGTGGAGGGCAGATTGAAAGCAAGCCAGGTTGAACACCCAAGTTTACTTTCGATACACACCTATTTCGACTAACTTTACCTTCGAGTTCATCTGATGCCCTATCTCCCCAATCCTAAGTCCTTCATCTAGGACATTTGTCGAGTTAACCCCTCGTCAACCATTTTGTTGAGGGGTGTATGCAGCGGAATATTGATGACGAATCCCCTCATCACTAAGAAATCCATTTATGGTGTAGTTCTTGAACTCCGAGCCATTGTCACTTCTAATTGCCAAAATAGTTTGCCCATGTTGACGTTCAACTTCCTTGGCAAAGTCGATGACGGTTTGTTGAGTCTCACTCTTATGCTTGAAGAAGTAAACCCAAGTATATCTTGAATAGTCATCAACAATCACCAAACAATATTTCTTCCCACCAAGACTTGCATGAGAGGGAGGACCAAAAAGATCCACATGAAGGAGCTCCAAGATCCTCTTGGAAGAAATGATAGTCTTGCTTGGGTGGGGAGAATCATGCATTTTTCCTAGAACGCAAGCCCTGCAAACACGATCTTTGGCAAAAGAAACATTCTCTTTTAGTCCGAGTATGTGGCCACCCTTGTGAAGGCTTTGCAAAGTTCTCATATTGACATGGGCTAGTCGGCGATGCCAAAGCCAACCCACATCGGCCTTTCCAAATAAACACATTGCACTTGTAGTGGTTTTCCCCGAAAAGTCCACCACATACAAGTTATTTTCAATGTGTCCAACGAAAGCGACCTTTAGAGACTTGCTCCACAAGAGTACCACAATATCATTATCAATGAAGACGGCAAAGCCCATCTTACCAAGTGCACGAACTGAAAGTAAATTGTAACCTAGGGTCTCAACAAGCATGACGTCCACAAGGGAAATATCCGGTGCGACCACCACCTTGCCAAGACCCAATACCTCGGATTGTGACATGTCTCCATAAGTGACGGTTATATGATTGTCATTAGGCCTTATCTCCGTCATAATCTTCTTGCTTCCGGTCATATGACTTGTGCATCCACTATCAAGCACCCATTTTGATCCACCGGAAGCATAGTCCTACAAGAGATCATTGCTTGGTTTTAGGTCCCCATTTTTCAATGGGTCCTCTTTTGTTAGCAACAAGGGTCTTTGGAACCCAAATAGACCAAGCAACATAACCATCATTTGGACCAACATATTTTGCATAAACATCACCATAATAATCACGAAATAAAACATAGTGAGGGTTAGCAATTCCTGCATGATCATCATGAGTGGCTTTGCCACCCACAATAGGATCCTTCTTTGCTTGAGCGGGCTTGGTCTTCTTTTTCTTGTTGTTCTTCTTCTTCTTCTTCTTTGAGACATAACCAATCCCCGTTTTATCACCAAATGCCTTTTGCTTACTCAAAAGGTCATTCAAGTTTTTCTCACCTATGGGAATGGAGGACTTGGCAAGCTCATCTTTCAACCTAGCATTTTCTTCAATAACATTTGCATGATCACAAGTAGAAGTAGAAGAACTAGGCACATTATTCTTAGTCAATTGAATTTGAAGTTGTTCATGTGACTTGGTAAGAATAGAGTGTTCACTTTTCAAGGCCTTGTGAGCCTTGTCAAGATCTTCTAAATCCTTAACAAGTATATCATGACCAACACCAAATTCAACCTTTTCCTTTTTGAGCATTTTTACTTTAGCACGAGCATGATCTCGCTCTTTAATGAGTTTGGAAACAACTTCATTATTAGATTCCTCAATGGAATTGAGCTTCTCTTCAAGAGTTGCTCGTTCCTCTTGCTCTTCTTCAAGAGACTCGGTTAGTGAGGCAATATCTTGAGCATATTCTCTTTCAAGCCTCATTTGTTCATCTAGTTTTTCAAGAGTTTTACCATATTGGCTCAATAGACGTTCAAAGTGAATCTTATGAACACCATCTACACTAGACACATAGTCATCAAAAGCAATAATTTCTTCCTTTACTCTAAGACTAGCAAGATCATTCAAGGAAGCATCATTTGTCTTAGAGGAAGAGAAAGATGTGGGTGATACCTCGGAAGATTTGGCCATAAGGCACTTGACGTTCTTGACAAGAGAGTCCTCATTGGGGGATTCAAAGAGTGATGTTGAGGAAGTGGAGGTGGTTGCCATTGCGGCCATCTCACTAGTTGTAGTTTCTTCTTCTTCACTCTCACTTGCGGAGTACTCTTCTTGAGTCAAGAACACAAACTTTGGTTGTTTTTTCTTTGGTCCACCCTTCTTCACAAATGGCTTCTTGGATGGTGACTTGGTCTTGCTTTTGAAGATGAGCTTTCCACCATGGTCTTCTCTCTTCTCATAAGGGCACTCGGCAACAAAGTGAAATCTATCATTGCAATTGTAGCAAGTCCTCACCCTTTGACCATTGTTGTCATTCCTTTGATAGCCACTTGACTTGCTTCTTCTTTGATTGTCTTCTTTAGCCTTGTGTGGATCAACTCAAAAGGTTTTTCCATAGAAGGCCATGTGCTCATTGTACTCATGCCTTATGTCCTCGGGACACATCTCTAGTCTTGCTTCAATACTCGCTTGAAGAGGAACCTCTTTCTCAACCACACTTGCTTTCAATGCAAGATTAGAGCTTCTTTGCATTCCTATGGCACGGGCACGAGCATCTTCCGCATTTTGTGCGGAAACCTTGTAGGCTTGAATCTCTTGCATCACTTGATTGGAGGTCATCTCATTGAAGTTGTGCTTTCCTTGAAGACTCTTCACATCCGCGGGCTCATATGGAGTGAGAGCAAGAATGTACTTCATCTTGATCCACTCATCATCAATATGGTGAGCACCGAGGTTCTTGAAGGTGGTAGCAATAGCCTTGAGTCTTCTATAAATCTCTTGATGATCCTCACCATCCATCATGAAGAAACCCTCCGCTTGATTTGAGAAGGCAATATATCTTGTTTTCTTCATGCTCTCGTTGCCAACAAAGACGTCGGAGAGTCCTTGCCAAGCTTCTTTGGCGGTGGAGAAGTGTTGGATGTGAGGCAAGTCCTTGGATCCCACGGCGACTTGAATCATGTGAAGAGCGGTAGCGTTGAGTTGGCTATCGACCGTCTCTCTTCTTGTCATGTTGTGGGGATCCACGGCCTTGAAACCTTCCTCAACGAACCTCCAAAGCTCGATGCAAGAACTGCGCATATGAGAGATCATTTGATATTGCCATTGACCAAAGTTTAATGCATCAAGCTTAGGTGGATCTCCTCTATGGTTAATATGAGGATGAGGAACCGGCGGGTCGGGTGAATACCAATGAGGGAATTCACCTTTCCCGTCACCCTTGGTGGAAGACTTAGCATCGCCATTTTTATCGGCACCCTCCTCATCTATCCCCACATTCTCCACATGTGGAGTAGCGGGTTTTTCCGGAGGTGGATAAGCATTAGTGGTTTTAGCTTGCATGAGTTGCGCCATCATTTCACGCAACTCACTTATTTGAGATGTCATGGAAGCCATGGATGATTCCAAAGATTTTAACTCACCCATGGAAACCTGACCCGAGCCCTCTGAGCCCTCCTTAGGTGGTGGATCCATACTCTTAGGCGGTTAAGCCCGAAATAAGAGCCGAGGCTCTGATACCAATTGAACGGATCGTAAGGGCACCTAGAGGGGGGGGGGTGAATAGGTGCTACTCAAATTTTAGTTCTTTTTCAATTAAGGCTTGACACAAAGGTAAATTCTCTAGATATGCAACTAAGGTGAATTTACCTATATGTCAACTAGCTAGCTAAACAAGATACAATATATAAAGGCAATAAAGGATAGAGGTAACCGAGAGTGGAGCACGCGGAGACACGGATGTAATTCCCGTAGTTTCTTCCTTTTTAGGGGAAGTACGTCTACGTTGGAGGGGTGTGGTTGCCACAAAGGCCTAACCAACGCCACAAAGGCTCACCCTATTCTCCGGTGCAAGCTTCCGCCACAAAGGCCTAGCTCACTTTCCACTAAGGGATTCCTCAAGGCGGAACCGGCCTTTACAATCTTGGGGCACGCATCCACAACTGAATTGGAGGCTCCCAAGCACAACACAATGCTGTCAAACAACAAGTAGCAATATATCAAATACACAAACAAGGTCTTGGGACACAAGGGAACCCAAGACACAAGGGCCCTCAAGCAAATGAGAGGGGAAATCAAATCGCTTCGGTGAGGATGTAGATGATGGTCTTCTCCTTCGATTCTCCAAAGATCAAGAGCTTTGGTGGGTTGAGGGAGGAGATCTAGTTGATTTGGTGGCTCAACAATGGTGGTCTTCTTCTTCTTGGACGAGCTACTCATTGGAGAAGAAGGTGGGGGTATATATACCCCCCCCAAAATCTGACCGTTGCCTGCCAGGAATGTCCGGCTAAAGCCGGAGTTAAGTCCGGCTAAAGCCGGCTACACCGGCTAAAGCCGGCCTGAAATATCCGGCCCAGCCGGAAATAGCCGGACAAATAGCCGGTTGAGTCCAGAGGCACAGAGCCTCTCTCGAAAATGAGCAGTCCGGCTATAGCCGGTCTGGAGACCGGCTAAAGCCGGCCTTCCTGGCCAACATTCATATGAACCTTCTCCCAGAGCTGATTTTCACCATTTCCTCAATAATTTCCTTTGGGTAATGATAATTATCAAGTATAACTTAGGAAACCCAATAACTTGTGCTTAGAACATAATAAAATCCTGCAAAGCATAATCACACATTAATATATAATGTATTGTTAACAAACGCCAAAATCAATTAGGCGGGAAATGCTCTTTCACAAAGCATCCCAACTATCTTCTTTCCCTTGTTGATATTTGTGATGTCTTTGACATGTTGGTGGTTGAAGTTCGTCAATATACAATAAGATAAATTGAGCCTTTGGCCATGCTTTAAAAGCAAAAATCTCATTGGTATATTGCATGACTTCATTTTGGATATCATGTTCTATTCTTAGTATCTATTTTGTGTGTACATATTTCTTTGTGATAATTATCTTTGTGATATTGTCTACTTAGAAACTTATACACATGAGAGATGATATCTCATTATTTGATATCTTATTTGAACCTTATGTGTTGGGATGGAATGCTAAGCAATATCATTCATTGAAGACTATATGGATGCTCTATGCTTATCCTTGTGTTAGTCTTATAATATTCTTTGTAATTCCTATCACACATTCCTTTGGTTGAGCCTTTTAATATATTGTCCCTTGCTTGTTGCTCAACCATTTGTTTGATGCAAGTGTAAGCTTAATTTCTTCTCTATGATCTCTTGCAAATGGTTGCATTTTAAATGTTATTGAGGGAGTGAGGATTCCATGTTGTGCAAATTGTATTCAAATACAAACATTCCAATTTTTGCACGTACCTTGGGGAGCTTCCTCATTTCATTTAAAGCATCATTTTGCGGTTAGCATAGTATTTAATTTCACTTGGTATCATTTTGTTTTGAATAATATTGAGGAAGTGATGATTCCATGTGTGTGCATCTTATACTTCAACTCAAATAGAATATTTTGTGCACACACCTTGGGGAGCTTCCTCATATTATTTAGAGCACCTTTTCGATCTTATCATAATATCTTTATTCAATTTGTTCTTTGGATTGTTTGATTGCTCTCTTCATTTGTTGAAGTTTATCCATCGTGTTATCTTATTTTTTTTGCAATCTTTGATTCTCAATATAGTTTGGTTTCCTTCATATATTTGTCTTTGTATATGTGCATGTGTCTTCACTTATTTCTTTTGGATATGCACACCGTTTTGGAGGAACTCACACTATATTGGCCTTCTAAGTTTTTTGCCCATTTTGGCAATGGATGCCAATGGGGGAGAAGTTTTGAGGGTTTAAAGGGAATTGGCTTTTATGCTTTGGTTTGTTCTTAAGCATTTGCCTTGCATGCTTTGCATGGTTGAGTATATAGTGGAAACTCCACCAACAACCTTGGTTGGCAATATATGCAATGAAATCAAGATCATTCACATGTGCATAGATTGTGGGGGAGTTTGCTCTATATATGGTGGTTTTACTAGCATCACATACTTTTGTAGTATTTGATGTTAGTACAACCATTTTGGTTCTTTGAATTCATTATATAAACCCTCTCAAAGAGATTGTCATCAATTACCAAAATGGGGGAGATTGAAAGATCATATCGAGCCCCATGTGTGGTTTTGGTAATTAATGACAATCCCTATGGACTAATGGTTGCATTGAGTTATATGTGTAGGACTTGTCCATAGACAATGCTTGAACCATTTGTTGGAGTCAAGGTTGTAAGAAGAAGATTATGTGTTGACCAAGGTGTTATTCAAGGAGTGATCCAAAGATTGGTCTTAAGGGAGTTGAGCTTATGTCAAGTGTGTCTTAAAGAATAAGATTGAGTGAGCTCTCATGTGTATCCTCAAGACACCATCATTATGGAGAAAGAAGAATTGATTCGAGGATTGATCAAGTCAAAGCGCAAGTTCAAGATGAGCAACTAGAAGAGAACATATGCTTGAACCCTGCCATCTATATTGTGATCATGGATATGTGAAGATATGCTTAAAGAGAGTCTCTTCCATAGTAGAGTATGGGGGAGCAATCCGCAAGACTTTACCAAGCAAACTCAATCAAGAAAGGTGGTCCAACTTGAGAAGATCAAGATCATCGTTATCCACCTCAAGTGGAATGCTCAAGGCAAAGGTATGATAGTGTTAGGTTTTCTTTCTTACTAGTCTCATGGAGTTTGTTGTGAGACCGGGTTATAGGATCGGTAGCCGTACTATCAAGAGGGGCTCTCGAGTGAGTAACTTAATTGTATCGTTCGGAGAGAGCTCAAACCTTTGCATACTTGGCATCATCTTTCTTGGTTCTTATTTGGATTTTATCCATGTGAGGTTCTAGAGCTTGTGGTTATTTCCATGACAAGCTCTAGCTCATCAAAAATGGATTTCGTATGAAACTCTTATTGCGTTTTTGATGTTTGGAGGTTTTACCGGTTTGTCTTCGAAGAGAGGTCAAACCTTTCATTATTTGGTTTCATCCTCCTTTATTGGACTATGATGTTTCTATGTACGAAGTTGTAGAGCTCGTTGAGGTGATTCCAACGAGCCCAAGATCATCGAAAATGGAGTCCGGATAAAAAAGTTATCACTGTTTTCGTATTGCAATTTCTTCAAGCTCGAAAAACGGCTTAGGACTTTTGTGGGCATCAACCAGATGGGGGGCCGGATTTTTGGCCACTTTTGGCCGGATAATCTGCCCCTCCGGATTTTTTGGCCAGTTTTGGCCGGATAATCCGGCCTGGGACGCTGTAACGGTCATTTTTATGGGAGGGGGTACAAATACCCCTCCCCTTCTTCTTCCTTGGGCTAGCACATTTTTCCTTCTCTCTCCCTCCATTGTTGACCTTGGAAAGCTTGCACATCTCTCGATTCCTCCCATGATTCTTGCATATCTTTGAGGGAAAAGAGAGAGGAGATCTAGATCTATATTTCCACCAATCACTTTCTTCTCTTTGTAAGGGGAACCCATTGGATCTAGATCTTGGAGTTCTTTGTGGATTTCCTTTGTTCTTCCTCTCATATCTCTCCATAGCATTAGTTGCTTTGGTAGGATTTGAGTGAGAAGGATTTGAGCACTTTGTATGTTCTTGCCATTGCATAGGTTGCATCGGTTTGAGTTCTCCCCGGAGATTCGAGTAAGTGAAAGTTTGTGAGCTTATTACTCTTGGGTTCTTGAAACCCTAGATGGCTTTGTGGCTTTGTGGTGCCTTGGTGGCTATCCTTGGGAGCCTCCAATTAAGTTGTGGATGTGTGCCCCAAGATTTGTGTAAAGGCCCGGTTCCGCCTTGAGGAATCCCTTAGTGGAAGAGTGAGCTAGGCCTTTGTGGCGCAAGCTCACACCGGAGAATAGGGTGAGACCTTTGTGGTGTTGGTTAGGCCTTTGTGGCGATACCACAGCCCTCCTACGAGACGTACTCCCTTTCAAGGGAGGAACTCGGGAATACATCATCGTCTCCGCGTGCCTCGGTTATTCCTATACCCGAGCTCTTTACTTATGCACTTTACATTGTGCTAGCCTTCGTGCTTGAAGTCTTATATCTTGCTATCACCTTGTTACTTGTATTGCTTAGCATAAGTTGTTGGTGCACATAGGTGAGCCTAGTTTATTTAGCTCTTGTGTGCTTGATAAAATTAACGCTAGTTTAATTCTGCTTTTGTTCAAGCCATTCGTAAAATTTGATATCGCCTATTCACCCCCCCCCCCCCCTCTAGGCGACATCTGTGTCCTTTCGGAAGGCGCCATTGAGGTTCTCATTTCCCCTTCTGCTATTCTAGGCGAAAGCCATAGTTCCGTTATGGACTGGACGACGGTAGCGCATCGGCGGTGTTCCCTTCCTGAAGACGCCTTCTTGGAAGCTTAAGGTGCTCATGCTTTCTGATTTGGTGGTGGTGGCGGGCCGATGATAGTTCGATCCTAACTTGGTGACACATCCATGTTTGGCATTGTTGCTCTTCCCTTTTGCTGTCAGTTCTTTCTTCTGTGTTGCTCTCGATGCTTATGTCAAGACCAAGTGATTTTTCTACGGGCGGCGACAACGATGCTCTTCCGGTGATCTTGGCCTGGTTAGGACGACGGGTTAGGTGTTGTTTCTTTGCTACTGCGTTGGCCTCTCCTTTAGCGCTAAGAGTGAGCCACCTTGTTGGCCGACGGTGCGGCGTCCTTCGAGCCAGGGCGAGAGGACAGGGGTCCTCTTTGGTAGTGGAGGCGGACTTGGTTTTGACACGGTTTAGCCATGCACACTCTATTGCGATCTTCCTCAACGACCATTTGCTCCCTTAAGTGTCATTCCCTGCCAGCCTCCTTGGTGTTTCGCTTTGGTGGATGAGGACTGCGATGTTCAATCCGTGTTTCTTGCTTAGTTCTTTTGTTTTTATTGTTGACTTGTAAGTTGTTCTTTCAGCATCCTGTAACTCTGTGCCGCATGAGGGCTTTATATCAATTTAAAGTCGGGTGTTACCGTTTTATATCTAAAAAACAAGATATAACAGAGAAGCTCAGTTTATTTGGGCCGACCCGATGGAGTTGCCCTCAGCCTTGACGCAACTGTCCCGCCGGCCGGTGAACCCATGGGGCAACTTGGGTAGGATCAAATATTAGATAGGATCTATAAGATCAATTTTTTGAAAAAACAAAATATGTTCAAATATCTGTGTTATATATACAACCTCCAAATATTGCAGCTTCAAATTTGACATATGCTAAGAGAACAAAAAAAAGATAAAATCAGTATGTACAAGACAGCATACTATTCATCCAAAAACTGACACTATTCACAGTGAACTTTATCTTTTTTGTTTCTCCATATGTAGGTCGAATTTTGAGCTGATTTTTTTTGGAGTTCTAGATACAGCTTGTACGTGTGTTCTATACAAGTTTCTGATTTTTTTTATAATTTTTCAAAAAACTTTTTACGAGCTGATCCCACGATCTCACCTAATGAAGATGAACCGATCATACCACAGCAGGTACCAGGTAGCTCGATCGTTTCCGGTCACCCTAAACGCCTATGCAATGCATGCATGTGCGTAAGCGTCTTCTTCGCCGCAGCAAGAGTATGCACAGCAGATTCTGGTCGTCTATCTGCCTACCTGCATGCATGACCGCCGGAAGGCCCGGAAGCAGAGAGGCAGCCTGGGACCCTTAACGTTAACTCCTCATTTGTACCCTAGCTATCCGCCTACTAGCTCGATCTCACTCTCTCGGACATGATTCCTGGTAAAGAGGCGAGAGCCATGTGCCGCGTAAGTGACTGTGCGTGGGTAGAGAAGACGGTACCAACCGGAGATGCTACATGACACACGCGATCGGATTTCATGCATCCGCCTCCCGTGAAATTCAACCGCCCCGCCCCCCTAATCAGCATGAAATGATTGAGGAAAATAATGGAAGAGGGACATTGTTCTTAATGGCAGATCTCGCCGTGAAACATCTACTTGATGACCAAGCTCAGAGGCCCATAGGCGATGGTCGGTGCTACTGATGAGATGAGGTGGTGTTGGTAGGGGCTGTAGGAGCTAGCTGTACACTTGTGGGCGCGGCTTCTGAATCCAAATCCATGGACGTGAGCTTTTGTCTCGCTTGCCTCCCCCGTTCCATCGGATGCCCCTCGGCCTTGGCTTCTTCTCGGTGTCTCGCTCCCATCTCCAGTCCCGTCCACCGGCTCCGCACATAACGATCACGGGCCGCGTAAAGTCACGAGCCAGACGCAACTGATGAGCCCTGGAATCTTCCTTTTGTTTCACTTGTTGCTCCACCGATCGACCAGCTGCTGCCCCTAGCTGCGTCTCCTTTTCGGCTTTTCCATCTTCCCGTCGGAGTTGCATTGGATCCACCATCCCTCCAATCCAATCCATGGAGCTCCTTTTGAAGTTGGAGGTCAAAGGGTATAGAAAAAGGGGGATCATTCCATCGTTCCATGTCATCGTAGATTCGTAGATGCAGATCTTGGACCTGTATCAGCGCCAAGGAAAACCTGAATGTGTGCCGCGGCAGCGCCGCAAACGGCCTCTAGTCCTCCGAAACGTAAACCCCAGGATATGCAGGGTTCTCGTTTTTTATAAAAGATGAAGGGTTTGCAGGCATGTTAAAAACGCTACGAGCGCACAAATTCGCACGACGTCGGAGCAGCGCATTCAATCCGTCCGACCTGCAAGGTTTGAATGGAGTATGCTGCCCAACAAATACGATGCAGACTGGGTTCGACGTAATTACATGCCACAATGCAGGCTGCCTCAGTACCTCGTCAGTTGTACTGTACTAGTACCAGGCTTTTCTGCCCTCTGCCTTTCCTCTTACAAAAGGACCAATGGAATGCAGCTATTAAAGTCCGTCGAGATGGCCAATAAACCACCGAAGTAAAAAATTAGCCGTACGGATTTCTCGTTAGCTCATCCCGTGGGTGGGGAAGCATGTCACCTTTGCCGCAAGATCCACCCTTGTCAAAGCGGTGCTTACTAGTGTTGGCATATACTTCGTCACCATCCTTGAGGTCCCGGTGGAGGTTCTAAGGGCATCTTCAGTGTGCCGACGCATCCCACTGACGTAAACGGTCCATCCTGGTCCGTTTGCATCGATCCATGAACAGAAAATGGGTCGTGGTCCGGCCCGTCTGGCCGGCGCGCCCACCGGGTCGACGCAGTCACGCATATCATCCGCGCCTGCGTAATGTCAGACCTTGATGGTCTGTGATGCTCTGCTAATGGCCATGGGACATCGGCAATGACCACCAACGGCTTCCCGTGCGGTGAAAAAACTCCTGCAGGTGATAACTCATGTTTCCTGCGCACGTGCCCGGAGAATGTTTCCGCCCCCGCCCTTGGCCGGAAATTATCCCGCCCCCAGCGCCATTTCCTGCCGCGCACCGCCTACATAGGCAGGCGCTGCCGGCAGCGATGAGCACCCACCAAAACCATAGCCAAGGAGAAAGCACCACCCAAGATCCACCCCTAGCCATGCCTCACCGCAAGATCGCCAACTGGACGACGATCCACAACATGTGCCGCGAAGGAGTTGGAGATGCAGGCCATGGAGCTGGCCCGGCAGCACGTTGAGGACGAGGTCTCCGCCTTCGAGCGTGAAGGCCAGGTGGCACAGGCGGCCATGGTCAGGGTGCTGGAGGACGCGTCTGTGGTGGCCGCCGACGTTGCTGTGGGCAAGATGCATGCCGCCGCAGCCAGGAAGGCGGTCGAGGCGGTGGGGATGGAGGCTGCCAGGGCGGCCCTGTGCGCGATGCGCAACGACCCGACCATGGTCTCGCTGGAGGCGGTGGCCATGGAGGCCACCAAGGTCATCGTGCGCGAGCTGCGCGACAGCGTCGTCGCGCGCCAGGCCTCGGTCGAGGCCCAGATGTACAGCGACGACGCCGAGGACGAGGAGTCGCGCATCGCCGCGACGGCCATGGTGGCCGCCGGGACAACAGCGTGGCTGCTCGTCGACAGCAACGAGACGGAGGTGGAGGACGATGATGACGAGGAGGCGGAGGCGACGACGGAGGCACATCGCGACGCCGAGCAGTGTGCTGTGGAGGTGCGCGTCAAGGCGGCAGCGGAGGCGGCGGCGGAGGCGGCGGAGCATGCTGTGCACTGGGCGGACGAGATGGACAAGGACCTCGCCTACCAGAGGGACGTCGATCGGAACACCGCTGCTCGGCGGGATGCCGGCCGGCCGCCGTGCCAACACTGAGCACCGCATTGAGCAGCGCATGACTATGCGCCGCCAGGAAGCCGCTATCCGTGCGGCGATGGTGGCTATCGAGGCCACCGGCGTCGGCGGCCATGGCGACAGAGACGCCCTGCAGTAGGGAGACGACGGCGGTGGCTACGTAGCGGTGGCGGTGCCGGCCACGTAGCCATGGCTTCCCGCGCCGAGACGGCGCCGGCGCTGGAGACTTTGGCATGTAGGATAGGCCTTTTTTATTTTGTGGGCCCTTTTTTTATGGGCGTATCAACTTGTAATGAACTAATATTAATATTATACCCTACTAATATGGCAATGCCATGCGGGCCCGCAGTGAATTAGGGAGGACGCACGCGTCGTACGCCCGCGTCCGCGCCGACGCAAACCTGGCCCAAATTTGAGCCAGGGATGGGTCGGGCCGGACGCGTCGGTCTGGATGCGTCGCACCGTTGGAGAGGGCGCTGGCGACGTGCCGGTCCGGTCAGACCAGTTCAGACGCGCGCGCATGCGATGCGTCGGCCCGCTGGAGATGCCCTAATGAAGATTGATACTATCCGAAGAGCTTATCTTTTGGCGGCATATGACAAGGTTACCGGTGGAAAATGCAAAGTCAATTGAAAATTGGTATGCAAGCCAAAAGAGTATGGGGGCCTTGGAATTATAAGCCTTGCAAAGTTTGCCTCCGCGCTTCGCTTGAGATGGCTTTGGAGAAAGAGAATTCGAAGCCTTGTGTCAGCCTTGGAACCCCGTGCTATACTCTTGACAATGAACTCTTCGCGGCGGCCACTACGGTTTCTATTGGCAATGGCAAAAAACCCTTTTTTGGAGGCCTCGTGGCTTGATGGGGTGTGGCCAAAGAATGCAGCTCCGCTATTTTTTGCCCTCTAAAAAAAAGGAAGTGCACGATGAGCAAAGCCTTGGAGAACGACTTTTAGTTTCCAAAATCAACATGCAAGATGGTCTTGGGGTCGATCACATAGCTCAATTTCACAAGCTTTGGGTGAAGGTTAACTTGGTTCTTTTGGATGAGAGCATACCGGATACGATTGTTTGGAACCTCTCAAGCAATGGGTGCTACTCTTCAAAGTCAGCCTACTAAATGCAATTTTGGGGACTCTCACTTTTTCCCCATCCTTGATTTGGAGACCATGGGCGCCCCCTAAATGCAAATCCTTTGCTTGGTTGGTCATCCAAAAATGGAGTTTGGATGGCGGATAGGCTTCATCGGAGAGGTTAACTAAATTGTGGTATTTGCAAGCTTTGCAATCAAGAGCAAGAGTGGGCGGCTCATCTTCTATTCAAATGCAGGTTCACTACTAGAGTTTGGAACTCCATCAAGCTTTGGATGGGCCTTCACGTGATGGACATTGAGGGTTGGCAAGACATGCAAAACGTTATAGAGTGGTGGAGCGAAGGCATTTATAAAAAGGGCACCCCGGTGAAGGCGATGGCTTCTCTTGCTATGCTTATCTCTTGAGAGATCTGGAATGAAAGAAACGTGACGGTTTTCCGGCAACATTTCTCCACCTCGGCAATGATTACTAATAGGATCAAGTAAGAGGCCCGATTGTGGTGTCTAGTGGGAGCTAAAGCTTTGTGTAATATAATGCCGCGAGAGTAGACTTTTGCTTTTGGCTTGGCTTGGTGCCAAGCTTGGTTTTTATAACCTCTCTAAAACGTTCTTCTTAATTAATGAAAATGGCAATCTTTTGCCTTGTTTAAAAAAAGTTACAACGATAACTTCATGAAACCCGAAAAGTGCATTTGGCACATGAGCACCAGTCCGCCTGGTTTTTGAAAAAATATATTTTTAGAATTCAAAATTTAAAATTAAATAAGCACATACATATAGACATTTCAAAGGTACAGTAGAAATTTTGGATAAAAATATGTTGTAATTTGAGCTATACAAAAAAGATAAATTTCTGACAAAAAATTTATCAATATATACAACCGCAAAATTTTCTTTTTATAGCTCAAAATAAAATGCAATTTCTATAGAAACTTTCCACAAGTATTTAGGACATGTGTATGTATTCATAGAATAAATTTTACAATTTTTTAAATTAAAAAGTATAATTTTCAAATAAATTAAAACCAGGAGCACCGGTGCTCATGTGCACGAAATCTGCTCTCCATGAAACCCATGTTCATAGTTTAGAAGAATCCTGAAAAATATAGTATGTATATGCATGAATAGTGATGGCGTACTATTTGTCACTATTCATTGCTTAACTTAGCTTATTTAACCTCCTAGATGGATTTGATGCTTTACTTGGCTTTGTTTTCCTCCGGCCCTTTTACTTGTCGCACGACAAGTAATTAGGGCCAGGGGAGTAGTAGACGGACACAGTTTCAGTGACTTGGTGTTACCAAGTTTTACCGTGACTTACCCCCAACATCCACTTTCCATCTTAGATCTAATGTATTACATTCGTTTAGATTTTAAACTCAAAATTAAAACTATTATGAAAATTTCAACAAAAAATCTAGTAAGTTATAAATTCCTCATTTTGAATCCTAAGAAAGTTTCATCCTATTCGGATCACTAGTTTGTGATTAGATAGCTTTTTATGTTTGGAGCACTAGTTCAAATTAAAATCTTATTTAATTGCAAACTTGTATGATGTGTCTGTAGTAGACCATGCTTCCTCAGCACTATGTATTTTTTGTCATATTCTTAGAAACTTCAAAACTTGGTATTCACCCTATCTTTACCACCACATTTTGCATGATCACACTTCATCCAACATTGTATGCCAAGACTTTTTAAAAATGAAATATTTTCCCCTTTCGAAGCATGTTATTTTTCTCAGGGAAGATGAGGACTGGAATTTTTTTTTCAAGGATACGTCCTGGATAGACGTATCAGTTTCATAGAAGAAGGGCCAAGCGTCCAACGTACAACGCGGTCAACACATACATCGAGATGCAACTCCACGCTGTCTATTCAAGAATAGCAGAAAGGAAAAGCAAACCTAACTACTCACCAACCCTCCACCTATCCACTAAAGTGAGCCTGGCTCAAAAGAGCTCGGCGACCCTCCACAACTCAGCATACGTAATGATCTTGCGAATGACCGCCATCGACAAGGGGTTGGCACCTTCAAACACAATGTTATTCCAGTGCCGCCATTGGCACCAGCACAGAAGGGCTATGCCCATCCAGAAGAGGACTGGAAATTATGGAAAATTAGAATAAAAAAGGATGGACACAAGTAACTTAGACTTGACCCCAAGTAAGTCAAGTTATAGCTACTAGACACAGAAAAAATTGAAGGCCCAAACTCTTCTGTGCTAGTACCTCTTCTGCTGCGAAGGCAGGATCTAGCTGTTGGGTGGTTATGGCAGGACATTTCGGGTTGTTTACTAGCTGCTCGTCCCATGAAAGGCAATGCCCTTTTCTTCATCACAAGCCATGCAGCTTTTTGGTAGAGTACGTTGCATGCCACCCATCCCGATAAGCTAGGCAGACGTTGCACAGTTGCATGCAAAAACAACAAAAGCTACCACACAAGCATGCGGAGGCACTGATACATAGTCTCCCACTGTCTCAAGAGCTCGCCACATCATCATCACTGTTATGCAGTGCAAGCACATTATTGTATGGACTGTGCTTCTTTGTACATACAGTAACTTGCATTAGAAAAGACGTAACGTAAGGAGCCAGTCTAACGGGAATTCAGTAATGAACAACCTAGCCAAGCAGCTAGATGTAAAGGCTAAGTAGGTCTCCTTGTTCAGTTCTGGTTTCAGACAACTCTTAACTGATGTTTACTAATCACCAGACAAAGTATCAGTTGACTCTTAACACTTTTCTCCTTTGATTATTGCTGAGCCCGATAAAGATGATCTCTGTGTGCACTACAAGTACTCCTACGATAGTACGTTTTGGGCATAAGCGGGAGGCATGTTGCAGGAGGAACAGAGATTCACAGCACAAACACAAACACAAACACAAACACAAACACAAGATCCTAATCAAAATTAATTACGAGGGGCAGGCGCGGGGAGATGCATCCAAGGAAGTGCTCACGTGGGGAGTCCCCTAAACACGGCGCAATTGCCGGGGATAAAGAAATCGATTAGCAGGGGATCAGTGGATCCAAGGATGGATTTGGGGGCGCCATGGAGTCAAGGAGGCTAGGCCAATAGAGCCAGCTTTCCAGAGGAGGAAGACAGAGGACGTCACGCCGCAGATCGAGAGCAGAGATCTGCATGCTCGACATCAATAGCTTATAGCTCTCTAGCTATATAGCTCTGTCGCAGCTCGTCTACCCTATGAATCCATGCACGCACGGGCAAGCGAACCGGAAGAAGTGGCCAGGGAGACCAACCTAGGGCGGGTCGTGCCGAGCGCGCAGGGCCTCCACGCATTAATATTGCCTTGTAATTACGCGTTGCCTATTTAAGGGCTTTGGAAGGGCCTGTTTGACGTAAGTAGCTCTGCTTCTGCAAGCACGCAGAGGCTGGCAGGCTGATGATTCATTAGTTTCAAGCAGTAGCGGGTTCACCAAGCTGGTTAAGTTTTCAAAAATTACGCCTGCTACCACTAATTATTACGGCCCTACACAGACAGTATGACTAAGCAGGTCAAATTAGTTGGAATTTGGTTGTGGGCTTTAGCCCTTAGCCCAATACAAATTTTGAAATTCTCATAATCCATTCATATCTAGCAAGAAGTGACACTAAAGTTTAGTCTCATATTGCTAGTTTAGAGGGAGTCACACCTACATATATATTAGAATGTTTTACTACCCCTCCTAAAGGTGTGAGAAGAGGAATGATACACGCTCGCTCTTCTTCCTCCGTCGTCCGCCTTGTCACGACACCCACGTAAGTCACCGGTTGCGGGTTGCGGGAATGAGTAAGAGTCAAGCTTATATTTTTGCTGTTCGGGAAAACTATAACGCGAGTTATTCTCTATCTGGTTTTTTGGACTTGGATGTGGGCTATGCTCCCACGTCTTACCTGACTATCTACCTTCAGAACCTTGCACCGCTGCTACGTCTTTCCCATCCCCTATTCCGGCCTACATCGAAAACCCCACCTCTCGTGAATCGTGATCCTGTACGGATGAGGGGCGACCAAGTTTTTAGGGAGCGCTTTCGCACGACTATTGACGACATCACATCGACCGATGTCTCCTTCTCCGACGACGACTTCTTTCCGGATATCAGCAACCTCAACATCAACGACATGGCTGACGGCGCTGATGTTAATCAGAACGCGATCCACGCTACTGCACCGTATGCAATCTTTTTCTACTTGCAATTTCTTGTACTAGAGTTTGGAATAGATGTGATTTGTTTATCTTGTTACATGTGATATGTTCATCTATTCTGCTAGTATATATGATTAGATTAATTTATGCAATTATAATCGTGGTTTACCTTTTGTTATTTTGGATTAAATCTTATGCAAAATTGTTTACATTTTTAACAAAATTGATTGATCTAAGTGTGAAAAAATAATGTTGTTGGACAAAATCCGTAAAGTTGTAACGACATGTCAAGGAGAAGCAAAAAGCAGAAAAAGGAAAAGTCTCCGGAACGTAGTGTTCGAGATATATGGACGGACCCCAAAGCCCAAAGTGAGCAGACAGGATAGGTGGGCTTGATTGAGCTTGACGACCAATCGGCAGTCCTACGCTAGACGCGATCGAGCGCGAGTGCGTGCGATCGCAAGACAACAAGAGGCTCGCAACAAGCGCAACGGGAGCGATCGAAGAAAGCCAGATCCTACTCCAAGCTCCAAAGTCCGCTACCTCCACGCGAAGTAGCTTGATTATTATGTGCCCTCGCTGTCAGCGCGGCTCGCATCTTCATATCTCCCCAGTGTGATTTCGGGGAATCGATTTTAAAAACACAAAATCAACAATATGAATGGAAAATTCTGCTAATTTATCTTTGAGTTGGAGACAAGGGATGAAAAGGACATGGGTACCACAGAGGCAGGGATAGATAAAAATCGCTGCACGCATGCTCTCGTGGCGTGGGGCTACTGCATCATCTTCTCCGGCGGGACGATGCAGGCTACTGTATATATGCAACAGTAGGTTACACAGCTCTAGTGCTGTAGCGGCTGGTGTTTAGGTGAGGACGGGGATGGGGCGGTTGGGCCGTAGCTCTTGAACCCGAGCTCCTTGGCTCACTCTCCGATACGATTTCGTGTGTCGACGGGATGGATGGAAGAGTTCGTGGCGCGGTTTGGTGTGGTTGCTTTGGGAGCGCATGCTTTGGCGCCACCTCGGCATGCGCGGCATGGCGAACGGCGAGTACGTGTGACGTGAATACGAATATACGATGGCAGCTAGAGGCGATAGAAAAGATTTGGGTGGAAGCGACGGCAATGGGAGAACAGAGTTGACTGTTGGATTTTTTTTTTACGGGTAAAAGCGGAATCCATTAAGCCACAGGTATTACAAGGAGGTCATGGTCCAATTCCTGGGACAGACCCTCTGAATCATACCAAACGGCAGTTTTTGCTTCTGTCCTCGCGAGAAACGCGAGACAGTGACTTACCCTGTTTTGCCAACGAGCCACTTTTATAAAGGAAAAATGTCTACTCACTAGTAGAAAACGGGCCTTAGGCCTGGACCCTTTAGTCCCGGCCTCCATCTGGGCCGGGACTAAAGGCCCGGCCACGTCGCCCCAAATTCGCCAGCCGCCCGGGAGGCTTTGGTCCCGGTCCGTTACGAGCCTTTAGTCCCGGTTTGAGACACAAACCGGGACTAAAGGGCTATGCGCTGGGCGGCCCGCATGTGCGCCCCCTTTAGTCCCGGTTTGTGTCTCAAACCGGGACTAAAGGCCTCTGCCTATATATATGGCCCCTGCAGCCCCTCTCTCCCCTCTTGCATTTTTTTGGATGAAAGTGTGTGAGTGTGTGCTAGCTCTCCTTTTTGCTTGGATGCACTAGAGGTGTTTGTTGAAATGTTTGTTAGAGCGATGCCGCTTCAGTTCACCGAACACAACTACGATATGAGGTGCCCGAGCCACGCTTAAGCCTCTTCCTCTTTATTTCCACTTATTCTAAAAGGTTAGCAACTATATTTCCTCGTTTAGACCGTGCGGTACTAATTTTTAGGATCGTGATTGTGTTTGATATACTGTTGCATGACGCAGATGAGCCATCCATGGATGTACGGTGATCGACGCACCGCCGCTTACAGAGAAGGCGTGCATTCTTTTCGAGATGCGGCCGATGCGAACAAGCATGGTGGTGGCTATATGTTTTGTCCATGTGTTGAATGTCGGAATGAGAAGGACTACACTTCCTCAAGAGTCATTCAGAGCCACCTGCTTCGGTCCGGTTTTATGTCGGGCTATAATGTTTGGACCAAGCACGGAGAAAGAGGGGTTATGATGGAAGACGACGATGAAGAAGAAGAGAACGATGATGACAACTACCGATCTATGTTCCCTGAGTATGCTGATACCGCAATGGAAGACAATGAAGAAGAAGATCAGGGTGCAGAACGGGAACCAGATGAGCCCGCTGATGATCTTGGCCGGGTCATTTCTGAAGCACGGCGAGGCTGCGACACAGAAAAGGAGAGGTTACAGTTCGAGCAGATGTTACAGGACCACAACAAATTGTTGTACCCAACTTGTGAAGATGGCCAGAAGAAGCTGGGTAGCACACTGGAATTGCTGAAGTGGAAGGCAGAGACCGGTGTGACTGACTCGTCATTCGAAAAGTTGCTGGTACTGATGAAGAAGATGCTTCCAAGAAAGAACGAATTGCCCGCCAGCACGTACGAAGCAAAGAAGCTTGTCTGCCCTCTAGGATTAGACGTGCAGAAGATACATGCATGCCCTAATGACTGCATCCTCTACCGCGGTGAGAAGTATGAGAATATGGATAAATGCCCGGTATGCACTGCATTGCGGTATAAGATCAGAAAAGATGACCTTGGTGAGATTGAGGGCAAGCCACCCAGGAAGAGGGTTCCTGCCAAGGTGATGTGGTATGCTCCTATAATACCACGGTTGAAACGTCTGTTCAGAAATAAAGATCATGCGAAGTTGTTGCGATGGCACATGGAAGATCGTATGAAAGACGATAAGTTGAGGCACCCCGCCGATGGTCGGCAGTGGAGAAAAATCGAGAGAGAGTTCCCGAGATTTGCAGGTGACGCAAGGAACTTATGGTTTGGTCTGAGTACAGATGGCATGAATCCTTTTGGGGAGCAGAGTTGCAGTCACAGCACCTGGCCCGTTACTCTATGTATCTACAACCTTCCTCCTTGGTTGTGCATGAAGCGGAAGTTCATTATGATGCCAGTGCTTATCCAAGGTCCAAAGCAACCCGGCAACGACATTGATGTGTACCTAAGGCCATTAGTTGACGAACTTTTACAGCTGTGGGCCGAACCAGGTGTACGTGTGTGGGACAAGCACAAACAAGAGGAATTTGACCTTCGAGCCTTGCTTTTCGTAACCATCAATGATTGGCCTGCTCTTAGTAACATTTCAGGACAGTCAAACAAGGGATACAATGCATGCACGCACTGTTTAGATCAGACAGAAAGTATATATCTGGACAAATGTAGGAAGAATGTGTACCCGTTCAATCGTCGTTTTCTTCCGCCCAAGCATCCCTTAAAGAAAAAAGGCAAGCATTTCAATGGCAAGGCAGAACCCCGGGGGAAGCCTGTCATCCATACTGGTGCTGAAGTATTTGATATGGTCAAAGATTTAAAAGTAATCTTTGGAAAGGGTCCTGGCAGCCAACCTGTTCCTAACGGCCCTGATAAGCGCGTACCCATGTGGAAGAAGAAATCTATATTTTGGGAGCTACCCTATTGGGAAGTCCATGAGGTCCGCTCCGCAATCGACGTGATGCACCTGACGAAGAATCTCTGCGTGAATATTCTAGGCTTCCTGGGCTTGTATGGGAAGTCAAAAGATACACCGGAAGCACGGGAGGACCAGGAACGTCATAAAGGAAGAGATGGCATGCATCCAGGGCAGTTTCAAGGGCGTGCCAGCTACGCTCTTACTAAGGAAGAGAAGGAAATCTTCTTTGAAGTCCTTTTCAGTATCAAGGTCCCGACTGGCTTCTCGTCGAATATAAAGGGAATCGTAAATATGAAAGACAAAAAATTCCAAAACCTAAAGTCTCATGACTGCCACGTGCTTATGACGCAATTGCTTCCGGTTGCATTGAGGGGAATTCTACCGGAAAATGTTCGCCTGGCAATTGTGAAGGTATGTGCATTCCTCAATGCAATTTCTCAGAAGGTAATCGATCGAGAAAGTCTATCAGGGTTACAGATTGATGTGGTCCAATGTCTGGTCAGCTTTGAGTTGTTGTTCCCGCCATCCTTCTTCAATATAATGACACACCTCCTAGTTCACCTAGTCGAAGAGATTAGAATTCTCGGTCCTGTATTTCTACACAATATGTTCCCCTTCGAGAGGTTCATGGGAGTCTTAAAGAAATATGTTCGTAACCGTGCTAGGCCAGAAGGAAGCATCTCCAAGGGCTATGGAACAGAGGAGGTCATTGAGTTTTGTGTGGACTTTCTTCCTGACCTTAAGCCGATTGGTGTTCCTGAATCTCGGTATGAGGGTAGGCTGACAGGAAAAGGCACACTAGGAAGGAAAGCAAAAGTATGTATGGACGGGCATTCTTTCTCTCAAGCACACTACACAGTTCTACACAATTCCACCGTGGTGGCTCCGTATATCGTGAGACACAAGAATATTCTACGCTCCGAAAACCCGGGAAACACTGACTCTTGGATTAAAGGGGAACACGAGAAGACTTTCGGCAGTTGGTTGCAGACACATCTCATGAATGATGACACCGTTGGAGATCAGCTGTACTGTTTGGCCAGGCCACCATCTTCTACTATATGTACTTTCCAAGGGTACGAGATAAATGGGAATACATTTTACACGGTTGCCCAAGATAAAAAGAGCACCAACCAAAACAGTGGCGTCCGCTTTGATGCAACAGACGAGAATGGGCACTGTTTGGAAACATATTACGGGTACATAGAGGAGATATGGGAACTTGACTATGGACCTACTTTTAAGATCCCTTTGTTTCGGTGCAAATGGGTGAAGCTGACAGGAGGCGGGGTAGTTGTAGACCAAAAGTACGGTATGACAACAGTGGATCTCAACAATCTTGCGTACATGGATGAACCATTCGTCCTAGCCAACGATGTCGCTCAGGTTTTCTATGTGAAGGACATGTCTACAAAAACGAGAAAAAGAAATCAGCAAAAGAAGACATCGTCCGATGAGCCAAAGCGCCACATAGTTCTTTCAGGGAAAAGAAACATCGTGGGAGTAGATGACAAGACAGACATGTCAGTAGATTATAATAAGTTTCATGAAATTCCGCCCTTCAAAGTGAAAACTGACCCAAGCATCCTACTGAATGATGAAGATTCTCCATGGCTACGACCCAGAAGAAAACAGAAATAATAGATAGGAATGTTGGTGCAATAATGTAATAATGTATTAAACCTTTTATGTAATGCATGATGAAGATTCTCCATGGCTCTTTAGAAAAAAAGTCGGCTCACTAGTTCTTTTCCCGTTTTAATTGAAAATGGCAAACTAGTTAATACTTAGGATAGTTTAAATAATTAATTTTTAAAATAGAAAATAGTTTTGAATTATTTATTCAATTTCAAACACTTTTCATTTTTATAGTTTTGTTAAATTCTCAAATATGCAAAAAGAATATTAATAAACATAGTTTTTAATTGAAAATGGCAAACTAGTTAATACTTAGGATAGTTTAAATCATTAATTTTTAAAATATAAAATAGTTTTGAATTATTTTTTCAATTTCAAACACTTTTCATTTTTATAGTTTTGTTAAATTCTCAAATATGCAAAAAGAATATTAATAAACATAGGTTTTAATTAAAAATGGCAAAATAGTTAATACTTAGGATAGTTAAAATAATTAATTTTTAAAATAGAAAATAGTTTTGAATTATCTATTCAATTTCAAACACTTTTTATTTTTATAGTTTTGTCAAATTCTCAAATATGCAAAAAGAATATTAATAAACATAGTTTTTAATTAAAAATGGCAAAATAGTTAATACTTAGGATAGTTAAAATAATTAATTTTTAAAATAGAAAATAGTTTTGAATTATCTATTCAATTTCAAACACTTTTCATTTTTATAGTTTTGTTAAATTCTCAAATATGCAAACAGATAACTATTTATAAAACAAATAAAAGAAAAAACAGAAAATAGGCCTTTAGTCCCGGTCCGTGCTACAGACCGGGACTAAAGGCCCTTATGCTGGAAACCCCCGCCCGAGGCCTTTAGTCCCGGGCGGTGGCTCAAACCGGGACTAAAGGCCCCCCTTTAGTCCCGGCCTGAGCCACCGCCCGGGACTAAAGGTCCCGGGGTATAAAAGCTAGTCCTTCGTCCCCGGTCGGTTCCACCGACCGGGGACTTAGGATTTTCGCGCGCGAGGAGCAAGCAGAGACGCCGCCAGGCTGCCCGACGCCACCGCCGCCCAACGCCCGACGCCACCGCCGCCCGACGCACCGCCTCCGCTGACGTCCTCGAGCCTGACGCGCCGCCGCCGCCGAGGCCCCCGAGCCCGACGCCTACCGCCGCCCGACGCGCCCACCGCGGCTCGAGCCCAAGGCGCCCACCGCCGCCGGACGCCTCCCACTGCCGCCGCCGACCGTCCCGAGGTGCCCGACGCCACCGGCCGCCCGACGCCACCGCCGCCCGACGCCTCCCGTCACCGCCGACCTGCAGGTATGTTAGGGTTAATTAATTTTAGGTTAGGGTTAGTTTTAGGTTAGTGTTAGGGTTAGTTTTAGGGTTAGTGTTAGGGTTAGTTTTAGGGTTAGTTAGTTTAATTTAGTTGTTAGTTAGTTTTAGGGTTAGTTAGTTTAATTTAGTTAGAAAAAAAAGAATAGATTTGTTAGTTATTTGTTAGTAAATTTGTTAGTTAGTTTAATTTAGTATTTGTTAGTTAGTTTAATTTAGTATTTGTTAGCTAGCTATTTGTTTTTGTTAGTTAGTTTAATTTATTAGTATTTGTTAGTTATTTGTTAGTTAATTTGTTAGTTAGTTTAATTTCCTATTTGTTAGCTATTAGAGTTAGATATTAGGGTTAGAATTAGTTAGTGTTAGGGTTAGATATTAGGGTTAGAATTATTTAGTTAGAATTTATTTGCAAATAGAAATAGAATTATTTAGTTAGAATTTATTTGCAAATAGAAATAGAATTATTTAGTTAGAATTTATTTGCAAATAGAAATAGAATTATTTAGTTAGAATTTATTTGCAAATAGAAATAGAATTATTTTGCAAATAGAAATAGAATTATTTTGCATCATATATAGTTTGTTAGTTTATTAGTTAATCAAATGTTCGTTTTTTGCAGAACTATGGATCCACATAGCAGGAACCTCGAAGAGGAAGAACTTCTCGAAGATATAATCAAAGACGCCCCCGACGTTGAACCTGCTGAATCTCCGTCGTCATATCTAAACCCCTCCGGAGATGGAATGGAGGTTGATCGACCCGAAGATGAAGCCGATGGGGCCGGAGATAGCTCCAATGACGGAGAAGGTGATAGCTCCACTGATGGAGAAGCCGGTGGAGAAGCCGGTGGAGAAATAATAAAGTCCGGCGAGGTATACATATGAAGTTCGACAATCACTTGTAATATGTGAAAAATATTGGAGATAGCTCTATATTGTATACATATACATTCATTTGACGAATGTTTCTCCCTCTTAGGCCTCCACATCGAGCAAAGCTACGAAACGAGGCCCGACTAAAAAGTTGGACGCACGGACGCATTACACCTTTGAGGTGATATTGCCTACGGGCGAACCAAAGCTTCCTAAGAATGCTGCTGACACATTCAAGAAGCAATGCGGAGTTCTCGTTAGGGATCACGTCCCGATCAGCGTTCGGGAGTGGAACAAGCGCAAAGGGGCAGCCGATAGTGACTATGTCGCCGAAAGGTACAAAGATAATCTTTGGAATGATATCATGTCACATTTCAACCTGCCAGAATGTGAGAATCAAGACGCCGCAAATAAACTGAGGGCCAAAGTCAAGCAGTGGACTCTAAAGAAGATGGCCGAACTGTTCCGTAGCTGGAAGAAGAAGCTATGGAAAGACTATCTGAAGACAAAGAAAGTGCCAGTATTCGAGGGGTATCTAGCCAAGCAGGCGAATCACTGGAAGGCATTTCAGGAGTACAAGCAGTCAGAAGATGCCAAGGCATTATCAGAAAAGAACAAGAAAAATGCCGACAAGAAGAAATATCACCACACGCTGGGGCCAGGGGGCTATGAGACTGCCATCCCAAAGTGGGATAAGAAAGAGCAAGATCTGCTAGCTAAAGGCATCGTACCTGAACCCATCCGTGATGAGTGGGAAATGAGAGCAAGGAATTGGTTCCTTGCGCATGGTGGTTCGTACGACGAAGAAACAGGGGACCTCATCTGCAGTGGCGGTCTTAGGATACCCAGGGAGAATTGGAAAAAGATAGTGAAAGAAATTAAAGAGGGAAAAAGACAGTTCACTGCAGATAGAGAGAAAGATTTGCTCACACTGGTCCTCGGCAATGACGAACATGGAGGACGAACGCGAGGCTTCGGTCCTTCTTACCCGTGGTGGCTTGGGTTTGCCAGAGACCAAGACACTTACAGAAGCCGGGCGAGAGCAAAGAAGCGACAGCAGGATGAGGAGTATGACAAGTTCAACCAGTTGCTTGCCAGGCTTAACGAGCAACAGAAGCAGATTGACGAGCTTAGAGGAGTAGCGCGCCAGGAAGATCCTGGACTCGATATTATCGGCGCCCCATCTAAGCGGAAAAGCAGCGTGGCTGAATCTGAGGCCCCGCCCGACGATGCACGAAGAATGATAGAGGGCGGTCCCGGCTACCCCGTGGATGGAATCAAGGAGTCAACATCATGTGAACTCCATCAGAAATTCAAGAACATATCCATGAAGGTGGCCGTCGGACAAGCTTTACCTTCTGGCCCTGATGCACGCTGGCATGGCCGTGAGATTCCAGCTGGCTTTGCTAAAGTCGGGGTGGATGAAATCATGGCGGGGTTTCATGATATGGAGCTCGACATGGTTGGACCCGAAGATGAGAGGACACTCGGAGAAGTACTGGGTGGAGTCATCCTATGGGACAAGAACTACATCAAGCTTCCAGGCTCGGCCCCAAGGACAACACCGCCTCCGAGTCGTCGCAGGTCACCTACACCTCCATCACCTCCAAGCCCTCCACATGACGACGGCCACCACAACACGAGTCCATCTCGATCACCGCCGCCGGACTTGGGTCGGCCGTCTCCGCCGCCGCCCGCTAAGGATACTAAGCGGAAGCGTGCCAGCAAGAACGCTCCGTCCATGAGTTCTAAGCGACGGAGCTCCCCAAAGCGCAAACTGTCGCCCCTCCCAAAGGTACCTCATGCTAATCTTCCTATCAGACCTTATGATCGTACCGACGAGGAAAACGCCAGGATAGCAAAGGAACATTATGAGGCGCAGATGAAAAAGAAGGAACCCGAGCCCCGCCCGGAATACACCGAGAAGCAAATAGCATATGCAAAATACTTCATGACCCTTCCATCACAGTATGACTTACACCATAAGCCTGACGACTATACACGCACATTGCAGAAGGAAGGGCAAAAGAGCAAGTCACGTGCAAGTGCAAGTGCAAGTGGGAGCAAATCAAGTTCAACTACAAGCAAAATAAGATCAGACGTTCCTCAGCTTGGACAACAGGCCAAACAGTCGATCCCACCCCTCAGGGTGTTACCCGAGAATGTTCCCTCTCTGGTGCAGGGGCAAGATTTGGGATTAGCAAAGAAGTGGGCGGATGAATGGGGTATCCCGGTTGAAGTCATTCTGGCTTCCCAAGACGACGTGGTACCCAAGGCTGTGGTAGCCCCTAAGCCACAGTTTGTCATGGGAGCGCCTTTGGTCAGCAAAGATAAGTTTGATGATCTCCCAACAAATATGCGTTACTTGCATACATGGTACTTAAGTGAATCAAAGAAAGGGAGAACGATGATCATGGCGCTTGTCCCACGGGAGTACTACGGCCGTCCCGAAGACATCCATATCGACTTTGATGAACTCTTCCAGATGTACAATGCCGACGCCCTCGACAAATCGCTTATGAGTTGCTATTGTCTGTAAGTTTTTCAATTCGTTGTCTACATATAACTTGTTCAATTATTTCAATTCATTGTCTACATATAACTTGTTCAGTTATTTCAATTCATTTTCTACATATAACTTGTTCCGTTCTGACTTGTACTCTATTATGCAGAATGAAGATTTTGGAATGTAAAAGTAGGAACATCCTAAATATTGGGTTTATTGACCCAGATAAAATACATATAAAGACGCTAACTGATAACCCCAAGGAGACGGAGGAAAACCTTCTAAGGTTTCTAACAGATCAAAATTACTGTGACCACATACTGTTTCCATATAACTTCAAGTGAGGGTCTTACTCTGTTGTGTCCATTCACTTATGAGTGTAATTGATAAGTTACTGACACATATATATATACATGTGCAGCTACCACTGGATTCTGTTGGACATTCAAATTGATAAGGGAAGAGTTGATGCCTTCGACCCATTATCGAGACCCTTGGAACAGTTCCAAAGCCTGCAGGACATGCTCCAAGGGTAATTTCAATCATTCTTGTGCTCTATCGGTCTCTTTCGATGATTTTCTGATATATCAATTAATGAAAAACTTAGCAAATCATTTTCCTTGTCGGGCAGGGTTTGGAAGCGGTTCAAGTGCGTGACTCCCGGTATCCGGCATGAGAAGCTGACCTTTAGAGCGGCTCAGGTAAGTAGTAGTATGATATACTTCTATTTTCAATACTTTTGTAATGCTAGATTATTATTTTGATTATATATATTCTATTCTCGTAAAGTGCGACCAGCAGCCACGGGGGACGCATCTATGTGGATACTATGTTTGCGAGACCATTCGCACGTTTACCTCTGAGCACAAGGATTACAGATACGATGTAAGCAATAAACATTCACACCTCTATTTTTACTCGTCATTCTTTGTTATCATGATTGATATTCATATTCATCTCCTCTTCTTATATAGTACACGGCCATGCGGGAGAAGTACCTACCAGAGCAACGCGCGATTGCTGTTGCAGAGGAGCTGGCGACCTTTCTGAGAATAGAAGCTATAGACGACAAAGGACGATTTAGTGTAGCTAGGGGCCATTACTAATGTTGGTCCATGTAATCGAATAGACGGGCTCTTGTCCCGATAATTCTGATCTCCATATAATTGTATATATATGCTCGCTTGTAAGATAAGTTAATCTTATATATATGCATAAACTAATTCCCGAACACCAAGGCACCAAACGAGGCATCACGTTAATCCCCCACCTAAAACCCTAAAACCCCTAAACCCTAAAACCCTACAGCAAAAAACAAAAATCTGCAGATGACCTTTAGTCCCGGTCTGTGTTACAAACCGGGACTAAAGGTCCTGGCCCTGATTCGCTCCGAGGTGCCCACGTGGACACCCTCCAGTCCCGGCTGGTAAGCGGGCCGGGACTAAAGGTTCAGCCTTTAGTCCCGCGGCTGGGGTCCCGGTTTGCAAACCGGGACTAAAGCCCCTTACGGGCCGGGACTGGAGGCCCCGTCCCCACTAGTGACTATTATTAACTAACTCTTTAATCTCTCCAATGAGATGAGCAAGCGAACGATCTATCTATGCTCTTTTGTTTTATAGCTTCTATTAAAACTGAGCAGTCTAGCTCCACTATTATTGGTTTATTGCTAAGTTGCAAGGCCAACCTTATGCCTTCTTCACAGGCTCTGCCTTCCGATTCCAGGGGATCACCACAGCTAAATAGTGGTCGGCAAGCAGAGAAGATAACACTGCCCGTATCATCTCTAAGAATCATACCTGCCCCTGCCGTGCCATCTTCATACTTGAAAGAACCATCGCAATTCAGTTTAAGCCAACCTGGAGCAGGTCTAAGCCAGGGCAGATCAGGTATGTTCTTTTCGACCACAGTATGAGCTGTAGAATTACTCAACAACATAGAATGCTTGCCCTTCAAAATTTTGTCCGTACAGACAGGGGCGAAGCTCCCAGTAGGGCAAGGTGGGGCAGCCGCCCTACCTTGAATTTTCACGAATATGTTCATATGCACATATTTTTTCTGAACAATTTGAGTGGTCATACGTCGAAAACGAACTTCGTATGAGAAAGTTATGCATGTTTTAGTAAGGACTATGCAAAATCAGCTTCGAAACGAAAACATGACCTAGATCGAGTTGTTTGGAAAGGACAGTTGATGATGAGTTGTAGAATGGATAAGAGGTGAGATGATAGTGCAAAGACGAAAGGTGGATATTAGTAGGACATCGAAGAGGGAGCAATCCATCAACCAACATGACATCGAAGAGGGAGCAATCCATCAACCAACATCTCTAAATCGGACGAATGAGAAAAATCACCGCACATAAGAGAATAACGTGTGGTGTCTACACATATATTATACTAAAATTATATATAGTAATGACTTTACATCATTTTAGGGTCCGCCCTACCTTAGATTATTTTCATCCTTCGCCACTGCGTACAGAGGGTTTTAATATTTCTGAGAATTCTTATATAGCTGGAAAGAAAAATCTTTGACCCAACGATCGAAGGTAATTGTTTATCATGCGTAACCTCATTATGTGCATACCATATACGCCATGCGATGAGCAGGATAGCATCAATCATCCGTGGAGGTGCTGCCTCTATAATCGAGCGAAACCACGAATATGTGTTTCGCTGTAACTCCACATCCGAAGGGATCTCCCAGGTATCTCTCATTGCCTTCCACTAGTGGGGACAGGGCCTCCAGTCCCGGCCCATAAGGGCCTTTAGTCCCGGTTTGCAAACCGGGACCCCAGCCGCGGGACTAAAGGGTAAACCTTTAGTCCCGGCCCGGTTACCAGCCGGGACTGGAGGCTGTCCACGTGGGCGGCTCCGAGTGAATCCAGGGCCAGGACCTTTAGTCCCGGTTTGTAACACAGACCGGGACTAAAGGCATCTACAGATTTTGTTTTTTTCTTTAGGGTTTAGGGTTTTTAGGGTTTTAGGTGTTCGGGGGATTAACGTAATGCCTCGTTTGGTGCCTTGTTTGGTGTTCGGGAATTAGTTTATGCATATATATAAGATTAACTTATCTTACAAGCGAGCATATATATACAATTATATTGGAGATCAGAATTATCGGGACTAGAGCCCGTCTATTCGATTACATGGACCAACATCAGTAATGGCCCCTAGCTACACTAAATCGTCCTTTGTCATCTATAGCTTCCGTCCTCAGAAAGGTCGCTAGCTCCTCTGCAACAGCAATCGCGCGTTGCTCTGGTAGGTACTTCTCCCTCATGGCCGTGTACTATATAAGAAGAGGAGATGAATATGAATATCAATCATGATAACAAAGAATGACGGGTAAAAATAGAGGTGTGAATGTTCATTACTTATGTCGTATCTGTAATCCTTGTGCTCAGAGGTAAACGTGCGAATGGTCTCGCAAACATAGTATCCGCATAGATGCGTCCCCGTGGCTGCTGGTCGCACCTTACGAGAATAGAATATATATAATCAAAATAATAATCTAGCATCATAAATGTATTGAAAATAGAAGTATATCATACTACTACTTACCTGAGCGGCTCTAAAGGTCAGCTTCTCATGCTCGATACCGTCAGTCACGCACTTGAACCGCTTCCAAACCCTGCCCGACAAGGAAAATGATTTGCTAAGTTTTTCATTAATTGATATATCAGAAAATCATCGAAAGAGACCGATAGAGCGCAAGAATGATTGAAATTACCCTTGGAGCATGTCCTGCAGGCTTTGGAACTGTTCCAAGGGTCTCGATAATGGGTCAAAGGCATCAACTCTTCCCTTATCAATTTGAATGTCCAACAGAATCCAGTGGTAGCTGCACATGTATATATATATATATGTGTCAGTAACTTATCAATTACACTTATAAGTGAATGGACACAACAGAGTAAGACCCTCACCTGAAGTTGTATGGAAACAGTATGTGGTCACAGAAATTTTGATCTGTTAGAAACCTTAGAAGGTTTTCCTCTGTCTCCTTGGGGTTATCAGTTAGCGTCTTTATATGTATTTTATCTGGGTCAATAAACCCAATATTTAGGATGTTCCTACTTTTACATTCCAGAATCTTCATTCTGCATAATAGAGTACAAGTCAGAACGGAACAAGTTATATGTAGACAATGAATTGAAATAACTGAACAAGTTATATGTAGACAACGAATTAAAAAACTTACAGACAATAGCAACTCATAAGCGATTTGTCGAGGGCGTCGGCATTGTACATCTGGAAGAGTCCATCAAAGTCGATATGGATGTCTTCGGGGCGGCCGTAGTACTCCCGTGGGACACGCGCCATGATCATCGTTCTCCCATTCTTTGATTCACTTAAGTACCATGTATGCAAGTAACGCATATTTGTTGGGAGATCATCCAACTTATCTTTGCTGACCAAAGGCGCTCCCATGACAAACTGTGGCTTAGGGGCTACCACAGCCTTGGGTAACCTGTCGTCTTGGGAAGCCAGAACGTCTTCAACCGGGATACCCCATTCAGCCGCCCACTTCTTTGCTAATTCCAAATCTTGCCCCTGCACCAGAGAGGGAACATTCTCGGGTAACACCCTGAGGGGTGGGATCGACTGTTTGGCCTGTTGTCCAAGCTGAGGAACGTCTGATCTTTTTTTGCTTGTAGTTGAACTTGATTTGCTCCCACTTGCACTTGCACGTGATCTGCTCTTTTGCCCTTCCTTCTGCAATGTGCGTGTATAGTCGTCAGGCTTATGGTGTAAGTCATACTGTGATGGAAGGGTCATGAAGTATTTTGCATATGCTATTTGCTTCTCGGTGTATTCCGGGCGGGGCTCGGGTTCCTTCTTTTTCATCTGCGCATCATAATGTTCCTTTGCTATCCTGGCGTTTTCCTCGTCGGTACGATCATAAGGTCTGATAGGAAGATTAGCATGAGGTACCTTTGGGAGGGGCGACAGTTTGCGCTTTGGGGAGCTCCGTCGCTTAGAACTCATCGACGGAGCGTTCTTGTGGCACGCTTCCGCTTAGTATCCATAGCGGGGGGCGGCGGAGACGGCCGACCCAAGTCCGGCGGCGGTGATCGAGATGGACTCGTGTTGTGGTGGCCGTCGTCATGTGGAGGGCTTGGAGGTGATGGAGGTGTAGGTGACCTGCGACGACTCGGAGGCGGTGTTGTCCTTGGGGCCGAGCCTGGAAGCTTGATGTAGTTCTTGTCCCATAGGATGACTCCACCCAGTACTTCTCCGAGTGTCCTCTCATCTTCGGGTCCAGCCATGTCGAGCTCCATATCATGAAACCCCACCATGATTTCATCCACCCCGACTTTAGCAAAGCTAGCTGGAATCTCACGGCCATGCCAGCGTGCATCAGGGCCAGAAGGTAAAGCTTGTCCGACGACCACCTTCATGGATATGTTCTTGAATTTCTGATGGAGTTCACATGATGTTGACTCCTTGATTCCATCCATGGGGTAGCCGGGACCACCCTCTATCATTCTTCGTGCATCGTCGGGCGGGGCCTCAGATTCAGCCACGCTGCTTTTCCGCTTAGATGGGGCGCCGGTAATATCGAGTGCAGGATCTTCCTGGCGCGCTACTCCTCTAAGCTCGTCAATCTGCTTCTGTTGCTCGTTAAGCCTGGCAAGCAACTGGTTGAACTTGTCATTCTCCTCATCCTGCTGTCGCTTCTTTGCTCTCGCTCGGCTTCTGTAAGTGTCTTGGTCTCTGGCAAACCCAAGCCACCACGGGTACGAAGGACCGAAGCCTCGCGTTCGTCCTCCATGTTCGTCATTGCCGAGGACCAGTGTGAGCAAATCTTTCTCTCTATCTGCAGTGAACTGTCTTTTTCCCTCTTTAATTTCTTTCACTATCTTTTTCCAATTCTCCCTGGGTATCCTAAGACCGTCACTGCAGATGAGGTCCCCTATTTCTTCGTCGTACGAACCACCATGCGCAAGGAACCAATTCCTTGCTCTCAATTCCCACTCATCACGGATGGGTTCAGGTACGATGCCTTTAGCTAGCAGATCTTGCTCTTTCTTATCCCACTTTGGGATGGCAGTCTCATAGCCCCCTGGCCCCAGCGTGTGGTGATATTTTTTCTTGTCGGCATTTTTCTTGTTCTTTTCTGATAATGCCTTGGCATCTTCTGACTGCTTGTACTCCTGAAATGCCTTCCAGTGATTCGCCTGCTTGGCTAGATACCCCTCGAATACTGGCACTTTCTTTGTCTTCCGATATTCTTTCCATAGCTTCTTCTTCCAGCTACGGAACAGTTCGGCCATCTTCTTTAGAGTCCACTGCTTGACTTTGGCCCTCAATTTTTTTGCGGCGTCTTCATTCTCACATTCTGGCAGGTTGAAATGTGACATGATATCATTCCAAAGATTATCTTTGTACCTTTCGGCGACATAGTCACTATCGGCTGCCCCTTTGCGCTTGTTCCACTCCCGAACGCTGATCGGGACGTGATCCCTAACGAGAACTCCGCATTGCTTCTTGAATGTGTCAGCAGCATTCTTAGGAAGCTTTGGTTCGCCCGTAGGCAATATCACCTCAAAGGTGTAATGCGTCCGTGCGTCCAACTTTTTAGTCGGGCCTCGTTTCGTAGCTTTGCTCGATGTGGAGGCCTAAGAGGGAGAAACATTCGTCAAATGAATGTATATGTATACAATATAGAGCTATCTCCAATATTTTTCACATATTACAAGTGATTGTCGAACTTCATATGTATACCTCGCCGGACTTTATTATTTCTCCACCGGCTTGTCCACCGGCTTCTCCATCAGTGGAGCTATCACCTTCTCCGTCATTGGAGCTATCTCCGGCCCCATCGGCTTCATCTTCGTGTCGATCGACCTCCATGCCATCTCCGGAGGGGTTCAGAAACGACGACGGAGATTCAGCTCGTTCAATGTCGGGGGCGTCTTTGATTATATCTTCGAGAAGTTCTTCCTCTTCGAGGTTCCTGCTATGTGGATCCATAGTTTCTGCAAAATACCGACATTTGATTAACTAATAAATTCTATTTCTATTTGCACAGTAATTCTATTTCTATTTGCAAAGTAATTCTATTTCTATTTGCAAAGTAATTCTATTTCTATTTGCAAAGTAATTCTATTTCTATTTGCAAAGTAATTCTATTTCTATTTGCAAAGTAATTCTATTTCTATTTGCAAAGTAATTCTATTTCTATTTGCAAAGTAATTATATTTCTATTTGCAAAGTAATTCTATTTCTATTTGCAAAGTAATTCTATTTCTATTTAATTCTATTTCTATTTGGCAAAGTAATTCTATTTTTCTAACTTATTTCTATTTGCAAAATAATTCTATTTTTAATGCAAAAGTAATTCTATTTCTATTTGCAAAGTAAGTCTATTTTTTCTAACTTATTTCTATTTGCTATTTTTTCTAACTTATTTCTATTTGCTATTTCTATTACACACTAACAAATAATAAATTCTAAAATTCTATCTAAAATCCTAACAATTCTATCTAAAATTCTATCTAAAAAATTCTATTTGCTATGGCTATTGCTATTTGCTATTTGCTATTGCTATTGCTATTTCTTGTAACAATTCTTTGCTATATGCTATTGCTATTTTTTCTAAAATTCTATCTAAAAATTCTATTTGCTATTGCTATTTGCTATTGCTATTTGCTATTGCTATTTTTCTAACAATTCTATTGCTATTGCTATTTTTTCTAAAAATTCTATCTAAAAATTCTATTTGCTAACCTAACACTAACAATTATATCTAAAATTTAAAAAAACCTAACCTAACACTAACAAAGGGGCGGCGCGGCGGGCGGGCGTCTCACCGAGGGGTGGCGGCGGTGGTCGGAGGGGTGGCGGCGGTGGTCGGAGGGTGGCGGCGGTGGTCGGAGGGGTGCGCGGCGGTGGTCGGAGGGGTGGCGGCGGTGGTCGGAGGGGTGGCGGCGCGGCGGGGCTCGGTGGCGGCGCGCCGGCGAGTTTTCGCGCAGCCGCAACGATCGGCGGCAGAGCTCTCCTCGCGCGCGTCGTCGACTCCTGCAAATGGCTAAGTGTCCGGGGAGGAAGAAGAGGAGGAAGGGGCGGGCTTATATACCCCAACCCTTTAGTCCCGGCTCGGGGCTTAAACCGGGACTAAAGGGGGGCCTTTAGTCCCGGTTTAAGCCCCCAGCCGGGACTAAAGGGTTTTGGGGAGGCGGTTCCAGTTCGCGCCCGAGCCCCCCCCCCCCCCTTTAGTCCCGGCTGGTGACTCGAGCCGGGACTAAAGGTGAAATAAATGCGCGCCAGTTATGATTTTTTTCAGATTTCATTTCAAAACTATTTTATTTGAAATTTGAATTGAATAACTTCTGTATAGTTTAGAATTTGAAAAACTATGAAAATGAAAAGTGTTTGAAATTGAATAACTAATTCAAAACTATTTTCTATTTTCAAAATTAATTATTTTAACTATCCAAACTATTAACTATTTTGCCATTTTCAATTAAAAACTATGTTTATTAATATTCTTTTGTATATTTGAGAATTTGAAAAAACTATGAAAATGAAAAGTGTTTGAAATTGAATAAATAATTCAAAACTATTTTCTATTTTAAAAATTAATTATTTTAACTATCCAAACTATTAACTATTTTGCCATTTTCAATTAAAAATTATGTTTATTAATATTCTTTTTGTATATTTGAGAATTTGACAAAACTATGAAAATGAAAAGTGTTTGAAATTGAATAAATAATTCAAAACTATTTTCTATTTTAAAAATTAATTATTTTAACTATCCAAACTATTAACTATTTTGCCATTTTCAATTAAAAATTATGTTTATTAATATTCTTTTTTATATTTGAGAATTTGACAAAACTATGAAAATGAAAAGTGTTTGAAATTGAATAAATAATTCAAAACTATTTTCTATTTTAAAAATTAATTATTTTAACTATCCAAACTATTAACTATTTTGCCATTTTCAATTAAAAATTATGTTTATTAATATTCTTTTTGTATATTTGAGAATTTGACAAAACTATGAAAATGAAAAGTGTTTGAAATTGAATAAATAATTCAAAACTATTTTCTATTTTAAAAATTAATTATTTTAACTATCCAAACTATTAACTATTTTGCCATTTTCAATTAAAAATTATGTTTATTAATATTCTTTTTGTATATTTGAGAATTTGACAAAACTATGAAAATGAAAAGTGTTTGAAATAAAAAGTGTATAAAGAGCAGGACGGGAAAAGAACTAGTGAGCCGGCTTTTTTTCTAAAGAGCGGTGATGACCGATCCATACAAGGGATTTGTTGTTGCGCAGGACGAGATTCTATTCTACTAGTACTACAGTACTTGGAGTAAAATGTTTCAGTCACACTCTAACGAAAGAGGTAGTCTAAGATGAAATGTGTTGTGCTAGATGAACTACATGAACATTTCTAATTTTGGTGGATGGCATAGTTGCACCAAAATTCAATCTTTGTTGTTTTGTCTAGTATTCTGAAAAGCCCGTTTGAATGCGTTTAGACCAATCAAACTTCTAGAAGATGCGATGAATACCTATTGACTTCATGCGAGAACACAAGAGATAATAATTTTACGATGAAACACTCAGGAGGTTTTTTTCTTCTACAAAATTTGTTTACGAAGGCTTTTTTTCTAAAGAGTGGTGTAACCGTGTCTGTCGTAGCCATGGAGAATCTTCATCATGCATTACATAAAAGGTTTAATACATTATTACATTATTGCACCAACATTCCTATCTATTATTTCTGTTTTCTTCTGGGTCGTAGCCATGGAGAATCTTCATCATTCAGTAGGATGCTTGGGTCAGTTTTCACTTTGAAGGGCGGAATTTCATGAAACTTATTATAATCTACTGACATGTCTGTCTTGTCATCTACTCCCACGATGTTTCTTTTCCCTGAAAGAACTATGTGGCGCTTTGGCTCATCGGACGATGTCTTCTTTTGCTGATTTCTTTTTCTCGTTTTTGTAGACATGTCCTTCACATAGAAAACCTGAGCGACATCGTTGGCTAGGACGAATGGTTCATCCATGTACGCAGATTGTTGAGATCCACTGTTGTCATACCGTACTTTTGGTCTACAACTACCCCGCCTCCTGTCAGCTTCACCCATTTGCACCGAAACAAAGGGATCTTAAAAGTAGGTCCATAGTCAAGTTCCCATATCTCCTCTATGTACCCGTAATATGTTTCCAAACAGTGCCCATTCTCGTCTGTTGCATCAAAGCGGACACCACTGTTTTGGTTGGTGCTCTTTTTATCTTGGGCAACCGTGTAAAATGTATTCCCATTTATCTCGTACCCTTGGAAAGTACATATAGTAGAAGATGGTGGCCTGGCCAAACAGTACAGCTGATCTCCAACGGTGTCATCATTCATGAGATGTGTCTGCAACCAACTGCCGAAAGTCTTCTCGTGTTCCCCTTTAATCCAAGAGTCAGTGTTTCCCGGGTTTTCGGAGCGTAGAATATTCTTGTGTCTCACGATATACGGAGCCACCACGGTGGAATTGTGTAGAACTGTGTAGTGTGCTTGAGAGAAAGAATGCCCGTCCATACATACTTTTGCTTTCCGTCCTAGTGTGCCTTTTCCTGTCAGCCTACCCTCATACCGAGATTCAGGAACACCAATCGGCTTAAGGTTAGGAAGAAAGTCCACACAAAACTCAATGACCTCCTCTGTTCCATAGCCCTTGGAGATGCTTCCTTCTGGCCTAGCACGGTTACGAACATATTTCTTTAAGACTCCCATGAACCTCTCGAAGGTGAACATATTATGTAGAAACACAGGACCGAGAATTCTAATCTCTTCGACTAGGTGAACTAGGAGGTGTGTCATTATATTGAAAAAGGATGGCGGGAACAACAACTCGAAGCTGACCAGACATTGGACCACATCAATCTGTAACCCTGATAGACTTTCTCGATCGATTACCTTCTAAGAAATTGCATTGAGGAATGCACATACCTTCACAATTGCCAGGCGAACATTTTCCGGTAGAATTCCCCTCAATGCAACCGGAAGCAATTGCGTCATAAGCACGTGGCAGTCATGAGACTTTAGGTTTTGGAATTTTTTGTCTTTCATATTTACGATTCCTTTTATATTCGACGAGAAGCCAGTCGGGACCTTGATACTGAAAATGACTTCAAAGAAGATTTCCTTCTCTTCCTTAGTAAGAGCGTAGCTGGCACGCCCTTGAAACTGTCCTGGATGCATGCCATCTCTTCCTTTATGACGTTCCTGGTCCTCCCGTGCTTCCGGTGTATCTTTTGACTTCCCATACAAGCCCAGGAAGCCTAGAATATTCACGCAGAGATTCTTCGTCAGGTGCATCACGTCGATTGCGGAGCGGACCTCATGGACTTCCCAATAGGGTAGCTCCCAAAATATAGATTTCTTCTTCCACATGGGTACGCGCTTATCAGGGCCGTTAGGAACAGGTTGGCTGCCAGGACCCTTTCCAAAGATTACTTTTAAATCTTTGACCATATCAAATACTTCAGCACCAGTACGGATGACAGGCTTCCCCCGGGGTTCTGCCTTGCCATTGAAATGCTTGCCTTTTTTCTTTAAGGGATGCTTGGGCGGAAGAAAACGACGATTGTACGGGTACACATTCTTCCTACATTTGTCCAGATATATACTTTCTGTCTGATCTAAACAGTGCGTGCATGCATTGTATCCCTTGTTTGACTGTCCTGAAATGTTACTAAGAGCAGGCCAATCATTGATGGTTACGAAAAGCAACGCTCGAAGGTCAAATTCCTCTTGTTTGTGCTCGTCCCACACACGTACACCTGGTTCGGCCCACAGCTGTAAAAGTTCATCAACTAATGGCCTTAGGTACACATCAATGTCGTTGCCGGGTTGCTTTGGACCTTGGATAAGCACTGGCATCATAATGAACTTCCGCTTCATGCACAACCAAGGAGGAAGGTTGTAGATACATAGAGTAACGGGCCAGGTGCTGTGACTGCAACTCTGCTCCCCAAAAGGATTCATGCCATCTGTACTCAGACCAAACCATAAGTTCCTTGCGTCACCTGCAAATCTCGGGAACTCTCTCTCGATTTTTCTCCACTGCCGACCATCAGCGGGGTGCCTCAACTTATCGTCTTTCATACGATCTTCCATGTGCCATCGCACCAACTTCGCATGATCTTTATTTCTGAACAGACGTTTCAACCGTGGTATTATAGGAGCATACCACATCACCTTGGCAGGAACCCTCTTCCTGGGTGGCTCGCCCTCAATCTCACCAGGGTCATCTTTTCTGATTTTATACCGCAATGCAGTGCATACTGGGCATTTATCCATATTCTCATACTTCTCACCGCGGTAGAGGATGCAGTCATTAGGGCATGCATGTATCTTCTGCACGTCTAATCCTCGAGGGCAGACAAGCTTCTTTGCTTCGTACGTGCTGGCGGGCAATTCGTTCTTTCTTGGAAGCATCTTCTTCATCAGTACCAGCAACTTTTCGAATGACGAGTCAGTCACACCGGTCTCTGCCTTCCACTTCAACAATTCCAGTGTGCTACCCAGCTTCTTCTGGCCATCTTCACAAGTTGGGTACAACAATTTGTTGTGGTCCTGTAACATCTGCTCGAACTGCAACCTCTCCTTTTCTGTGTCGCAGCCTCGCCGTGCTTCAGAAATGACCCGGCCAAGATCATCAGCGGGCTCATCTGGTTCCCGTTCTGCACCCTGATCTTCTTCTTCATTGTCTTCCATTGCGGTATCAGCATACTCAGGGAACATAGATCGGTAGTTGTCATCATCGTTCTCTTCTTCTTCATCGTCGTCTTCCATCATAACCCCTCTTTCTCCGTGCTTGGTCCAAACATTACAGCCCGACATAAAACCGGACCGAAGCAGGTGGCTCTGAATGACTCTTGAGGAAGTGTAATCCTTCTCATTCCGACATTCAACACATGGACAAAACATATAGCCACCACCATGCTTGTTCGCATCGGCCGCATCTCGAAAAGAATGCACGCCTTCTCTGTAAGCGGCTGTGCGTCGATCACCGTACATCCATGGATGGCTCATCTGCGTCATATGACAGTATATCAAACACAATCACGATCCTAAAAATTAGTACCGCACGGTCTAAACGAGAAAATATAGTTGCTAACCTTTTAGAATAAGTGGAAATAAAGAGGAAGAGGTTTAAGCGTGGCTCGGGCATCTCATATCGTAGTTGTGTTCGGTGAACTGAAGCGGCATCGCTCTAACACACATTTCAACAAACACCTCTAGTGCATCCAAGAAAAAAGGAGAGCTAGCACACACCCACACTCTTTCATCCAAAAAAATGCAAGGAAGATGGGAGAGAGGGGCTGTGGCCATATATATAGGCAGAGGACTTTAGTCCCGGTTTGAGACACAAACCGGGACTAAAGGGGGCGCACATGCGGGCCGCTCAGCGCATAGCCCTTTAGTCCCGGTTTGTGTCTCAAACCGGGACTAAAGGCTCGTTACGGGCCGGGACCAAAGCCTCCGGGCGTCTAGGCCATATTGGGGCGACGTGGCCGGGCCTTTAGTCCCGGCCCAGATGGAGGCCGGGACTAAAGGGTCCAGGCCAAAGGCCCTTTTTCTACTAGTGTTCCAGAGCTAGCGTGCATGAGGGCATCTATGCAGAGCATGTGCCAGTGTCTCCACAGATCAAACACTGTCCCGTTACTTTAATGGGATTTCTATTTTCGTGCTCTCAGGTCCTTAATTATACTCAGTTTTCTTCAGCTCCTTAGTTTTTTCTCACTTTTCCCCAAGCCCTTGTCTGAAACCCTCACAAGGAGCCCGGACGGGAGGAATCCCGTTCAGTTGACCGTTCCGTGCTGACGAGTGAGGCCGCGTCGCGTGGTGCCGCGTCGTGTGGGGCTGGTAGAAAGGGACCGCGTGGGACAGGATGAGACCGTGTTTGGTCATACGAGCGGAGCGGGGGCCGTAGCATGTGGGGCCGTAGCGTGTGGAGCTGTGTGGGTCCGGGACGTGGGCACGAGTGGTTTCTGTCTCTTTCGCCCAGATTAGCAGTTTTCAATGCACCTTATTCCTCTCTCTCGCTCGATCTCATTCATTCTTAATTGCCCAAATTGGTAGCAAATCTAGAGTAGCTTCTCCTTCTGTTTTTTAACGCCATTCATTTCTTTATGCCTTCGTTTTTACCCAATCAGGTAGGAAATCTAGGACACAAATCCAGAAAAAATATAGGATAAACTGCATACAGCAGCCAACATAGCATAGATATATTTACGATAGATCTAACAGTACTACCGATAGATCCAACATAAGCTACATTTTACATGAATTTAAGCTGCTCTACAGAAAGAGCAGTCACATACAGAGAGTGTTGTAGGCACGTTCAACGCCTCCAGGTAGCGCCTGTGACTCGTTTGGAGGCTGCGCAGGTGAATCCCAAGTGCTTTGTGTTGGGCCATGAACGCATGTACGTTCACGATCGTTCCAACTCTAGCGCCGTGTCTGCCAATGGATTCAACATGGTTCACCATGCAGTTGAAGTCGGTGGCGCGGAGCTTCCTGTTGCAGAAGGGGCACCTGTAAACGCCTCGAGCAAAGTGGCCATCGTAATGGCCGGACTGCAGCCTCCTAAGGACGTGACGAGTCTTGATGTGGAAGGACTCGTCGTCGCTGTCGACGTCGCTGCTCTGCACCTATCACGTAGCACCAAAGATCGTGCAAAAAACACGGAGTCAATTGCAATGATGATGGAACAGAGAGTGAACAAAAAATCATGCATGATAATATGGGCACGAAAAAAAGAGGTAGCCTCAGTTACATTGGACACACTTATATCCAGGATTTGAGTCAGTGAACCAAAGATCATGCACAACAAATTTGTACACACCAATTGTTCACTGAGCAAACCCTGAATCAATTTGTGCCCAAATATTTATCATCATCGGCACAAATTAACCGGATGGGATTGATTACTCACATAAGTTAACCGAATCTTAAACAAAAGCAAATCACAAACACTAATAACGCAAGATCTAGAACTAGGAACAGACGAACCCTAATAACGCAAGATCTAACACAAAAGGATTGAACTAGGAACAGACGAACCCTAATAACGCAAGATCTAACAGAAAAGGATTGAACTAGGAACAGACGGATCCTAATAACGCTAGATCTAACACAAAAGGATTGAAATGGGATAAGAACAAGGGAACAAAGGGTTACCTCCGGCTCGTCATCGACGATGCTGGTGTTGTAGGGGTTCTCCGGCGTGACGTACGCACTGGTTCGTACGGGTCCCAAGCGACGGGGGCCTGGACGGGGGCGGCGGCCGATGCACCGGCGGCTACGTTGGAAGCAGCGACGGGGGCCTGGACGGGGGCGGCGGCCGATGTGCCTGCGGCTGATGCGCCGGCAGCTACGTCGGAAGCGCCGACAATGGGCATCTCATTCTTCTCCATCGCCGGCGGTTTTCTTCGTGGTTTTTTCTTTGGTTGTGGAGAAGATGATGGGACAGGAGAGGCGGTTGTAGTGAGAATGAGAGAGTGGGCGAGCATCGAGGGAGAGAAAGAGGGGCTCTATAAAGCCGAAGGTGGCGTGTACCGCAACACGCGTCCGCTATGCACGGCTGCAGCATGCACCGCGACACGAGGCTAACCCTGGGACGTTTGGTGTACTCAGTTATAACCTCGGACCTTATATAAAATTTTTATCTGTACTCAGTTTTCCCATCGAGTACTTAGACTGGCAAGTGCAATATACTCAGTTTTACCCTTAAGTAGCTGGTCAACAAAGAGTCAACAAATGAGATTAACATAGCTAATTGAGTCATTTCATGCGCAAAAAAATCCAAAAAAAATAAAAACATAGTGGCACCTACTCATGGAGTCTTCCTACGCAACCTGCCACCTAGGAAACCTTAACAAACATAGATAAATCAAGTTTTACCACAAATTGCCACTTCTCAGAATCACTAGTAGCTATGAAGATGCATGGTTTTCCACTCAAACCACTTTGCAAAACATCTTCCCCAAAAACATAGTTTGTCTAAATGAGGCCATAATTGTCACACACATGTATATTTGAATTGCAAATAATTTGATGTAGCCCAATATGAATTATATTGTACAAAACACGCATTTTTCATTTTGCAATTCTTTTGTTTGAATCCCTTAGTCTATTTACTATTTACGTGCCCTTGGTTTCTTAGTACTACTCAGTTTTGCCCTCAAGTATTGTCACAAATGCTCACAGAAGCCCAAACTTATCCTGATTGGTTGAGCCGTTGTCACACGGATCGACTCCACCAACCATTGATCCACTGATCTAACGGGCAGTATACCCCTCTCTGTCTCCTCGTGGCCGCCCCTCTCTCTCTCTTCGTGGCCACCCCTCTCTCTCTCTATCGGTGGACAGTGCCACCCCTCTATTTATATGCAATAACGAGTTTGCCACGTAACTATATTCTCTCTATTTATGCATTATTTTCCACGATCTAAAAATGTTAAACTAAAATGTTGTATAATTTTGGTGTAAACAAGAGACATACATATTTGCGGATTTCGGTGAATGCATTATTTGTCACCCCTCTAACAATTATCAACTCTCTTTAGCATTCCTTTTCTTTTAGGGAATATAGTTTGGGATATAGTTTTGGTAATTTGAAATGGCCCAAAAGTGATATAATTTTGGTATAAACATGAGGCATACATATTTGAGGGATTTCGGTGAATGGATTATTTATCACCCCTCTAACAATTATCAACTATCTTTAGTATTCCTTTTTTTAGGGAATATAGTTTTGGTAATTTGAAACGGCCCAAAAGTGGTATAATTTTGGTAGAAACATGAGACATACATATTTGGCATATTTGGGGGATTTCGGTGAATGGATTATTTATCACCCCTCTAACAATTATCAACTTTCTTTAGCATTCCTTTTCTTTTAGGGAATATAGTTTTGGTAATTTGAAACGGCCCAAAAGTGGTATAATTTTGGTAGAAACATGAGACATACATTTGGCATATTTGGGGGATTTCGGTGAATGAATTATTTATCACCCCTCTAATAATTATCAACTTTTTTTAGCATTCCTTTTCTTTTAGGGAATATAGTTTGAGACATAGTTTTGGTTATTTGAAACATCCCAAAAGTGGTATAATTTTAGTATAAACATGAGACATACATATTTGTGGTATTTCGGTGAATGCATTATTTGTCACCCCTCTAACAATTATCAACTATCTTTAGCACTCCTATATTCCCTAACACTTTTTTTTGGTAATTTCGGTGAATGCACACACACTAACTTTGAAAACAACTACAAGTACATGTAACTAAATAATGGATTTGTAACAAGGGATCCCTTGTAACAACTTCTAGCGCCTCATGAGCAATGATAAGAATCCGATCGCAATTATACAACAAAAAAAACAACCAGCCATCAGATTAGCTTGCTTCTTTAACTCGATCAGCTGCCTTAACTGCTTGTTCATTTTCTTCAGTTCTCCCTTCACTTCCACCAGTTCTGCATTGGGAGCATTAGGCATAATCGGAACGGCTCCTCTCTCTGCCGCATTCTCTACAACAAGTCCCCCCTCCCAAATTGCGCTCCCCAATAGCGCCAATTGATTCCTGCAATTGAAGCCTCTGAACGTACACATCGATTCACTCGAAATACCTGCATTTCTTCAGGATCTGAAAACAACAACGTGAACCCTAAATCCCAAATTCGAGGGAATAACAAGAAAATCGAGAGAAAACAGAGCAATTGGAGTGAGATCTAACCTTATCCCCCTCTCTATATGGCAAGCTCTCGCATGCAAGGAACTCACGTCCACGGTTGCCGTTGTCGTCCGTCTTACACATCGACCGCTTCAGAGGCTCCTGGCGTGAGCAGTCAGGGCATCTTGTCAAAGGCACGGGTCCATACTGCGGCCATGAAGAACGGGAGGTTGAAGAGAAACTAGACATCACCCGCCTGTCGGAGAAGGGTTGCCGCTAGCGGAGAAGAAGAACAATGGGGCGCGGGAAAAGAAAGGGGAAGCAATGGCACGGGCACGGGTGCGGGGCTGTCTTGGGCTCCCATTTTGCAACGGTCACCTGGGTAAGCTGTGGGTCCGGCGCGCTAACGTGGACAAGTTGTGGGTCCCATGATGATCTGGATAAGTGGAGACGTGTCCACTGCGGGGCACCAACAGCGGCTCCACTTGCCAGCACCAACCAACGGTCAAATAAACGGGATTTCTCCCGTCCGAGCTCCTTGTGAGGGTTTCAGACAAGGGCTTGGGCAAAACTGAGAAAAAACTAAACGGCTGGGGAAAACTGAGCACAACTAAGGACCCGAGGGCACAAAAATAGAAATCCCTACTTTAATTCCCCTTCCCTTTTTATTCACTTCTGTTGCTAGACCATTGGATGCAGCTTTAAACGCAAATGTTTTAACTTTGGGTGGAACATCCGTGAAAGGGCATTTCCCTAATAAATGTATTTTGGTGTTTGTTAACAACATTTGGTGATTTAACCATGCTATTAAAGTTCTGCAGATTTTCTAGGTTATTTCAGGATCTCGCGGAGGTGCACCCCAAAAAGGTAGAAAAGATCGAAGCCCGTAGTCCAGTAGTGGAGTTAGGGCTTAGTTGTCTTGTAGGGTGCTTCGCGAAGGTGGAATTGGTGGAGAGGGGCTTCACGAAATGCTGATGTAGCTTCTTCTAGGGCGGAGACTCCGGCCCTGGTGGCCGGAGACTCCGGCCTAGACGACTCGCCCAGGCAATCCTCAAAGATGGACAACTCAGAGACCAGGCCGAAGTTGGGCCAGAGACTTTCTGTCTCTGGCCGGAGACTCCGGGTGGGCCGGAGACTCTGGTCCCCCGGGGCTGGACACTCCGGTCTGGCCGGGTGGTCGAGGATTGCAGACTGGCTTGGACAATTCAGAGACCAGGCCGGAGTTGGGCCAGAGACTTTTGTCTCTGGCCGGAGACTCCGGCCCTAGAGTCACTTAGGGCGGAGACTCCGGCCCTCCTGGCCGGAGACTCCGGCCCTAGTCGTCCAGCAACGGCTACATTTCGTGGAGGACTATATAAAGCCTTCTTCTACCTCAAGAGCTGGCGGCGGCTTCAACTCTCTCTCCTCCATTGATCCAAAGCTTCAAAGCACTAGTTCTCTCTCCCTAGCCAATAGAACTCAAAGCCCTTTTGGGATTTGAGGGAGAAGACCTAGATCTACACTTCCACCAAGGCGATTTGATTTCCCCCCTCTCTTTGTTGAGGGGCTTGTAACTTGTGTGATTCATCGGATTCCTAGCCGGAAGAAGCCGTCCTCCAAGCTTAACTTTGTGTGTAAGAGCTTGGTGGGCCTATTGGGAGCCTCCAATTGAGTTGTGGAGCTTGCCCCGATACTTTGTGTAAAGGTGTCGTGCCGCCTTCAAGGGCATCGCTTAGTGGAGCGTGAACTCGCCTTTGTGGCTTGTTCACCGGAGAATAGGGTGAGCCTTTGTGGCGTTGGTGGCCTTTGTGGCACCACACCTCTCCAACGTAGACGTACTTCCCGTAACAAGGAAGGAACTACGGGAATACATCCTTGTGTCTTCGTGTCTCCATTGCGGTTACCTCTATCCGTTACTCGTACCTTTACTTATATTGTTATTGCTAGCTTGCTTGTCACTCTAGGTAAATTCACTTAGTAGCACATCTAGAGAATTTACCTTATTGTCTAGCCTTAACTTGAAAAGAAGTAAAAATTTGGGTAGCTCCTATTCACCCCCCCCTCTAGTCGCTCATACGATCCTTTCAATTGGTATCAGAGCGTGGTCTCTTATTCGGGCTTAACCGCCTAAGAGTTTGAGCGACTATGGAAGGGGATAAGGGTAAAGAAACTCCTCCCGAAGATACTCCTCCATCTATCTCTTCCTCTTCAATCTCACGTGAGGAGCATTTGGCGTCCTTGGACACAATGCAAACCACCATGAGATTGGAGATGAAGGCTATCTTTGAGGAATATTTTGGAAGAAAACCTTCCGGGCCCACCGAACCAAACACCACACCTAGTGTGGAACTCTCCTTGGCTAAGGTGAAGCCACCTAACAATGGCTCCACCTCCGCCAAGAATAAAGGTGACCCTCCTAAGGAAAATGATGGTCCGGCAAAGGGTGCTAACATTCCACCCCCTAACACTTACTCCCCTCCGCCGGTCCATTATCCTATGCCACACATTAACAACATGGGATCTCCTCCTAAGCTTGATTCTCGCAATTTTATTAAATGGCAAGGACTAATGAAATCTCATATTTCTAGCTCTTCTACTCATTTGTGGAGGGTCATACAAAATGGCTTTGCACCTCATGATCCTCTCAATTTGACCGGAAGGGAAGAAGTTGATGAGCAACTCAATGCCACCGCCAAGCATCTCCTTCAACAAGCCGTACCAGATACTCATGCGGTACACATCAACAATTTGAGCACCGCCAAGGAAGTATGGGACTATCTCACTATGCTCTTCATTGGGAATGAGAGTATTCGGTCCTCCAAGTTTGATGAGCTCAAGAGTGAAGAAAGGGATTTCATTATGCGTGACAATGAGACTCCCGATGAGATGTACCAAAGGATCTTGGCTCTTGCAACGGCCTTGACCGGGTTTGGGTGCAAAGACAATGGTGATGACTATATCAAGCGTATGTTCATTACCTCCATCAACCCAAGAGAACCCATGCGGTCCGAGATAATCCGTTCAAGACCGGATTTTGGAAGTATGACCTCAAATGAAGTTCTTTGCGAGTTCACCGCCTTGTCTATCTTGAAGAAGAACGCGGAAGAGACTAGAGCTCATGTTCTTGCCGGACAAGGAGTTCACAATCTTGCTCTCAAGGCCAAGGTGGTGTCCAAGCAAGGTGAAGGAGAAGAAGAAATATATGAAGAAGAGTGTTGGTCTCCGGAAGATCTCAAGTTTGCACTCCATGAACACTTGGCTCTCAATGCAAATGCCTTTTGGGATGCCAACAAGCACAAGACGAAGGGATCCAAGTTCAAATCCTTTCCAAGGAAGGGTGGTGACTCTAAAGTGAGGCATTGCTACAATTGTGGAGGAATCAAGCACTTCATCGCCGAATGTCCTTATGAGAACAAGGAGGACAATGAAGGCCGGCTCATCCCCAAGCGCCGGTCATCAAAGTTCTATCCATCCAAGAAGCATGGGAACAAGGACAACAAGAAGAAAGGGGAAAGGGTGTTGGTGGTTCATGAGGAGTATGTCTCCGGGTCCGATGATGATGACTCCGATGATGAAGAGAATGGAGAAGTGGCCTCCATTGCCATTGTCTCCACTCCACCTACATCCCTCTTCAACTCACAAAATGAGAACACCACCATCACCACCCACAAGTGTCTTATGGCCAAGGCCTCGGAGGTAACCTCATCACCTACTCCTTCATCATCTCATTTCGATTCTACTTCTATGGATGATGTGAGTAGTCTCAAGATTAAGAAAGAACTAGTTTCTTGTGATGATTTTCTTGCTAACATGAAGGGGCCGACCAAGATATACTTTGAGACACTAATGTGTGAACTTGGTGATGCCCATGACACTATCAAGGAGAAGGAGGAGTTGGAAAGATTAGCCACCGATGATATTGGCTCTCTATCAATTGAGCTCGAAGAAGAGCAAAACTTGAGAGTCTCTTTAGAGGAGAAATTGTTGGGACTAGAAGAGTCTCATAATCTAATCTTGTCAAAACTCACTAAAGAACGTGACCATGCTCTTGCTATGGTCAAGTTGCTTAAAAAGGAGAAAGTTGAATTTGACGTTGGTCATAATGATCTTCATGAGAAGCTTGAGAAGCTTGAAGAAGCGCACAAGGCTTTGGAGGGCAAATTCTCGCATCTCACCAAGATTCGTGAACAACTTCAAATTCAACTACTATTGAACAATCTAAAGTCCCACCAATGCAAGTTATTGAAGTTCCTTGTTCTTCTAACTCTATTTGTGATCATAGTAATATCATTGAGGAGAACAATAGGTTGAAGGCCGATCTTGCTAAGGGCCTTGCTACTTGCATTCAAGGAGAGAAGAATCTCAATGATCTCTTGAACAATCAAAGATTGTTCAAGGGAAAGGAGGGCCTCGGATTTGTTGCCGAGTCCTCAAAGAAAGGGGATCTTTGTTTGGTGGCCATGCCCTCAAAGAAGAAGAAGAATAAGAAGAACAAGAAGAAGACAAAGCCTGCTGCTGCTCCTACTCCTCATGTCCCCTTTGATATTTGTTACACTGAGGAGGAGTGGGAGGAGCTGAAAGGAAAGAAGAAAATCGAGGTGACCGGAGTCTCCGGGTCAAAGGTTCCAGAGTCTCCGGTTAGTTCATCTACCCCGGAGTCTCCGCTCCCAAAGGCCGGAGTCTCCGGCCCTTCTCACAATAATTTTGAAGGAAAATATAACCCTCATTATGTTCTTCTTAGGGACTATTATGGTGATGTCTATGCTAAATATGTTGGTCCCTATAATGGTTACATTGAATATGCTATTTGGGTACCTAAGATTCTTGTGACTAACAAACGAGGACCCATTCAAAAATGGGGACCTAAAACCAAGAATTAATCTCTTGTAGGACATTGCTTCCGGAGGAGGAAAATGGATTATTGATAGTGGTGCCACAAGCCACATGACCGGAAGCAAAGATATTGTGGAAGATCTAAAGCCAAATACTTCAAATGTCACGGTCTCATATGGTGATAAGTCATCCTCTAAGGTACTTGGTTTCGGTAAGGTGGTGATCACTCCGGACGTGTCCCTAGTGAATGTCATGCTTGTCGAAACCATTGGTTATAATTTACTTTCCGTTCATCAACTTGCTACTATGGGCTATGCCACATATTTTGATGTTGATTTTGTGGTCGTCATGTGGAGTAAGTCTCTCAAGGTTGCCTTTGTTGGGTATGTCGAAAATGGCTTGTATGTGGTGGACTTCTCGGAGAAACCCACTACGGCCGCGATATGCCTAATTGCTAAGGCTGACGTGGGATGGCTTTGGCATCGCCGGTTAGCCCACGTCAATATGAGAGCTTTGCAAAATCTCTACACCGGCGGCCACATACTCGGACTAAAGAATGTTTCTTTTGCCAAAGATCGTGTGTGTAGGGCATGTATTGAAGGGAAGATGCATGAAACAAGCCATCCGAGCAAAACTATTATCTCTTCCAAGAGGTGCTTGGAGCTCCTTCACATGGACCTCTTTGGACCTCCCACTTATGCAAGTCTTGGTGGCAAGAAGTATTGCTTGGTGATTGTCGATGACTATTCAAGATATACTTGGGTTTATTTCTTTGAGTTCAAGAGTGAGACCCAACAAACCGTCAAAGACTTTGCCACCGAAGTTGAGCGTCAATCCAATACCACCATATTGACTATAAGAAGTGACAATGGCACCGAGTTCAAGAACTACTCCCTAAATGAGTTTCTTAGTGATGCGGGTATCAAACATAAATATTCCGCTGCATATACCCCGCAACAAAATGGAGTTGCCGAAAGGAAGAACCGGACTCTTATGGATGCGGCAAGAACTATGTTGGCAGAGTTCAAGTCTCCATACAACTTTTGGGCCGAAGCTATTAATACCGCATGCCATGCCACCAACCGGCTTTATCTCCGCAAGAACTTGAACAAGACTCCATCTGAAATTCTTACCGGGCAAAAGCCCAACATCAAGTACTTCCGGGTATTTGGTTGTAAGTGTTTCTATCTCAAGAAAGGTGTTCGTTTGTCAAAATTTGATTCTAAAGCTATAGAGGGTATCTTTGTTGGTTACTCCACGGACTCACATTCCTATAGGATCTATAGCAAGTCCACCGGGCATGTTATAGAGACTTGTAATGTGAGGTTCGATGAAGATAATGGTTCCTTTGTGGGACAAAGTGGTGTTCGTGATGTAGGTGACGAAATTCCTCCCCAAGCCATAAGAAGAATGGGTGTCGGATTCTTCCGGCCCATTGAGGGACACCTTTTGGCCGAAGGAGAAGGACAATGCTCTACACAAGTGGAGCCTTCACCTGCTGAACACCCACATGACATTGACCAAAGACAAGCTGCACACCCTCAACCTCAAGATCATCCCACCGAGCAATCTTGCCCGGAGTCTCCAGCCCCTGTGGTCCGGACTCTCCGGCCTATACCGGAGTCTCCGGGTATGGATACCGGAGTCTCCGAGGATGATCAAGGCCTTGATGAAGATCCTTCGGAATTCTATGGCTATGGGCCACTTGATGATCAAGGCAATCCATCTGGTCAAGGCGAGGACCAGAACAGTGATCATGAAGATGATCAAGTAGTCTCTCAAGAATCTCCTCTTGAGGCTCGCACTCGCCGTGAGAAGAAGCTTGAGTCCATTCTTCGACGAAGAAGCATATCCTTGGAAAATGTGGTTGGGAGTGTTCGTAAAGGTGTCTCCACTAGGAGGCAACTTTCTAACTTTAGCTCTCATCATGCTTTTGTCTCTTGTGTAGAACCCAAGAAAGTTTATGAGGCGCTTGAGGATCCGGATTGGCTTGATGCCATGCATGATGAACTCAACAACTTCGAGCGCAACAAAGTGTGGACTCTAGTAGAAAGACCCAAAGATTGCCGTAATGTCATTGGGACCAAGTGGATCTTCAAGAACAAGCAAGATGCAAATGGCATTGTCATTCGTAACAAGGCAAGATTGGTGGCTCAAGGTTTCTCCCAAGTTGAGGGTATTGACTTTGGTGAAACTTTCGCTCCCGTTGCCCGTCTTGAATCCATTCGCATCTTACTTGCATATGCATCTCATCATAACTTTAAACTTCAACAAATGGATGTTAAAAGTGCATTTCTCAATGGTCCCTTAAATGAATTGGTTTTTGTGAAGCAACCCCCGGGCTTCGAAAACCCTAAGTTTCCTAACCACGTTTACAAACTTGATAAGGCGCTCTATGGCCTCAAACAAGCCCCACGTGCGTGGTATGAGCACCTTAAATAGTTGTTGGTTGATCGTGGTTTTGAAATTGGGGTGATCGATCCCACTCTTTTTACTAAGAAGGTCAATGGGGAGCTTTTCATTTGCCAATTATATGTTGATGATATTATATTTGGTTCTACTAACAAAGCTTTCAATAATGAGTTTGCCAAGCTCATGACCGACAAGTTTGAGATGTCTATGATGGGGGAGCTAGAGTTCTTCCTTGGATTTGAAGTCAAGCAATTGAAGGGAGGGACTTTTGTGAACCAAGCCAAATATACCCAAGACATGCTCCAGAGGTTCGAGATGATTGGAGTCAAAGGTGCAAAGACTCCCATGCCAACAAAGGTTAATCTTGATCTCGATCCTAATGGTAAAGAAGTGGATCAAAAACTTTATAGATCTATGATTGGTTCCTTGCTTTACCTTTGTGCATCTAGACCGGACATTATATTAAGTGTGGGAGTGTGTGCACGTTTTCAAGCCGCACCAAAAGAAAGCCACTTAGTGGCGGTCAAAAGAATCTTTCGATATTTAGTGAATACCCCTAACTTTGGTCTTTGGTATCCAAAAGGAGCAAGTTTTGATCTTGTAGGTTACTCGGATTCGGATTGGGCGGGAGACAAAGTGGAACGGAAATCAACCTCCGGGGCTTGCCAATTTCTTGGTAGGTCTTTGGTGTGTTGGTCATCTAAGAAACAAAATTGTGTGTCTCTCTCTACCACCGAAGCCGAATATGTAGCCGCGGCTAGTTGTTGTGCACAACTTTTATGGATGAGGCAAACTTTGAAGGATTACGGTATCATTTTTGACAAAGTGCCTCTTTTATGTGATAATGAAAGTGCTATCAAGATCGCTCACAACCCGGTGCAACACAACAAGACGAAGCATATTGAGATTCGTCATCATTTCATTCGGGATCATGTCAACCGTGGAGATATTGAACTATCTTATGTTGGCACTCATGAGCAACTTGCCGATATATTCACAAAGCCTCTTGATGAAGCAAGATTCCGGGAATTGAGGCATGAACTAAATATCATTGATTCAAGCAATGTGGCTTGAGCTAGGTGCATGAACTCCCATACTTCAACTTGTGTGTTGTTCTAGATGTGGGCATGGAAATAGGGGGAGTGCGGTCCTAATTGATTGGACTATCCCTCCCCCCATAATGCCAATAGTAAGCGTATTGTTCTATCTTGTCATTTGTGACATTTTTGAGCTTAATCGATGAGTCTAGGTTTTGGGCCCAAGATATATCTTCGCGGTGCCATACCTATATACTCATACATGGTGGACTTTTGGTCACCAACCTCCCTAGTGGAGGAGTTTCCCATTTGATTTTATTGTCTTATTTTCTTTATGGGAACATGCTCATGTTTGGTCTTATTTGATTTTATTTGCATGTTTGCAAACATGAGCATTTTGTACCACACAGTGACAATGTATCCATCCCAAGCCTATCTCATCCTCAAACATACTTAATCTTTAAATGACATGTCCTTTATACACCATAAATGTTGATCTGGTCAAGAGGGGCCGGAGACTCCGGGGTTTACAGCCCGGAGACTCCGGTGGGCCGGAGACTCCGGGGTAAGTACCGGAGACTCCGGCCGGGCGGTTTCGACTCAAATACTTAGGGCACGGGGTGGGGAAGAACGGTTCATTCTTCCCCATACACCCCCGTGCCTCTACTCCACCCCTGCCGCCCTCTTGCCCACAGATCGACCCCCGGAGCCTCTCCAAGCTTCGGGATCCGCCGTGCCACCGGCAAAACAAGTTCTTGGAGGTGTGGGATCAATCCCACCGATCGATTTTGTGCCATGGACTCCGGTAAACTTGCCCTCAATCTCCTCCATCTAGTTCTCCCTAGATCTATGAGATTTGCATGTTTCCCTTAGTTTGATATGGTGCACTACCTTCTAGTGGCTATCAATCATCTTCTTAGCAACTCTATTGTGGATTTTGCACTCGATTTGTTCAAATGTGGTCTCCTAGGCTTGGGCTCCTGCATCTAACCGGAGACTCCGGCCCCTGTGGCCGGAGACTCCGGCCTGGATGCAAAGTCTCCGGCCCCTGTGGCCGGAGACTCCGGCCTGGATGCAAAGTCTCCGGCTTCGTCCGGAGACTCCGGCCCGAGTCCCCGGAGACTCCGGCTAGATCAAGCCTGAGTGCACTAAGTCACAGCATAGTTGCTTACTTTTTGATTCTAGGGCATGTCACCTCAACCTTGCTATCTTCCTCACTCATTCACAGGTGCAGGTGGTTCTCGGAAACCGGCTGCTCATAGCAAGGACAAGTTGGTTGTCAATCCCGCCACAGGGGCTATTGCTCAGAGGTCAGTCATTGCTCAGCAAGTAAGGGATGCTAAGAGACTCAAGACGAGGATGGCTGAGGAGGAACGTGCTGAGGCAGCTAAGAAGGTCAAGTTCGATAGCCTTGTGACCTTGGAAGGGCTGTCATCATCTGAATATGTTGAGATGAGGAAGAGGGACATGTACACTCTCCCACGGAACTCTCGTGACCGTTGCTTTGTCCGCAAAGAGCAAGAGCTGATCATGAAGGAATTCTATGCTTCTCTCAAGAAGTATCCGGTTTGCCCTCAGACGGTCATGGACTTCTCTCATTTTGCCAAGTACAGTGCATATTTTGGAGAGGCCGTGTGGATCACTCGCAAGCTTGGGCTCCATCCACTCATGAAGATTCAAGAGCCCTATAACATCACTTTGATCCATCAGTTCTTTGCTACCTTGGTTCTTGGGGATGGTGAGGAGATCCCCATGACTTGGATGACCGGAGAAGAGGTTTGTCACTCCACCTTCATGGACTTTGCTGCTCTCCTTGGGTATGAGTTCCGTGGTGCTACTACTCCTAGTGGCATGAGGATGCATGTGGATGGGGAGTACTATGAGAAGAAGAAGCTTGCTCCTCTCTACACCGGGGATGACAAGAAGATTGTCATTGGGGGCACCCTTGGGCTATCCAAACGGTCCAACATATTGCTCCGCATATTCCGGGCCTCCATTGCCCCTCAAGCCGGTAACTTTGATGCTATTCGTGGGGCCCTTGTGAATCTCTTGGCTTACTCTCACGAAGTCTATTGCAAAGGGGAGACCGCACCCGTTGAGCCACTTGATGTGATGGATTTCATTCACAAGGAGATCAATGATTACATTCTCAACAAGAAGACTCCTCTTTATGCCCCATTTATCATGAGGCTCATCCGTGCTCAAGGACTCAACCTTCCTCTTCTCGATGCAAACCTTGTGAATCACAAGGTTGTGAAGCTTCAACGCAAAGAACCCACTGGTCACTCCAAGGAACCATTTGCACCGGTGAGAGGTGAAGATGATGATACCTTTGCCGAAGGAGTTTCAACTAGGAGGGGCCCAAGGATGAAGAATGCTAGCAATGCCGGCTCTAGCTCCATCAATGAGTTTGGTCAAGAATATAAGAAGCTCAATTGGTTCCAAAGGAATGTGCTTTGCATGAATGTGGACATCCGTCACAAGCAATATGAGAGCTACATTGCTCAAAAGCATATAAATGACAATCAACAAGTTCTTCACAAGGCTTTTCGGAAGTCTCAACCGGGCTATGTGGAATCTCCACCTTCCTCCTCTTCATCCGGCACTCACTCCTATGGCAAGTGGAGCAAGGGTCTGACTGACTGGCAAGCCTTTGAGGAGGTCACATCTGGCACCTCCAATGTGCGTCAAGGCAAGAAGCCCATGGCTTCTGATGATATTGAAGAAGGGGATGAGGACTTCGATGCCGGTTCCGAGGACGAGCCCGAGGATGAAGACGATGAGTGATCCCATGGGCGTGTAGCATCGCTCTTTTCCCTTTTTGGTGTCTCGATGCCAAAGGGGGAGAAGTAGCTCTATTAGGATGTCATCGTTAGGATTTGCCATGGGTTGTTTTATTTGGATTTGGATTTGCCTTTGCTTTGGTCGAGACACAACTTCATGGACTTTCATGTTGTGTCTCATCTATCTTAGTGTAGAACTATCGTGTGTGTGGTACGGTTTTATGTTTGTGAGACTTAAGTACCTCTATTGCTTGTAAGACTATTATTAATGTGTGCTATCTTGTTAGTCTTACTTAAATGCTTATGGTTAGTCTCATGTATTATTACTTGCTCTTGGTATAATTGTGAAATATATAGGGGGAGTGATGATCCTTACTTGTGTGACTCATGTTCAAGTGCAAATGGTGTTGTGCACACAAGTAGGGGGAGCTTTGGCTATATATTTTATTTCATTTTATTATGCTTATATCTTGCAAATCCGTATGTTGTCATCAAACACCAAAAAGGGGGAGATTGAAAGGGCATTTCCCTAATAAATGTATTTTGGTGTTTGTTAACAACATTTGGTGATTTAACCATGCTATTAAAGTTCTGCAGATTTTCTAGGTTATTTCAGGATCTCGCGGAGGTGCACCCCAAAAAGGTAGAAAAGATCGAAGCCCGTAGTCCAGTAGTGGAGTTAAGGCTTAGTTGTCTTGTAGGGTGCTTCGCGAAGGTGGAATTGGTGGAGAGGGGCTTCACGAAATGCTGCTGTAGCTTCTTCTAGGGCGGAGACTCCGGCCCTGGTGGCCGGAGACTCCGGCCTAGAGGACTCGCCCAGGCAATCCTCAAAGTTGGACAACTCAGAGACCAGGCCGGAGTTGGGCCGGAGACTTTCTGTCTCTGGCCGGAGACTCCGGGTGGGCCGGAGACTCCGGTCCCCCGGGGCCGGAGACTCCGGTCTGGCCGGGTGGTCGAGGGTTGCAGACTGGCTTGGACAATTCAGAGACCAGGCCGGAGTTGGGCCGGAGACTTTTGTCTCTGGCCGGAGACTCCGGCCCTGGAGTCACTTAGGGCGGAGACTCCGGCCCTCCTGGCCGGAGACTCCGGCCCTAGTCGTCCAGCAACGGCTACATTTCGTGGAGGACTATATAAAGCCTTCTTCTACCTCAAGAGCTGGCGGCGGCTTCCACTCTCTCTCCTCCATTGATCCAAAGCTTCAAAGCACTAGTTCTCTCTCCCTAGCCAATAGAACTCAAAGCCCTTTTGGGATTTGAGGGAGAAGACCTAGATCTACACTTCCACCAAGGCGATTTGATTTCCCCCCTCTCTTTGTTGAGGGGCTTGTAACTTGTGTGATTCATCGGATTCCTAGCCGGAAGAAGCCGTCCTCCAAGCTTAACTTTGTGTGTAAGAGCTTGGTGGGCCTATTGGGAGCCTCCAATTGAGTTGTGGAGCTTGCCCCGATACTTTGTGTAAAGGTGTCGTGCCGCCTTCAAGGGCATCGCTTAGTGGAGCGTGAACTCGCCTTTGTGGCTTGTTCACCGGAGAATAGGGTGAGCCTTTGTGGCGTTGGTGGCCTTTGTGGCACCACACCTCTCCAACGTAGACGTACTTCCCGTAACAAGGAAGGAACTACGGGAATACATCCTTGTGTCTTCGTGTCTCTATTGCGGTTACCTCTATCCGTTACTCGTACCTTTACTTATATTGTTATTGCTAGCTTGCTTGTCACTCTAGGTAAATTCACTTAGTAGCACATCTAGAGAATTTACCTTATTGTCTAGCCTTAACTTGAAAAGAAGTAAAAATTTGGGTAGCTCCTATTCACCCCCCTCTAGTCGCTCATACGATCCTTTCAATCCGCACTCCAAATCCTTTTCCAGCAAGATGTAGTACCATCTGGACATGCACTTGTCGCTGAAAAGTTGCACTGCTCTGGAGAACACTTGAAGGCGAGCTGATAAGCACTTCGCACAGTAAAATTCCCATTCCTTTCCGGCTGCCAAGCAAGAATATCTGCTTTGCCTCCACATCCACAGGCAAAAAGATGGTATGAATCAAAGGTATCTTCCATGAACCTTGTTCATCAATTAATTCCGAGACGTAGCGTATCCGACTCCTACCACAAGATGAATAAAGTTTCATATATGACTGTCTTGGTATCCAGCTATCATGCCATACTCGAATATTGCGGCCATTTCCCACCCTCCATAACACCCCCTTCTTTAGTAGTTCAAGTCCATGTGAAATTGCTATCCATACAGAGGAAGGATTGCCCGTAAAAACTGTATCTATGAGTTCACCACGTGGGTAATAATGCGCTTTTAATACGCGGGCACACAAACTATCAGGAAAGGATAATAATCTCCATGCCTGGCGAGCCAGTAGAGCTTGGTTGTAGATACGCATATCACGAAAGCCTTCCCACCTTGACTCTTAGCACGTTGGAGCTTCGGCCAACTAATCAAATGGGTCTTCCTCTTTCCATTTTCAGAACCCCACCAATAGTTGCGAATCAGTCTTGTAAATTCATCACACAATGAGGCTGGTAATTTGAAAACGCTCATAACATATGCGGGAATGGCTTGGGCAATTGCTTTTATAAGCACCTCTCTTGCACTTTGCGCCATGAGACCATCTCCCCATTCAATTATTAGCTTGCTCAGCCTTGATTGAAGATTTGCAAATTTGCCTTTGTGCATCCTACCATCAGGGGTGGGCAAACCCAAATACTTGGCATCAAAAACTAGTATTTGGGTTGGCTGTTGGATCTTGGATGAACATAAACAACGAGAACATTCCAATACACACGACATGACCAAACTTAATTTCGTAAACCTTTATGACATTCTTGGTGATTGACCTTTGGAGTGGAGAATTTTTTGACATTAAGATGTGTAAGAAGTTTTGGCAGTTAAATTTGGAGCTTCAAAATGTCTTATATTAATAAAGCGAGTGACTACAACCTTTTGGCTCCTGCCTCATGGGCACCAGTGCATCCGGTAAATAAATATTTCTAATAAAAACAAAAGTATTATTGAAAATTCTTAAAAATTGCATGATTATTTCATTCTTCATTACCATCGAAAGAAGTTTTTAAAAATAATGATGATATTTTCATGAGCAACAAGCAAAACGGGGTTTTAATAGCACATTTAAAGTTACAAAAATGCGGCCAAACTTCTTGTTTTTCACAGGTCATATTATTTTGAATTAATTATTCTGCACAAATTTATCAATGCGACAAACATTTAGATTACTATATGTGTGAATGTGACAAACATTTAAATTTTCAATTTTATTTTTTTAATCCAGAAGCACTAGAGCCTGAGATGTAAAGTGCTTTTTCAAAAATGAGATAGTTATAAGGTGCGAAAAAAGGAAAAGGAATATGCTGGATGTGGGATTTTGTCTCTCAGGTGCATATAAAACTATTTCAAAAATTGCATAGAAAAAGGGAACATTTTAACTAGTCTGAGACTAAAAAAAGGTTCCATGAATTGTTATGCTTGAGAATCAAAATTTGTTTTGTCTAGGGGCCCAAATATTTTTTTCCCAAAAACTTGTATGCAAGCGCAGAATGCCCAAATAAAAATCCGATTTTTTACCTTTTGATTTTTTTAATGTTTTCTTCAAATAATTAGTTAAAATGCTCATAGGAGCATGGAGCCAAATTAGAATTCTGGTAAATGGACTCGGGGTAGATCTTCTTGCTCACAATTAAGGCCGGATCTTGGAAACTAGTGGTCAGAGCGCCTATCTATCGCTTTTTGCGGGAGGGAAGGCCAGCCCGCTTATAGCTCTTCCATCTTGGACCACACCCAATGTGGCCGAATAAAAAATACCTTTTATATTTTTCTTTTTCTATTCAAATTCAAAAAAGTTTAAACAAAAAAGTTCAAATTTGAAAAATATTCAAATTAAAAAATCAAATTTGAAAATTTTCAAATATGATAAATGTTCAAATATTAAAATGTTTCAAATTGAGAAGGTTCAAACTTTATACAGTTTAGAAATAATCCGATCGCGCAAAAAAAGGGGTGGAAAACCAGAAGAAAAACTGAAGGAAATAAAAATGGCAGGAAACTATAACATCCAGCATCAAATGGTTCGTCCCAAAGCATTGCCCGCGCGCGGGCGGAATGCGTTAGCGCCCGCAGCGGGTGGCAAATAGGATCTTCGTTTATACGAGGCCCGCAGTAGGCTGGCAGCAGGCCAAATCGTAGAGCGATGATTGTTTGTTCGGCCGGGCTGGCCTGGCAACGTATATTACGTTAGAGTTCGGCCTGCAACGAATACGCCTTCGTCTGGATTTTTTTTTCCTTGCCGGAGCTTCTTCTGATCACGAGTTATCTATATCTATATCTAATAATAATAAAGGACGTAATGTTTTCATGGTTGGTTTGACTAACATTTTTTTGAATCGATATATCCTGCCATCAAGGTAAGTAAAAAAACTCTTCACCAAACTACATATTACTCTCAATACCACCGGTAAGTGAAAAAACTGTTCGATTTATTTGTGTTTTTTCGTGTTTTGTCCGCACGTCTCTGCAGGTTTCGTGTGTTGCGTTGGAATCCATTAAAGATACGATTTGATCAGTTTTAGTATAGAAAGGGCTATCCTGACCAAGCACGCAACATACGTCGTGCAGAAAAGTACAAAGTATAGTATTTGAAACTGAATCCATCACGGATTCCATCCTCCCTTATCGATCGCTTCAATAAAAGCCACACCTTGGCACCCCTTAAGTCAAGCCGCTCAGGACTTAGGCCCAACACCTCCTCTCGCCTCGCCGCCATCGCCCACTACATCTTCGGTTTGTGATTGTAGATGAGAAGCTATCTCTATGGAGCGCGCGTAAACCTAGCTGCCGCCATCGGTGCCATAGCTAGAACCCCAACGACCTCTACAACCTCACTGAACACAGTGCGTGCTGCCGTGCTGATCATCCCCACCGCGAGATTGTCCTCTCGGACTACGGCCACCGTTGTTTGTGCATGTTGGCATATTTTTGTGTGTGTGCGCCTATGGCTGCATTAGCGGATGAAAATTTATATAGTAGAAGGGCATCGCCAAGCTACACTACTATCGTCAGCGTTCGGTGGCGGAGACCCTGAACGGCTAGGCAAAGCTGTGCAAGTGTGTGCATATGCTAGCTAAGCTGATGCGTTCGTGCTAGCTTGCTGGTAGCTTATATGAGCTGAGTGGTTTTATGCATGCATGCAGGCCACGATCACAGACCCAAGTTGGTGGCTTCTGTGCATATGCACGATGGATTTACTTCGTATATGCATCTCCACCCTAGACGTGGGTGGCTTGCTCTCACGGTCACGGACCTCCGCTCAGGACACGCATGAGTCTTCACGTATCCTGATTGTTGTTGTTTCCCTCTAGTTGTAGTATCTTTCGTCATCGAAGATGTGCTGAATTTCAATGGCACTCCGGCAGCAAAAGGTGAACTCGCATATTATGCTGATCATGCTCGCTTACATGATTTGGTCTAAATCCCATGATATTGAATTTGACAGCGTAGGTAAAAGAAAGCAAGAAAGGAAGCAAAACAGAAATATATAGTGAAAATGTAAGTCTAGCTAAAGAATTGGTGGTTAATGAACCAAACACGACATATCCTGTCGGAGGCCAGCAATGCACTGACTATATAAAAATAAAAATCAATTTCTCAAAATTTACATGTAAAAAATTGTTTCCAGTTCTATTACACTTCTATGGATAGACCTGATAGTAACAGTAAATTGATGGAATTTGGGAATATTTAGAATTATATCGATATTATTTATGAAAAAATAATTTTCTTTACTTCCGGGTGCAACGCACGGGCATGTGTGCTAGTTATTTAGAAAAACTGCTCACTATGTTTGCATCCTCGTCTACTGTAGGATAAGTCTTTTTTCTCCTGCTAGTTTAGCCAATCGAGAAGCACCCATGGACCTCGCAATGATGCCGGCGGCATGTAATTTGCCACCAATCATGAGCCGTCCGTGTGTTGCATCACTATGGCATAAACAAACTGAAATCAAACCGTGGTATTTCCCCAGCAGTCCTTTTTTTTATAAAGGAAACACAATATATTGAGCTAGCAAGCCGCCTCATTAAAAACCTTCCAGTCCCCTTAGGTACCCTGGTAAGGAAAAGAGTGCGTCAGAAACTTGCTGCCCCTAATCACAGAATTGTTACATCGTTTATAAGGTAGCTCACTAAGAACCTAGGGGGATCATCGTCCCAGGTACAAGATAATCTAGAATTGAAAGACTCCCTAGCTATTACATGAGCTGCCTTGTTGGCTTCTCGCGGACAATGAGTGAACCGAACCTGGCCTATAAGTGTGGCGAGATCCACACAATCTGCATAAATAGAAGCCGGTGCCGTCCACCAGGCATCACCCCCCTCACAAGCTTGAATTGTCTCTAAAGAGTCCCCTTCAGCAATCACCGAATTGCACCCTTTAGCACTTGCAAGACTCAGCCCTTCTTTCATCGCTAAAGCTTCAGCCATATCCACAGAAGGTAGAGAGGGAATATATTTGCAAGATGCCGCAATGAATTGTCCCTGAAAATCACGGAGCACAGCACCCATAGCTCCCGATCGAGTATCTTCAAAAAAAGAAGCATCAACGTTTACCTTAACTTGTCTTGGTTCAGGTTTACTCCATGTCGCCTCCGTAGGTTGTCTCGAAGATTGATGAGCTGCCTTTGCCGAGTTTGCCACAATGGCCAAGATAGACATTTTGCGCCTGAATAAAGGGGGGACATCCTCATTATGAGTTCGTCTTCTCCGAACCCACCAAATATACCACGCTGTCACCGCCACAACCTCCTTTAGGCCAAGGTTATCGAGCCCCGGCATGGCTTTCAAATCACTCCTCAAGATCGCTTCAAGAACAGCTGACCCAGAACGGTCAACGGACATAAAATCATCTATTATTTCATGTATGCCAAGAGAAGTCCACATATCCCGGGCGACTGGACAAAGAAACGCCAAGTGCATGATATCCTCAGGTCCTAGCTGGCATATAGGGCAGCCACCAGTACTTCCAATGTGTCTGTTAGCCAGGATGCTTTTTAGGGGCAAAATTCCATGCAATGCTCGCCATATAATTTTTTTAACCTTGCTCGGTATCTTAAGTTGCCAAAGAATTTTCCAAACAGGGTTTAGCGCCGATGATCCAGGAAGGGCAAGCTGCCCTGCCGAAGCACCAAACTGGTGTCTCCATTGAAGGTGGTAACCAGACCTGACAGTATACCTCCCGTGTTTGGTACCACTCCAAGCTATGAAATCATCAAATCCCCTATTATGGAGGGGAATTTGCATAATACGGAACACATCAACTGGAGACAATAAGCTTTGCAAAATCTCTTCATCCCAATACTCAGTAATTGGGCTTATCAGGTCACTAACTTTCGTGTAAACTGATCCACCTCTAGGGGTAATGACTTTCTCGTCTGGACTAGAAGGAATCCATCGATCTTGCCATATATTTATCTTTTCACCATTACCAACCCTCCACACAGACCCTCTTTTGAACGTAGCTAAGCCTGCCACGATGCTCTGCCACGTAAAGGAAGATCCCGTTTTAGGTCCCGCTTTCAAGATATCGCCATGGGGGTAATATTTGGATTTGAGAACTCGGGCACACAAGGACTCAGGATCATTGATTAGACGCCAAGTCTGCTTAGCAAGCATAGCCAAATTGAAAGAGTGGAAATCTCGAAACCCCATACCTCCCTCTTTTTTCGGATGGCAAAGTTTCCACCATGCAAACCAATGCATCCTGTTACTGTTCTCATCATCACCCCACCAAAATTTTGAGATAGCATCCATCATCTTTTTGCAAACCCCTTTCGGAATAAGGAATACCGACATTGCATAAACAGGGATAGCTTGCGCAACAGCCTTTAATAATATCTCCTTCCCACCAATAGATAATTGTTTCTCTTTCCAGCCATTAATTCTTTGTATAATTCGTTCAATGAAATGTTCAAAGCAGTCACTTCTGTCCGCCCCCACCAGTGCAGGCAGGCCCAAATATTTATCAGACAGGGCCTCAGTATCAATATGAAGGGTAGAGCAGATTTCAGCTCTCAACAATGCATTTGTATTGGGAGAAAAATAGATGCTTGATTTTGCAAGGCTTACCAATTGACCAGAATTAGCACAATAAGTGTCCAGCACCCGCTGTAAGGAGGTTGCATTATTCATATCCGCTTTCATGAGAATTAGGGAATCATCAGCAAATAAGAGATGCGAAACTGATGGTGCATTTCTGCACACCCTAACCCCATCTATGCCACCAACCTCTTCTTCATACAGCAGAAGACTAGACAAACCCTCAGCACACAGGAGGAACAAATACGGGGATAGGGGATCCCCCTGGCGAAGACCTCTTGTTGCAGTAAACATATCAGTCTCCTCAGAATTGAACCTCACTTGATATCTCACTGAGCTAACACACGCCATCATTAGGCCAACCCATCTTTCAGCAAAACCAAGTTTCCTCATCATATTCTCCAGAAAAACCCATTCCACTCTATCATATGCTTTATGCATATCCAGCTTAACAGCACAAGTTCCAGTGGTACCTGATCTTCTCTTCTTGATTGCATGGATACTTTCATAAGCCACTAGAACATTATCAGTTATTAGTCTCCCTGGGACAAAGGCACTTTGCATCGGGGAGATTATCTCTGGAAGAATCTCCTTGAGTCTTCCTGCAAGCATCTTAGAGATAATCTTATAAATAACATTACATAGACTAATGGGGCGGAATTGCGTTACCAACTCTGGATCATCAATCTTTGGAATTAAAACCACCATTGTATCGTTCCACCCTTCAGGGATCATGCTAGAGTTTAGAGCCAGAAGAACTTCTTTTGTGATTTCCTCTCCACATATGTTCCAGAACTTTTTATAGAAGACCGCATGAAGACCATCCGGCCCAGGTGCTTTAAAATCACCTATAGAGAAGACCGCCTTCTTGACATCCTCCGGAGTAAAGGGTGCCAGAAGCTTTTTGTTCATCAATTCAGTCACCCTCGGCTGAATCTTATCCATCATCGCCGGGTCTAGAGCATCAACTTCAGACATGAAGAGATTAGAAAAGTATTGAAAGATGAGGGGTTTTAGCTCACTAGTACCTTCAATCCACTCTTCTTGATCATTCTTGAGCCTTTTAATAAAAAAATTCTTCCGTCTTGCCGAAGCATAATGATGGAAGAAATTTGTGTTACGATCTCCATGTTTGAGCCAGTTAGCCCTTGACCGCTGCATCCAGTGTGTCTCCTCCTGTTCCAATAACAGATCAATCAGTTCCGCCATTTCTTTCGCCACAGCCTCATTTTCATCATTCATAGGCCCATTCATTGCCTTCTCTAACTTCTGTTGAGCCTCCCTGATTCTTTTCTTTGGTCTCTATAGTACATTTGCATCCCAATCATGTAAGACTCCATGGAGCTTATTTAACTTGGTCAAGACATTATCCGTTGGGAAATCAGTGGAGACCGAATCCCAAGTCTGTTGAACCTTCTCCTGGAATCCTTTTTCTTGTAGCCATCGTGCTTCAAACCGTCTTTGCTTTGAAGTGCCAGGATGTATATGAGCGTCTGTATTAACCAGAATAGGACGATGATCAGATTTAATATAATCTAAGTGTTGAACTGAAGCATTCGGATTCATAACCATCCACTCTCCGTTTGCAATAGCCCTATCAAGCCTTTCACGAATTCTTCCTCGCTTCCATGTAAACGCATCTCCAGAAAATCCAAGATCTTCAAGTCCGCAATCCATAAGTGCATGACGGAAGGCATCCATATATCCTTGTGGCCTAGGATTACCTCCCTCTTTCTCTGAGGAGAAAAGAATCTCGTTGAAATCTACTAGGACTAACCACGGTAAGTTAGTTGTTTGATTCAGCTCTCTCAATTTATCCCATGTTTTGAACTTATCTTCCCACCGAGGTTCTCCATAAATTCTTGTAAGTCTCCATATTTTGTTTGTTGATTCAACCACACGGACATCAATATATTTTGGTGCTGAAAAAATAATCTCGATCTTGATTTCCTTTTTCCAGAATACAATCAGTCCACCACTCCTGCCATTGCTAGGATTAACAATCTGGCAGTCCATATTAAGCCTTCTACGTAAACAGTCAGCCGGAAAAATATTGAGGTGAGTCTCCGACAGGAACATCACATCGGGGTTTTTACGCCTTCGAAGATTCAAAAGCGAACGAACTGTCGGGGCATTACCCAAGCCCTGACAGTTTAAACTGAGGATCAACATTGCGCCCGGCCAAGCCCCTCGAGGGAGCCCGCCGATCCATATGAAGGGGAGTCAGCTTCGGCCTTCTTTGTTCATTTCGTTCTGTCAGTTTCTGTATCTATGATATTTTCCTCCTGATTAATTCCTTCAGTGATCATAGGGAGAGTGTTTCCCCCATCCTCGTTTTGAGATTCAGAGTTCTCATTCATATCAAGTCTTCTCTTAGCACCGTTATCGTTACTTGGATCAGAACCATCCAAGTCCATCAGAGATTTCTTTGCCGGGCTGGTTCCAGTATCTTGCAACTCATCTTCTCGCTGCTCCTCGCGCTGGGCAGCAGGGAGAGCGTTAAACCTCCAACTAGCTGGTACCTCTCCCCTACCTCCAAATCCTCTACCTCTGCCCATATTTGAACTATCTCGGCCTCTACCAAATCGACCACCACCTCTATTTGCTTGATTCCCACGTCCTTGCCAAGATGACCAGTCTGCTTTAAGCCACTCACCCCACTTGAGGTCGTCTTCATTGTGCTCACCAGACCCACATTCCAGATGAGTGTGTCCTATAAATCCACAAGCACCACAGAATCTAGGGAATTTTTCATATTTAAGCTGGAAGAATTCACGCTGACCCCCTCTCACAATAGTGACAAACCGGGCTAGAACCTTTCGCACATCAAATTTAACCTGAACCCGGACAAAGTTATTCACCCCCGGGATCACAGTTTCCACCGTCTGCACTTTTCCAACCTTCTTTTCCACTAGATTTTTGATTAACGCTTGATCTCTGTATCCAATGGGCAACTTATGAATCTGTGAAAGGGCATGTGCCCCCATGTGTGGTTTTGGTAATTAATGACAATCCCTATGGACTAATGTTTGCATTGAGTCATATTTGTAGGACTTGTCCGTAGACAATGCTTGATCCATATGTTGGGTTCAAGGTTGTAAGAAGTTAAACATAAAGAAGATTATGTGATGACCAAGGTGTTATTCAAGGAGTGATCCAAAGATTGGTCATAAGGGAGTTGAGCCTATAGAGTGTGTCTTGAGGAATAAGATGGAGTGAACTCTCATGTGCATTCTCAAGACATCATCATTATGAAAGAAGAAGATGAAGTGCAATGTTGATCAAGTCGAAGCGCAAGATCAAGATAGGCTTCTAGAAGATATCATTTGCTTGAAGCTCGGTGTCCATTTGGTGGTAATGGACATGTGAAGATATTTTCTAGTGTCTCTCCCATAGTGCAGTATGGGGGAGCAATCCGCAAGACTTCACCGAGCAAGCGCAATCAAGAAAGGTAGTCCAACTTGAGAAGATCAAGATCGTCACCATCTAGCCCAAGTGGAATGCACAAGGCAAAGGTATGTTCTTGATAGGGTTTCTTTCTTACCGGTCTCATAGTGTGGGAGACCGGGTTTAGGATCGATAGCCGTACTATCAAGAGGGGCTCTCGAGTGAGTAACTTATTCATATCGTTCGGAGAGAGCTCAAACCTTTGCACACTTGGCATTATCTTTCTTGGTTCTTATTTGGATTTTATCCATGTGAGGTACTAGAGCTTGTGGTTGTTTCCATGACAAGCTCTAGCTCATCAAAAATGGATTTTGTATGGAACTCTTATTGCATTTTTGGTGTTTGGAGAATTTTCCGGTTCCTCATATAGAGACTCTTATTACCTCTAAATTCATAGTAAATTCTCCCTTGCTGGTTCTTATTATTTCCTTGTTGTTAGCTTTCCAACAAAATTGGTTTCATCTCATTCGGAGTTTCCTTGCAAAAGTTATTTAGTTTTTGGGCGAGCCACCGGACCGTCTGGCGGAGCCGCCGGACCGTCCGGCGGTGGACCGGAAATTTCCGGCGGTCCCGCCGAACCGCACTAGTGAAGGGCTTTCTGGCGACCGCCGGACCGTCCGACGAAAAGTCCGGCAGTGCCGGACTTTCCGCCGAACTTTTGCGGGATTTGCTTCCAACGGCCAGATTTTCCCCACCTATAAATACCCTTCTTCTTCCTTGAACCAACAACGTTTTTGGGCTTCTCTCTCCTGCATTGTTGACCTTCAAAGCTTGCCCTCCCTCCTCACTTTCCTCCATGTTTCTTGCATCTTTTTAAGGGAAAAGAGAGAGGAGATCTAGATCTACATTTCCACCAATCACTTTCTCCTCTAAGTGAGGGGAACCTATTGGATCTAGATCTTGGAGTTCTTTGTGGATTTCCTCCTTGTTCTTCCTCTCATATCCTCCATAGCATTTGTTGCTTTGGTAGGATTTGGGAGAGAAGGATTTGAGCACTTCGTGTGTTTTTGTCATTGCATTTGGTGCATCGGTTTGAGTTCTCCTCGGAGATTCGATGGTGAAAGCAAGAAGCTTATTTCCTCTTGGGTTCTTGGAACCCTAGACGGCTCAGTGGATTTCTTGGAGACCTCCAATTAAGTTGTGGAGATCTTCCCAAGCTTTGTGGTGCCTCTGTGGTGATTATTGGGAGCCTCCAATTGAGTTGTGGAGTGTGCCCCAATCTTAGTGGCTTTGTGGATTTGGGAGCCTCCAATTAAGTTGTGGAGTAGCCCCAAGCTTTGTGCGGGATCGGTGACCGCCCTCAAGGGTCCCATAGTGGATCGGGTCTTCCATCTTGGTGGGAGGGCTCGAGGAGATTACGGTGAGCCTCCGTGGCGTTTGGGGAGCCTTGTGCCTCCACACCGCTCCAACGGAGATTAGCACCCGCAAGGGTGTGAACTTCGGGATACATCGTGGTCTCCGCGTGCCTCAGTTATTTCTATACCCGAGCTCCTTTACTTATGCAATTTACTTTGTGATAGCCTTCGTGCTTGAAGTTATATATATCTTGCTATCACATAGTTGCTTATCTTGTTTAGCATAAGTTGTTGGTGCACATAGGTGAACCTAGTTTATTTAGGTTTTGTATGCTTGGCAAATTAAACGTTAGTTTTATTCCGCATTTCTCAAGCCGCTCGTAAAAGTTTTAAATCGCCTATTCACCCCCCCCCCCTCTAGGCGACATCCGTGTCCTTTCAATCTGAACCCAAGCATCAAATTTATTTAAGTCCACAGACTCAGCCGGTACCAGATCGTCATAGGGTTCAATGATGACAGCATTCTGTCGGAATAACCACGGACCTCCTTTCTCCACTTTCAGCCAATCGCCAAGACAGAAGCACTGGATCGTAAAAAGATTTTCTTCTAATGCTGTAAATTTTACCTCTTTAGCCGGGCTCCACGAACACGCATATGCTGCTCAAAAGTTTGCGGACTGAAGTAGTTCGATGTATGAACCCTAGCAATCGCCATCCACTTCATGCCCTCCTTAGGCAGATCCGTGTCTTCAAAGACGAGGTCATCGATTTCGTCTTCATCAATTCCGAGACGGTTCAGAAGATCTCCCAGGTTCTCAGACTTTTGCGATCCCGATCCACCCGCCTGATTCGACGAGCTCGCAGATTGATTCGATATCGCGCTAGCCGGCTTCCTCGATAAACCCTAGCCTCGAGGGTACACGCTCCAACTATCCCGACGGACACCAGGGATCCTCTCCTTATGGGCTTCCGTGTAGTAGGATCAGAATCAGAGAAGGACTCCACACCGGATTGAACTCCGGCGGTGGAGGAGTCAAAACCCTAGTCGCCCCGGAGAGCGCTAGGTCTAGACACGAGCGCGTCTTATATGCTGGTTTTTTTTTTCCCCAGCAGTCCTTAGTTCTGTTCAAAGTAAAGATTAATCTGATTCAAACCAGACATACACACATGCTAATACCACTGTCAAACGACTCTATCCATTGCGGGGACCTGGTCAGCTAAAGGATCTCGATTCTCTTAGACTTTTTTAGATAAGCGAATCAAGATCCTAGATCGGTTTCCTACAGGCAATATCCTACGAGTACTAGCTGCCAAAGTTGACTTTGATCAAGTAAAACTTCAATAAGCAACCGCATTTCCCTTTTGACATCGCCCTCGTCGGGTAGCCGTCAGCGTGCAACCAGTTGCTGTTGCTCGACGGCTGCGTTCAAGAAAATCCTATAGACCTGTGTGCTTAATCCATCCTTTCAGCTTAAATATTTGTGCAAATAAGTGAGTCTTTGATGGAGATGTTACTTTCGTGTCCAGGCAGTCAAATTTCGGGCTTGCTCTGTGCTCTGCGTCGTTTGAAAGGGACCTCCACAGGCCGTTCTTAAACTTCGTTTCATTATTTTCATTTGCTAGTTGACTGCTTGGCGTACGTACTTCGTATCATGTTCAAACAAGCTATGTGCGACCGTCGTGCGACAGCATGGAATCAGTACTCGCACTGGGTTCAGTCAATCCTGGGCACTGGCTTACCTGCAGCAGGGAATGGAACGCTTCGTGTGCTTGGGTTGTCAGCGTTTTGCGTTTCTGAAATTTAATTTGGCAGTTATATGGATGTTGAGGAAGATGTCAAACAAAGCGTCTGCTACAACGCAGTCAAGGGGGGATTCGAACAGATGAACTACAGTATTGGTTTGCACACTGATGCGCAACCAACTACAATAAAAGACGTTCGTGTAGTAAATCAAAGAGGTTGCATTTTATGCTAAACACCCGGTATCACTTAGGGCTCGTTTGGCTCCCATCATTTGGGGCTAGAATCAAAGAATTCATTTATAATTCTAACAATTACTTGTTTGGCTGCCACGGAATTGGTTATGGAATTCATTTGGAATTCCATGGGGTTTCATCTCATGCCTAACCTTAATACCTATTGGGTACCCTGTCATTTTTGTGGATTTTTCAAAATGAAATGATATCATCATTTCATTTCATTTCTACCAAATGAAATGAAATGATGGGTGCCAAACAAGCCCTTAGGGAAAAATACATAATCTCGTCGTGGTCACTATAGAATGTGACACGTAATTTACAGTCATCTGGTCATCTGATACGCGCAACTGACCCATCACACTTTTCAGTGTGCACTAGAATCAACACCCGAGCGAACCTCCACCACAAAAACAGCATCGATCTGCCTGCCCTGGCGTTCCTAAAGACAAGAGACATCTTTTCTTTGAATGCCCTGCTGCCGAAGCAACCTGGCGGCGAGCTGTCAAGCTTTATACACTAGCCAACGCAACCAAAAGTCCAAACTAATAGAAAGAGCTAGGCAATTCACTTATACACATCAACACCCCTCCTCACGTGTGACAAATTAAGGGAGAAGAGAAGGTCAACACGTGAAACTCAGAGGTAGGCACAATACGCCTTGTACATGGACGGAGGGGGCACCAGCAATATTTGCGAATACCAGGACTCGAACTTGAGACCCTGCGCTCTGATACCATGTCAAGCTTCATGCACTAGCCAACGCAACCAAAAGTCCGAACTGATGGAAAGGGCTAGTACAATCCACTTATACACTTCAACATGTCAAGCTTCATGCACTAGCAAACGCAACTAAGAGTCCGAATTGATGGAAAGGGCTAGTACAATCCACTTATACACTTCAACACCCCCACTCACGTGTGACAGGAGAAGAGAAAGTCAACACATGCACACAAAGGGGGCGACAACAATTTTACAATAAATTGCGAAAACCAGGACTTGAACACGAGACACTGGGCTCTGATACCATGTCAAGCTTCATGCACTAGCCAACGTAACCAAAAGTCCGAACTAATGGAAAGAGCTAGGCAATTCACTTATACACTTCAACAGGATTCACCTAAACATCAACTGCTTCGACGATATCTGGGTGCACCACTCTCCATGCCTCCCCTCCTCGGTGGTCTGGCTATCCATTTTGTTGCTCGTCCTCTGGAAAATCTAGGATGCCAGAAACGCCCGAGTCTTCCAAGGAGAAACCAAGACTGCTCCTAGCACGATTTATAATTGTAATTGCTGAACTATCGATCTGGCTCTATCGATTCAAACATAGAGACCAAAATGAGGCTGCCACATATTGGCGTGACCACCCCTCTCTCAGTAATTCTGACAATTTAATTTAATTTCAAATGAATTCAGGTGGGGAGCCTCCCCCCCCCCGATGAATGTTTCAAAAAAAGAGTGTGCACCATAGCGCACCTATCCCATCACTGGTCGTGTGCATCGTGGTCACTGAACTTGTGATTGAGCGGTGTGTTATTTTGTGAAATGGACCTATATCAGGGGGTTATATACATAACCTTGATATTATTAGAATGCTTCACTCTTCGCTTAAAATCATAGACGAAAACTCCCTCCCATTGTCCATTGTAACCTAAGGTCGTCGCACGGAGCTGTCCATGCCACCGCCGAGTCTACCACTCGTATAGATCATACCTTTACATATAGCAGAAAAGGTCCATCACACATGGTTTATAAATTTTAAAGGGTTTCGCAGCATACAAAACAAAAAATTTCCTACGATGACGAACAAGAACAAGCCAAGATCTGATCTACGAGATGCAAAACAACGAGCAGGAGAGATTAGATCTACATACCCTTGTAGATCGCACAGCGGAAACGTTCAGATGAACGTGGTCGACGTAGTCGTACTAGCGTCTCCTCCTCGCGATCCGATCCGATCCAAGCGCCACAACGGGCGGCGCCTCCGAGCGATGCACATGTATAGCGCAGCGACTCCTCCTCCTCCTCGGTCCAGCGAGATATGGTGGAGTGGTAGATGGGATCAGCAGCACGACGGCGTGGTGCTTATGGTGGAGAGTATTTGCGGGCAGGGCTTCGCCTATGCGCACGAGGTGGAAGAAGATTGGGCAAAAGAACTAGTCAAACTAGGGCAACATGCTACAGAAAAGAGACAGTATCGCGGGCAGCGGCGGCTGAAAAAAATCAATCCGGTGCGCCTACTGATGTGCTCCTTTTATAGGCACTTTATCTTGGAGTAGGGTCCATGTTCCACCACCGCCTCGGTCAAGCCGCGTGCGAGCCACGCTGCCTCGCTGCCGCCCTCGATCCGATCTCTCAGATCAATCGACCTGGCGCGGTGGCCTGGCGTTATGGCCTGGCGCGGCCTACCGGCCTGACCCAGGCGGGCGAGGCACACCCGCCCAGCGAGTTGCCAAGCCGCGGCCCAGCCGGGTGCGGGCGGCCGGCCCAGCCCAGCCAGGCGAGCGAGACAAGATGTCGCGCGGGGCGGTGCAGCTGGCCGGCCCAGCCGGCCCAGCTGTGGCTCCCCTTCATTTTTTTTCTTTCTTTTTCTTTTGCCTTTTCTTTTGCAGTTTTGTCTAGATGGAGCCACTAAATAGGTCCATTAGCAAAACTTTGCATGGACTACTTTTAGTCCTTATTTATTTCTAATAAATAAATATATGTATTAACATTTATTAATTCAACTAATTAATAAATCATTAATCATCTTCCCGGAACAATTCCGTAACTCTTCGAAACAATTTCCATAAATCCCGAAACTACCCTAGCGTCGATGAGCGTTAAGTGTGTGACCCTACGGGTTCGAGAATGTGTGGACATAATCACCATCAATAATCAATAGCGGGATCTGGAAATCCATATTGACTCCCACATATTCAACGAAGATCATTATCGGTGAATCACGATGTCAGGATTCAATTAATCCCGTATACAAATTCCTTTATCTCGCGATATTTTACTTGCCCGAGATTCGATCGTCGGCATCGCCATACCTAGTTCAATCTCGTTTGCAGCAAGTACTCTTTACTCGTTCCCCAATCCAATATCACCCTGTGATTAAACTCATTAATCATGTGTTTGTAAACGGTGTATGATATTGATTACCGAGTGGGCCCGGAGTATATCTCTCTGACATGGGAGGGACAAATCCCAATCTCGATACATGCAACCCAATAAGTACTTTTCGATTACCTGAGAGACACCTTTATGATCACCCTCTCATAGGATGACGTTTGATGACCTCAAAGCTCTCTTCCGGTACCAGGGAGTGGCATTATCTCATGGTCTAAGGAATAGGATACTGACATAGGAAAAGCTACGCAATTCTGAACACAATGACACGATCTAATTGCTGTGCTTAATTTGGGTCTATCCATCATATCATTCTTCTAATGACATGACCTCATTATTAATCGACAACTCATGTCTATGGTTAGGAAACCTTAACCATCATTAATCAATGAGCTAGTCTAGTAGAGGCTTACTAGGGACACGGTGTTGTTCATAAACCACACAAGTATTAATGTTTCCGCTTAATACAATTCTAGCATGGAATATAAACATTATCATGAACAAGAAATATAATAATAACAATATTATTATTGCCTCTAGGGCATATTTCCTTCAGTCTCCCACTTGCACTAGAGTCAATAATCTAGTCAATACTTGCGCCTTTAACACCTATGGTATTCCGGTGTTATTCATACGCGTTGCACGTGGTAAACCTTATCAACGGGTCTGCCACTTTCTGGTCCGTTTGTATTTGCATATTCTTTTGCGTCAGCACACATTGCTCATCTTGTATGAGATGGCATCGTATAAACTTGGTCTTCTGGTGAGACCTTAGTTTCTTTGCCGAGACTATGTTGTCACTATTGTCATACAATAGAACTACATGGTACTAGCACACTTGGAACTACATCTAGTTCTCTTGCTGCTTCTCGAGCAATTATACTAAGCCTTCGTTGCAGTATCCGTCACAATGTCTAACTTTGAAACTCATCCAAGTTATCATGGAACCTTCTTCCATCTTATTGTGCCACCTTATAACTTAAAACAAATAGCCTAAAATTGAGATTAAATTTTACCTGTATATGTGACAAAGCCAATGTAACACATTGCAATGAGCCATTTGTCACTTCTGCATACAGAACATATTCTTACTTCTTCAAAAGTACATAAGAATATTTTTACTATTGTCCAACGATCATCATATGAATGCTCGTAACCTTTTAGAGCATCGAACATATCTGGATATACATATCATGGTATACAAGATTGATAAAATCATTCTTGTGGTTTCACTCATCAAGTGTCAAAATAGTTGATTCTTGCTTCAACCCCTTCCATGCAACAAGAACCGTTCTTATTGTTTCCATATTGAACAAATTCAATATTTCATCTATGTACTTTGGCAAAACTATATTAATGCCTCAATCTATCTGCATAGACATTGATGCTCAATATTCTGGTTTTACCTAAGTCTTTTATCAAAATCTAATTTTTAATGAAATCTTAACATATCAAGAAAAACATATAATTTCCAATGACCAATATGTCGTCTACATAAAGCATTAGAAATATGTCTTAGCGCTCCCACTTACTTTCTTGTAAATACAAGCATCTTCAAATATCTTGATGAAATTAACTCTTTAACATTTTCATCATTGAAGATTCCAACTTCGCTATGCTTACTTCTACCATAGAAGTTTGCATACATATCTAGCAACTTTTGAATCAACAAAACCCATTGGGTCGTGTCAGGTACACGTCCTTGGTGTGCATTCTGGTAGAGGAATGTTGTTTCATTTATTCAACTATCATATCTCAATATGTAATTGTTGCTAGAATAATCCATATGACGAAGTCAGGGGCCATCACTGCTTCTTTGTGTATTGTCGGTTACTTTTATCTAATAATATCCCATCCTCAAATCTTGCTATTTGATGACGACCAACTTGGTTAAATAGGAACTTCGATGTTGTCACTACAACATGTTGTAGACGCGTGAGCCATGAATGCAGTAGCCGCTTCCAGAATATTTTCCGGTGCTGCGCTACTCTGATCATCTTGCTCAAGTTCTATTTTCCTCCCACTTAAACCTTTCGCGAGAAACTCCTTCATAAGAAATTCAACTTTTAGCGACAATCACTATGTGTTCGGGTTCACAATAGAAAGAATACCCATCGACATTCTTTGGGATAACCTACAAAGACTTACTAATCCGATCTTGGTTGTAAACATTTTACATATGCCTTGCATACCAAAATTTAAGAAAGGACAACTATAACTGGTATGGTGTCATTTCAGCGGATTATGATGGCACTCTATTCAGTGAAAAGCGGTAGTCTCTAAAGCATAATCCACAAATTATATTGGTATTTTATTTCATCATTGATCTAACCATGTCAAACAAGGTTTGATTACATCCATTGAAAACTCCATACTCCTATGGCGTTTCACGAGATGCAAGTTTGTGAAACAATTCACTTAACTCTAAGATGTTTGCTAAACTTATAACTCAAATATTCTCCTTTATGATCCAATCATAAAACTTGAATTTTCTTGTTACAATAATTTCCACTTCATAAATTGAACAATTTCAATCATTTCATACTTCTATCTCATCAAGTAGATATACCATACATCTATTCGATCCATTGACGAAATAGAAAATACACCGCGATCAACTTCACACAATGGACTGCATACATCAACATGTACGATCTCCATTTAGTTAGTCACTTGTTCTGTCCATGGCCCATGAACAGAGTTTAATCATCTTTAGAAAAAGTCTCACAAGTGTCAATCAATTCAAAATTAGATGACTCGAAAATCTATCAATATAGAATTTCTTTCATGTTTTGTTTCCAATATGAATTAAACGGCGGTGTTTCAAATAAGTGAAATTCTTTGTCTTGCAACATTTAGCATCAGTGTTATAAATGTTTATTTCACCAACAAGATAATAATCTATCCATCGATTATGGAAGACGGTAATACTTTGAACAACCATTGTTTTTATAATACCAGAACAAGATAACAATTATTAAGTTCATAAAAATCTTGAAGACTTGGTTTGATGCCGACGAAAAGCACAATAACACTTTTATTTGTTTCTCGACGTGCATCATTACCACATTCTTTTACTAGTTACTTAGGCCATTTTAGTTCTTGCATTGTGTTGCTTTGTATGACATTTCATACCAACAAATCAGTATCGAATACCCAAGAATTACTTTGTTAACGAGCAAAGAATACATCTATAGCATGTATATCATTTATATACTTGAGCTGGACATTTCCAGTATTTTCCTTTTCTACCAAATATTTTGTAGATCCTATTTAGCATTTCCTCTCCATTTAGAAGAATTTATCAACATCAATAGTGGCATCAAGCATTTGACACATAGTCCAAAGCGCGTTAGTCAAATACTAATGGCCTTGGATTTTACACATTGATGCGAATCACCATTATTATATAATTAGTATTCTTCCAGATTCCATTCTTTAGCATTCTTTTGGTATAGCAAAATAATTTGGCCGACACCTTTTCATCCATCTTATCATGATAACTCTCATGATGAAACTACGATAGCTCATAAGGATGAATGCAAGTATAATATTAGTTCCCAAGCTTTTGGGTGATCGGGATGCCAAGCGTCTTTAATCTTCGCATACATTCATACAATATGAGCATATGTTCTTTTACTAAATTATACTTAATCATTTTGCAAACAATCAAAGTTTTAGATATCAAATATCTTTCACCTCTTGTTTGTTTCTGAAACAATTCTTTCAGCTCAATGATCACTTTGATTCTCAAACAATTTTGAAGATCAATTTCTCATGGAGGCAAACATGATCTTAGATGCTAAACTTGAATCATTGCTCTTAGATTAATAGAACTTATTAAATCGCATGGAGCAAGTGGGGTTTGCTAAAATTGCTATAGGACTTAATCTTTAGTCTTGACATTCTAACTAAACAGTACTAGTCTGTAAAGTGATTATCCAGAATTCTATAGTTCTTTTAACTCAACTAAAACTAAGTGTCGGTGGAAAACGGTTGCCAAAGACTACAACGAATTATGCAAATACACTAAGATTTAGTTCATGATAATTAGTTCAAGTTAATCAAATTACTAATGAACTCCCACTAAAATCAACATCCCTCAAAGTTGTTTAGTGAAGCATGATCCAAATTCACTACACCGAGACCGATCATCATGTGAATGATGTAGCTTTAATGGTGAACATCAACATGTTGATCATATCATCCATATGACTCATACTTGACCTTTCGGTCCGTGTGTTCCGAGGCCATGTCTGTACATGCTAGGCTCGTCAAGTTTAACCCAAGTATTTTGGCATGTGCAAAACTGGCTTGCACCCGTTGTATGTGAACGTAGAGTTTATAGCACCCGATCATCATGTGATGCTTCAAAACGACGATCTTTCGCAACGGCGCATACGAGGGGAGAACACATTTTATCTTGAAATTAAGTGTGAGGGATCATCTTATAATGCTACCGTCACGATTAAAGCAAAATAAGATGCATAAAGGATAAACATCACTTGCATATACAATATGTGACATGGTATAGCCAATCTTTGCGCGTTGATGTCCATCTTGTGCGCGCCGGCATGATCTCCATCAGTCCACCATGATTGCCTCCACCACGAATAGCAACTACGACTATTGCTAACTACTTAGCAATAAAGTAAAGCTATTACATGGCGTATAAGAAGTTGACATGCAGGTCATACATAATTATAAAGACAACCATATGGCTCCTGCCAGTTGTGAACTCATCGACGTATAAGTCGTGAAATATTACAAAACATGATCATTGCATACATCACATATATCATACACATCACATCTTGTGGCAATACCATATCACAAACACTCCCAGCAAAAAAAAGTTAGACGCCTCTAATTTGTTGATTGCATGTTTTACGTGGCTTATGGGAGCTACGCTTAAGAACGATTCTTACCTACGCAAAGCCACAACGGTGATATTATGGTTGCCAACATCCGTTGTAAATCCCATGACTACTATAGTGAGAGAAACTGGTATCCACCAGTCGCATATGTGGAACAAGCCACACGTCAAGTGCGGAGCCGGTCTCGCGAACGAGGTCGCGTAAAGTTAGCCTGGACCGCTTCGATCTCACTATGCCGCGCCATAAGAAATACATAACATAGAGGTTTGCAACAGAAAACATCAACGCCCACAACAACATTGTTGCGTTTTACTCGTGTAAAACATCTACGCATAGATTTCGCTCTGATACCACTGAAGGGTTTCGCAGCATAGAAAACAAAAAAATTCCTACGATGACGAACAAGAACAAGCCAAGATCTGATCTACGAGATGCAAAACAACGAGCAGGAGAGATTAGATCTACATACCCTTGTAGATCGCACAGCGGAAACGTTCAGATGAACGTGGTCGGCGTAGTCGTACTAGCGTCTCCTCCTCGCGATCCGATCCGATCCAAGCGCCACAACGGGCGGCGCCTCCGAGCGATGCACATGTACAGCGCAGCGACAACTCCTCCTCCTCGGTCCAGCGAGACATGGTGGAGTGGTAGATGGGATCAACAGCACGACGTCGTGGTGCTTATGGTGGAGAGTATTTGTGGGCAGGGCTTCGCCTACGCGCACGAGGTGGAAGAAGATTGGGAAAAAGAACTAGTCAAACTAGGGCAACAGGCTACAGAAAAGAGACAGTATCGCGGGCAGCGGCGGCTGAAAAAAATCAATCCGGTGCGCCTACTGATGTGCTCCTTTTATAGGCACTTTATCTTGGAGTAGGGTCCACGTTCCACCACCGCCTCGGTCAAACCGCGTGCGAGCCACGCTGCCTCTCTGCCGCCCTCGATCCGATCTCTCAGATCGATCGACCTGGCGCGGTGGCCTAGCGCTATGGCCTGGCACGGCCTACCGGCCCAACCGGCCTGACCCAGGCGCAGCCCAGGCGGGCGAGGCACACCCACCCAGCGAGTTGCCAAGCCGCGGCCCAGCCGGGTGCGGGCGGCCGGCCCAGCCCAGCCAGGTGAGCGAGACAAGATGCCGCGCGGGGCGGTGTAGCTGGCCGGCCCAGCCGGCCCAGCTGTGGCTCCCCTTCATTTTTTTTCTTTCTTTTTCTTTTGCCTTTTCTTTTGCAGTTTTGTCTAGATGGAGCTACTAAATAGGTCCATTAGCAAAACTTTGCATGGACTACTTTTAGTCCTTATTTATTTCTAGTAAATAAATATATGTATTAACATTTATTAATTCAACTAATTAATAAATCATTAATCATCTTCCCGGAACAATTCCGTAACTCTTCGAAACAATTTCCATAAATCCCGAAACTACCCTAGTGTCGATGAGCGTTAAGTGTGTGACCCTACGGGTTCGAGAATGTGTGGACATGATCACCATCAATAATCAATAGCGGGATCTGGAAATCCATATTGACTCCCACATATTCAACGAAGATCATTATCGGTGAACCACGATGTCAGGATTCAATTAATCCTGTATACAAATTCCTTTGTCTCGCGATATTTTACTTGCCCGAGATTCGATCGTCGGCATCGCCATACCTAGTTCAATCTCATTTGCAGCAAGTACTCTTTACTCGTTCCACAATCCAATATCACCCTGTGATTAAACTCATTAATCACGTGTTTGCAAATGGTGTATGATATTGATTACCGAGTGGGCCCGGAGTATATCTATCCGACATGGGAGGGATAAATCCCAATCTCGATACATGCAACCCAACAAGTACTTTCTGATTACCTGAGAGACACCTTTATGATCACCCTCTCATAGGATGACGTTTGATGACCTCAAAGCTCTCTTCCGGTACCAGGGAGTGGCATTATCTCATGGTCTAAGGAATAGGATACTGACATAGGAAAAGCTACGCAATTCTGAACACAATGACACGATCTAATTGCTGTGCTTAATTTGGGTCTATCCATCATATCATTCTTCTAATGACATGACCTCATTATTAATCGACAACTCATGTCTATGGTTATGAAACCTTGACCATCATTAATCAATGAGCTAGTCTAGTAGAGGCTTACTAGGGACACGATGTTGTTCATAAACCACACAAGTATTAATGTTTCCGCTTAATACAATTCTAGCATAGAATATAAACATTATCATGAACAAGAAATATGATAATAACAATATTATTATTGCCTCTAGGGCATATTTCCTTCAAATTTATCACTATGCATGTTTGTGCGATGATCCTCTATAATGCACACAGTTAAATGAATCATGTGAGAAACCGTCACCTACTCACATGGTTCTAGAACTAGATCTTCTGCTAAAAGATATAACTTAGCACCTGATTTGTTCCTTAGTTGTCGTGTGCGTTTACCGCAAAATGGGGACGGTTTTAAATATTTGGTCATATGAGTACATATTTTTGCAGGTAGTATGTTTAACCCAATCGTCCGCTTTGTTCGAATCATCGCATACGGATTAAGGCTACTAACTGTGTGCGTGAAATTCTTGTTGGGACTGCACCTATTAGTAGTATCTGCATCCTCAGCTAAACCAGAAACACATGCAATATTTCATCACAATATAGAAGTTAATTCTAATTATATTTGATTGTACATTTGAAAGACCCCATGTATACAAGCATTCCGACATAGATTCGATTGTCATCCATACAAGTGAGTTTTGCTTACTTCTTTCTCTCTTGGATACGTCCTCATCATCAATGTTAAACATCAAGTTCATAATCTGGATCATCCTCTTCTTCTAACACCGCTTCCTTCTGTTTGCTATTCAATCCCTACCCTCTTGGTTGTTGTTGTTTCTTCATTGTTACAAACATAATCAATCTTTCCCCTTGGCCTCAAACGCTTCCTTCTTGCTCCCATATCTTTCGCTTGGAGTTTTGAGCGCTTAAGCATTTTCAAAAAAGTGACAGAACATTGCCGAATTCCCAGCAATCAACAAACAAATATAATAATATATATGGATAATAATAACAGAAAGTAAATAGGAACTAAAACTAAATACTAGATTGTTCATTTAAGCATAAGCTAAAGCTAGCAAAGTGGCAAACATTAAATAACAAAGTTTGATCGGTTGATAGCACTCACATAAGTAGGGGTGAAAACGGAGCGGATACGGACGGATAGTACTGAAATCGTATTCGTTACCATATTTTTTCGGATTCGGAATCGGAACGGATAGTGTGCGGATACGAATACGGAATCGGAGTCTATCGATAACGAATACAGACCGAATATGGAGCGAATATGGTTCGGTTGCGGATAAACAATTTGTCGGATCTGCCCGTCAATAATAAAATAAAATTAGCTTGTAAATTTTTCTACATACATAAATATATGTTAATATAAAACAATCTTGTGCCTTGCATGGTGGTGTTTATGTACCATAAGACAAAATGTATAACTCTCTTTTATCTTGTCTCCCGAGTCACGTACTCAACAACTCATTGCCGGATATTTTGTCGGATATTGTTCGGATATAACCGTGAAATATGGTATATCTTCGGATACGGTTGGATATTAGTAGAACCATATCCTTTTCCGTATCCGTTAATCACTATCCGTATCTGTGACCGTATCCGGCAACTATCCGACCGAATCTGTTTTTGCGTTCCGTAAGCCTTCGGTCGGTCGGTCGGAAATAATCCGTTCCATTTTCACCCCTACACATAAGACATAACAAGCAAAATAGCCAATCAAATGAGGTTCAAATAGGCAAAATTCATTTCAAATAGCCCAGATCTATTGCTTCCATGTTGCCACGAATCCATGATGATCATGGCTCATTCCTCGTCCATGTAGCTACTATCTTTCACCACATCCACATCCACATCGTCTTCATCATCCTAAATGTTATTTCCTCTATTTTCGTATATGTGTCCTTGATGGGGCCGAGTTGATGTGGGAGCTTCTTCTACTTCAGTCCCTGGCAATGCGCCAGAAAACTTGATGATGGTGCCAGAAAGCTTATTGGCGTTTGTTGATGAAGAAAAAATGACCGGCTAGTTGGAAAACCCCAAGAGAAGGTTTTGATGAATATAGCAGCAAGTTTTCCCTCAGTTATGAAACCAAGGTTTAATCGTCCAGGAGGAGGCAGACAAACGACTGAAGGTGATGCCCACTAGCTTCGCGACAGCTCCGGACAATTTATAGGGTGCCTCGTCCAGGCTTTGCTTTGCGAGCAGCAACGTGGAACCTGCACACAACACAACCAAATACTTTGTTCCCAACTTACGATGAGGTTGTCAATCTCACCGGTTTGCTTGAAACAAAGGGTATGAGCGTATCGAGTGGAAAGAGATAGTAATATGCGAGTAAAGTAAACAGTGCGAGTAAAGTAAACAGGTGATAGCAATATAAAGGAAATAGGACCGGGGTCCACAGTTGACTAGTGGTGTCTCTCCATACGATAAAATAATACATGCTGGGTAAACAAATTACAGTTGGGCAATAAAGACAACGTGCATATGATGAGAGGATCACTATGAGATTTACTCTGGGCATTACAACAAGATACATACACCGCCATCCAACTGCGTCTATGACTAATAATCCACTTGTGGCGAATCAATCTGAGAACTCCACAAGTATTAAGTTGCGAACAACAGATAATTGCATTAAGCAAAGTGTGTAATGTAAACAAAGCATATGCCCTTGAGCATATGAATGTTGTTTTCTCCCTAGTAGCAACAACACATCTACAACCTTAGAGGTTTATGTCACTCCCCCAGATTAAATAGAGGCATGAACCCACTATCGAGCATAAATACCCCCTCTTGGAGTCACTAGCAACTACTCGGCCAAGATAGCTACTAACAACGGAGAGCATGCAAGATCATAAACAACACAGAGATAACATAAGATAAAATTCAGTACTTCAAATCAATCGTAACACCAATATTCATCGGATCCCAACAAACACAATATGTAGAATTACATAACGGTGATCTCAATCATGTAGGGCAGTGATACGTCTCAAACGTATCTATAATTTTTGATGCTCCCTGCTTGTTTTTACACCATTTGCCTTGTGTTTCGTTACACTTCGTGGCGTTTTTATGCGATTTCCGGAACTAACCTATTAACAAGTGCCACAGTGCCAGTTCCCTGTTTTCTGCTGTTTTTGTGTTTCAGAAGTGATACACAAGAAATATTCTCGGAATTGGACGAAACCACATCCTGAAGTCTTATTTTTCCCGGGAGCATCCAGACATCCGAAGAGAGGAAGGAGAGGGCCCACAGGCCACCCTCACATAGGGCTGGCGCGGCCCAGGCCCTGGCCGCGCCACCCCTGTGTGAGGAGGCCTGGGGCCACCTCTGACATCGCCCCTTCGCCTATAAGAAGCCTCGGGACGGAAAACCCTAAGGGATTCAGCAATTTTCCAGAAACAGTTCCGTAGCTCCGCCGCCGCCATCGACGATTTTCGGGGGACAGAAGTCTCTATTCCGGCACCCTGCCGGGACAGGGAAGTGCCCCCGGAGCCATCTCCATCGGTCTCCATCGCCGTCTCCGCCGTCTCCATCGACCTCACCGCCATCTCCATCAACCTTGCTGTCTCCTATGATGAGGAGGGAGTAGTTCATCCCCGGGGCTGAGGGCTCTACCGGTAGCTATGTGGTTCACCTCTCTCTCCCATGATGTGATCTTTATGTGATCGTGAGCTTTGTATCATGTTGAACAAGTAGATGTTATTATTCAGATATTATGCTACTCCTATGCTTAATTATTATAGTGTACTCTAGTGATGTTATTAAAGTAATCTATTCCTCCTGCCATGGTGTAACGGTGACAGTGCGTGCATCGTGGTGGTACTTGGTTTAGGCTATGATTGTGATCTCTTGTGGATTATGAGAGTAATTATTACTATGATAGTATTGAGTGATCTATTCCTCCTTTCATGGTGTAATGTTGACAGTGTGTGCACCGTGTTAGTACTTGGTCTAAGTTGCAATGATTTCTATCTTGAGTTGTGATCTGATTTGGATATCTCTATGAGTGGTGTTTGTCAAGTACTTGATGAACTTTAAGGGGTGCTTCTGTAGCCACTACGCAATGATTAGTGTTATTCAATAGGAGAGTAATTCAGAGTACCATAGTGGAGAGAAGTTATTTATTTGTTCATTCATGTTATATTGTTGGGAGTGTGTCCACTAGTGAAAGTATGATCCCTAGGCCTTGTTTCCAAGCATTGCACACTGTTTACTTCCTGTTTTGTTACATGTTTGCTCGCAGCAATTTTTATTCCATATTGCATTTACTACTTATAATCATCACTACTACTTGTATTTCACTATCTCTTTGCCAAACTAGTGCACCTATACATTTGACAAGTGTATTGGGTGTGTTGGGGACACAAGAGACTTTCTGTATCGTAATTGCAGGGTTGCTTGAGAGGGATAGCTTTGACCTCTAACCTCCCTGAGTTCGATAAACCTTGGGTGATCCACTTAAGGGAAACTTGCTGCTGTTCTACAAACCTCTGCACTTGGAGGCCCAACAAGTGTCTACAAGAATAGAAGTGCGTAGACATCAAGCTCTTTTCTGGCGCCGTTGCCGGGGAGGTAAGGTAAAAGGTACTCGCATCCTCCTGTGTGAGTGCTCGAAGTTATTTCCTTTAGATTCTGCAATTATATCTTTTTGTTTCTTGTTTTTATTTTCACTAGTTAGGCTTAATGGAAAACAAAGAGTTCTTTAGTCTTTTTCCTGATTTTAGATTTGAAGAGAAAATTGAAAATCCTTTGGAGCTTATTTCGCATAGCAATGTTATTAGTACGAATGCTTTGAATACTGTTAATGCTAATGCTATAGAAAAGTCTAAGCTTGGGGAAGCTGGTTTTGTTGAGTATGATATCTTTAGTCCCCCAGCTTTAGTGGAGAAAGGTTGCTCTGATGATATTTTATCTCCCATATATGATGTTTCTAATGATGCTTATGCTCCCCATCCTTTTAAAATACCTACGAAGATTGTTGAACGTATTAGGGATAACTGCTATTTAGGAGATGGAACTGTCCATCCTGGTGATCATCTGCTCTTTATACATGAATTATGTGAGTTGTTCCAGTGTGTAGGTATTTCAATGAACCAAGTTAAGAAGAAGCTATTCTCTTTTTCGCTGAAAGGCAGAGCTGAGGAATGGTATAAAACATTGAAGGATGGTCGATCTATTGATTGGGAGGAAATTGAACCTCTCTTTTATTCTAAATTCTATCCTTCTAGTCAGGTTTATAAAGATAGAAATTATATTTATAATTTTCATCCGCATGAGGGAGAAAGCATTGCCCAAGCTTGGGGAAGATTGAAGTTACTAATGCATAAATGTCCTATTCATGGTCTTCCCCGTAATATTGTTATTGATAATTTTTATGCACGGCTTACTCTTCCTGATAAGGATTATTTGGATGCTTCTTGCTTTGGATCATTCACTCATATGAAGGAAGATGCTAAGTGGAAACTTCTTGACCGTATACAAGAGAATGCTGAAGGATGGGAAAATGACAAAGGTAAAGGATCAGGTATGAATTATGAGTTTGATTACATTAAGTCTTTCGCTGAAACTGCTACTTTTCAAGAGCTTAGTGCTAAATATGGTCTTGATCCTCAAATTATGGTTGATTTCTTTAAAGCCTTTGCTTCCCATATAAATGTTCCTAAAGGAAATAGGGACGTGTATCATGAACCTTTTAAGGACACTTGCATAGAAAGTGATATTGTTATTGATGATTGCAATAAACATGCTCAAACTTCTAAAAGTCCTATTTCTTATAAGCATGTTAATTTTTGTGGAGTACATAGACCTTGTGAACAGAGTTACAACAAGGAAGATTATTGCATCACCCACGCAAATGAAGAAACCAGCATGTGGCTCAAGGATCTAGATGTGCTTGGTGAATGGGTCTGTGAGCTTTATCCTTTTCTTTGTGAATTTTGCGGTGAAAAGGGGCACTTTAATTTTTAATGCCCAATTACTCGAACGAGTACCGCAGATTTGTATTGTGATGATAAGATTACTTTCAATCAGTATGATGAGCTTACTTTGTTTTTGAATTGTGAAGAGATATCTAGAAAGATTGCTTTGGTAGACATGAATGATGTTGATCTTAATAGCACCCTTCGTGGTTGTCATCTCTATTGTGCTAAAGATTGCCTCGCAAATACTTACTTACAAGATCTTATAAAACATGATATTTTGCCAAGCTATGATAGGACTAATAGATGTTTCGATCTTATTAATAGAGAGGAGGAATCCTCCAAAGTTTCTTCTGTTGTTTCTGTCAGCAAGCCAGATTATGTGGAGAAGATGCCTTTCCCTCCTAAAGAATATGTGGAGAAGATGCCCTTCAAGTCTCTCCCTCCTAAAGGAGAGAGTAAGAAGAGTAAGAAGAAGAAGAAGAAGAAGAGTAAAAGACGAGAGGACACGGTATCTTCCCCTAAGCATTATGATCCTGCTATAGATTATGATAATTCTGATTGGGATGATGTTCCTATGCCTATTACTTATGTTAGTGATCATGATTGGGAAAAGCACTCTACTTTTGATATTGAAAATCTTTTTGGTACCAATTCTAAGGTTAATAATTGTTGTACCATTAGTGCTATCCATGTTCCTTCTTATGATGATATGTTTGATGAATATGCTTTGCGAAATAGTTGCTCTCTAGCTTGTGATGATACTAAACCTCTAGTTTATGATGGCTATGATGATGAGTATAATATTTTCAGTTCACCTACTTTTGAGGAGAAAATTAGTTATGATTACAATATGCCTCCTATTTTTGATGATTATGGTGATGAGAACAATTATTCTGTTGAATCTGCTCCTACTACGATTGTTCATGTGGGGAGTATTAATTCTTTTATGCATGTGGCTCATGATAGGGATGTTTTATGTGATAGTTATATTGTTAGTTCTATTCATGATGCTACTGAAAGTTATTATGAGAGAGGGAAACATGGTTTGATGGATCTCAACAATATTGAGTTTCCCCTCTTTATGTTGCAATTCTTGAAGTTGTACTTGTTTTGCCTTCCTATGCTTTTTGCTTTGCGCTTTTATGACTTGTCTCTTTACAAGACTATTTTTCATAGGAAGTGGTTTAGATTTAAATGTGTTCCATACTTGATTTTTGATGCTCTCTATTGCTTTAAGTTCCTATATGGCGCCTTTGCCGCAAGCTCTTATATGGCGCCCACATGAGCATCTTTGCAAATTACTGCGCCTAGCTCAAAGGCGTTAAAGAAAAGCACTCTTGGGAGATAACCCAATGTTTTTACTTTCAGTACTTTTTCTTTTATTTGAGTCTTGGAAGTCATTGCTACTGTAATAACCGCTCCTTATCTTGTTTATTTCGTTTTTGTGCCAAGAGAAGCCTCTAATTTGAGTGAGGTAAGATTTGGGGATGTTGCTGTCCTGAAACTGTTTTCGGTGCTGCACCGTAAAAATTCGTATAAATTCTCTGTATATATTTTGGACCTGCGATTTCTTGTGCATATGCCCCAGGTTATATCCAAGCTTTCGTTAGTTGAACACTTTTTTATTTGAGCAACATAAAACCCCTCAAAAATTCGACCTTTGTCAGCTGTTCAGTTTTGATAGATTTCTGCCAATATGTGTGTTTGCCACTTTATCGCTTTCTTTTGAGTTCTTTTGATCATGGAACTTTTTGGGAAGTTGCTACAGTAGTATGTGCTATATATGTGGTAGTTTTGAGTTGAAACCTGAAGCAAAAAGAGGTTGATTATATGTTATGCTTACACTAATGTTGCTAATAGATTTGTGTTTAGTTTTGTATGAAGGAAGTTTTCAAGTGTAGGGATTGGAGAATGATGAGATGAGTTGAAGAATGGACAAAAGCTCAAGCTTGGGGATGCCCATGCATCACCCCAAGAAATATCCAAGAAGTACAAGCGTCAAAGCTTGGGGATGCCCCCGAGGCACCCCTTCTTCATCGGCAAAAATCAGGTCACCTTTCAAAACACTATATTTTTATTGCTTCATGCACTATGTGTTTTTCTTGGAGCGTCAGTTGTTTTAGTTTTCTTTGTTAGTTTTGTTTTGTTTGCTGTAATAAATGGTTTGATCACATCATGTTGTTTTGGAGGGAGATGAACTCCATTTTTCATTTGCCAAGAACACTCTGTTTTTCACTCTTATCGTTTCAATGAGTGTTCTCTTTTTCTGCTACTGCTTTTGGTTTTCGTTTTCGCCTTGATTTGTGTTCAGATCTTCTTATATTTATTCATCAAGGTGTATTTTTGCCTCTGATATTTATTGGTTTTCATCAAAAGAGGTGTCTTTAAAAATTTCAAATGGTGTTGGAAAAGAGAAAAAGCTTTATGCAAAAAAGTGGTACAAGAAGGAGCTTGTGTAGACTGCGGCCTAGGCTTTTTCATGTCATGCTTGATGTCTTTTTGATAGTATGCTTAGTGGTTTTGCTGTAGCATGACTTGCCTCAAATAATTGAGATTGCTTAATGAGCCTTTGAAAAAATCATACGTTGTTTTTATTATATGGAAGCATTTATTTGGTTTTCTCCTTTGATGCTTTATTTGGGTTGACTTGGCACATGCTTACACCATGTTGACTACAAAAATAAGTCGCCTATAGCCTCTATGATCATTTATTTTTTGACTTTTGATGCCATCTTATGCTTCTTTTAATGTTGCTTTGTCGCTTTGCATGATTATGGCCATTATTGCTCTCTTAGTTGGTCGCTCCTAGTCTTTTGCTAGCCCTCATTTTGTACTGAGTATGAGCTCTACTCGTGCATCCAACTCCCAAAAACCAAGTTTGCCATTGTGTCCACTATAAATTCCTATGCATGGTATTTGTAAGCCATTCCAAAGTAAATTTTTATGTGCTACCTTTCAAAAACTTTCAACTACTTCTTGTTTTGTGCCACTGTTTTTAGCTCATGGGGACGTAGTGGTCGGATTTGCTATCTTCCATATTGCTTATTCCAAAAAGAAAAGAAAAAGAGAAAAAAGAAAGAAAAAAGGCACTCCTCCATGGAATGTGAATGTTGGTGGGCACCCGATAGAATCGGTTAGCCATGGTTTGTGAAAGGAAAAAAGGTGGGGAGGAGTGCCAAGTTTTATAAAAAGAGCACAAAAGTGCCAATCTCTCTCTCAAAAACTTGCTTTATTTTTGTATGGAAGATAGTAAGAACCCCATTGCCACTCGTTGACAAAGACAACCACCTCTCAAAACCAATTTTTATCTCTCTGTTTTACAAATGAAAAGCTCTAGCACATGTTTAATCACTGCTTCCCTCTGCGAAGGGCCTTTCTTTTACTTTTATGTTGAGTCACCACCTTCTTCCTTTATGCACCATTAAGAGAGCATAGTTGTCATTCTGAGTATAATGTGCATTGTCCCAAAGTTTTCATTGATTGATTCATGATCATGGTTTCACTTGTTCTTAAATTATTTGTATCTAGTCGCCCTCTTAAACTTGAAGGTGTCCTATGCATTTATGTTTTGCTCTCTTTGAAGGACAAGATGAAAACCATTTGTATGTTTTTCCTTATGATTTGAACACACGTTTGACTTTCATTGTTTCATTTTCATGATCTTTTGTTTGTGTTCATTTGCATGTTTACAACATGGTTGCTAAGTTCTTATTGTCATGATTATATCTTCATGCCCATGTTTTAAGTTCTTATGATCCCAGCTCACCAATGCTTACATATATGATCAAGATTGTGTAGGTGCATGTCACCTCAAAAATTATTCTTTTGTTATCACTTGCCTACTCGAGGACGAGCAGGAGTTAAGCTTGGGGATGCTGATACGTCTCAAATGTATCTATAATTTTTGATGCTCCATGCTTGTTTTTACACCATTTGCCTTGTGTTTCGTTACACTTCGTGGCGTTTTTATGCGATTTCCGGAACTAACCTATTAACAAGTGCTACAGTGCCAGTTCCCTGTTTTCTGCTGTTTTTGTGTTTCAGAAGTGATACACAGGAAATATTCTCAGAATTGGACGAAACCACATCCTGAAGTCTTATTTTTCCCGGGAGCATCCAGACATCCGAAGAGAGGAAGGAGAGGGGCCACAGGCCACCCTCACATAGGGCTGGCGCGGCCCAGGCCATGGCCGCGCCACCCCTGTGTGAGGAGGCCTGGGGCCGCCTCTGACATCGCCCCTTCGCCTATAAGAAGCCTCGGGACGGAAAACCCTAAGGGATTCGGCAATTTTCCAGAAACAGTTCCGTAGCTCCGCCGCCGCCGTCGACGAATTTTGGGGGACAAAAGTCTCTGTTCTGGCACCCTGCCGGGACGGGGAAGTGCCCCTGGAGCCATCTCCATCGGTCTCCATCGCCGTCTCCGCCGTCTCCATCGACCTCACCGCCATCTCCATCAACCTTGCTGTCTCCTATGATGAGGAGGGAGTAGTTCATCCCCGGGGCTGAGGGCTCTACCGGTAGCTATGTGGTTCACCTCTCTCTTCCATGATGTGATCTTTATGTGATCGTGAGCTTTGTATCATGTTGAACAAGTAGATGTTATTATTCAGATATTATGCTACTCCTATGCTTAATTATTATAGTGTACTCTAGTGATGTTATTAAAGTAATCTATTCCTCCTGCCATGGTGTAACGGTGACAGTGCGTGCATCGTGGTGGTACTTGGTTTAGGCTATGATCGTGATCTCTTGTGGATTATGAGAGTAATTATTACTATGATAGTATTGAGTGATCTATTCCTCCTTTCATGGTGTAATGTTGACAGTGTGTGCACCGTGTTAGTACTTGGTCTAAGTTGCAATGATTTCTATCTTGAGTTGTGATCTGATTTGGATATCTCTATGAGTGGTGTTTGTCAAGTACTTGATGAACTTTAAGGGGTGCTTCTGTAGCCACTACGCAATGATTAGTGTTATTCAATAGGAGAGTAATTCAGAGTACCATAGTGGAGAGAAGTTATTTATTTGTTCATTCATGTTATATTGTTGGGAGTGTGTCCACTAGTGAAAGTATGATCCCTAGGCCTTGTTTCCAAGCATTGCACACCGTTTACTTCCTGTTTTGTTACATGTTTGCTCGCAGCGATTTTTATTCCATATTGCATTTACTACTTATAATCATCACTACTACTTGTATTTCACTATCTCTTCGCCGAACTAGTGCACCTATACATTTGACAAGTGTATTGGGTGTGTTGGGGACACAAGAGACTTTCTGTATCGTAATTGCAGGGTTGCTTGAGAGGGATAGCTTTGACCTCTAACCTCCCTGAGTTCGATAAACCTTGGGTGATCCACTTAAGGGAAACTTGCTGCTGTTCTACAAACCTCTGCACTTGGAGGCCCAACAAGTGTCTACAAGAATAGAAGTGCGTAGACATCAGGCAGCTCATGAGATCTAAACATGATGCACATGGTGGAGAAGACAACCATCTAGCTACTGCTATGGACCCATAGTCCAAGGTAGACTACTCACTCATCGCGCCGGAGGCAAGCATGGCGATGAAGAAGACCTCCGGTGGTGATTCCCCTCTCCGGCAGGGTGCCGGGAAGAGCTTCTGGACCCTCCCGATCTTTGGGTCGACGGCGGCGGCGGATCACGATGTGTTTTGGAGAAGTGATCGGGTATTTAGGTTTTTCCCGTCGGGGTGTCTTTATAGGCGAAGGGGCATCGTCAGGAGTGGACCGAGGCGGTCTCACACATAGGGGGCGCGGCCAGGGCCGCGCCGCCCTGGTGTGTGGGGCCCTCGTGGCCCTACTCCGTCTCCTCTTTGGTTCTCTGGAAGCTTCGGTGAAATTCTGGGCGACTGGCTTTGGTTTCGTCCAATTCCGAGAATATTTCCTGTGTGACTTTTCTGAAACACAAAAACAGCAGAAAATAGGGAACTGGCACTGTGGCGACTTGTTAATAGGTTAGTTCCAGAAAATGCATAAAAGCGCCACGAAGTGTAACAAAACACTAAGCAAATGGTGTAAAAAAAAGCATGGAGCATCAAAAATTATAGATATGTTGAAGACGTATCAGTCCTCTTCCTCCTTATGAGACTCAAACTCTTCATTAAGAAGATCACTTACCCTTGCGCTTCTACAAAGCTCTAGATTCACTAGCTCCCATGGAATCTCCAATCACAACCCAAGGTATGCCATCTACGCCAACCTCATCTCCATCCTTGAACACCCTGCTTAAGGCATGCATGATCATCTCCTCCTTGAAAGATGAAGCCATGTGCTTCTGATGCACCAGTACTGAGGAGCACATCTATATTCGTCGGCTCCAGGATCCTCCTCTTGGACAACAACCTTGTGTTGAACTAGATGTTCACTAGCTCATCAAGGAGATTTATTGTAAGGTGGTTTCTTCACTGGGTATGGATCTGTAAGTGACAAGATAGAAACAGAGAATTATAACACAACTTGAAGCAACTAAAAATTCAGATTTAGAAAGACAAAAAAACAAGATAGAAATTGAGGATTATAGCACAACCTTAAGCAACTAGAAAGCAAGATTTAGAAAGATAAAAAAACAAGAAAGAGATTGAGGTATTGACTAACCGACTCATAACAACTCTAGTTTCTCTCACGAACTGAAGCACTAGAGGTCAAGAGAATAATCTTAATAGACAACTTTTGTAAATTTGGTATCTCACCTCTCTCTAAAAAGCACTAGGAAAATGAATTCAGAGTTAATTATCAAATCAAGTAGTGGACATGCTCATATGAGATACAAAATACAAATTTGAAGTGTTACTAACTACTTACCAGGATTGTAGTCAAAGTTTTGACAAGTCCTTGCTAGCTTCTTTCCAAAGGCACCCTCTCTCTTTTGAAACAAAGGAAATTAGTAGTTGAAAACTTGGTCTTGTGTTTCGTCATCTCCATAAAAGAAAGTTTCCACACAATCCATAAAACCTGTAGTAACTTTTGGGGACTCAAATATGATCTCATATGCATAGCTGAAGTGCAGATTCAACAAATATGCACTCATATGCAATGGGACATTAAACTTGTTTTTCATTTTCTTGTCAACAATACCTATCACATCTTTGTACCATATTTGCATAGTTGAAGTGCGGATTCAAAAAATATGCACTCATATGCAACGGGACATTAAACTTGTTTTTCATTTTCTTGTCAACAATACCTATCACATCTTTGTACCGAAGCTCATCATTGCCAAATGCCTCTTTGATCTTCTTTTTTGCATTCTCAATATCTCCATACACAAATCCTATTGATGGTCGCACATCACCATCAAGAACGCGCAAAAACTTCACCATGGGTTTGAACACCTTAATGAAAAGATTAACACCCTTACAGAAGGCATTGCTCATATGTTGCTTTAATGTATTTGTGTTTGGTGTAATATGTTGCTTTAGGCAATAAATACCTCTAGTGCTAATATGGAAGAAAATTGCACTTCACCCTCATTGTGTTGTTGGGATCAACAAGATCTCCATAGGACCAACCCATATCATCTGAGTTCCTCTTCAGAGAATTTGCATTCTCTGCTACCGCAGCAGCAGTTGCATCATCGTTATCCATCCTATTGACAATAATAGAAAGATGGAAAATAGAAAATCTCAAAGGAGCAGTGGAGAACATAAGGAAAGCAAGCAATATAACTATGAACTAATGAAGTAATCTGGTTATGAACTAGGTAATTGACAACTGATGAGGCTATTTTACATCTCACATATGCACAACAATCTGATCTAACAATTGCAAGTAAACAATCTGAATCTGTTCATCCCACATCTCAGATATAAGTATCTCACATACAAGTCAACCTCAAATCCATAAATCCTAACTATCTAATCATATATTTGCATTCATCCATTCAGTCCAATCCTAACATGTATATAAAGCGCAAAGAAGTACAAGTAGTAAGGCACAAAGAAGAAGGGCACAAGCTCACCTAAAAAAGGGGAGGACGGAGGAACGGACGACGGGGGTAGCTGGAGAAGAGGGACAGGCATCGGGGATGGCTGCAGGAGGGGCGCCATCCAGGTGCATCCAAGTGCAGAGGAGGAGAAATGAGGTGTTGTTGCTGTGTCGAGGAATTTCTCATCCTCCATACACGACGGAAGGAAGGACGAGGATTCCTTCCATTGCCGCCACAAGAGCTCCAAATTCGAGTGGTTTTCCTTTTCCTAACCCTAGCAAGAGCAACTCATTTTCCCCTCCCCTTAGGTACCCCCTCGATTCTCTCCCCGCGCCCTGCTGCTTTCTTTTCCCGCCAGATCACCTAAGTGCGCGCTATTTCTGCTTGAGCGCCGCTGCAACATACACTAAACATTCAGAGACCGCCTAAGCAGTACCGAAACATCGCTTCACTCCTAAACTACCGCTACTGCCCCTAGCGAAGCGTTATCCTCTTGCTCAGTGCTTAAGTGCACTTCAGCGTACACTTAAGTCCACTTTTTTTTAACATTGATCATGTCTAAGCTGCCTCAACCCATTGATGGCCATTGCCAGAATATGAATTAGGTAGTGAACCTTTATAGTGAACCTTAATCCTCCCATGTATCTCATAATCTATATCCTCCACCGAGTTTTAAACCAACAACAGTGACCACGTTAGTATATCAAGTTGATCAAACCATATGACTGAACCAGCAACATAGCTTATGTTCCGTTCCATTGCCAATGAAATATCCACCATGGTTGATTGCTACTAAGAAGTAAGTGCTACAAGGACCTGCAAAACTATATATACAATAATACATCAAAATCGACCCCAACATTGGACGGTTTCTACTGAAGGGTAAGAGCTTCCTAAACCCTACCCTACCCCCACACCCACCCCCCGACGCGTGCCTAATATGAAGCAAACCAAGTGAAACCGCTGCTAATGGCCTGTGTCAACAACAACAAATCGAATCAAACGAAGCAAGACCTAACCCTAACAACCAAAGCTGATTTTTAATCGAAGATTGGGTCCAAAATTTTAGGGGACTAACAATATACGGGAGGTGGGTCGCCTTCAGGGCGCCACCACCGTGAAATCCCCGCCTTGTCGACCTGCCGTATGGACCCCGCGCCTAGGCATGTGAACTGCACACCAACAAACTGGTACCACCACTCGCTCGTCTCACAACCATATCGTGCTACTCTTCTCGGAAGCTCTTCCACGGAATGATCACCTAGAGAAGGAGAACACAGAGACATGACATCACCTACCACATTTAGTGGGGTTAGGGGAAGGGAATTAGCAGAAAAGTCACACCATTTGGACAACTTTTCAGCGAACAGTGGCTAATAGTGGGCCTACCGAGTGCCATATCATCAAATACCTCGCACTATGGTGCACAATTACCAGTGATGGGACACCTGCGCGTATTGGATGACTTCATCTGTTTCTAAAAAAATAGTGACATGGTTTCCGCAAGCATTTTCTTTTTCGCATGGTACCAGAGTGAAAATATTCCTCGCAAAAAATGAACACGGAGAAAATGATCTAAGGATGCAAGAAATATGGACCAACGAAGGGTGAAACCATGCTATATTTTACAAAAAGAACTGTAGCTGATCAGCTGCATTTTTTGGTTATTCCATTACCAAAATAACAAAACAAAAAACAGTATACCATTGCTCCAGGCTCAATGTCTAACTGAGCTCTAGGATAAGAGTAGTCATCACCCACCCACAAATATGTTTTGGAGGGAAACTCTCTTGCTTTGCACTAAACAGGTAGTACTAAGACTTCAAATCACGTAATCTGACCACCTCTGCTCCATGGTGACACCCGGCTGGTCTTCCGGCCGCCGCTGAGGCGCAGCCTTTTTCCCGATGGCCTTTGCCGGGTTTCCGACGGCTGTGGTTCCGCAAGGCACGTCTCGCAGCACTACCGCGCCCGCACCGATCTTCGCTCCATCTCCAATGCGCACATTTCCCAGGACGCTGGCCCCGGCGCCGATGAGCACCCCGGCCCCGACCTTGGGGTGCCGGTCGCCGGACACCTTCCCCGTGCCGCCCAGCGTCACGGCGTGGAGGATGGAGACATCGTCTCCCACCACGGCCGTCTCCCCGATGACGACGCCCGTGGCATGGTCGAGCAGGATGCCGGCGCCGATGCGCGCCCCGGGGTGGATGTCGACGCCGAACGCCTCGGAGGCGCGGCTCTGGAGGAGCAGCGCCGCGGCGGCGCGGCCCTCTGACCAGAGCGCGTGCGCGGCGCGGTGCGCCTGCAGGGCGAGGAAGCCCTTGTAATAGAGGAAGCAGTGGACCATCTTGGCGCAGGCCGGGTCGCGGTCGCGGACCGCGAGGAGGTCGGCGCGCGTGTCGCGGCTGGCCTCCGGGTGCGCCGCCAGCGCGCCGGCGAGGAGGTCCCGGAGCGCGTCCTGCGGGAGCGCGCCGGGGATGCAGAGCTTGGCGGCCAGGTGCGCGGCGAGGGCGGCCTCCAGCGACGGGCGCGACAGGACCAGGTTCGCGTAGAACGCGCCCAGGAGCGGCTCCGCATCCGCGTCCTCCTGCGCTTCGGCGCGTATCTCGTCCCAGACTTCGTCGCCGCTGCCGCAGCAGGCGTTGCCGTTGCCGTTCCCGGTCACGGACACCGGGCAGTCGTCCATGACGCAATCCGGCATGAGCCGGTATATGGAGTCGGAGAGGCGGCAGCTGGCGTATGCCGGGTTCCACTTGTCGACACAAGCAGCCATGTCCGACCACCCTCAGCTAGAGAGATAGAGAGATGTGAAGGGAGAAGAAGAGATGGAGGGAGAGAGGCAAGGGTGCAAGCGATCGAAGATGTGGTGGAGTCGCAGAAGGAAAGGGCGTTCACCTGCTGGGCACTTGAGGTGTTCGGCCACCTATATATACGTGCTTGGAGATGGAGGTCAGGGGAGAAGGAGGAGGCAAGGGAAGTTTCGTAAGAAGAAGCGCGCCTAGCAAAAACGTACACATGGCGTCAGTAAACCAAGGCTAAAATTTGCTCGAGGCTCCTTCCGTGGCAAGTCATCACTCACCAGGGAGCTCGTGCTATCTTTTTTTTAATGTTGTACAGTTTGACCACCACCGTCACCATGTACCTCAGCGTTAACATTTATAATAAGGCCCGTAGAAGAAAAGAAATTACAACATGATCATATAATTTATAGAGGAAACCCCAGAACAGACAGCAAAACGCGATCAGGTCCAAGGACGTCGTCCTCCTCTTTCTCAAGATCGATGACGAAGCTTTGAGCATGGCCTGCTGCACCACCGCCAGGGACAAACCACTTGGAGTGGAGTAGCATGAGCATGCTGTTGCTCAGAGCCAAAGCAGTGGCAAAGCGGCTGCCCTACAGCCATTGAGTCCAACGGAATGACGGATCTAGCGCCAATAAACCAACAAAGAAGAGCTCCAAATCCGAGGTCCTTTCCACCAGGAAGTCGCCGACGCAAACCTCACCTTGTTGACATGCCACCACGGTGGCCAAAGAAGGGGAGGAGCACCGCCGCATCCGACGACAAAGATGACCAGCACCAACCACCAACCACACCTTGCAGAGGAGGGTGCTCCGCTCCGCTTCTCTCCCTCGCCGCCATGGGCGGCCAGGAGAAGCATCGCATCACACCACGCCGCCTCGCTTCTCCTCCTCGCCTCCACGGCCGGCCAGGAGAAGCAAGATAGCGCAACACCTCTGCATCACAGGGAGGCCGACGACCCCAGATTTATTCAATGACGCCGTGGTTATGAAGAATGCTCGTGCGCACGCCGCCAATAATCGTCGCATGAGCATGTTGTGGCTGAGCATGCGGTTATGAAGGATGCAAAGCTGGCCGACCTTAGATCTTCGCCGCTTCTTCGTCTTCCTATCCTCAAGCTCCTTTAGGGCGAGAATCCCCATCATTTGCTCCATATCATCATCAAGCATTTACTCTATGTTTGATTCGTCCGAGGACGACGAGTCTTTGAAAAAAAAATTGGACGCTCAAAGCTCATCTACAAATACACATGAAAATCCTTTGCAAAAATCAAATCGTATGCAAGATCTACTAAAGCTATCTAAATCATGAAGAAATGGAACAAAGATTACCTTGGCGTGGAGCGGACAGCCGCGGGGTGGATTCGGGACGGCGCGGTCGATTTGTGGTGGCTGCCGCCAAATCAGCGACAGGGGTGGCAGTTTATGCTCCGGTGCAGTCGATTCAGGCTTCCTAGCTCGACGGAGCGCCCGAGCTTCGCACAGGATCCATTGTGGCCGCGAGCTCCGCACTTCCGCTGCGGTCTGGATCTCGTTGAAATGCGAGCCGCGACGTTGTTGCAATTCGCCCACGGATCAATCACATGAAGCTAAACGAACATACGCAAAGACTACTTTTATCGCTCGCACGCTCTAAACTTTTCTCTTTATTACTCTTTTTTCTCCGGTGTTACAAAACTCAAGTTGGTCTTGTGTATAAATACACAAGCAACCGACTCAACAGAACATAAACCTAGACGTACTCAAGTCGACCTAGACTCCAACTGAAACTAGTACTTCCTAACTCTATTCAGATTTGCACTTGCCCAATACTATTCGAACTAGTACCATCACGTGGGCACAAATTAGCAAACTGACCGGCTAGTACTAACACAACTTTGACACTTTCCAAAACTAACCCAGCCAGCCTCGATATGTTTGGATTAACTCCAACAATCTCCCCCTAATCCAAACTTGCCATCTTCTTGTACTCCTCCTGGTCTTGACTCATTGCAGATTCGCGGCTTATTGGCTCACCTCAACATACGATCCGGACTACCAGCCCACACGGTCGCATCTTCGTGTGCAATATGCAAGACTGGACGCATCTTTAGTCTTCACGCCGTAACTAACTTAACTGGTCACTGTCCTACTACACGCCGAGCTTGATCCTCTCACCGAGACACGCAGATGGCCACCTCGCCACCTTGTCTTCGCACACGTCTTCGCCCTTTGTGATACAACTCACTGGACCCCTCGATCGTGACGCGCTTCAACTGCAACGCCTCGCAGACCAGCACTTGGACACAACGACACCTCCACACACCACTTTGGACTACCGGTCCACGCTGTCGCATCTTAGCGTGCCACATGCCGACTAAACGCATAGCCTCATGTAGGTAACTCATCTTAACCGGTCCGCGTCCATATCTTTGTTGTCGGTGACGCATCTTACCGAACAACACTTCACCTTCGGCGGCAACACAACTTGTCATGTACGCGCAACGCATCTTTCCGTACATGAACTCGCCGAAACTCATCCACCACGAACAGAACCGCAAGGACATTGTATCCTTTTTCCGCTCGCTCCCGCACACACTTCTCTCCCCAAACGATGATCTTCATGAGACTTCTGGTACCACACTTCGGCACCACCTCTCCCATCAACGATCATCCTTGTCTATCACCTTGCCGACGACAGCTTCTCGCCGTCCCTTCCATGTCACTTCGCCCAACGACGATCGTCCGCCGTATCGCTCATGACAGCGTTCTCGCCATCTCTACCCGGTCGCTTCGCCGACCGATAATCGCCCGCCCCGAGGCGCTAGTACGGGTCGCCTCCCCGGGGCAAGCGCAGCTTCAAATCTTCAACCTCGCTCTGATACCAATTGTTGGAATTCGCCCACGGATCAATCACATGAAGCTAAACGAACACACGCAAAGACTACTTTTATCGCCAAGCGTGCGTATCGCACGCTCTAAACTTTTCTCTTTATTACTCTTTTTTCTCCGGTGTTACAAAACTCACGTTGGTCTTGTGTATAAATACACAAGCAACCGACTCAACAGAACATAAACCTAGACGTACTCAAGTCGACCTAGACTCCAACTGAAACTAGTACTTCCTAACTCTATTCAGATTTGCACTTGCCCAATACTATTCGAACTAGTACCATCACGTGGGCACACATTAGCAAACTGACCGGCTAGTACTAACACAACTTTGACACTTTCCAAAACTAACCCAGCCAGCCTCGATATGTTTGGATTAACTCCAACAGACCTCCCATGGTTTGAAAATGGGCGTGGCAGATGACTGGCCATTTTTCAACGGCCAAAATTGAGAAGGGGCGTCCAAAATCCAAGGCGACACATGGCGGCGGCGGACGAGCTTGAATCCAGTCAGCTAAAATGTCCTTTCCACCAAGGGCTTCTGGTCAATACAGGGCGCTGACAGGTCAATCGCGGAATCCTTGTATATATGGATTGGGGCGTCGACATAAATACATCGCCATGGGTTAGAGCATCTCCACCGACGCCTCGATAGGACGTCCAACATTGGATTAGCTATACTGGGGCGCCGGCACCATTGTACACTTCTTTTATACTCCCTCCGTTTCAAAATATAAGATGTTTTAGGTTTGTGAAGCAAATGTATCTAGACATTTTTTAGTGTGTATATTCGAGTGAACCTACACACTAAAAGATGTCTAAATACAATTGCTTCACAGACCTAAAACATCTTATATTTTGAAACGGAGGGAGTACTAGCTAGCATAAACCCTACGGAAGCAAAGCACACACAAGAAAGAAGTGGGGGAATCTTGAGGAGACGGAGGCATATGCCGCAACGATATCCCACTGCACGAAAATCTGGACCAACAGAAGATTCCGAAAGCAATCTCGTTAGGATTTCGGACAAACATCGAGAAGGAGTAACCGAAACACCAATCTCCCACGGTGAGCTAAGAAACGGCCGCTTGGTTACATGAAGCGACACGCATGCCTACCGACAACGCCGATTAGACGTTTTTTCACCGGCAAGCACTCCCGTGCAGGCAAACGAAAAGCATATTGGACGCCTGAATCCGCGAGGGATATGTGGCGAGGCGGTGGCGGACAGGGACGACACGAGACGGGGCGCACGGAGCTCGGAGCAGGTGATATCTCCGGCGAGGCGAGAGGATAGCCCGGCAGCATCTGCGGTGCGGACCACGCGCGCCCCCGTCGCTCGTGTGGCTGCGACGGATGCGGGGCGCGGCGCCGTACGGCGATCGCCGTATGCGTGTGTCGCCGTCAGCCAGGCCAGCAAGTGGGATTCCGTGGGAATGTTGCTTGGATCCTTGGCCACTGGCGCCTTGCCTTGTGTGGCGACCGCTCGAACAAGATCTGATGAATGGTGGTCGTGGAGATATGATCGCGGTGGCGCCACGCCGTCCATGAACGCCGGCTGCTGGCAAATGCAGAATTAGCGATGCTTTCGCTGCGAAAACGACACTCGTGTTCGTTATAGGTTGCTGTTGTCTGCGATTCTTGCCATTCGGCGGTGTAGTACATGTCAAACTCTGCGAAAGATCGTAGAACCAAATTATCCACACATGGATGACCATGTTCCTAGTACTCCGTATCATGCAATTTCGCCCTGCATCCAGTGTAGACTGTCAAGTACCATAAGACGAAGAGGGAGATGATCAGCGCCATGGGTCAAACTAATGATTTGGGGTTTAAGGTAATGGAGAAGAGAAGAGAACGGTTCGAGGATTCATTGCGCACCCTGCATGCGGCGGAGAAGGCAGAGATTCATGCCGGGGCGCCGCAGAGGATCCTAGCGGGGATGCATTTGTGACGTTTGGAGTGACGAGAGAACGGACAAGTCGTAGGGCTGCGTGCACTGTGTCATTGACCCATTCTATCAGCAAATAAACGCACGGGGCAAGCCACATGGGAGTGCGCGGAACCTTGGACTTTGACCCAGGTCTTCCTCTGCCTCCTTGATAGGCAAGCAAAGAACCTACGGAGGTTGCGGCTTATTTGGCCAATCACTGAGGCGGATCCAGTGATGATGCAATCGCATACGTGGGAAACTCTAGAATTTTTTGGATGTGAGTAATGTCAATCGAAGGAATTCTTTCAAAATATTTATTATGAATTTTTGCAAGTTAGGAAATTTCAATAGTATTGGTTGCTCCCGTGCCAAATGAGATGATCTTTTTGTTTTGTAGAAAAAAATTATTTTCTTCTCCGAAGCATACGAAAAGATGTTTTCATTGCTTGGATGAACGAAAAGTGGTCCATTTCTCGCGTAAACGAGCTGACGAACGGCCGCAACAAATATGGCCTTTGGGGATGAAAAGTTCGTTCTTTTTCTGCTGCCACTCTCTCGTGCTATTTTTCATTCATGTCATCTCTTCCTCCATTTCTTTGTTTCCGGCATCTCTCTCCCGTCCTTTTTTCCCTCTGGCACTCTCTCGTGCTATTTTTTCATTCCTGTCATCTCTTCCTCCATCTCTTTGTATTGTGTGATTGTGGGACTTAATACGCTAATTTAGTAGTCCATTTGATTAGGAGAGAGAGGATTCCAAGGTTTCCCTATTTTTACTTTAGTCTCACATCGATCGCATAGAGGTATTAATGTCTAAAAGCAATGAGATTTTCGTTTTTAGCCCGTGCGTTAATATTCGTGCAAAAAAAAAACTATACACCTTATATCAAGGAATGGAGGGAGTATCAGGTTAACCCGACATCCGAAGCACGACTGTCTGCTACACTTGCTCTACATCATACAATAGCACAAACAACATACATATACAAACCATTTAGCAAGCAATCAGGGCCAGGCAACCAAGACAACGCCTTCAAGAAATAATGTTGCAACACTTATACCACATTGTTTCAAGAACCAACGTGACAAAACCACATAAATGATTTTCACCCTCAAGCTCACCCCTATTGCAAGTCTGGCCCAAGCAATGAACGTTCGATCGACATAGACATCATAGTACTAAGGTGGTCATGCTAATACGAAGTTCTTCCACCTCTTCATCGATGAGCTAGAAGAAGGGGAAAAAATTAGCCACTGAGTGTTGGAGCGGTTGGGAATTCTCACGAGGAAAAGAAAGAGCTGGTGCAAAACAATGTTTTGGCTATGATGCACAAACATCATAGTGGGGCTTGTGATTCTACTTGGGATGTCATCGCCTTTGATCCCATTTACCTTATTTCCTTAGGAAAAGATTTTGAAACACAAAGTGTGCACCGGCTATGAAGTAGCTTCATGGTGACAAGGTGCCAGGGCTTAATATCTTCACATGTCCTTCTTCAAGAGTTGTTGGGAGATTATAAAGTTTATCTTATGGAAGTCGACATTGCCTCTTTCTCCAATCTCTGTGCCACCAAACTCCACTGGTTTAACTCTTCGAGCATTGTTCATTTGGTGAGAAAGGAGGGGACAAAGAGATCTCAAACTATAGGTCTCTTAGTCTCTGTCACCCCTTGGCGAAAATAGTCGATAAAATGTTGGCAATTTGTCTTATGCTCTCCTCATGAACCAGCTCATTTTCCTTCATTTCTGGAAGTATTCACGCTAATTTTATGTTTGTTCATGATTATGTGAATGCCTTGAACACACTAAAACCTTTGCTCTATTATTCAAGCCAAATATCAAACAATCCTTGAACTTGTTAGGTCGGACTACATGTTCGAGTTGTTGCAGCGCCAAGGATTCCAAGAGAAATGCTATGATTGGCTCGCTGGCTTAAGATACGGGGTTGAATGTATTGTGTGCCAACTTTGCAAAAGAAATTCGGGGTGGAAAATCTTCTTTTTAGTTGCCCTTTTACTCAACACATTTGGAATGCAGTGAAGGATTGGCTCATGCTTCTTGTTATCAATCCTGCCTCTTGGGAAGGGTTTCATACGTCAAAGATTGGTGAAGGGATTTTTTTAGCTAACTCGAACTTCATCGCAAGGTATTCCCTCTCTTGCCATGATCACCTCTTGGGATATTTGGAACTAGAGGAATGTGAGGGTGTTTCGGGGCTAAGCAACTAAGTTGTACTATGCAAGGGGGGTATATATTTTGTTTTTCGACCTTCATTGGTTGTATAAACCTTGAGAATTCTTCTTTTCATTCAATAAGATGAGGAAAATCTTTGGTCTCCAATTCTCCATCTAATACAATTCCTTAAGGAGAGATATGGTTTGAAACTTGCATCCTTGCTAGACTGGAGCAATTAAGGAGTAAATAGCACCAGTGGTCACTGAACTTGTATCGTTGGTGCACTTAAGTCACTGAACTTGCAAAGCAGACAAACCCATCACTGAACTTGTATTCTATGTGCACGCGAGGTCACAAACCGGTCAGCAGGATGGTTTTTTATAAAAACCAATCAGGTGGTGACATGTGGCGTTTAATTTTTGCAAAAAGGTCCAAAAAAAATTCTAGCACATGTTACCTCCATATTTGCTTACACATATTTTTTATGGGTCCCACAAGTCAGCAGGAGGTGAAAGAATTAAAAATACACTTGACAGGTTTGGGAGTCGAACTTCAGATCCGGAGGATAAAAACTCCCACGCGCAGCCAACAACACTAACATATTTATTTGTAAAATTCAAGGGATAGAACTTTATTATACAAAACAGTTGTGCAACCACCAAAGCACATTTCACGCTCAGCCACGAAAGTTTCCATTTTGGTTTGTTTTTTATTAATTATCTGATTAACTCTACTAGGACTTGCTTACACGCAGAGTCATATACTACCGTTTTGAATTTTTTGATTAATAGTCTTGATTAAACTAACTATAAATATGGAGTACGTATATCACTTTAATTTTGATATTGCTGCTATTAAAACGAGCGGTAACTACCTAGTCAGAAGTTAAGTCAAAGTCTTAGCTAAGGAAAGTATACAACCTGTACTAAAACGGAATAATATTAATTCCCCGCGCGACTATATTATATAGTTATAAACATTATACCCTGATATAAATCTAATTAATGTGTGAGCTGCGGTGGCCAGGCGCGGAAGTATTGCTGCGGTAGATCTTGAGTTCAAATTTTCATCCTAGCGATTTAATTTTTTTCTTCTGCCACTGACATGTGGGACCCGCATGTAATGAATCATGAAGGCCATACAGGCTAAAAAATATACATTGAGTTTTTTTTTTATAAAATTACAAAGTCACGTGTCAGATTTTGATTGGTCGGAACCTTTGTGCGCCTCAGCCTAACTGGTTTTGGTAAAAAACCGTAAATTTGATTGGTTTGTGACCACGTGTGCACCAAGAATACAAGTTTAGTGATCATCGCAAACGTAATCGTCTTTAGAAGCTTGGTCAACTTCATCCCTGTGCATCTCAACGATAAGTTGTATAATAGTCCACCCATTATGAATTCTTGGATAGACATGTTTCGCTAGCATAAATAGAAAAGAAATGTAAATAATATGAGTATCGCTAACCGCCGGGTGCGGTATTTGAAAGTTATCTGTTTTGCAAGTTCAGTGACTTAAATGCACCCATGATACAAGTTCAGTGATCACCGGTGCTATTTACTCGCAATTAAGGACTTATCGAGACTTTTGTCCTAGAGCTCAAAATTTTGAATCCAAACAACAAGGAGTACCAATAGTTTAGTCAATGCTAACGAAAGCCATTAAAACGAAGTGGCTACAACACCATAAACTGGATCATCAAAGAATATCCATGTCAAATATCTGCTAGTGGTGGTGTTCGGTTGCCTGCAGGCACCCATGCATGCTCATGGGGGGCCAAATCTGGCATTTTGGTAACATGCGCCCTGCAGCTTGTCCGTTAATGGATGGGAAAACCATCAAGCCACTTTTTCGTCGAGTACCTGCTCGAAACAAATGGCAAAGATTCTATCGAGCCTAACACGAGAGAACACACGACAGAGTTACTCTGCTGTAGTAAACTCGGCCTTGTGTATACACACGGCCGCGTGTATTTTGCTATATGGCAAACATGGTTTTTCTGGTGGTGCATGGAATCATTGCACCACATACTTATTAAAGCATCCTAGAGCCAACATGACACTACGGCAGCCAGTCAAGGGGCCGACGGCCCGAGCCGTCGGCACAGGCTGTGCCGACGGTGGTCGTCGGCACAAGGCCGTCGGACTAGGCATGCGTCGGTATAACCAAAAAAAAACTGTTGGTATAGACATATCGTCGACACAGAAGGCTAGGCCGACGGCTAGGCCGTCGGCATAGGTAATTATATTTTCATTTTATTTTTTTATTTTTTTCAAAAAAATTAAAATATTTGAATTATTTGACTAGCAAATCACACTAGGACATCTTTATCTCTAAGCACACTTAATTTTACCTCAAATCTTTTACTCCTAATCAGGACTTCCCAGTCGATTACCCCTCCTGAGACTACTCCAGCTCTAGCACGCTTAACTTCTTTGTTCCTTCCTATTAAGCTTTCGTGAAAGAAGTTATACCCTATTGATAATAGTATCATATCAATTCTATTAACCTTTAGGCATGATGACACACGTCTTTATATTTTGAATTTTAAAAAAAAATTAAGTAAAAAAAATGAATAAATAACAATAATTGTGAATTCAAATAACAGTAAAATAAATTTTAATTTATTTTCTTTTTTCCATTTAATATTGAATAATCCATATTTACAAATCCATAAATCGGAATTCGATAAATAATATATCTAAATTGATCAGAAAAATGAGAGGAATCTAAATATGACATGCATATCATCATTTGCAACATGCATATTGTTCCATCCCGCGAAAAGTGCTTTTTTCATTTTTGAAGTACCGAAACCGAGTTTTTTGTGAAGTGGCTATCGAAACACGAAATCGAAAGCTAGGCACAACACCCCACATAAATAATAGACCACCTGGGATACACATATTAGCTCTCGTTTCGCTGCGAAACACAAGTATTTTTAATTGTAATTCGCAAAAAAATGTATTTTCAATTGATCGATATATGATTGACAATGCTGATCGCGATAGCTTTTAACTTTCTTACGTTCCTGGTCTACTTCTTGCACATGCATAATTCAGTAGACTGATGTTGCACATATAGTACTTAATAATAATACTGTACTCTACATAACTTCTCTCTTAAAGAATCGGTGGACATTGTTGGCAGAGGGAGGTGAGAAAGGGCTTAGAAAGATGAGGATCGCACTGTATATGGATGCAATGGGCGCTATGGTCGCGTCATAGTATTTTAATTGACGGATACATGATCGACATTGCTGATCACGAAAACTTTTAAAAATTCTTCCTTTCTTGATTCGTGAAGCACACGCACACAATTCATTGGACCTAAGTTGCACACATAGATATCACGTGCCTAATCATAATACTGTATTACTGTATTTTACATAACTCTCTCTTAAGTGGACATTGTTGGATGCTAGTAGTACTTTTTATTGTAATTTGCAAAAAAAAACTAGGCAGCCGTCAACACAGCTCTGCCATGATTACAAATGAGTATTAAAAAAAATCTGTACCGATGGCGACCGTCGGCACAGCTCTGCCTATGCCGACGGTAATTATGTGCTGAGGGCGATCTTGCTTGTCTACCTTATCCTCGTGTTGTGCCGACGGCCCAAACAAATTGTCGTCGGCACAGTTGCTGGACGTCGGCCCCTTGTTTCTTTCCCGTAGTGTGAGGAGATGTCGTCGATGCAACAATTATTCCAGGGCGTAGGTTCAGCGGGCCAAAATGTGTCTTTTCACCTCATGCTTGTGACGGTGTGGCTGGCGCGTAGCTTTCACACGTGATATCTTCTCCTCACCTTTCTTAATCTCCTTCCGGTAATCCATTCTAAGAGCATCTCCAGCCGTTGGCGCTCCCCACGGCCAAATCCGGCGGTAAATAGCACCGGATTGGATGAAACTTTGGCGTGGGGAGCGCCGAACTTCCAGCCGGCTCCCCAGGTAGACGCCCGGAGATCGGTGATGTCTACACACGCTTCTGTTCTTGTAGATAGTGTTGGGCCTCCAAGTGCAGAGGTTTGTAGAGAAGCAGCAAGTTTCCCTTAAGTGGATCACCCAAGGTTTATCGAACTTAGGGAGGAAGAGGTCAAAGCTATCCATCTCAAATAACCCTACAATTATGATACAGAAAGTCTCTTGTGTCCCCAACACACCCAACACACCCAATACACTTGTCAGATGTATAGGTGCACTAGTTCGGCGAAGACATAGTGAAATACAAGTGGTATAGATGATTATAAGTAGTAAATGCAATCTGGAATAAAAAATGGCAGCAAGCAAATAAGTAACAAACAGCGAGTAAACGGTGTGCAAAGCTAGGAAACAAGGCCTAGGGATCATACTTTCACTAGTGGACACACTCCCAACAAATATAACATAATTGAACAAATAAATAACTTCTCTTTACTATGCTACTCTGAATTACTCTCCTATTGAATAACACTAATCATTGCGTAGTGGCTACAGAAGCATCTCTTAAAGTTCATCAAGTACTTGACAAACACCGCTCATAGAGATATCCAAATCAAATCACAACTCAAGATAAATATTATTGCAACTTAGACCAAGTACTAACACGGTGCACACACTGTCAACATTACACCATGAAAGGAGGAATAGATCACTTCAATACTATCATAGTGATAATTATTCTCATAATCCATAAGAGATCACAATCGTAGCCTAGACCAAGTACCACCACGATGCACACACTATCACCGTTACACCATGGCAGGAGGAATAGATTACTTTAATAACACCACTAGAGTACACATAATGATGAAGAGTAGCATCTACTTATTCAACATGATACAAAGCTCACGATCACATAGAGATCACATCATGGGAGAGAGAGATGAACCACATAGCTACCGGTAGAGCCCTCAGCCCCGGGGATGAACTACTCCCTCCTCATCATAGGAGACAGCAAGGTTGATGGAGATGGCGGTGAGGTCGATGGAGACGGCGGAGACGGCGATGGAGACCGATGGAGATGGCTCCGGAGGCACTTCCCCGTCCCGGCAGGGTGCCAGAACAGAGACTTCTGTCCCCCGAAATTTGTCGACGGCGGCGGCGGAGCTGCGGAACTCTTTCTAGAAAATTGCCGACTCCCCTAGGGTTTTCCGTCCCGAGGCTTTATATAGGCGAAGGGGCGTCGTCAGGGGGCCGCCAGGGGCTCCTCCCACATAGGGGGCGCGTCCAGGGGCTGGGCCGTGCCGCCCTGGTGTGAGGCTGGCCCCTGGCCCCCTCCGGCTCTCTTTTGGTCCTCGTCCTTCGTCCGAGAAAAATAGGAGTTCTGGGACTTGTTTCGTCCAATTCCGAGAATATTTCCTGTGTAGCATTTCTGAAACACAAAAACAGCAGAAAACAGGGAACTAACACTGTGGCATCTTGTCAATAGGTTAGTTCCGGAAATCGCATAAAAACGCCACGAAGTGTAACGAAACACAAGGCAAATGGTGCAAAAACAAGCATGGAGCATCAAAAATTATAGATACATTTGAGACGTATCAGCATCCCCGAGCTTAACTCCTGCTCGTCCTCGAGTAGGTAAGTGATAACAAAAGAAATAATTTTTGAGGTGACATGCACCTACACAATCTTGATCATGTATGTAAGCGTTGTGAGCTGGGATCAAAAGAACTTAAAACATGGGCATGAAAGACATAATCTTGATAGAAGAAACTTAGCAACCATGTTATAACATGAAGAGAAACACAAACAAAAGATCATGAATAATGAAACAATGAAAGTCAAACATGTGTTCAAATCATATGGAAAAACATAGTAAATGGTTTTCAGCTTGTCCCTCATGGAATAGCAAAACATAAATGCATAGGACACCTTCAAGTTTAAGAGGGCGACTAGATACAAATAATTTAAGAACAAGTGAAACCATGATCATGAATCAATCAATGAAAACTTTGGGACAATGCACATTATACTCAGAATGACAACTATGCTCTCTTAGACGGTGCATAAAGATAGAAGATGGTGACTCAACATAAAAGTAAAAGAAATGCCCTTTGCGGAGAGAAGCAGTGATTAAACATGTGCTAGAGCTTTTCATTTGTAAAACAGAGAGATAAAACTTGAGTTTTGAGAGGTGGTTGCTTTTGTCAACGACTAGCAATGGGGTTCTTACTATCTTCCATACAAAAATGAAGCAAGTTTTTGAGAGAGAGAGATTGACACTTTTGTGCTCTTTTATAAAGCTTGGCACTCCTCCCCACCTTTTTTCCTTTCACAAACCATGGCTAACCGATTCCATCGGGTGCCCACCAACATTCACATTCCATAGAGGAGTGCCTTTTTTCTTTTCTTTTTTTTTAATTTATTTTTGGAATAAGACAATATGGAAGATAGCAAATCCGACCACTATGTCCCCATGAGCTAAAAACAGTGTCACAAAATGAGAAGTATTTTGAAGGTTTTTGAAAGGTAGCACATGAAAATTTACTTGGAATGGCTTGCAAATACCATGCATAGGAATTTATAGTGGACACAATGGCAAACTTGGTTTTTGGGAGTTGGATGCACGAGTAGAGCTCATACTCAGTACAAAATAACGGCTAGCAAAAGACTGGGAGCGACAAACTAAGAGAGCAATAACGGCCATAATCATGCAAAGCGACAAAGCGACATTAAAAGAAGCATAAGATGGCATCAAAAGTCAAAAACTATATGATCATAGAGGCTATTGGCGACTTTGGAAGAGTCTAACATGTGTGAGCATGCGCCAAGTCAACCCAAATAAAGCATCAAGGAGAAAACCAAAATAATGCTTCCAAACGATAAAAACAACGCATGATTCTTCAAAGGCTCATTAAGCAATCTCGGTTATTTGAGACAAGTCATGCTACAGCAAAACCACTAAGCATACTATCAAAAAGACATCAAGCACGACATGCAAAAGCCTAGGCCGCAGTCTACACAAGCTCCTACTTGTACCACTTTTTTTGCATAAAGCTTTTTCTCTTTTCCAACACCATTAAAACCCTTTTGAGGAAAACCAACATGGACCAGAGGTCAAAATACACCTTGATGGAAAGATAAAACAAGATCTGGACAAAAATCAAGGCGAAAAATGCAAGCTAAACGCAGTAGCAGAAAAAGAGAACACTCATTGAACAATAAGAGTGAAAACTAGAGTGTTCTTGGCAAATGAAAAGCGAGTTCATCTCCTCCAAAAGAAACATGATGTGATCTAACCATTTATTGCAGCAAACAAAGCAAAAGAAAACTGAAAACAAAAAAATTGACGCTCCAAGAAAAACACATAGTGCATGAAGCAATAAAAATATAGTGTCTTGAAAGGTGACCTAATTTTTGCCGATGAAGAAGGGGGTGCCTCGGGGGCATCCCCAAGATTTGACGCTTGTACTTCTTGGATATTTCTTGGGGTGATGCATGGGCATCCCCAAGCTTGAGCTTTTTTCCATTCTTCATCTCATCTCATCATTCTCCAATCCCTACACTTGAAAACTTCCTTCATACAAAACTAAACACAATTCTATTAGCAACATTAGCATAAACATAATAATGAATCAACCCTTTTCTGTTCATATTTCAACACAAAACCACCACAAATATAGCATATACTACTGTAGCAACTTCCCCAGAAGTTCCATGATCAAAATAACTCAAAAAGAAAGCGATCGAGAGGCAAACACAAATAGTGGCAGAAATCTGTCAAAACAGAACAGCTGATAAAGGTCGATTTTTTAGAGGGTTTTCTGTTGCTCAAATCAAAAAGTGTTCAACTAATGAAAGTTTGGATATAACCTGGGGCATATGCACAAGAAATCACAGGTCGAAAAGATATACAGAGAATTTTCACGAATTTTTACGGTGCAGCACCGAAAACTGTTTCAGGACAGCAACATCCCCAAATCTTACCTCACTCAAATTAGAGGCTTCTCTTGGCACAAAAACAAAATAAAAAGGATAAGGAGAGGTAATTACAGTAGTAATAACTTCCAAGACTCAAATAAAATAAAAGTACTGAAAATAAACAATGGGTTATCTCCCAAGAGTGCTTTTCTTTAACGCCTTTGAGCTAGGCGCAGTAATTTGCAAAGATGCTCATGTGGGCGCCATATAAGAGCTTAAGGCAAAGGCGCCATATAGGAACTTAAAGCAATAGAGAGCATCAAAAAGCAAATGTGAAAGACATTTAAATCTAAACCACTTCCTATGAAAAATAGTCTTGTAAAGAGACAAGTTATGAAAGCGCAAAGCAAAAAGCATAGGAAGATAAAACAAGTACAACTTCAAGAGTTGCAACATAAAGAGGGGAAACTCAATATTGTTGAGGTCCATAAAACCATGTTTCCCTCTCTCATAATAACTTTCAGTAGCATCATGAATAGAATTAACAATATAACTATCACATAAAGCATCCCTATCGTGAGCCACATGCATAAAAGAATTAATACTCCCCACATGAACAATCGTAGTAGGAGCAGATTCAATAGAATAATTATTCTCATCACCATAATCATCGAAAACAGGAGGCATATTGTAATCATAACTAATTTTCTCCTCAAAAGTAGGTGAACTGAAAATATCATACTCATCATCATAACCATCATAAACTAGAGGTTTAGTATCATCACAAGCTAGAGAACAACTATTTCTCAAAGCATATTTATCAAACATATCATCATAAGAAGGAACATGAATAGTACTAATGGTACAACAATTATTAACCTTAGAATCGGTACCAAAAAGATTTTTAATATCAAAAGTAGAGTGCTTTTCCCAATCATGATCACTAACATAGGTAACAGGCATAGGAACATCACATAGGGGAGATAAAATATCATCAGAGCAAACTTTCTCCACTAAAGCTGGGGAACTAAAAATATCATGCTTAACAAAACCAGCTTCCCCAAGCTTAGACTTTTCTATAGCATTAGCAATAACGTTGTTCAAAGCATTCATACTAACAACATTATTAGCATGCAAATTAAGCTCCAAAGGTTTTTCAATTTTCTCTTAAAACACTTCATATCTAAACTCAGGAAAAAGACTAAAGAACTCTTTGTTTTCCATTAAGCCTAACTAGCGAAAATAAAAACAAGAAACAAAAAGATGTAATTGCAGAATCTAAAGAAAATAACTCCGAGCACTCACACAGGAGGATGTGAGTACCTTTTACCTTACCTCCCCGGCAACGACGCCAGAAAAGAGCTTGATGTCTACACATGCTTCTGTTCTTGTAGACAGTGTTGGGCCTCCAAGTGCAGAGGTTTGTAGAGCAGCAGCAAGTTTCCCTTAAGTGGATCACCCAAGGTTTATCGAACTTAGGGAGGAAGAGGTCAAAGCTATCCCTCTCAAACAACCCTGCAATTACGATACAGAAAGTCTCTTATGTCCCCAACACACCCAATACACTTGTCAGATGTATAGGTGCACTAGTTCGGCGAAGAGATAGTGAAATACAAGTGGTATAGATGATTATAAATAGTAAATGCAATCTGAAATAAAAAATGGCAGCAAGCAAACAAGTAACAAAACAGCGAGTAAACGGTGTGCAAATCTTGGAAACAAGGCCTAGGGATCATACTTTCACTAGTGGACACACTCCCAACAAATATAACATAATTGAACAAATAAACAACTTCTCTTCACTATGCTACTCTGAATTACTCTCCTATTGAATAACACTAATCATTGCGTAGTGGCTACAGAAGCACCCCTTAAAGTTCATCAAGTACTTGACAAACACCGCTCATAGAGATATCCAAATCAAATCACAACTCAAGATAAATATTATTGCAACTTAGACCAAGTACTAACACGGTGCACACACTGTCAACATTACACCATGAAAAGAGGAATAGATCACTTCAATACTATCATAGTGATAATTATTCTCATAATCCATAAGAGATCACAATCGTAGCCTAGACCAAGTACCACCATGATGCACACACGGTCACCGTTACACCATGGCAGGAGGAATAGATTACTTTAATAACACCACTAGAGTACACATAATGATGAAGAGTAGCATCTACTTATTCAACATGATACAAAGATCACGATCACATAGAGATCACATCATGGGAGAGAGAGGTGAACCACATAGCTACCGGTAGATCCCTCAGCCCCGGGGATGAACTACTCCCTCCTCATTATAGGAGACAGCAAGGTTGATGGAGATGACGGTGAGGTCGATGGAGACGGCGGAGACGGCGATGGAGACCGATGGAGATGGCTCCGGGGGTACTTCCCCATCCCGGCAGGGTGCCGAAACAGAGACTTCTGTGCCCCAAAATTTGTCGATGGCGGCGGCGGAGCTGCGGAACTCTTTCTGGAAAATTGCCGACTCCCCTAGGGTTTTCCATCCCGAGGCTTTATATAGGCGAAGGGGCATCGTCAGGGGGCTGCCAGGGGCTCCTCCCACATAGGGGGCACAGCCAGGGGCTGGGCCGCGCCACCATGGTGTGAGGCTGGCCCCTGCCCCCCCCCTCCGGCTCTCTTTTGGTCCTCGTCCTTCGTCCGGGAAAAATAGGAGTTCTGGAACTTGTTTCGTCCAATTCCGAGAATATTTCCTGTGTAGCATTTCTGAAACACAAAAACAGCAGAAAACAGGGAATTGGCTCTATGGCATCTTGTCAATAGGTTAGTTCTGGAAATCGCATAAAAATGCCACGAAGTGTAACGAAACACAAGGCAAATGGTGCAAAAACAAGCATGGAGCATCAAAAATTATAGATACGTTTGAGATGTATCAATCGGTGTTTTTGGCTTATTTTTATAAATAAACATTACAGTTTGGCGAATTTGATAAAGTTTCCCAATATTTGGCTTATTTTTTGCAAATAAACGTTACAGTTTGGCGAATTTAATAAAGTTTCCCAATATTTGGCTTATTTTTACAAATAAACGTTACAGTTCAATAAAACAAGCAAATAATTTGACAAGTTTTTAAACAAATCAAATGGAAACTAGTTGGTGTTGCCTCGAAGCCTCCATATGTGCTCCACCAGATCATCCTGCAGTAGTTGATGCATTGTGGAGTCTCGAATCACCTGACGCATAGCGATGAACATAGCCCACGATGCCGGCACCTGGTGATTAGTCTGTGCAAGAGGACCCTCTCTCTCATATGGTGCAGCTTGTTCGCTCAGAGGAACCGGATACTTTTGCTCATTCTCAATAATCATGTTGTATAAGCACACACAACAGTTCATCACCTCCCACATCTGATCTTTGGACCAACTCAAAGCGGGGAACCGGATTACAGCAAATCTCTGCTGGAGGACACCAAATGCACGCTCGATGTCCTTTAGACAACCTTCTTGTGCCTTGACAAACTCCACCTCCTTCGGGAGGATGGGGCTTGAGATAGTCTTCACAAATGTTGCCCACTTTGGATAGATACTGTCTGCAAGATAGTATCCCTTGTTATAGTGCCGGCCATTGATCACAAAGTCAACTAGGGGAGCATGACCCTCAACAAGCTTGGAGAAGATCGGCGAGCACTGCAAGACGTTGATGTCGTTGTTGGATCCTGGCATACCAAAGAAGGAGTGTCAAATCCACAGATCATGGGTAGCCACTGCCTCAAGTATCACAGTGCAGCCTTTTTTGTGACCCTTGTACATTCCCTGCCAAGAAAACGGACAGTTTTTCCATTTCCAATGCATGTAGTCAATGCTTCCAAGCATCCCCAGAAATCCTCGAGCTTCATTGAAAGCGAGGATCTGAGTAGTGTCTTGGACAGTGGGTGATCTCAAGTAGATGTCCCCAAACACTGCTATCACCGCCCTGCAGAACCGGTAGAAATAATCAAAGGCGGTGGACTCCGCCATCCGAAGATAGTCATCGGTAGAATCACCAGGAGCTCCATATGCCAGCATTCGCATAGCCACCGTGCACTTTTGGAGGGCAGAAAACCCTGCCATGCCGGTGCAATCCAACTCGCATCTGAAATAGGAGTCATAGTCTCGAAGGGCATAGACAATTTTCAGGAAGAGCTTTCGGCTCATCTTGAAACGACGCCTGAAACAGCCTCACCATGCAATGGATTGTCGGCGAAGTAGTCGGCGTAGAGTATGCAGTAGCCCTCCATTCGCCGCCTCAGCTTGCACTTCCGGTGACCTGGTGCCGACCCACCACGGCGACCAATGGCCGTCTCCACGTACAAGCCCGATAGGCCGGCTAGGATCAACATATGCTCCTCGTCTTGGGCGGCGGCTGCCATTTCTTCTTCAAAAAGCTGGGCGAACATCTGCTCCTCCTCCTCGTCCGAGTCCATGTCCGCCCAGGCAAATGGACAAACACCTGCCAGGCGTGTCGACGAGGCGCGATGGGAGGAGTTGCCCGACGGCGGAATATAGGCAGAGGGCACGCCGGACGTCGGAATATAGGCTGGTGGGAGGAGGGACGGCGGAGTGCAGGCAATCGGCCAGCGGATTGGCGAGGGGTGGTGCTGGCGGCGACAGAGCAACGAGGGAAGGGAATGGGGGATTTGCGACCATATAGTAGGGTTCGCGTGTTCTCTCGCTGGCAGAGCGGGCCCGTCCCCGCTTTCCTCTCGTACGGAGTCCCCGAGCGCACCCCGGGGGGCCGGGGATGGCCTGGGCTCTCCGGATGGATGAAGGCCCAAATCCGAGGGAAAACGAGGAACCGGGGGTGCGGCTGGGCCAAATAACGCCGTCCGGATGAAAAAAAGTGCTGCCGGGGGCCTCGTCGGGGAGACGGCTGGAGATGCTCTAATCTACTCAATGGTGCTTCGATATGATATAAGCTCACGAAAAAGATGCACATTGAGTCATTGATGTTTTGAACCCATTTTTGCCATCGATCGATTACTAGTTTCATTGACTGGTAATCTTCAATTTTATGTTTATGATCGAGGCTGTCATGGTAATTTATCAAATTTGTCGCACACGGTTGACCGTTTGAAAATTCCTTTATGTAGTAGTTTCAACTCATCGTTTCCCTAAACTTTTTTTGTTGTAGGCTTTTTGTTCTAACGGTCGCAGACAAATAGATGTGTATGTTTTTTCAACAGTGTGCATATGCTTATCACCTAGCCTCTTGATCTTGTACTTTACTAGTACACCGTTTCACAATGAGGTCTACATGAAAAAAGTATTGATCGATGATTCCAGCAATCGATTTCGAGTTTCTTTCATGGAACTCCTCAATTTCATGCTCAAGTTTGGATTCATTTTATATAGATTCTATCAAATTCATCGCACACGGTCGATCCATACAAGTCAAATGTTGTAAGTTGTTTATTTCGATGGTCACTGACGAAGTTGTTGCAAGTGTGTTGTTGTGAGATAAATTCACCATATGGAGCCAATTCACCATAATGAGACTCGGAAGCTCACGCATGCAAGCAAACAATGAAGTTCTGTTTCTACTCCCATGTGAGAAAAAGCAATGCGAGCAACCAAACGATCTTCAAAAAATTTCCCAGACCTCACATGAACCCTGACAGACAAGTGCCCAAGAAAGGCGCACGCAACCAAACACATCCCAAGGTGCTCCTAGTAGTATGGTGTAACACAGGCAGTAGAGACGTAGGTGTGGAGTACGCCTTCGGTGTCACCGTAGGGTGGAGGCATGGGTGGTGTGAGTCTGTGGGCCCTCGGGGCAGGTGTGTCTAGGCCTATAAGTTTTGGGCGTTGTAACTGATTGGGTATGAAAGGAAATAACAGAAAACTAGAACTCTCTCCTACTTCTCTTTCGTGTTCTCCAATTCTTCCTATCTCTCTGGTTCTATCTCAATTCCCCTTGTATCTCCCTTACACGCTCACGTCCTGATTCTCTTCGGTGGCCAAGGGTGTGACAGTTGGTATCAGAGGTCTGTCGATCGCTGGTTCGCTGGTGTGGGATCTGCAGCTGTAAAATCCCTGCGGATGGTCTGGAATTCGGCTTCGGAATCTGATTTCGATCGATTCTGCTGCTGAAATCCTGTAATACTGGAAGTGGGTTTCCTGGATCCCACAGTTCACCATGACGGCGCCTCCAAAGCCCTCCGGGCAGACCGATCTGGTTTTGACGGTGATGGGGGAGGCGGAGGAGAGGACCGTGGGGGCCCTGGCGGCGATACGGGGGAGTTTGGATCTCGTCCATGCTCAGATCGGATCCATTGACGCCAGGGTGGGGCTGCTGGACACCGCCTACCAGCAGGTGGCGACGCGGCTGGATCTCCATTCTAGGGCGGTCTCAGACCACACCCGTGTCATGGACGCCATCGAGCGAAGGCAGGAGACCATGGCGCAGAACATGGCGGCGATGACAGAGGCTATCTCTAGGATCTGCGGGTCCAAATCAGCGGTGTCGGAGGAGGAAGACGACCCAGAGTCGTTCCGTGCCCCGAGGAAGGAGCCTCTCAGGATCGGCGCAATAGGCGGCGGTACGCTTCCAGGAGGGATCGTTCACCATGGGTCATCGTCGACTACAAGGCCTCCTGATCCAGGCGGCGCGGTTGGTGGTGGGGACGCAGGACGTGCAGGAGATGGCCACAATGGTAAAATTCCCATCAAAATGAATTTCCCAAAATTTGATGGTGAATTTCCACGCATTTGGCGTGACAAGTGTTTGGACTATTTCCGGGTTTGCAACATACATCCGACGATGTGGCTAACGGCGGCGACAATGCATCTGGAGGGCAATGCCGCTCACTGGTTCCAGGCCTACAAACTGAAGCATGTGGTGCAGGGTTGGCCTGATTTCATTACCGCTGTTGAAGCTAAGTTCAGGGTGCATGATCACCGTCAGTTCATGAGTGAGTTGCTGTCTCTCAAGCAGACGGGTACCATGGACGAATACTGCTCCAAGTTCCAAGAGTTGGTGTACAAAATCTCGAGCCACAATCCTCACTATGATGACACATTCCTGGTGTCTCAGTTTCTCAAAGGAATGAAGGCTGAAATTAGGCTTCCGGTGGCATCACAAATCCTGGAAACCTTGGACCGAGCAATGCTGCTTGCTCATGTGCAGCAGGATCTACAGTCTCAGCATAAACCTTGGGTGCCATGGCAGGGGCACGTACCAAAGCCAGAACCATTGCTACCCCGATAGGAGCTGCCTCGCCCTGCGATCAAATTGGCAAACAATGACCTGTGGAAAGACAGACAGTTACGAGACTATAGGCGTGCAAATCATCTCTGTTTTCCCTGTGGGGAGAAGTTCACACCGCAGCATCAATGTGCCCAGAAAGGTGAACTGCATGTTCTGGCTGCTGAAGATCACCAAACTGAATTATCTGACGAAGTGCTGGAATTATTGGAATTATAGGATATTGCCAATGTTCAAGAATTGTCGCTGTCCATCAATGCACTCTCGGGCTCTCCTGGTGATGGCACTATTCGCATAAGGGCTCTGGTACAGAATCAGGTCATGCTGCTGTTAGTGGATTCGGGGAGTAGTCACACAATCATAAATTCAAACTTTGTTGAGCGTCTGCAGTGTACACCACATCGATCCCGGCAGTCGATGTCAAGATTGCCAACGGCAAACAGTTGTAGTGTGATCAGGTGGTGCCGCAGCTAGCTTGGTGGGCACAGGGCCACTCCTTCGTCACCGACATGAGGGTGCTTCCTTTGGGCGCTTATGACGCCATCTTAGGTGTCGATTGGCTCAAACAGTTGGGCGACATGAGGTGCAACTGGGCAACCAAGACACTCAAGTTTGAACATAATGGGAAACCAGTGACACTCAAGGGCATCCACAACAAAGAACAAGAGTTCCTTCAAGAAATCCCTGTTGAACAACTGCTGAAATGGTCTAAAGGGAATGATGTGTGGGCTGTGGCTGTGATTGAACAATATGACTCTGACAGGGCACACACCCCTATCCCAGCTGAAATCCAAGTAGTACTGGATCAATTCACGTCTGTCTTCGCTGATCCTCAAGGTTTACCACCGTCCCCGGAGTATGATCATGCTATAACACTGCAACCAAATGCTGCTCCGGTCAATGCCCGCCCTTACAGGTACTCACCGATGCACAAGGATGAAATAGAACGTCAGGTTCAGGCCATGTTACAGTCTGGTGTCATAGTGCCAAGTATGAGTCCATTTGCGTCGCCAGTGCTTCTGGTTCAGAAAAAAGATGGTGAATGGAGGTTCTACATAGATTATTGACGGCTCAATGAACTCACCATCAAGAACACATTTCCAATGACGGTGATTGACAAGCTGCTTGACGAGCTGGCCAGCGCAAAGTATTTCTCCAAGTTGGACTTGCGCTCCGGGTATCACCAGATTCGAATGCGCGCCGAGGACGAGGCTAAGACCGCGTTTAAAACACATCAAGGTCATTACCAATTCAGGGTAATGCCATTTGGACTATGCAATGCGCCGACAACGTTTCAATGTGTGATGAACGCAGTGCTGAGCCCGTGTCTGCGGAAGTTTGTGCTCGTTTTCATGGACGACATCTTGGTTTACAGCCCGACGCTGCATCAGCACGCTGACCATTTGTATACCGTTCTTGACTTACTCCGCAGCAACCAGTTCTTTGTCAAGCCGTCAAAATGCTCGTTTGCGCAGCTGGAATTAGAGTACTTGGGCCACATTGTTTCTGTCGCAGGGGTCGCCACTGATCCGCGGAAAACCCAAGCTATGGTGGATTGGCCCCGGCCCACAATAGTGACTGAACTGCAAGGATTCCTCAGCTTGACAGGTTAATATCGCAAATTTGTGCGTGCCTATGGGATTTTGGCGAAACCACTCTCCAATCTGCTGAAGAAGAAAGAATTCAGTTGGTCACCTGAAGCTGAGAATGCATTCCTATAGCTGAAACAGGCAATGACCACCACCCCGATCTTGGCATTACCAGACTTCCAACGTCCCTTCATGGTGGAGACGGATGCATGTGACACCGGCATCGGCGCCGTACTGATGCAGGATGGGCACCCACTCGCCTTCCTTAACAAATCTCTCAGTGTGCAACATCGTGCACTGTCAATATATGAGAAGGAGTTCTTGACGTTGATTATGGCAGTGGAGAAGTGGCGCCCTTATCTACAGCGTGGCGAGTTTGTGATTCAAACAGATCATCATAGCTTGACCTACCTGGATGAACAAACACTTCAATCTCCGCTGCAGCTCAAGGCAATGGCTCGTATGATGGGGTTGCAGTTTCACATCCGATATAAGAAAGGCTCAGACAATTCAGCAGCAGATGCTCTGTCGTGAGTTGGACAAGTGTTTCAGCTACAAACTGTTTCAGAAGCTCGTCCAATTTGGCTGCAAGAGGTCCTCAACTCCTATGTCACAGATGCAGTAGCACAAGATAAACTGCGTGCTCTGGCCATTCACAGCCCGGACGCACAAGGGTTTGAGTTACAGCAAGGTTTGATCAAGGTTCATGGCAAGGTCTGGGTAGGTGTTAACTCTGCGCTCCACACAAAACTGATCAGTGCCTTTCACAACAGCGCTGTTGGAGGGCACTCAGGCATGCTGCCCACATACAAGCGACTTAAACGTCTGTTCTCTTGGCCGGGCATGAAAATGGAGGTGGATGATTTTGTGCGCCAGTGCTCCACTTGTCAGCAAGCCAAGCATGATCACACAAAACCGGCTGGGCTGCTGCAACCGTTACCCATTCCCTCTGGTATCTGGCATGAACTGGCGATGGACTTTGTAGAGGGCCTCCCCATGTCTGATGGTGCCAATGTCATCATGGTGATTGTCGATTGCTTGACCAAGTACGCTCATTTGGTACCCTTGAAGCACCCATTCACGGCCTCGATGGTGGCGCAAGCATTCCTTGACTCTGTGGTCAAATTGCATGGGGTGCCGCTGTCAATCGTATCTGACAGGGACAAGATTTTTGTCAGCCGGCTTTGGAAGGAATTCTTTGCCTCGCTAGGAACGAAGCTCAAGTTTACAACGGCCTACCATCCTCAAACAGACGGCCAGAGTGAGCGGGTCAATCAATGCATTGAGATGTTTCTCCGCTATTTTGTCCATGATTCGCCAAAGAAATGGAGGCGCTGGCTGTCCTTAGCAGAATTCTGGTACAATTCGAGCCATCACTCAGCCATTGGCACTTCTCCCTTTAAAGCACTGTATGGCTGTGAGCCAAATCTGGGAGCGATGCCCACCCTAGACGAGGACAACTGGACAGAAGCCGACCTGATGCTGCGAGACCACCAGACTCAGCTCGACCGCCTCAAGCTCCACCTAGCAGCGGCACAGAATAGAATAAAAGTGCAAGCGGATCGCCATCGTTCTGACAAAGAATATAGCGTGGGTGACAAAGTGTATCTCAAGCTACAGCCATATGCACAATCTTCAGTTGTCAATCGACCCTATCCTAAATTGGCGTTCAAGTTCTTCGGGCCCTACGAGATCCTGGCACGCGTGGGAACTCGTGCTTACAGGTTGGCTTTACCTGCTGATAGCTTGATTCATCCCGTGTTTCATGTTTCTCAGCTCAAGGAGTTTGTCCCGGATCATACGCCTGTGTTCCATGACCTGCCCAAGATCGTCGAGCTGGACATCATCGACACTGTACCTGAAGCTATTCTCGACCGTTGGCTCGTCAAGAAAGGGAGCACAGCTATTCCTCAAGGCTTGATCAAGTGGAAGAACATCGACGCAGACTCGGCGACTTGGGAGGATCTCTCGGTGCTACGAGCACGCTTTCCAGACTTCAGTGCTTGGGGGCAAGCACCTGCTCCAGAGGGGGGAAGTGTAACACAGGCAGTAGAGACGTAGGTGTGGAGTACGCCTTCGGCATCACCGTAGGGTGGAGGCATGGGTGGTGTGAGTCTGTGGGCCCTCGGGGCAGGTGTGTCCAGGCCTATAAGTGTTGGGCGTTGTAACTGATTAGGTATGAAAGGAAATAACAGAAAACTAGAACTCTCTCCCACTTCTCTTTCGTGTTCTCCAATTCTTCCTATCTCTCTGGTTCTATCTCAATTCCCCTTGTAACTCCCTTACACGCTCAGGTCCCGATTCTCTTCGGTGGCCAAGGGTATGACATATGGCCCTCACGGGAATAGCACCACCACAACCATCAACCAGGGTCACGACGACACAACCCCGATTTTCATGGCATCACCGCTGCCATAAATACCATGACGGGATAACGGAAGAACTCCCTAGTACTCATCCAAGCAGTGGAATACCAAGTTTGTCCAGCTATAAGCTCCTTGCTTGCATAAGCTTGTCTAAGTATAAAATAATAACAAGTTGTTAGACTTAATATTGTCATTAAGGAATTTGTTAATAGTGCATTAGAAGACTAGTACATCGTGAGTTTAGTTGAGTTGTAGACATGCATGCAAGAGGCAGCATGTAGGTACTTTTGAGTCTTATAGTACATGTTAGGCTAGCTATTCCATGGTTAGTCGTTAGTAGGAGAAGAATAGGTCTTAGTGCATGCACTGGAGTTAAGCTAGTTGCGCATGTTGGCCGGGTCATGTGTGAGTAGTGGTCGCATACTGCGTGTGTGTGGCTAGTGGGGTTAGTCCTTGACGTCCACTTGCGCTATACTGTTATGCATATTTAAGGCATTGTACTCAGTTTGTTTGCTACTGAGAAGAAAGTAAAAAATGTAATCACGGTGGTCACCAAAAAAGTGCCTATTGGCAAAGTCATTGTGTTTCCTTGATTGTGTGTGTACCGGATCTGTTCTTGCGTGAGGCAGCCAACACCAAACCACACTGGTGAAAAAAATGCCTTCAATCTCGGTTTATAAGGCCCATTAGTCCCGATTGTAGCAACTGAGACTAACAAAGCGGGACTAAAGGCTGGAGCCTTTAGTCCTGGTTGTTTACGAACCGGGACCAATGGGTCTCCACGTGGCCCGGGTTGTTGACAAAAACCGGAACTAAAGGGCACCTTTGAACCGGGACTAATGCTCCCTGACGCACATTTTCGAATGAATCGAGACTAATGCGCCCTTTAGCCGCGGGTCAAACAGTTTGGGGACTAATTGGGGTGAATGAAAGCCTTTTTTTCTACTAGTGCCACTAGTGTCATTGGCGAATCTAGCACAACATAACAGGGTGGTCCAATAATGTAATTTTCAATTAATTAATTATATTTATTTTATAATGTTTTTTTATAATATATAGGCTATGTAGAAGTTTCGGGGTGGTCCATGCACCACCCTGGCCACCCTTTAGATCAGCCAATGACTAGCTAGTGTCTCCAATTGCCATTGTATGCGTTGATAGAGGCCGACGTAGAAAAAGGGGATGCGAGATGCAGCTCCAACACAAGCTGAGCAGTTTTAGTAAATACGTAAGAAAAAATCAGTAAAGATTTTTTTTCTCGATTGTGTCTTGCATATGAATGTCTACTTGCTTCAAATACACCGCACATCCCACTCATCACCCGGAGAAAACAAACTCAGAACATGACATGTACCACACTTATTGGTTACTGCAAGAAGTTCTTTCCTAGACTTGAACGCCATAGATGCTCTCATAATTCCATAGCCACATTGTGCTACCTGTATATACCCATGTGATATAGAATCTGGCAATTCCGCAAACTTTACAATCCAAGTGTTCAGATCATGTTTACTGTGCACCGAATGTGCTAGCGACTTACGAAAAAAATGCCCGCGTCACTCCCCGGGGGGGAGGGGGAGGTGGGGGTGGCTCGGGCGGGCAGTAGCCCTAGCCGCCGTCCCCATCTTCTCCATCTTCTCCCCTGCCCCATCGGAGAACGCCGGCAGGCAAATCCTACTTGGTCGATGATGGTGGCAATGGCGGGGTTGTCTTCTCGTGTTGAGATCCCTCGTTGGGGAGCACTCCGGTTGGCACAACGCGGCGATCCTGGACGACGTGGATCAGGTGGCAGAGCTTGGGAGCTGGGGCGGCGGCACCCCCCGCATACTGGTGGTGGTGTTTCTGAGGTGCCCGCATGGGCGGCACTGAGCATACATGTGCATTAAAAAATTCAAAAAGTATATTTACAAGTTTTAAAAAATTATGAAATAAAATTCTAGAAGCAGGTAATAATGTATCTCATAACCGTGCAAAATTTCAATTCGAAATGTTTTCTATCTTGAGACAAATTGTGAACTTTTTTGGAGATTTGAAATTGCTATACTCAGATCCACACTTTTGTCATTTTTGTATCACTCAAGATACAAAATATTTTGAATTGAGATTTCACACGTTTATGGGATACATCATTCACTACTTTTAGGATTTTGTTTCACAATTTTTTTAAACTTATAAATATACTCTTTCGAATTTGTTGATATGCAGAAGCACTGGAGCTCGAGAGCCTAAAAATCTCCACTGTATATTCCCTTTATTGAAAAAAAAACGCGGCTGTGTGAAATATTACGCTAGCAATGCACCCGGATCCCGTGCTAGCAATGCACCCCGATCCCAGAATTGGAAGGCTACAGCCGATCCAGCCCAGCGATTATTGCAGCAGACGTAGCAAGTGACACCACCCCCAGACAGTGAAAGCAACTCCTGCCGCCGGTGTCAAAGAGGCCAAGAGCTAACGCACTCGATCGGAATCGATAAGCCGCCGCCGCAAGTAGTCCCTTTTTCTAAAGAGGAAATCCAGAGATACGATCGTTCACAAGCGAAGAAGACCCCACTGCGCATTGAAATTTGCTGCAAGCGACGAGGGCAAAAACAGTGAAGTGAAGTGAATCACACTTGGGCTGGAGCACTCTCGCTCTGCAGACGATGGCGATTTTCCTACTGTCACGAACCATATATATATTTGGCTGGCATCCAGTTCTGTAACTTGCTTGGATTGGCATATTAGGATCGACATCGTTGCTACATGCAGAACCCGACAAGAACGTTTTAGTTTAGTAAGACCGCTCATAGTGTGGGAGTAACATTGGTAGTAACATAGTACTACATGCAGTGCCAACTAAGTATTTTGGTGACATGGCAAGTTATTAATTGAAAAAAAAGAGTGTTGTACTCCCTCCGTCCCGGTGTATTAGTCCCACTAGGAAAAACTATTTGTCCCATTTTATCTATCTTCTAAGGCCGGCTTTGCAATTAATTAGGAGTAACATCCTTCCTATAATTAATCTGCATGCGGGGTGAGAACCAGTGCGGGCCGGCATGTGGCGTGTGAAAATAATCAAGTTTGCATGCAGACTCTTCATTTCCTCTCTATAATTAATTGGGTGGTTTAGTACACAGCGATCTGATTGGTGAAAGAATCGGAGAACACAGCCATGGTACACCCAATCAGCATATGCCTTGGTCGAGATGAAACTGCTAACAGGACTAATACACCCGGACAGAGGGAGTAGTAACTAGCTATGTTACCATAACATCACACTTTTCAAGACAAGATGAGTCTATAACCTAATAAATATAACTTTGTATGATACTACAAATATATTACTCCCCACTATAGAGATAGTAACATATATTAGTAACATGTACATGTTACTACTCTATATTACTATGCATTATGAGCAGCCTAAGCGTATAAACGTGGAGTGCTTGACTTATCCAGCACAAAATGAAATCGGATCGCGCGGGCCTGACGGCGACATTTCGGTCAGTCGTCCTGGAATTCAAGAGCGACGTATGCGATTCTAGTGCTCAAAGCAGCCGGAGAGAATAATAAAATTTAGAAGAAAAGGCCAAAGCGCCGAAGGAAGCAGGCAAGCTCGTATGGGCCATCCACGGGGCATAGATTATGAATTTGCTGGTCGATCAGAGCTGCCTAGTCTCGCGACTGTAAAACGGCAATATACAATGTGCATGGGGGCTGCGATCCTAGGCTGCTAAAGACCAACTTTTATTTGGAAAAGGAAAGAATCAAACAGGAAGACCGCCCGATCTAACAGATGCTGATCGAATCGGCTTGCCAACTTGGATAATTATATACTCTCTCTGACCCATATTACTTGTCGCTGATTTAGTACAAAAACTGGTAAGCTCCCCTTGTGACATTACTTGCTTGGAACACCGTGGGCTGTTTTCAGGGGCGTGCTCGCGTTTGGGGCAGGTGGTGAAGGATATACTTAACCCACATGAATGGTGGTCATCGGATCGATATCACTTAGACATTTTCCTAGTCATATATAACTTTGTAATCTGCCTTTTATTTTTCTTATATTTTTTATCGGGTATGTGCATTTTATCTATGTAGAAGCTGGGTATATGCTTCTATACTCCCTCCGTTAGGAATTACCCTGCATTCTGTGTTTGGTCAAAGTCAAACTTTTCAAATTTTGACCAAACATATTGGTAAAACTATCAATAACTATGAAACCAAATACATGCAATATGAAAATATATTTTATGACAATTTTAATAATGGCTATTTTATATTATAAATATAAATATTTTTTTCTTATACGCTTAGTCAAAGTTTATAAAGTTTGACTTTGACTAAACTCAGAATGCAGGGTAATTCTTGACAGAGGGAGTACCTCGATGGCTTGATGTGAACATTCAAGTTTAACAGAAGGCGCTCTTTATCAGAGACAAATGTAAGCTTTATCAAGGATGCTGAATCGGCACATGAGTCACTTGGTGCGATAGGTTCTGGGACAGGATATAAATGAATGGTGCTTTTTCTCGGACAAACCAATAGCAGATGCGCGCTGGATTGGATGCTATAGACTAACTTTTGTTCATTTTATTCAACCAGGAAGACCACTTGACCCACACGAACAGACGTCTGATCAACTGCGTAACCTTGAAATATAGTGCGATACAGACTTAAGAGTAAATAGCTAGTGCCAGGACGGTTGATCTGCCCTATATGCCTCTGAAAGTCTGGTTTCTAGCTGACTTAGAGCAAGAACAATAGTATAGCCAACCTTATAGCCACATCATCTATAGTTAACCTTATAGCCAACTTGTACAATAGTTAGCTACAAAAGTGTACAACTTTATGAATACATGACTCACTTGATACACTCACAAAGTGTCTAGGAGCGCGTGCAAGAGCTAGCTCTTGCATGAGAGCCCACCTCTCTTCTCTCTTATCTCCTGTCTCCTCCAACTCATCATAAATATATTATTTAAATCCTTATAGCCAGCTGACTAGGCACTATTGTACTTGCTCTTATGTAGATACCTTTTCAGCTTTCGGTGGATTTTGAGTAACTTGGAACAGATTCTGACCGAATCAGCTTGCGAAAACTTGGACTATTTCTAGGAAAAATTAGAAAGCTTTGATAGCGTGCTGATCAGCACACAAATCATACTGCCAGTTTAATGCTGGGACAAGAGATCAATACCAGATGCTCACTGAATTGGCTGGCAACTTGCAGCTATTGTGTAGTTAATGACACTCAAGGCCAGACAGTTCTACTCCCTCAAATAAATTTAGTGTAAACAGGCCATCGGTACAACATGATGCAAATAATCTTGTTCAGTACTTTCACCGTAAGATACTTCATTTCTGAACATGTATTCCGTGTTACAGGCTCTACATATGTTTCAAGTCTGAGACAGCAAAAGGATCAACTAGAGGTCTGCAGAAAAGAGCATTACAGTACATAAAACTTTAAATCGTCCAGCTCTAGTGGGATCATAGCTTAACCTCGACATCCACGCCGGCGGGGAGCTGGAGCTGCATCAACGAATCGATCGTTTGGGCTGTCGGGTACATGATATCAATCAGCCGCTGGTGCGTCCGGATCTCGAAATGGAACCTTGAATCTTTGTGCACGTGGGGAGAATTGAGCACACAATATATCTTCTTCTTGGTTGGCAGAGGAACAGGGCCCATCGTCTTTGCATTAGTTGTTTTTGCAGCTTCGATGATCTGCTTGCAGGAGTCCTCGATCAGTGGTACCCAGTAAGACCTCAGCTTGATTCTGATCTTCTGCTTTGGTGCCAGCTGAAAACAGAAAATATTGATACCAAATCGTGTTAGTTCTACAGAGAACAGCAACTTCTACAAGTAACCCCAGGAAATAGAAACACCAAATTAAAATATGCAGTTGACTGAGGTATGATGGAAATACAGCTAATAGTGCCAGAAGAATGGACACTAAAAAAATTCAACATCTGTAGGTAATCCAATGAACAGAAACGCCAAATCAAAATATCAACTATGGTATGATGGAAATACAGTTAACAGAGCCAGAAGCATGAACACTTAACACATTCAACTAAGGGCATGACAACGTCAATCACAAAATTATTGGGACAAAGATGCATTGTCAGGTTTACATTCGTTCCAACATTGTTCTGTCACCCAGATCTAACAAATTTCATTACAATGTTAGCCAACTCAAGCCGATGAGATGAATATCTATGATCAGCTCCTTCAATAATATGTATTTCGTGGTTGCTTATATATTTATGAAACTCCATAGCATCCTCAGATGGCACAACATCGTCATCAGAACCGTGAACTGTCAAGACCCTGCAACTAGGGTCAATAGACATGCATGCACTCTGCATATCTATCTTAAGACGGTCCATCAGACTTTCTTTAGTTACACGGTACAGTCCCACGTCAATGAAACCATGTTGATTTATCATTTGCATATAATCATTGCCAAGGCGATCTCCAATTCCACGTTTCAGATCAAATCTTCCTGACATGTTGATGATACGAGATACATCTCGGTACATGGATGCATAAATGATGACCACATCTCCTCCCTTACTGTGGCCAGCAATAGCACGAGTATGACGCTTCTGATCCTTCAGATGTTGGATTACAACATGCAAATCCTCCACCTCTTTGTAGTAGTTGCCATACTGAAATGCACCTTCACTCTCCCCATTGCCAGAAAAATCAAAACGAAAGACACTAATCTTCTCTGATGTTAATGCATCAGTAAGACTAATTATGGTTCTACTTTCTTTTGATGACCTAAATCCATGGCACAACACTACAATGTCCTTAGATCCAGCTTCGTGCAAAACACCAACAAGTTTCTCTCCATAACTGTTTGTTATCACTACTTTCTCTTGAGACACATCGAAGGAATCATTGGAGTGTGACTGTGCACATGCCCTCGGAACAGTTTCTTTTCCGGCAGTAGCCCCAAACAGCAGCTGCAAACAGACATGCACGATGGACATGCTTAAGAGACAACACTCGTGAAGCAAGAAAGGAAGCATATGACGTTAGGGAGTAGTCACTGTCAGATTACTATCAAGTACTGCCATACTGTAACACAAACTCTACTTGTCCAACACCAATAATATTATGTCAGAAGTCAGAACAGATAAAAAGGAGTTTCCATGAATGAAAACCAAATAAGCATACATTATTCCTCAAAGGGTTAAGTAGTTTTGGTGATAACATGCTATTTCTCAGTCACAAACCTAGCAAATCAGACCTCCAGGCAAAGATGCAAAAGAAGCTCCCAGCAGAAGAAAAAAGCAACAAGAGCTAATAGCAGAAAGAATGATGCCAATATGTTATAAAATGGTTGCGTAAATGCATGGATAATGGCTGAATAATATAGAACATGAGATGATAAAAAATGGGAAAACATTTGAAAGACAAGGCAGATGATTAGAGTAAATTCAGTAGACTGCCGACATAGAGAAACCTACGTGAGAGAACATGGTGTTCAAGAAGAAGGCCATGGAGAGGTAAAGGGCACAAGTGAAAAGAAAAACTAAGTTTTGAAAAGACGAAACCACTATTGCGAGCAAAGGTCCCAGAGAGATTGAGGTCATGATCAGATACAGTAAGCTTATTTTCATCCAGGGACTATTTTAGCAACCACTTGAACTTGGAATTTTCACTACTGTTGATCTGTAAGTAGCCAATGGCCTTGGCCACATATAACTTGAATATCATCTTCACTCAGTTGAAAAGGAAGGGCTTCAAAATATACATCACCATGTCTCATGTACAACCTCTTAGAAAGCGTAAGTTGTTAAAGTATATCTGGATTGCCCACCTTCACTCCATCAGTTCGGACTTTTGCTTGTGCCGGTTGGTGTATGTAACTTAATATGGTATCAGAGCAGAGGCCAGGTTCAAGTCTTGGCTTGCAATTTTTAATTAAAAATATGACTTTTTTAGAGAGAGAAAAAATGACTTTTGGTTCTACTAGTTGGTCCATTAAATTTAATAGTGGCAACTCGACATAACTCATTAACAGGAAAATGGAAGCACTAAGGACGCAGTCCCACATCCATTACACACTCACACCAGCAATACTTTATTATAACTCAAATGCTTCAGGTATGCGCCGTCTTAAATTTATTTTTCAGCTCAGCTTACCAACATACTCATTTCATTTGTTATGTTTATGCACAAAATATGCAGCAACCAATTTTAAACTGAGACAATATGCTAACAATGAGAAAATGAAACAGAAAATATAAATACATGCTGTACAATGCTACTGTTCTCCATCAAAAACAGATATGCTTACGATGAAATATTGCAATGCAATCGCATCAATGGCAGTACTGGAATGAAAACATTTGCCAATATAATCAGGAAAAAATTAGCTCGTGGATAAGGTACCTGCTCCCCATCATCCCCAATCGACGACGGCATTGGAATTCCAGTTCCCTCACCAACCTGAAACCACGGGAGAACAATTATAATCGCCGAATAACGAACTCCAACAGATATAAACTGTACCAAAATGCCTCCATAATCAATTACACTCCACTAATGGGAACACCGTCTACATTGCAATTTAAAAGTTCTGGAAAGACATATACGCAAAAGCACATGCTGAAGTATCATTGTGCATAGCCACGTACCGGAGGCGTGTCGGAAGGTAGGTCGAGGGTCTCGGCGGGCGGGGAGGCGGCCGCGGCGGCACGGGAGCGCAGTGGGGATGCGCGGAGGGAGGAGGTGAAAGAGAGCGCGGTGGGGTTCGGGCTTGTGGTGGAGCGGTGGAGGAAGAGGAGGGGGAGCGTGGAGGTGGAGGTGGAGACGGCCATGGCGACGACGGGGAGGGGATGAGGGTGGCGAGGCGTTGGGATTTCTGAAGGCCTCTGCTTCGTGGTGTATTATCCAGTTCGGGTGCCTTTTGCGTTCGAGTCCTTCCAGTTCGTTCAATTTGTTATTTGGACCACATCTGTTCATCATACGTACAGCAACAGTTGCCTTGGATTTAGCATGTTACTGTCAAAACTATGGAGAATTTTCTCCTTTATTCTAGGAAATCAAATGTATATCTGTATTGTATGATTCGGATTTTGCAGGAAATGGATCAATTGCTGCAAGATCTGTGTTCCAGACATCAGCCTTGATCATTGTGAAAACTGAGTCCCTTTAATGCAATTATTATGACAATTATATAATGAGTATAAGCAAAATAGTTTCCTGTGAATCATGACAACGTATACTGAAAGATCACCTATGTGGTCGGAGATCCTGTGAAGCAGGACCTAGGAAAACAAACCATTGCAATTGGTTGAAAGAACTTAAATATAAAACCTCTCCCCGCTGCATATGCAATTCTCTCATAGATATATGTGAGCTATGTTGATTATTTCATCATATATTATGTTTGTATTTATGTGCTAACTTGAAAGAACATACCTATATGAGGCGCAAATTTCACTCGCACAGAGCAATATTTTATCCTACAGATTGTGCAAGACAATGATAGAATCGAAAGGCATAGTTCTTTGATTACACTAAACATCACGAGAAGGAATCAGATACTAGCAACCTAACTAATTTGGAAATAACATGCTAAAACATGGAGTAAAAATTTACAGTCTCATCTACAAAATGCACCGGAAAGACAGGAGGTTCTCAAATAATCTTGACTAGAGATAAACATCTATATTTACAGAGCTGATCTCTTCTAATTTCATTACAAGCATTTGCAGCTGCAACCTTCACTTTGCCTCTTTATCACGCCCATCGCCGCCATCCCCAGCACTCCTTTTACCACGTGCTGCCAGAAGGTCCATGCCCAAGCCCAACTGCATCTCACGATTCCTAGGATACGATGAACCAGTTGCTGGTGCTGGTTGCTTATGCTGCCATGGTGCAGGCTGCCTAGTGGGAGGAGATGGAAGTACATTTGGTTCAGTTGACCATCGATCAGCAAAGTGTGGCTTCATTGTTACATCTGACTTTTCAGAGTCCATTGGACATGATTCCTCATTAAGGTTAAATCCACGAATGCTTGTTTCCATCTTGTCACGATCTGATTTTGGAGATGCTGAAAACAGAACATTGGGCTGCCAGCATGCCTGGTTCAAGTCATGGGCCTCAAGTATCGAAGGAGGTCGACCAAGCAAGCCTGCTTTCCTGTCTTCTTCCTCATTTACAATTACCATGTGATCAGGCTCTGCAGCTTCAGAGCTTTTTTGCTTGATATTATCCAGCAGCTTATCCTGATAAAGATCTTTTCCACTCAATGAGCGTGCTGAGTATATGTTCGTCATGGGGAAAGCTTTCTCAGGTGGCGTGGCTGGCGTATAGTTCTGGGGTAGCAGATCATCCCAATTCTCCAACAGTTCTTTATACACTTTACGAAGAGTAACCTCGGTAAGGCCTGTTACCTTGCAGATCTCTGCTTGAGTCTTGCGTTTGTCTTCGAGCTGACATGCAAGGTAGATAGCAGCAGCAGATATGCTTATTGGGTTGCGCCGTGTGCAGAAGCATTTATTAACAACTACCTCACCAATGTGGGCTGCAAGTTCCTGAAACGGCATGTGGTATGTTAAAGCAGGACTTATTATTTTCCATAACGCTTCAGATTTGAAGCTCATCTCGTACCTGAGCTGATTTATTGAGCTGGAGGAGGTTACAAAACCGAGGCATGTGAACTGCTATAGAATTGCTGTTAAGAGGTTGGCTCAGTTTCAGAGCTTCCCCAAGAATTTTGATGTATTTTCCAATCTCCTTTTGAGGAAGATTGCTGGCAGTAGAGATTTCCTGGATATGCATTAAACAGAAGATGAATCAGTGCTAATTGAAAATGTAGCAATAACTAAATAGAAGCGAATATTTTTTAAGGCGGCTAACATATTCTTATTTCAAAGTTCCTAAAGACTTCTTTTGCAACTTCAAAGCTTTGTGATGTACAATCTAGTTTACTCAACCAAAAATTCTGCACCAGATATTTAATATTTATAGAACGCAGATTGCCATGTTCGAAGATGAATCAGCATTAGGTTCAGTTCTGGGCCAATGAAGCATGACTAATGTGGTTTTGTTGGTACAATCGAGGTATTTGTAACATAGTTAACTTTATCATAATCTTTAATTATTCACTGATCCCGTGATTGGGTGCTTGGCGTAGAATGAGTGGATGCCACTATTTTACCTTAGAAATCATTTTTTTTACAGATTCTTGATCTGTAGGTTGCAATCCGTATGATGCAAATTCACATACAGTTACTTAATTTAAAGACATAATGTATAAAAAGAGTAAATGTATGTTCAAGTCAACACAATCAGATGCACCATAAATAGCAAGAGCGCTTTGACAGTAAATTGATACGGGAAATGTTGGTTGTTAAATCAGTTTACTAGGAATCAGCATGCCATCAAATAGCAATTCTGCCAGACCGAGATCCTCTGTTGAGTTGCTTGGTATCCAAAAATACTAGCTGGTCAAAACTAGTGAACAAAATCCCAGATGTGAAGCAACTAAATCTCAAATTGCAGTGTACAAATCCCCCATTGTACACGACCTAGAATACCTGGTTAGTCCAGTATTAGCTGATTAGAACTGATGAACAAAGCCCCCTAATTCTGAAGCAATCAAATCTTAAATTGCAGTTTGTAAATCTTCTTTTTAGAATCTATAACTTGAGAAGTTAGTCCTAAATCCAGGTTTGCTTGAAGAAAGATATAGTCCTATCTATATCTGTACGGGAGCATTTCGACAAACAGATGGGGAACACGGGCACAGCACAAACCTGCAGCGTCCTGGGCTCCCGTGCCTCGCGGATGGCCTGGACGAGCGCGGCGGTAGCCAGCGCCTCGACGCTGCGGTTCCTGAGGCACGTCGCAGTGGAGCACTCCTTGAAGAGATCGAAGGCGTGGTCTGCTATGTCCCGATCCAGCCTGAGTATGGACGCAACGTCCACGATCTGGAGGTAGGCGCGGAGGCTGTCGACGGACACGAGGGGACCGGCGGGGTCCGGGGTTGAGGAGGCGGGGGAGTCGACGGCGAGCGCGCGCTCGAGCTCGGCGAGCTGGCCGGAGAAGGCTGAGGCGGAGCGGGCGAGGACCGGGTGGCGCTCGAGGGAGAAGGCCGAGAAGGCGGAGACGAAGCCGGCCGGGAGGAAGGGGTCGTCGTCGTCGTTCGGGGGCGGGGAGGAGGGCGCGGACGCGGCGAGGTCGGGGGTGACGAGGGGCAGCGGGTGGATGGAGGGGAGGAGGGGGAAGAAGGGGTGGGTGTGGAGGTGGCGCTCGAGGACGAGGCGGGCGCAGGAGGAGCACTCGGAGACGGCGCGGGAGAGCGGCGGCTGCGTGGTGGCGCAGCGTGCCGGCCCGGACGCGCGGCAGTAGGGGCACTGCGACGGCTGCGACATGGCGACGGCGGCGGCGCGCGTGCTGAGCTTTGGGTTCGGCTAGTTGCCTAGACAGCCTAGTTGCTGGGCTTTGGGTTCGGCGTCACGTCACTGGTACACGACTACGGCGAGCTCCAGCCTCTCGGTCCACTCGAGCTTGAGTGAGTGGCTGACTGACTGGGTTTGCCTTTTTACCATTGTTTTTTAGCGTTTTAATATACTCTAGCATTTTGTTATGCTGAATTTCTACTGTACTTTATTTGTCTATTTTTTAGACTTTTTAGTTCTACTATACTTTATTTGTGCCAGAGAAAACAGGATTCATCTACTTGGCTATTTTCCTTTGAGTGCGAGTAGGCTCTGATCCTTTAAAAACATTTTCCTTTTCTTTTCTATTCCATTACATTATAGTAGTAAAGTTAATAGGAACATAATCCACAAGCAACACATAAAGTAGAAAATCCATCAGTTTAACATGTGAAACAGGGTATACAGCAGTCCAGAAACAAGGAAAAGATGACTGATCCCACCAGGCACAAACAGAGAGAGAAGCAAATATCAAAATGCACTCATCATCTCGACTCAACAAATCATGTCAGCAGCTGCTTATATCGATCGACATTTGCTCATATGCTCGCACGAGATCAGGCTCATTAATTTTCATGACGAAGCAAGTTTTACAATGGGATCCATTCCCGTCGGCTCTATCAATTACACTTTTAATCTTGCCAGAAGAGAATACAACACTGGTACTATTTGCAACGAATTATTGATCATGACTAACCTCTAGTATTTTAATCATCAACAGAAAAGGCACAACAATTGTTAAGTTTCCAGTTCCAGAAGTGCTTTTCTACATAACAGCCTGGTCTTCTGTATACAAGTATCAGCTCTCATTTACCTGAAATGCAAAGCGTGAGAGTCGACCAGATGAGTAAAAGTTGTTCTTAACAATCACCAGACATTAGGAGGTGTTAGTGCGCTCAGGGCAATGACGTATAAGGTATTTTTAGGATGAATGGAAGGGAAGTTCAGGTACTACTGAAAGTCAAAACATCTTAGGGGTAACTTATATGTAAGAAATTATAAACCAGATCTAATTAAAGGCTGCCCTGTGCAAGAAATTTAGTGGAATTTATATAGCTATTAAACAACGGAAATTGAAAATATTGCAGAATACATTCTTTTGCAAACAATTTTTTCGCATAGGGCAACGGTAACTGTTACAACTCACAAGCTTAAGGGTGTGTTCGGTTGGTGTCATCGCATGGAATGTAATGGAACGGTTCTGCACCTGGCCTCCATTCCCGTGTTCGGTTAGACATAAAAGTAGAACGGAACCGTTCCTTAGAACCGAATATTCGGTCCAGATGCGGAACCGAGTCGTTCCACCGAATTGGTGGAATCTGCTCGTTCCACCCAATCCTAATCGCTCTGTGACTGAAACCACCCGCCCCTAATCTATTCCCGTGCCATAAAGCAGGCGGGCGACGGCCGACGGCGGGCAGGCGGCAGCTAGCAAGAGGGCAGGCCAGAAGGCGGGCGGGCGAGCGCCAGAAAGCAGGCGGCGACCGCCAACGGTGGGCAGGCGGCGGCTAGCAAGAGGGCGGGCCGGCAGGTGGGCGGGCGGGCGCTAGAAAGCAGGTGAGCGACGGCCGGCGGCTAGCAAGATGGCGGGCCGGCAGGCGAGCTGGCGGAGCAAGCGGGCGAGCGGCGGAGCGATGGCCGGCGGTGGGCAGGCAGGCGGCGTCGACGGGCGGGCAGGCAACGGCCGGGAATCAGTCGATGGCAGACAGGAATAGGTCGATGGTGACGTGAATCAGTCCACGGCGACGGGAATCGATCCACAGCGAGCGGAATCAGTCGATCTTGGATGGGCAAGCAGTGGTGTCTACTGCAGGGAAGAAGAGAACAGAGAAAAAATAGCCTCCTGTATACGCGTTTGGAAAGTGTGTTGAGAAACAACCTGGGTAGCAGTAATTAGCCTCCTGTAAATGCGTTTTACCAAAAACGTTGAATACTAGTTTTCCCTAAAATTTTCCTTAACCACGTTTTAAATGACATTCCATTCCACATATTTGTCTCAACTAAACACCGGACGGAACCGTTCCATTCCACTTTTTTTCCTCAACTAAACACGAGAATGGAACCAACCCGTTCTAGTGGAATGGAACCATTACATTCCATTCCACTTAGTTCCCGAACCGAACACACCCTAAATGTTCTTTGTGTATACGACATAGGTAACTGGTGGAGGTAAAAATGAATTTCTGTGTGGCGCAATTCCAGTTGTCAAATACAAACTTACCATAGTTCTGGTATTTCTTTGAGAAGTTATAGAAGGCTTTCACAATTGCACCATATTTCATTGATCTCAGAGGACCCATATGCCTGGAAAAAAAGAGTAGAGATTTTCAGTGGTGGAAATAAATAGTGATGGTATTTTGTTCAGTCAACTTCAGGTGGAATAATGTTAGCACTTGACTGAAGAATGGTTTTCTCTGCTCTACTTTAACACCCAAAATCTAAAGAGATAGAATCCAATATAATTTTCAGGGACAGCCAACTAAGCACGATAATTTTGTATAATTTGCATAGTTGCCAGCTATTCTATTAAACAATATATGGGCTGAATGTATTTATAGGAAAATATTAGAAATACTTTTATTCCAAAAATGCAATCTTAGAAATTTCCGCTAATGCCATGTGGGGCACAAACATATGTTCGCAAGCATCCAAGTACAGTAGAACTCGAACCACACTGTTTTTCTATCATAGGTACTGGCAAGAGTCCTTTACGCATCAAAGAATGATGGCATGGATCTAAGTTCAGCATGAAAGGAGCATTCGAACACTCCTAGGAAGCCTACTAGATGAGGGAACTTACATGATCTCAGTATATCGCAATCTCCATGCAGGAAAACCTAGATGGCATCTGGCAGGACCATACACAAGAAGAAGATCAGGTTCTGGTCCACCACAACCTAACGCACAAAGAAGACACTTAAGTACTCATCTAGAATTGCAAAAATGTAAATTGTGAAAATCACTAGCGCATAATATATTAGAATATAAAATATATCACATGAAAAGGGGGTTGTTTAAGCGTACCTACGGATTTCAGTGCACTGGCCATGTCAGTTTCTGTAAATACTGAGTCACTTTTGACATTCTCGTTAGCAGATTTATTACCGTTTAAATAAGTTGAGCAAAGTAAGTTAGCTGCTTTAGCAATGCCCTCCTTGCCATCGGAACCAGAAATACACTCTAGCGTCATCTCTCTGTGACAACAGTCTAAAGCTTTGATGTTTGCACTGACATCCTACATATGGCCATAATCCATGATTCATACAAACCATCAAAAACATACTAGTGAATGCAAAAAACTGTGATGCTTTAGATGGAAAATGAAGCAAACTCAAGCCTGACTTACCAAATAATCTCCGAGATTGCCATCTCTTGAGCCATTACTAGGTTCAAACAATTTCTTCAGAACTCCTGTGTTGCAGTATAGAATGGTAAGGTACAACTCTTATCTACTACTAACTTTTCATGCATCAGTAAATATCACAAGCTGAAACGTACAATGCAACATGGCTATTCATTTGAGTTGTTCTCCCTCCAAATATGAATATGGCTTGTATTGCAGCTTAATGTTTCTTGATTTCTATAATGACGTTATTTGTACACGGTACATTGTAGCCACATATGAGGATAGATTTCAGATTGAAGACAATAGTACTGTACCTACAAATTAGAAGAGTGAACCCAATGTCTTACCGTCAATGTCATAGAGACATACATACTTCACGCCAAGCGTTTTGAGCCAACATAACAGTTGATTGATCTTCACGGTATTCTTAGCTTCTTTGCTATCTACCACAATAGCCAGGTATTTGATTCTAGATAGTTGGAGATTCTGATACTTCCGTAACAACCCAGAAGAAATAAGATAGCACTCTAGGTTGAACATCAGATGAGAACATAAGCTAAAAAGGCTGATTACTACATGGATGATGCACCAGAGCAAACCCAGGGCAAGCTTTATAATCGTTGATGGTAGAGACATCTGCACAGAGAAATACATCTTTTAAGGATAACCTTTCTACCCCCAGAATGCATTAACATAAAGAGGCGTATAGTTTCAGAAAGATAAATAAACCATTTATGATAAACGGTGAACCTAACCCTTAATACACTCCAGTAATTTGATAACTGAATGCATGTGCTATTGTAGATAGAAAGGAAAAGATCATCTCAGTGGCACAACGCATATTGCTTATGCATCATTAATTTACTATTAATTTTCTAACTCTCATTCGCCAAGAAAATACATGAAAAGTGAGACAGATTAGCATGATGCCTGAAATATTTCAGTAAATAATCAGCGCTTGGGTCAAGCTAAAATGGGGTTGTTACAACAGACATGAACTATTGCAAGTGAAGGTTGAAGCTTGACATGTGCTGAACTTCAACAGCTAAGATTTCAACGAAAATCGCCAGAGATATGTCATTGAGATAATTCACTTCAGCAAAAAAGAAATATAGGACTTAATTGACAGGTAAAGGTTTCAGCTCAGATCATCAAAAGTAGGGCAAAGAGACAACTCAGAGAAATCTTTTTATTCAAGCAATTCAGTTGCACTACAGAAACCAAAGGAAACTACTACAAGAAGCTAAAGTAATGTTTCTGCAAACTCTTCCTTTCCCTCACAGGAACAGAGCATAACTTATCTACGAAGCATAAACTACTCACTGGTGTGTTTCTGCACGATTATAGCTACCTACCAGTATTCGCGGAGAGTATTCACTAGACAGATTTTAGTCTCTCCTCAAAACAATCACTACAGATAGGAGGGAATAGGTGTGTAACAACAGGTGCAAGAAGGAAGAATCGAACTCACCAGTTTAAATACATGTGGAGGAGTCTTATTCATGAACAGGGGAGTCTCATTGGCCACAAATGCCTCCCTGCACAAGAACCACGAGATTAATATTTCTCGAGAAATAGGGAAAAAGAGGACATCGTACATACAACAACCTATGCAGAGAACAAATGTAGAAGTTTATAGAAGCCAGAGAAGAGGACAAGGTACATACAACGACCTAGGCAAAGAACAATTTTAGAAGTTCAAATAAGTAATAAGAGGACAAACGTACATACAACGACCTAGGCAAAGATCAATTTTAGAAGTTCAAAGAAGGCATAAGGGGACATCGTACATACAACGATATATGATAAGAACAATTTTAGAAGTTCAAAGAAGGAATAAGAGGACATCGTGCATACAACGACCTATGCAAAGAACAATTCTTCTTGTAAGTTCAACTGAATTTATTATTTCTGAACAAGGAGGATTAGGTCACATGCGTTCGAAGCTATAGAGGCAGAGGGGAGATATAACAGACAGAAAGAATCTGCTGCAAGGATATGGGAAAATGGAAACAGATGCGGAAGCAAGCAAAGAAATCTGACATGGCCTTGGTACCCATGATAGCCGCAGCTGGGCTGAGAGAGATGAGGAGGGAACCGCCTAAGAATCGAGAACCAGGAGAACGCTATCTAATTGAAGAAACCAAATTCGCATACGGACTTGGCAAGGACTATAATAAATCTACAATCACACAAAAGTTATAAAACGTGTCCTGTCAGAGGCGAGCTATCCATACTGATTCTGATATTGACTTTCCATGTCCGTTTGCTAGGAGATAATTTGCTAGAGGCTACGCAGGCCCGCTCCTTCTCTGCTTTCTAAAAGATTATTCGAAGGTTCAGCATGTCCGGCAACGTGCATAATTGCAAGTCCGTGCAATAATTAACAGGCGAGTACAGTACTACGATTCTGGCAAATGGGCGGTGCAAACAGTGGTGCAGGTGAGGTGTCACGCGAGGCGAGAATAAACTAGTTGGAGTTTCTTCCCACGCATTTGCACGAACACCTACCATGCGACTCCACGAGGAGCACATCCACGCGTGCCACGCCAGGCTGTTCTACCAGTTTCCACGGGAAGAGAGATGGATGGATGAGAAAGTGAGACCTGCCGCTGCCGCTCGAAGGGAGCGACGCCGTCGCTGCCGCGCTTCCCCCAGGCCCGGCGGCTTCACGGCCGCGGCGGCCGGGTTAGAGCGGAGTAGTCCCCAATTCTGAATTCACGATCTGGCCTCGCGAAAGTCGAGAGCTGGAAGACGAACGGCGACCAAATTTGACCAAAAAAGAGTCGATGCAATGGGCCGTAACCTGACGCAGCATATTCTCGGAAAAGCGGCGGCGTGAGCCAACCTGACGGACGGATGGGCCTGCTCAGTTTGGAACACTGCAATTTCCTCCAGCCCATAGGTTTTTTCAGATATAAAGAGCCCATAAGCTTTCTGTCGGAAAGTTTCCATAATATTGAGGAAGAATCTGAATCTGATCTGAATGGGCATCTCAATGCTGGATGGTGTCATATTCAGGCTTTCTTCAGCCCTGCAGTGCTCCATGTCATCGACCGATTTGGTGGCCTTGACCATGTTTCTGTTCATGTTTGGGACGGTATGTTAAGGTCACAATTCAGTGGTTCTTATATGCAGCCCAATAATGTATAAATGGGGTTCTATGGGATATGCTTATCTTAGACTACACACTAATCATGTATTCATGTGCCCCATAAATTTAAAATATATCTTTTGCGAATAAAATCGACAGTATATCATGTTACACTGATTGACCTCCAGCTATGTTGTGAATTGTACAAGATAATTGGCAAAAAAAAAAAAGTTCAGCATAATAGTAGCACTCTCTCACGGCACTTTGCTCATCATCGGAAAAAGAGAGCGCAATCAGCAAATGTAACATGTGCACTATTGGAACAGATCTTGTGCGGCCTTGTCCTAAAGCACCTGCACAGTGCAGAAAGGGAACAAACAACTTTTGTTAAGCACAATTATGTTGGTTGCACCTACACAATGCAAACAAATTACTTTCCAGAAACAGAAATCTGTTGGCTTTGGATAGTTCACCGGCGGTGCAGGTGCATAGTAGTAGAAACCTGAACATGGATAAAATTTGCAAACAAGATTAACATGAGAATTTTTGCAACTTCTAAGAGGTCTTCTAGTTTTCTCCCACCTCATATTTTTTGTGTCAACTAATGTGACTTATGTTGTTTTTGCCGTTGCCATTCAATTGATGAGATGCTGCTCTCTATCAAATTTTTGAGAGACATATTTTCTTAATCAAATAGAGACACATAAAATTGGATGTAGGCATCTAGCACAACGTAACCAGGAGGAAGGTGCAGTGGCGGACAGGGAGGGAGGGATGAGCAGGGAAGAAGCGGCGAGGACAAAAAAGAACCCACTGCAGAGGCTGGGTGTAATTGGTATCTCCACGATATTAATAAATACTCTTTATTGAAAAAAAATGTACATTTTTTTTTTCAAGTTCCAGTTTTACCAATGCAATTTTAGTACGTCTTGGAAAAGCTGATTTTTTCTGCCTAAACCTTTTATCCTCTTTCTAAAACTGGTTTATAAAGTATCTCCACCGGCAACCCTCAAATAGTGGACAGCAACACCGCCGGCTGTGTGCTTTGGCCTTTGGGGGTTGCGGCACACAATCCCGCAGTATTGGGAGCACCGTCCCACACAGGGCCTTCCAATATGGCCACCCTGGTTGTTGTTTTTTAACAAATAACAAAATTCGAAAAGTTTTGAACAATAATTTAAAGCATATTACATAGTTTAACCACATAAATAGTTTCATAAAATAATTGTAACAAAAAATAAATTGCAATTCAACTTGTTCTAGAATCAATGCTCCAATATCCTAAAATATAGGATAGCTCTTGAAGATGCTTTGAGAAAGAATCTGATCTGAATGCGCATCTGAAAGGTGTCTCATATTGAGGCATTGTTATCAGGCTTTCTTGAGGCCTGCACTGTTCCTTGTCATAAAACCGATTGTTGCCGTGACCACTCTTCAATTCATGTTTGGCACGGTATGTAATGTCACAATTCAAGTGGACCTACTATGCAGCCCAATAGTATATAAATCTACAATAATCATGTAATCATGTGCCCTACAATTCCACAACATCATCATGTATTACACTGATTGACCTCAAGATACCAATTTTGTTGTACATTTCCCTAGATAATTACCAACAAAATAGGATACTAGTGCCTTTTCGCCGCACTTTGCTGACCACCGAAAAAAGAGAGTGCAATCTCCAACATATCTTGTGTGGCCTTGTCCTAAAGCACCTACACAGTGCAGAAAGGGAACAGAAAACTTTTATTGAGCACAAAGGTGTTGGTTGCACCTACATAAAACACAATGCAAACAAATTACTTTCCAGAAGGAGAAATCTGTCGGTTTGGGTTAGTTCATAGGCGGTGCAGGTGCAGAGTAGCAATCTGAACTTCATGACTGCAGTTTGCAAGCAAGACTAATAGGAGAAATTTTGCAACTTCTAACTGAGGGCTTCTAGTAGTATTCATCACACCACATATTTTTGTGTCACGTTGCTTTTGCCGCTGCCATTCAATTGATGGCATGCTGCTCTCCATCAAAAATTTGAGAGAGACGTATTTCCTTAATGAAACAGGGACACATAAAATTGGATCTAGCGCGATGTATTTTGGAAGTTGTGGCACCGAGAATGACATCTCGGGTGCTCCAAACACTGAAAGGAATTGAAAGAGAACACACAGCAAAGGCTAGTCACGCACGTTGTCAAGCAGTACACATTGTTGTATTCAGGCGTTCAGCAGCCGTAGAAGGGAAGATAGCTAGCAACAGTATGTTCAGTGACACTGAAATGACAGCAGAACTGTCTTTGTACAGTTAAATGTAAACCACAGTGGTGCCGAGCAAATTAAGCTGAGCAAAGCGTGCGCCATAGTTCCCTAAACTAAGCAAAGCAAAGCAAATCGAAGCAAAGCGTGCGCCATAGTTCGTCGCTCCATAGTATCTCACAGGTTTCTGAATCGACCATAATCAAGGACGGCGCACGTAAAGCAGCTTCACGTTGCTATTCAAATCCCTAAACTAAGTAAAGCAAATCAAAGCAAGGCGTGTGCGATAGTTGGTTGCTCCATAGTATCTCACGAGCTTGCGAACCGATCTGATCAAGGAGGACGCACGCAGCGCACTTCACACTCACAGGATAGAGAGCTTCTTTCTCCCCTTTCTTTTCAGGAAGCGGAGAGAGGCGTGTTCATGGCGCACAGGGCAGCCAATATTTTCACTCTTCTTTGCCCTAACACCTACAATTATGCCCAATGGCGTCGCAGCTTATTGCAGGATCCATTAGTAGACAGCCGGCGAGAACGATCGCTATCCGGCCGCTCCCTCTCGCCGGAGACTTTTGGCGGCTGCCTCCAACTTAACCTAAGCACCCGATCGAAGGTAGGCCGACTGATTGATTGATCGACCGATTAAACCTACTGATTGACGCGAGTGGATGGGCGGTTTAAATTTTGTCCATGGTGCTTCCTTTTGATTTTCTTTCTACTCAATCTCCGATGATGAACGTTCCATCCATCCATCTCGCAACCCTTTAGGCCGCGCCTTTCCACGGTGGGATCAGAATAATTTTTCACAGGATATATCATGCTCCCGCATAATGCCGTGAGCCCGTGATGATCTATCTGATCGTTCCTAATTGCTCGCGGGCTCCACTATTGAATTGTTGCTCTATCGGATCGTACGGTCGATCCAGTGCTAATGCTGACGAGTGACGACGAACGCACGTACGTGTCGAACTCGGTGCGGCCAGGGCAGTGTCACCGTGTGTTGAGATCACAACCATAGATAGATGATTCATAGATACCATAGGCGTAGATAACATGGATCATATGCAGTGCTGCCTTCGGATTTGGTTGATTCGCCGGGATACGAAGATAATGACATTGCTGGTGAAAAATGTCTGAGGCAGACGCAGCAGATGTTTGCAACCAAGCACCTCTTTTAATTTTGTGTTGTGCTTATTGTTGAGACTCTGGTGCAGTTGAGAGTGGAGACTGGAGACACATGGTTTCATCGCCGGACACCGCAAGTTCATCCATATAAGCAGGCAAGCAGCATTGGTCCCCCGCAGGCGGCGGCGGGGCAATGGGAACCCTAGCTGCCGCACGCCCCCTCCCCTCCTCCTCCCCCACCGCCGCCATCGGCCCAGGCCGCCGGGCAAAGCCCGCGCGGTGCCGGCGGCGGCAGCCTTGCCTCTACCCGCAAGCTTGGTAGGGAGGCGCGGGGCTCTCCTCGGCCGGCGGCGGTGCCCTCAAGTCGACCGTGTTCCGGCGGCGGCGACGCCTTGCAGGGACGCGACTCGGGGTGGCCAGGTGATGACGACGCCGTTGCTTGGCGGTGGGGTGGCGCGGTGACGCTGTGGTGGCGGCGTCCTCCCAGCCCAGATCTGGGGCCTTCGGGCCCCATCTGGATCTGGGCGGGCTAGGCCTGGGCGTGGCTGCACCACCTCCGGCGGCTGGAGAGGTGGTTCAGGCTGGGGGTGGCCGTACGGCGGCATGCCTACTGCAGCGCGGCGATGGAGCTTCATGAGCCCGCGGGGTCGGCCGGGCCAGGAGGGCCTGGTCTGCTCCTGTTGCTGCGTCCGGTAGGTAACCGCCATTGCCGGAGGAGGTCGTGCCCTCCCGCGTGTCCGCTGTTCAGCCGTTCCTTGTTCCCGGATGCCCATCTTCGTTCCCGTCAGTCTCACTACTTTGGTCACGGTGAGACGGTGGTGGTGATTGCAAGATCGTGGTGGCACAAGCTGGTGGGCGGCGAATTTGGTGGAGTGCGATGGAGCGTCGCGGGCGTGGTTTTTTTGGGGGTCAGCAGAAATCCATGTCGGAAGGCCGGCACCGATGCAGTGACGCCCATGGGCGCCGCCATTCCTTCTTGAAGGGCATCGGGTGTACCCCTTTTTTCTGCGCCCCTCCGCATACCGGGGGAAACCCTATGACCAGTCTGGGCAGCAGCCTCGACATTATCGCATCCCTTTCTGAAGGTGCTTGCTTGATATGCGAAGCTACAAAGTGCTAAGAGCGTGGTGGGAATTCTCTAAAGGGCGCAACGTTTGCGGATCATCATGGTTTTTGTCGACCCGATGTTGTGGATATGTGGTGACCCAGCATACCACTGCATGTTGTAGTATGCAAGTCGTTGACATAACACTCGTGAAGTATCGTTTCACAAATATTACATCCCTCAGAGTGGTACAACAGAAACATAGCGGTCTTTATTCAAGCACTTAATATTACAAGCCACAAACTTACAAAGGACTCCAGTTCCTCCTCGGTCCAAAGAGGAACACTAGTAGGTTCTACTTTGATGCTACAAACCTTAACTAGGACTGATAGAAGTAGACTAAACATGATAACTGACTTAAATCACTTTATTCTATAAGGTTCATGTGACTCAAGCTACTACCCTATACTTCTAGTTGTCGGCCTCCTCCTCGGTTCCTTCGTTGTTTCCATAGGCGATGGTGTAATCCACGCCCTCGACTCCTCCGGAAAGATCCGGCTCTTCATAGAAGACTTCCTCGTAGTCCTCCGATGCTCCTTCAGTTTCCTCGTTCTGGCCCTCCAAGTCTAAGCAAGGGTTAAGAGGGAATGGGGTGAGTAACGAGCGTTACCCAGCAAGTTCAATTAACAGGATAGAGGTGTTTGATGCACTAGCTACAACCATAGACTCAAGAGTCATAGGTCAAATGCATTTTTTATAATCATGTCTTCAAAGATTGCTTTTATTTAAAAGAACTATGTCCGTCAGTCTTCACAGGTTGATTAGAGCTTCGATGGGCTCCTTTCCTGCCGCGTTCGCAGCTCCTTCCCGAAACAGAGAGTATCTTGATACTTTTTGTACACTCTGCAGAGGTGGTCACTTGTACCCATGAGAGATCAACACTTTGCTGCACAACCGGACGTATTTTCCCGTTCATACTTCTTTGGTATGGGGCCCAGTTGATGATCCAAGCCAATCATCGTTCTTCTCCGCGACCCCGCAGACCCACCCGTTTGTAAGTCTATCCTCTCCTATACCACATATGCAGACTGATTGGCGCACTGGTCCTCACCTATACACTATGGACGCTCCCATAGGTAGACTGTTTCGGACCCAGATGCCCGCTCCTATACAATATGGGTAGACTGATCCGGATGACTCTTACAATCCATCATAGATCAATTAGCAAGTTTGTCCCCCCTATACTATAGGCAGACTAGCAGGAAATGCATTTCCCCCCTTTACCGTATAGTAGCCTAGGCAAGACAACCCTCGCTACTGATCCGTTGGCATGCGAGAGGGAAAAGATACAGCTGACTTCTCCGTCCCATTCCAGATCTCATGGTTGACCGTTATTTACGGCGCTAGAATCACTGGCGACATTTGTTATTAGTCCTAGGTGAACTTTCCAGTTGCAGTGGGACCTCCACCATACTCTTACCATGGTCCCACTGCCCACCATCCTAGGGCAACAACCATTATGGTCGAAACCACTATTCATATTCATTAGTAAAAACAAACATTTTACTTTGAATGCAGTAATAATAATACCACCGGTATATTTACAAGTAATTTGCTAAAAGTAATCAAGGAACATGAGCAAGAGTGAACTTGCCTGCAAACTGTAAGGTAGTGCAATTGGATTTATTGAAGTGACTCGGAACATCGGGTTCTGGAAAACAGCATCATTGTCTGGTAAGGGCAATGGTTAAAGATTAAAAAAATGCATGCTTTATGGTGTGTTTTAATTTATACCCCCCAGAAGTGATTTATTTATTTACTAGGCTTGATATATTCTTTTTATGACTTTAAAAAATATATGTTAAGGGTAATTTCATTCAAGGATATTCATCAAATATTCTTGAATGGAATTTTATTTTTAAAGAATTAAGAATTACCATATTTTTCTTAAATGGATAACTATCTTTATTATTTTCAGAAAAATCAATTAACTTCTTTTTCTTTTGTGCAATTGACTCATGGGATTATTTTATTTACCAAATGAGTTCAAAATCCCTAGAAGAGCTACAAATAGCTACTTTCTATTTTTAGTTTATTTTAAGTATTTTTGGATTAATTTTAGGCAGATTAGGGTTTTTCTTAGGTTTTTTAGAATTAAATCAAATAAAAAGCTGGGCTGACAGCCTGGGCCCACCGGTCAGTCAACTCGAGTGGGCTTGACCGGACCAGCTCGGCCCAGCTGGCCGCCCCTCACTCTCTCCCCCGCTCGGTCATCTCCTAACCCTAATCCCCTCTGGCGATTCTGAATCGCCGATGATGATTCCGGTGAGCTCCGGCGAGCTCCGCCCAGTGGATCTCGCCCTTGCGGCTTGATCTGCTCCGGCTGGCCCTGCTTGAGCTTCCGCCCTAGCTTCTCGGTGCTTGCGGTGGCTCTTCGTCGCCTTGTCGGTTGGACGGCAGCCTGCAACCCCGACGTTGCCTCCAGGTGTTGTGCTCGGCCGCTCGGCCGTGAGCACGATGTCGCCCCCCTTGCCGTCGCAGCCTCTGGATGGTGGCCTCCCTGCCACAACCGTGCCTGCGCCGACGCGTCGCCGCCATGGCCCTCTGCCTCGCTCCTCTGTGAGCTCACCTGTGAGTTCCTTCTCTTCCCCTTGTTTCTATGTTCATGCTATGGTGGCCTGGCCAGTGAGCCAGGCATGCTTGCCTATGCTGCTGCTGTGCCATGCTTGAGCTTGTGCTGCTGCTGTCCTAGAGCTCCTCTGCTAGCTACTGTCTACTGCTACTGTGAGTTTCAGTGCAAGGTTCAGTGTAAGATTCAGTTAAGAGTTTCTTAACTGGATTTTGTATGATTTACTTAGGATGTTTCCCATGTGCTGCTAGCTTAATCAAGTGCTGTGCAACTATTGCTACTGTTAGTTTCAGTATAAGATTCAGTTAAGAGTTTCTTAACTTTCTTAACTGAATCTTTAGAATTCAGTTAGCTTGCTCTTCACCCTATTTGTGATACTAGCTTGGCACTCTGGTGGTGTGCTTACCATCCAATGCTTATGTGATGCTCTCTGGCTTGCAGTGCAAACTGCTGTCAGTTAATTCATATCATGACTGTCTTGCTAGGTTGTCTGTGATGGTGTGCAGACAGTATTAGCTTTCTGTTGCTAGTTCATGTGTATGCTGATGATTGATTTCATGATGGCATAAACATACTGAGCTTAAGCTTGCTATAACTTGTTCAGAGATGTATTTCTGTTTGATTTATATGAACTGAAACTTGTTTCAGTGATGATTGTTTCTATCAAGCAATTCATGCTTGAATAGCATTTTGCTAGTGGCTTTGTTTGCTTCCTATAGCATGTTATCTAATTAACAGCAAGTAACTGTTATTATTGAGTTCAGTTGTGTTCCTCCATGTGAGGTGCACAATGATTACTTGATAATTTAACTGGATGGCTGCTGTTCTGTGATGCTAAAACATGCTTGGTGGCTTCTCATCAGTGGCTAATTCATCATTTTGGGCAAACTACAAAAACTGATAAGAACAGACTCACATGATGATCTTAGTCCTGGCCTATGATGCATGGTGACGAGGGTTAACTCGACAAATGTCCTAAATGAAGGACTTAGGATCGAGGAGATAGGGCGTCGGATGAACTCGAAGGTAAAGTTAGTCAAAACAGGTCTATATCGAAAGTAAACTTGGGTGTTGAACCTTCCTTGCTTTAAATCTGTCCTACGATGTCCCCTCCTGGCCCATATATATAGATGGCCAGGTTTCGAGGATCGGGTAGGGTCCGATACAGATTACAACATCGACATACGGTAAGAACTCATATTTCGACTACTATTACAATTGGGCCTAGCTTAATGGGCCTCAGGGGTACTCAACTAGCGGGCTCTATTAGCTATACCCTTGTCAGTAGCCCGAGAGATTCTATCAGAATTGCAAATTCAGGTTGAATCTTTAATCTTTAAATCTTCGACTTTGATCAATTCTTCGACTTCTTCACATCTTCAAATCTTCGATTTGGTCTTTCGACTTATTTTCATGATAATATCTCGCAAGGGGTTTTGATGAACATGCCTAACAACTCTGATGGATCAAGAGGTCAGTTAACTGCCAGAATAGATACTTGCCACCTACTTCAAATTCAATCCCCTTGGAATTGAATTCGGGATACCGGTCAAACCCATTCTTTTGCCGCATTTAGGACTTACAAAGAATGAGTCCCAGTGGTTCTCAGGGTACCCAGTGCGTCCATCAGGATTTTCTTCGCGTCGTAGACATAGATACATACCAGCAGAGCGCATCCATGTGCGTATACCAGGCCACACAGGACGGATCCCGGGGTCTTACCTTCGTGATAAATCATGGCATTCGAGTTTCGTTGCGATAACGCAACTCGAGAATCACATGTCGCAGTCTAATTTTGACTGAAAATATTCGGGTTATACAACCATAAAAAACTCACTCCCGATGGGAGTAACGACGTTTCGTCGCATATTCCTTCGCTTTCCGTGCTCCAGTGCTTGTTAATAAACATCATCGGGTGCGCGCTCAGCGCTCCCGATGGGAGTAGCCTCCGAGGCTATAGTCGAACAAAACTTTTTTTCGAGTATAGGCTCAAATATAGTATACTCCATCATCATGCTTCAACTTGAAATAGTTTAGCGATAATTTCGTCGGGTGCGCGCTCAGCGCTCCCGATGGTAGTAGCCCCCGAGGCTATAGTCGAATGTTTTCGGGTATAGTCTCCTAAATTGATTTTTGTATTGTCGGCGCCAATCTTGTGTCTTCTTTATCTTATCCATCTTTATCCGGAATTCACCATATTCGATATTTGTTGAGTACACGCATCCGTCGAGTTGATTTTTGTTCTTTTATCTTCTTCGTGACGTCAGTGGCCAAATTCCTCTATACGTCACTTTGGTTGGGCGTGAACCGTTTCGTGGGTAGTGCGGTAATTCTGGATTTCCCCGCCCATTAGTGGGCTGTCGCTTTCTCTCCTTACGCCATGTCTCAGCCCACGTTCCTTCTCAGAGAAGGTATATAGGGGAGATTGGGGATTTATACTGTTTACCAGCTCTTTGTCTCCGCCGCCGCCGCCATTGCCAATCCTTGCGCCCTGCTCTTCGCGTGCATAGCCCCCGAGCGTCGATTCGTAGATGCGCGTGAAACACCTGGCGGTAAAGAACAACATGGCCAAGGGGAAGGCAACGAGCTCCGCTACTAGCTGGGTGCCCTCTGCTGCCACGCAGAAGGAGCTGGACAAGGCCAAGACAGATGGTCTCATCTCCAGCAATGACTCCATCAAATTCCCGAGCACCGAACGGATCCCCAAGCCCCCGAGTGGCTATCGGGTGATGTTTCTTTCTTTCCTTCTCCATGGACTCTCTTTTCCTGCCCATGAATTTCTTCGTGGGCTTCTTTATGTTTACGGTGTGCAGCTTCACCAGCTCACACCTAATTCTATCCTTTACATTGCTTGCTTCGTGACTCTTTGCGAGTCATTCCTGGGGATCGAACCCCATTTTCTTCTTTGGAGATCCATCTTTCGGCTCCGCCCCAGCGTTTTCTTGGCGAATAAGCCTGAACTGGGCGGGGCTGTCGTCTCTGTGCGCCTCGAGGCTCAGTATTTAGAGTTTTCCATGTCTGCATCAGTCCAAGGTTGGAGGACCAAATGGTTTTACATCAAAGACCGTACGGCCTCCTCCGAAGACGAGTATGGCTTAGCCCCCTTTGACGCCTCCAAAGAGTTGAAGAAATTGGCATCGTGGGATTCGCCTCCCACAGATGCTGAGATGGAGGAGATTGCTCCGCTGTTGACCCGCATCCAAGCTCTGAAAGGAGGTAAAGGAGGCGCTTTGTCGGGTATTCAACTCATGGCGTTCTTTGTGCAACGTCGAGTTCAACCCCTGCAGCATCGCCTTTCCAAACTTTGGAACTATTCTGGCTTGGTGGATTCTTCTCGCATCTCTGGAGATCTAATGGAGAAGCAGGAAGTCGACAAGCGAGTTAGGAGCCTCACCAAGCTCACCAAGGACCATGCAGTTGCAGACTTGGCTGCTGATTATTTCGACTCTGTGCATCCCCTACCCAAGGTATGTATTTGTTTGCATTGTATACTTGTTGTCGAATTCATCGGCTTCCAGCTGTGTTTATGCTTGTATCGATTACTTTTCTGACTTATTCGTTTGTAGGACCACCAATTCCTTGTTTCACGCCCTCCTCTTCCAGAGGAAGGGCCTCTTCCAGCTGATCTGGCCTCTACTGTGTCTGAAGCCCCCGAGGCTGAAGAAAATCAGGACGGAGATGATGCTGAAGAATCGGAAGAAGATGCCAGCTCGACGACATCGCCTCCTCCTGCACTTTCTGAAGACACTGGTGCGGACAAGAAGAGGAAGTGTGTCGATGAGCTTACTTCATCGAGTACCTCCGTGCAGAGAACTGCGGCTAATGAAGCCCCTGTTCTTGAAGAAGATGTTGAATTTTTTGACCTCATGGCATCATAAGTGTTCTGCGAGTTTCTACGGTTTCGTTGTATTTGCTTTCTTCCTTTCGGGTTGTAGAAAACCCGTTTCCTCTTGCAGTGATGACGAGGAGCCGAAAAGGGATGCTGCGGCTGCTCCTTCTACCCAAGATGTAATTACTGATGAGCCTCCCGTACAAGAGACTGAGCCAGCTGTGCAGGCGGCAAGGGCCACCAGAGCTTCTACCAAGAAGATTACTGCGTCCCAAAGTACCAAGCGGTCGAAGAAATCCCAAGAGGCTGAAGTTTTCCTTGAAGCACACGAGCCCACAGGCTCCCCTGACAATGTGAGTGGTTGCACTGTACTTTATCTTTCTTGCGCCTTCCATATACTTATGTGTTCCTCCCTTGGCAGGCATTGATGAAGAAATTCATCGCCTTGGGTACTAAATGTACTGAATACTTGAAGGCTGCGAAAGCTTCCGAAGGTTAATTCTTTGTCCTATCTTTGCTTGTCTTGTGTGCTTCTCTTTGCTTTTTGTTTGACTTCTCCTTTCCTTTCTTTGCTGGACTGCAGATGCTTTAGCATCAGCCAATGCTCGCATTGCATCGCTGGAAGCCAAGCTCAGTGCTTCGCGGAGAGCCTTTGATATTGCGACCGCTGCCAAAGCAAATGCTGAGAAGTCGCATAAGTCAGCACTGGCTAAGGCGAAGAAGGCGGAGAAGGCCTTGGCCGATGCTAACAAAGAGCATCTCCAGCGAGAATAAGCCATGGCTGAGCGGCTGCACATGATGTCTGCTACTACTAGAGGTACATATTTGTCTTGTCCTCTTCTTCTACTGTTGTTGCTTTCTTGCACTTGCTGATATTTTCCTTTCCTGCTGTTTTTCTGTCCCCTTTGTTGTACAGAATGTATCAAGGTGTCTTTGTCGACTCTGCAACCAGGCGATGATCCTCTTATGGCCGCGGTTAACTTACTCGAAGCAAACTGGATATCTGTCTAGGAGATCTTTGAGTTGGTGAACCGCATTCTTACGCGGATGTTCGTCGGGTTGTGGCCCAAGCAAAAGGCGGAAGTTCCAAACAATGATTTGAAGAAACTCGCCGAAGCCTTCGATACTACTAACGACCCCGTCCTCCAGCTGAAGGGGCTTTCTTTGAAGCGAGGTGCTGAGGGTGCTATCGCACTTTCCTATGCACATGGTGCAGATTTCGATTGGGAAAAGGTTAGCTCTCCTCATGGCCGCACCCGCTCAGAGCTAAAGGCCTTCTTCGAGAAGGCGAAGAAGTTTGCGCCCGCCATAGTGTCGATTATTTCTCCTTCAGCGGCTTCTGCAGCTTCTTTTACGCCAACTTCCTTGACTCCAGCGACGGCTGATCCCGCACCTCCTTCAACTGCTGGCACTGATTTTGCCATGCCTTCCTTCGCCACGGAGCAGAATGCTGAGGTGGCGTAGACTCGGCCTCTTGTTGTAATTTTCAATTTCTGCTTTTGATGTAAAAACCTTTAGTCGTATGCAACCCGAGAACCTTAGTCAAAGGGTTTGCATCTATGTAAATATGCTTCCTTTCTATGATATATCGTGTTAGCTTCTAAAATGCTTCTCCTTTCTTTTCTTTTGGCTTCCAGTCTATGTGTATTGGTGAACCTTCAAGTCGCGATCAGGCTCCATCTTCTGCCGGTGCTTTTGATTCTAAAGTTTCGTTGCCTTCTCGCCGTTGCTGCCAATGCGCTGAATATTTTTTAAGGATTTCGGATCTTGAAAACCGCTTAACTTTAGCCAAACGCCAAGCGCAGATGACTATAGACAAAGCTAGCAAAGCTTGTGGTTTGATGAAGCGGATATCTATTCTTGATGATAAGGTGTCTAGTCTGGTGGCGAAGGTTGTGCATCATGAAGAATGCGACTCTTTTGTCATCGGCATTATCGAGTCTGCTTGCGAGATTCTACGATGTAAGATTCCTTGCGACTTCTCTTTTTTCCTTTTGTTCCATTGCTGCTTTGTGATGTCCTTTGTCATCTTAGGTACTTGTTTGGATTTTGCTGCTGAGGCTCGTCGGGTTGCCGAGCGAAATGCGGCTCTAGAAAAAACGTCAGAGGGTATTGATAGTTTGTGGTCTGATCCTCGACGCCGCTGTGCTATCGTACTACTCCAGGACCGCGCCCAGCATATCGGAGAGTCAGTTGACGGTTACCGAAGAGCTCTCATAACCATGCACTCTGTCATGCTTCCTCGCAATCCTCTGCCTGGAAGTTTTCCGCTGCTACTCGATGCTTTTAGATCCAGTCAGCGTATTCATCGGTTGATAGAACTGAACTTAGTGGCAGGTGCCAATTTTGCTCTTGGGTGGATGCGTAAGTGGCACCCAAGACTCAATTATAGTTCTATGTCGATGAGCTATCCCTCAGGTGGAGCTAGTCTGCCAGTACATCTGGAGAATACCTTGCAGCCTGCTCAAAGGATTATAGCTAGGCTGTTGCGGGAGGATGCCGCGTTTTTCCGCGAGTATCACTATTTAGATCCTTTAGGTGTAGACGATTCTGATAACCCGATGTTGTAATACTCGCGGGAGTTTCTTATTTCGCGACTATATGTCTGAAATTTGTTCTCAGAGCGTTTTGTATGATTCGTGCGTTTACCACATTTTTCTTTTGAGAGACTCGTAAACTCGAATATGAGGAACGTTTTGTCTTTATTATAAATCGAAGATACATAGGGTGACCCAAGAGATCCGGCCTATGACCTGTGTTCTGGATCTAGAGGGCATTGCCCTGAGATAACTCGTGGCTTTTACAGCCTTATTCTTCTACTCTACTTTGTTGTTCTTGATACTTATGCCGTCGTGGCCTTCTCTTCTTCTTCTGTAGTTTTGTCTTCTCCTGATGCTTCTATTCGTGGTTTCTTCATCTCTAGCTCCGCAGTACGTCCTTCGGGTAGCTTGTCGCCTTCCGTAGTCGTGCTTTTCGCCTTCTCTGCATAGTTGGCTATCATGCCAAAGTTTTGCGCCATCTTGTGGAACTCCTTGTCGCATAGGTCTGAAACCTCGAAGCTTCCCTTTACTGTGATGATTCCCTTTGGTCCTGGCATCTTGAGTACTAGATACGTATAGTGAGGTACTGCCATGAATCGCGAAAACGCGGGTCGCCCGAGGATCGCATGATACTGAGATGGCCAGTCCATGACCTCGAAGTCTAGCTTTTCTCTTCTGTAGTTTTGTCGGTTCCCGAAGCAAACGTTGAGTGCTATCCGACCTAGTGGATAATTGACACTTCCTGGCATGATCCCATGGAAGGAACAGTCTGTTGGTTTTAGGAACTCTAGTGATATATGCATTGCTCTGAGCGTTTTCGCATATATCAAATTGATTCCACTTCCCGCGTCCATGAATATTCTGTCGACATCGTACGTGCCGATTTGAGCTTTGAGTACCAGGGGCGCGTTTCCCGGCCGAGGTACTGTTATAGGGTGATCTTCTCTGTTGAACTCGATTGGTTGTTCTGACCAGCGTAGATATTCTGTTGTAGTTGGAGGCGAGGTAACTGCTAGATTGACTTGTCAGGTAATGTTTTTTTCTTCTTTGTTCGACTTGAGCACGGGTTGTATCATTGCTGTAATATGCCCCTTAGATGGAACGTACCCTCCATCGTCATCGCGTCCCTGGCTTGGCTGGTCTTGTCCTTGAGGAGCTCCATTGTTCCCTTGTTGATTTGTGGGAGGTTTGTTGTTTCCTTCGTATCCTTGTCGCTTTGCTTCGGTTTGCTTGCTTAGTGCTGCTTTTTGTAGTTTCAAGAATGTTGTGCAATCTTTCATTGCATGCCTGGACACTCACTTTTCATCGACGAATGTTGAGTGTATATGACAAGGCCCATTTAACATGTCTTCTGGCGATGGGTTGGATTCTCTGGATTCTCTTGTGGGAAACTTTTTGTAGTCCTCTTTTCCGTAGCTTCGATATACTGAGCTTCTGCGATCACTCCCTTGGTAGCTGTTGTCCTTATATCCCGCGGCTACTTGGCTGTGGGAGCCGTAGTTGTCGTAATTGCGAGATCTTCTTCTTTGGCTTCCATATCTATTTCTTCTATCGTCCTCTGGCGATCGCGTCCGCTTGTTGTTGCATGCGTCTTCTCCATCTGCAAATCTGTTTGCTACGTCCATGAGGTCTGACACTGTTTTTGGCTTGATTCTGCCCATCTCTTCGACTAGGTCCCCTCGCCTTAATCCAATTATGAACGCGTCTATTGCTCTTTCGTCTGAAACTTCAACTGCTAAATTTTTGATAAGACTCCATCTTTGGATGTACGCCCTTAGGGTTTCTCCGCGTTGTTGCATGCATGCTTTGACTTCTTCTATCGATGCCGGTCGCTTATATGTCGACCTGAAGTTGCTTGTAAATTGCTTCGTGAGATCTTCCCAACTTCTAATAGTTTCTTTCTCTAATTTGCTCAACCATGACCTTGTTGCGCCGGTGAGGTGTAGTTGCAATCTTTGCATAGCTGTTTCTTTGGTTCCTCCCAATATTTGTACTGCTTGTAGATAGTCTGAGAGCCATGACTATGGTTCCTGTGATCCGTCGTACTTTTGTTGATCATGAGGTAGTTTGAACCCCTTGGGTACTGGCGTAGTGCGAACCCTGTGGGTAAAGCACGATGCTCCCATCTCCTTTTCATCGTCTTCATAGCCGTACTTTCTGTTTGGAGATCGAGATCTTCGGGTTCCTCCATGCTTCGGGCTGCCGTGCTATTTTGGTGATGGCAATCGAGATCGTTGACTATTGCTTCTGCGCCGAGGACTATTGTGACGGTGAGGTGATCCTGGCTTGTGTGTTTCCTTGTTGTGATAAGCCTCCTCTTCTTTTGCTGATAGCTTGTTGCCCACCATCTTCAGTCCGTTCAGCGCTGCTCTGTGCATATGTTCCCTCGGGTCCCCTGGACTTGGTCGAGTTGTAAATAGATACGCCTGAGCTGCCACCAGTGCTGCTTCGGGAGTTTTTGGTATGATGTTTCCCTGCTCGTCGACCGATAGGAAGGACGAGTCGAGATTTTTTGAGATGCTTTGCCTTTCTGAGTATTTGAGGTTTTCGTACCTTGAACCATGTCGACGATTCCTCCTTGCGTTAGTATGTGATGCGTCGCTTCGTGCTCTGCGAGCGGCGTTGCTAGCTGCAATGGCTGAGTCTTTTCTTTTTTGTATCTCTATTTTCTCCTTTGCTAGTTGCTTTGCCTGCTGCCTTAGGGCATAATGATACCCCAGGAGCATATCTTTGCTGGAATTTGATGGTATCGGTGTGCCGTGCTCTACGGCTGCCCTTATTACTCTCCATTCATCGACTGATAGTCGAATTTTTTCCCTGGTTGCGAGGGAGTCTGCTGTTTGCCCTTCTGCTAGATGATTTGCTCCTCTATCGATATTTGCTGGGTTTAGCATTGGATTGTTGTTTTCGTCGAATTCTTCTGAATTGTCTCCTACAATGGCGAGCACCTGGCACTGTTTGCCGATTTTGTTATTGAAGCTTGAGAAGATCGAGTCATCATCTTCAGAAAGCTCTAGCCCTGTCTTCCATGTATCTGCTGACTTGTCTGAGATATCGTCGTGGCAAATCACGAGATCTTCGAGTTGGACCCTAAATCGAAATTTTCCATTGTTTCGTCGCCTTCTGCGATTTTTCTCTCTTGTACTTCTTCTAAGCTGATCGGCGAGTTTACCTCGCTGGAAGAGCCTTCAGAATATTCCATCATTGCTACTGTTTCGGGCTCGCTTGCTGACGGATCTGGTTTCACCGGATCTGAGAGGCGAGTCAAACCCGAAGGCCCGATGAAGATGCTTAGACTTCTGATTGTCAACTCCACCTCTTAACTTTCGTCGAGTCTTGTGCCGCTATTGGCTAAAAGCGAAAAAGCTATCGAATTCATGATTCTAACGCCCAGAGTCCCCACGGTCGGCGCCAATTGATGAGGGTTAACTCGACAAATGTCCTAAATAAAGGACTTAGGATCGGGGAGATAGGGCGTCGGATGAACTCGAAGGTAAAGTTAGTCGAAACAGGTGTATATCGAAAGTAAACTTGGGTGTTGAACCTTGCTTGCTTTCAATCTGTCCTACGCCGTCCCCTCCTGGCCCCTATATATAGGTGGCCAGGTCTCGAGGATCGGGTAGGGTCCGATACAGATTACAACATCGACATACGGTAAGAACTCGTATTTCGACTATTATTACAATTGGGCCTAGCTTAATGGGCCTCAGGGGTACTCAACTAGCGAGCTCTATTAGCTATACCCTTGTCACGTGGTCTGAGGCCTTAATTCTTGATGGTGCATATTGATTTGCTTCCCAGTTAACTAAATCTTCCTATGAAGATTATACAGAGCATTTCTCTGTAGGTCTGAGGAGAAAAACCTCCCCAAAACCTCCTAAGTGTTATACTTAGTAGAAGGGTTTGGTGGTGAGTGATTCTTTGTTGCTGTTTATCTTGTGTATGCAAGAACCTGGATGCTTGCAATGATTTGTTCATGAATATGCAAGTTCTATTGTACCTTGGTCCTATGCTGGCTTTTATGAGTGGCTGGTGGTGATGTTGGTGATGCTCTTGCTTGAGCTTAATCAGTTGCCCCTGGTACTTGCTCTGCTCCTTCCAGTGGCTTGACCTGCACCTCCTTGTGCTTGGCTCCCCTCCTTGCCTGCCCTGCACCTCCTTGGTGCTTGGCCTGCTCCTTGCTGTCTCTGATCTTGCTTAAGTAACCATGTTGATTGGCTTTGGCTATGGGTTTTGGTTTAGTGAGGTGAATTCCCCCTTGATGCTCAGCTCATGAGCAGGGAAAACTTGGTGAGTGTTCTGTGCTGGTGCTATGGTGCTGGTGCTGCTGGTGCTGGTGCTGTGGTGCTGTGGTGCTGGTGATGCTGGTGCTGTGGTGCTGGTGATGCTGGTCGACTAGGGTTCTTGGTCGACCAATTTCACACACAGTGTTCTGTTTTATACCTCCCCCTGAGTTCTGGTGTCTTGACACCTCCTTGCATGCATTTGATGACCATGCTGCTTGCTAGCTGGGTGGCTTGGCCGGCCAGCTTGATCCTTGGCAGATATTTTTGTGTGTGAGTCATGTTGATAAGATCAACATTTTGATGATTATCAACAGTATTTCCATTATAACTGTTACTGCCACTTGTATTACCTTGGTGGCATTTCCTTTTGCATTTCCTTTGTGTGCAGGTGACAAGAAGGATAAAGAAGAAAGGAAAAAAAGATTTGAAGATCAAGATAGTTTAGGATTTAGTTTTATATTCCAACTTGTATTTATTTTCTTTTCTTCTTTATTTTCTTTTTGGCTTCAGATTGTAACATTCAGTTAGTGTCAACTATTGTAATATTCTTTTATTCTCAAACTTTGTAAAGATAATGTATATTGTGTTGGTAATTAATAAAGTCCAAAGTTTTTCTTATTTGAAATGTTTATCCTTTCTAAATGTGCCTTTTGAATTTAAGTTAAGTTCATAATTCAAATTCCAGTTTTGAATTCAAATGATCTTCTAGGCTTTAGTCAATCAACTTCATTGCTTCCCACAAATAATAGATCAAAAGAGGTCATGTCGATTTCTTTAGCACTCCGAGAGTTCACCATCCCCTCTCGAAGAGAGATTCGATCACTCTTAGGTTTTAGTAACAAAAGCGCGAAAAAATCCCGTAATTTTAGATGCAATGCACAAAAGTCCTCTATTCTACCCCGGAGTTGTCCTACGTGCTGGGATATTACAGGATATTACTTTTTTTTTTGTTTTTTTGTTTCTCTGCCTTTCCTTTTTTTGGGGGCTAGTTTGTGCTGCGGCCCTAGCTAGCTTGTTGTATCGTGTGGTTGCTATATTATTATAGCGGGACGAAAGTCTGTTTCGTGTGTGAAAGGTACAATGATTACTTGCACGCATCAAATAAGCAAAAGGGTCAGAGCGGTCTCAAAGAAACATGATCAAATGAGGAAAATCGTTGAGCAATCAGAACGGCTTTCTCAGTATCCCTAATGATGTTTATGTACATAGTACATCATGTCACATCTGCGGTGCTGGAAGATTATGTTGTTTCTAGACTAGTGATGGGCCGCATATCCGCAGTTGGAGCTCGAGCTCATGCTAGCGAGCTCCAAGAAGACGTCTAGACTACATGTTATGGATCCATGGCCAGGTGATCCCATAAGTGGTGAGCTAAAATCAGTGTAGATTTGTGCTCATAGGTTGGCATTTGGCATAAGGGGTCACTAAAATCAAAACTTCTTGACGGTGCCTGTTTTTCTATGTCTTTTGACATGCTGCCAGCCTGCATTTTGTTTGTTGCATCCACATGAGACATGTTGATATTGCTAGGAATTTAGGCATGTTGACAATAGAGTTATGTTTCGTCCCCCTCCCCCTAACTCACCTGAAAAGGATATTTTGTGTTGGATTTTTCCATGTGTTGCAGGATAATGGGCCAATTAAATTCCAAAAATCTCAAGTGGTCCCTTAATGCATGGTAAAAGGTAGGCCTAAAGTTTAAGAGTGTCTCCTACCACTGAATAGAGACTGAGAAGAGGAGTGCCTCACGTGTAATCCTCTGCCTTGCGCCGCCTATGTGCATCATGTATCGTGAACGAACGAGGCTCAAGCCCATGCACATTGCTTTTTTTCTTCTTGGAAAGTTAGTTGTAATTGTTTTTGATTCATTAACCCCACCTCTTTTAGTCATGCACTGGGAGAGAGGCAATAAGGTTTTTTGGAGAGATTCTGATGTGGCTGCTCATGTTCACCTTATTGACTACGTCTGCATCCTTCAACTTCATCACCATGTTGGAAATGCCGCCAAGGATGTTGATGTTGTTGTTGTTGTCGCCAATACCGGGGCTCATGCGGGGTTTTCCCACCGTTGGCCATATCATTGACCAAATTGTACATGATTTCCTACCTTCTCATTTCATTTATGATTACTGCGTATGCAATTGAGCTAAATGTGCTAGGTTTTTCCTCTAAGTTTGTCACATGCGTAATCTATTATGTTAGTTTATCTTGAGTATTCTATTGTCAATATATTTAATTGTTAAGTTAACATAATTTTTAATCATTTCAACAAATACAATTAGCCCCTCCTCGATGATCTACAACTAACCATTATTGGGCTGATAATTAGGGGCCATCAAGGCACCAACTATGTCCATTGTGGTTGTAGTCCTCAGCCATGCATAGATGCATCACAATGACATACGAGTAATCAGGATCGAGATCAATAGTTTAACTTAATAAAACATGATCCCTGCTCTCCCTCTCCCCTCTCCATCTTCCACTCTTTGTCCTCCTATCCCCACAATCTCGTTCTCCATCCCTCTCCCCTCTCAATCTCCTACTCTAGCTCTCCACCCCCCCCCCCCCCCCCCGCGCGCGCGCTCTCTTGCTGTCTCCAATAGATGGGTGTATGTATGTGTGGAAGTTGGACCAACATAATATTGTTACTCATTCGTATTAATGAAAGTGAGAAGTCAACAATTTTCAAAGAAGCCAACGATCGGCAGTGGCTAGTTTTAGATGTGGTGGTGGCACGTAGGAGCAAGAAGATTAGACTCATCTAGGCATCTAGTGATACAAGCACTTAACTAATTCTCTAAAAAAATCACAACACATAAAAAACATATACTGCTTCCATCAATTTTTTATATTGCATGTGTTGCACTGCAACGAATAAAGATTTGTTGTGTACATAGAGTTTTTGTTACGTGTGTTTGTTTGGGATGTTGCAACATCTTCCAATGATATTTTAGTGGGGCTGCTGGAATAATGTTGCAATAATATTGCATTAACATGATAAATATTACATTTTTACATGGTGGAGCTTGTCGATGCAATGATGATGTGTCCTTGGTTTACAATTTTGAGTAGATCAGGCGGCTATGAAGGTGGCCGGTCGGGGATTTCTATCATCACCCCACCGATACCTAGAGATGGCCATTCTTTATCTGCGCAACCTGAAAAAAGAGATATGTGGTTTGGAAAGCCACATGGCCAAGTTCGTCACCTCTACGACGTGTCGTGTGACAGGTGGAGCTGGCTTAAGAAAGAAAAAAGAAAGCAACTCCACGTGAAGATAGAATTGGTGGCAGATGCAGTTCTTTCTCTTTTTCACTCATGGATTTGCACGTATTAAAAAGGCTGATCATCATATCCATGCAGTTGGGGTTCGTGATCCCATTGTTAATTAAGTTATAGAAAGGATTCAGGATCCTACTAGGCACTACGTAGTACTACGGTCCAACCTTTCAAGGTCATCAAGTTCCCAAATGTTTTGTTTACGCTAATCAGGCACCCCAAAGAAAAGACCGTATAGCTTAAATCGATTGGATGCGGGTGATCCCATCTCATCGTCTAAAACCCTTGAATGGCTCTATCCCCAAAGTCCACAGAAGTGAGGTTTGCCGATTTGTCTCGCCAATCTTTTCTTAACCACAATGACAAGAAGTTTTGCGTGCTTCCACAAGAATCTAAGTGTCCTTCAACAAAAAAAAAGAATCTAATTGTTCACTGTGCTCCTAAAAAAGCAGAAAAGATGTTCACCGTGTTTCTCAGGAAAAGGAATCAAGGCTATTGTTTTCTCCAGACCCTGCTAAAATCTTTGGACCCAGTGGTTCCCAGTCCCTCGGCTCAGGTTCAGATCCCCATCCATCCTACGCAGCAGTACATGAGCTCCTCCGAGATATTTTGGGTCGACGGTGCTCAGTGTCCTTCAGCGAATATAAGAAAAATGATGAGCGTCTCATTGGTCTCACGGTGGAGGACGGAAACCTCGGTACCGAAGTAGGGCCGCGCTGCACGACGGCGTGAGGCCATTGGCAGAGCTGCGGCATCGGGTCGGATAGCGAAGGTTTCGGCTTCATAATCAGCACCGCAGACGTATATATGCGACACCATTGGAGAAGAAAACTACAGTACGTACACTCAGTTGTACACCGTGGGTGGAGCATGATGGTGGTAAAGCGAGCTGAAACACAGGATAACAAGAATTCAATACTCCTGCTTGCTAATGGTGAAAGATACGATATGCTATGCTTGCTTGGAAAAAGCCGATGCTGGTACTGCATTCCGGTGGCTACGTGTACGGGAGCAACGGGTGCAAGCTCAGTGGCAGGGCCCAAGATGTGCACCCGTACATTATTATTTTTGGAGGATCTTTGGTGAGATGAGACAAGGTAGGTACGGGTTCACTAGCTCTAGACATTACGCTGATGCAACAGGCTTAATGGACATCCTGAATTCAGCAGCAAGATTCTAGGACTAGCGCTAGGGGTCGAGATCGGTCGAAACTGGTGCAGTGTGACCGTGGCTACAAAGCCGTACAGAAGAGAAGAGCACGATGGTAGCTAGGATCCGGGCAATGTCGATCGCGATCTGGGGAGATCGCAGTGAAAAGAATGGGGGTAAATGCAATGGGGGTTTAGTGGTGGGGAATGGGCGCGCAGGAGGTACGGGTCCGATGATCCATGTCTTTCTCTTGGCCGGCGTCCTTGTCTCGTCCCTCTCGACCGGCACGGAAGCCTACAGTGGCTGACGCGGACACGCATCGCTCGCGGTTTCATGGACCACGCTCGCCGTCGGTCGATCTCCTCTGTTCACAGCCTCTGGTTCCACCATTAGTCCGAGCATGGCCGTCTATTTCACGGTGCTTGTCGCAGAAATAATACCTGCATCCAACACTTGAAGTCCTGGACAAGCTTACTCTATCCAGAAAAACCGGGCATGATGGTGATGAATGATGAACAAGACCATCTATCGGTCCCAGTTAACTGCTCTTATTAACTGATCGACCATGGAATCCAGCCGCTAGATCCCTCGGACCGGTCGGTACAGCGCAGTTCATGAAGGAACAGAGACGAACGTGGCGCTCTGGCTTTCCATAACCACATTCCGCGTGAACAATGCATGATCACTCGGTATGGAATGGTCATAATGAATACGTGGAGATTGCGCTTGGATCGGACAAGTTTTCTTGTGATAGATCGATCGGATCCGTGTTCCGTGGTAGCAAAGCACGACAAGATACACGGAGATGGCAGCTTGACAACCTAGGATGCAACAGCCTACCGCTAGGTGCGCGTTCCAGCGTCACGATCCCCATTACGATAAGTAGAAAATGTGCACCGCGGTCTCGATCGATCGCAAGGGAAACACGGCAAATTCAATGTGTGAAGCACCGATCTCTTGGAACACTGGACCAACGCCGGAATGTACGTACCGTACAAATTTAAGACCTGTATATAACGACGGGCCAGGCGACGAGATGGTGGTATACCGAAGGATGCAACCGTGATGCCTCGTTGATAGAGTGGAGCAAATGCCCGAGAGATCGATGGCAACCTGACGAGAAGGTTTTGTGCGCAGATCAGGACCTGATGCTGCATTCCGGGACGGCTCAAGTGGTGGGACAATGTCGACATCGTTGTATTGTACATTTGTACACATCCAGTGGACAAAGAAAACGGCGTGTCGTGAACGCCAGGTATGCATAGTGTTCTTGATTTGCAGCCCCCATTCCTCTCTGCTCTCTGTTATTCACCCCGGTTCAGGACTATAAGTTGGCCAACCCGGTTCACAGATAAGTTGGCCACACGAATGCTCTTTAATATTGTTGTAGATATGTTAAAAATTTATTACAATTGCAAAGGAGGGTCGCCACGTTGGGGGGGGGGGGGGGGGGGACTAATTCCTCATCTAGTTGAGGGCGGAGATTCGGTTCTGCAATATGATGATGATACCATTCTATTCAACGACCTAGAAAACACAATCAATATAAAGTTGGTTGTATGCATCTTTGAGCAGCTATCATGTCTTAAAATCAGCTTTCATAAAAGCAAAGGAAATGTAGGAACATGTTTTTGGCTATGAACTTGGTTCTCTCCCATTTAGATTCTTAGGTACCTCATTTTATTATAGAAAATAACTAAATAAAGAATGAAAACAGTAGAGAACAAATTTGAAAAGAAATTAGGATGCTGGCAAAGTAAGCTTCTCTCATATGAAGATAGGGTAGTACTTACTAATTCCATTCTCAGTATCTTGCCTATATTTATGATATCTTTTCTAGAGATACCTAAAGAGTCGGGAAAAGATTAGACTTCATCGATGAAGTTGGTTGTGGAATGGTGATCAACACAAGCGCATGTATTGATTAGCAAAATGGAACATTGTGTGCAGACCCAAATACGACGGGGGGAAGGCGGTAAATATTGAGGTTCTTGATGTAAAATATAGATGTATGTTAAGTAAATGGCTTTTTATACTCCTAAATGAGGAGGGATTTTTGCAAGAATTGATTCAAAACAAGTTCCTAAGAAATAAAACTCTTTCACCAATGACTACTAAACCGGCACTTTTAATTTTGGGAGGGATAAATGAGAGTATAAGATTATTTTTTTATAGAGTGACTTTTGTCGTAGGTAATGGACAAGTCACTCGCTTTTCACAAGATACCTGGTTAGGTGATACTCCCTTGGCCATGCAATACCCATTGTTATGTAATATAGTGTGACAAAAAAGTTTTGGTCGTGTATAGACTTTGTGAAGCTCCTTTGAATGTCCAGTTTCAAAGGATCATAAGCAGAAATAAATGAGATGCTTGGCTTCAGTTGGTTCAGAGACTTATGACATCTAAATTATCAAATGATTAAGATAAATTCATTTGGAAACTTACTACCTTAGGAGTTTTCGTAGTTAAAATAATGTATGCAGATTTTTTTGAAGGGTCATATAGTGTTTTTGCGAAGATATATTTGGAAATTGAAGGTACCTTTAAAGATTAAAATCTTCATGTGGTTTATATATAGAAAAGTGATCCCCACAGAAGACAATCTTGTGATAGTAATTAGAATGGGCACATGGTTATGTGTTTTGTGACTCTAAGGAATCGACTAACCATCTTTTCTTTGAGTGCCTCTTAGCTTGTTTTATTTGAAGAGTGGTTTATCCTACATATAGCATTTACACCACCAACCAACGTTACAAATATGTTAGGAACTGGTTAAATGGGAGCAGAGAAGAGCACCAAATCACATATTTGATTAGAGACGTGTACTTTTTGGGGGGCTCTATGGAATCGTAGTAATGAAATTGTATTTAACAAAACTGGAAGTACTCATTTTTGCAGGTTAGTCGTATGGCTATACATTGGATCCAGGAGTCCTTTCTACTGCTGGAGGCACAACGAGTGCCTATAGATTCTGAGTGAACCTGTCTAAAGATGATTGCACGAGATATCTATAACCAGGATGGATGGTGGCATTTTAAACGAATAACAAGATGCCTAGGCGTTTTATGCTTTTATTTTTATTTCCGCAGGTTGATTTGACCCATGATATGTGAACTCTGAATTCTAAAACTATGAGAATAAATAGGTTATGTGCACCGGTTGATGCAGAGGCCGAGTCTATTTTCCCCTTTTTGAAAATAGAATAAGTTGCGTTCACTTTCGACATACCTTTAGTCAACAAAGATAACTGCAAATATCATTTAATTATTTAAATTGGAGACTGGGAGTACCCGTTGTAACCAAGTTAACTTTGTTGTCAAGAAACATAGCTTGCAACTCAGCCATTGCACTTAATCAAGATATTACAGTCTATTTCTTCATCTTCAAGGCGATGATAAAACCACCAAGAAAAACACAGTAAGCACCAAGTGAACAATGATCCGAAGGATCACTAGCCCATGCGTAGCATCTGAATAGGCCTCGAGCTGTAATGAGCTAGAACATGGGAAGAAAAGATGATGCAAAACTGTGCCACAAAGATATCGTAGAACACGAGTGAAAGGATCGTATGAGCGACTAGAGGGGGGGGTGAATAGGAGCTACCCAATAATTTTAATTCTTTTCAAGTTAAGGCTAGACAAGGAGATAAATTCTCTAGATGTGATACTAAGTGAATTTACCTAGAGTGACAAGCAAGCTAGCAATAACAATATAAGTAAAGGTACAAGTAAAGGATAGAGGTCACCGCAATGGAGACACGAAGACACGAGGATGTATTCCCGTAGTTCCTTCCTTGTTACGGGAAGTACGTCTACGTTGGAGAGGTGTGGTGCCACAAAGGCCACCAACGCCACAAAGGCTCACCCTATTCTCCGGTGAACAAGCCACAAAGGCGAGTCCACGCTCCACTAAGCGATGCCCTTGAAGGCGGCACGACACCTTTACACAAAGTATTGGGGCAAGCTCCACAACTCAATTGGAGGCTCCCAATAGGTCCACCAAGCCCTTACACACAAAGTCAAGCTTGGGGGACGGCTTCTTCCGGCTAGAAATCCGATGAATCACACAAGTAACAAGCCCCTCAACAAAGAGAGGGGGGAAATCAAATCGCCTTGGTGGAAGTGTAGATCTAGGTCTTCTCCCTCAAATCCCAAAAGGGCTTTGAGTTCTATTGGCTAGGGAGAGAGATCTTGAGCTTTGAAGCTTTGGAACAATGGAGGAGAGAGAGTGGAAGCCGCAGCCTTCTCTTGAGGAAGAAGAAGGCTTTATATACTCCTCCTCGAAATGTAGTCGTTGCTGGTCGACTAGGGCCGGAGTCTCCGGCCAGGAGGGCCGGAGTCTCCGCCCTAAGTGACTCCAGGGCCGGAGTCTCCGGCCAGAGACAAAAGTCTCCGGCCCAACTCCGGCCTGGTCACTGCTTAGACCAAGCCACTAGCCAACCCTAACCCGGCTGGCCAGACCGGAGTCTCCGGCCGCTGGGACCGGAGTCTCCGCCCCACCCGGAGTCTCCGGCCAGAGACAGAAAGTCTCCGGCACAACTCCGGGCTGGTCTCTGCTTAGACCAACTGGGAGGATTGCTAGGGCGACACTCCTAGGCCGGAGTCTCCGGCCACCAGGGCCGGAGTCTCCGCCCTAGAAGTAGCAACAGCAGTACTTCGAGGATCCCCTCTCCACCAATTCCACCTTCGCGAAGCACCCTATAAGACCACTAAGCCCTAACTCCACTACTGGACTACGGGCTTCGATCTTTTCTTCCCTTTTTGGGTGAACCTCCGCGAGATTCTGAATTAACCTAGAAAATCTGCAGAACTTAAATAGAATGGTTAATTCACCAAATGTTGTTAACAAACACCAAAATACATTTATTAGGGAAATGCCCTTTCAATCTCCCCCTTTTTGGTGTTTGATGACAACATAAGGATTTGCAAGATATAAACACAATAAAATGAAATATATAGCAAAAGCTCCCCCTACTTGTGTGCACAACACCATTTGCATTTGAACATGAGCCACACAAGTAAGAATCATCACTCCCCCTATATATTTCACAATTATACCAAGTGCAAGAAATAATATATGAGACTAACCAATAAGCATATAAGTAAGACTAACAATATAGCACACATTTAATAGTCTTACTAAGCAACATAAGAACTTAAGTCTCACACACATAACATACCACACACATTTAAAAAGGTTCAACACTAAGATAGATGAGACACAACATGAAAGTCCACGAAGTTGTGTCTCGACCAAAGCAAAGCAAACGAAGTGCAAATCCAAATAACCACCCCATGCAAATCCCAACGAAGACAACCTAGTAGAGCTACTTCTCCCCCTTTGGTATCGAGACACCAAAAAGGGAAAAGAGCGATGCTACACGCCCATGGGATCACTCATCGTCTTCATCCTCGGGCTCGTCCTCGGAACCGGCATTGAAGTCCTCATCTCCTTCTTCAATATCATCAGAAGCCATGGGCTTCTTGCCATGACGCACATTGGAGGTGCCAGAGGTGACCTCCTCAAATGCCTGCCAGTCAGTCAGACCCTTGCTCCACTTGCCATAGCTGTGAGTACCGGATGAAGACGAGGAAGGAGGAGATTCCACATAGCCCGGTTGAGACTTTCTAAATGCCTTGTGAAGAACAGCTTGATTGTCATTGATGTGCTTTTGAGAGATGTAGCTCTCATATTGCTTGTGACGGATGTCCACATTCATGCAAAGCACATTTCTTTGGAACCAATTGAGCTTCTTGTACTCTTGAGCAAACTCATTGTTGGAGCTAGAGCCGGCATTGCTAGCATGCTTCATCCTTGGGCCCCTTCTAGTGGACACTCCCTCGGCAAAGGCATCATCATCTTCACCTCTCATTGGAGCAAAAGGTTCCTTGGAGTGACCGGTGGGTTCTTTGCGTTGAAGCTTCACAACCTTGTGATCCACAAGGTTTGCATCGAGAAGAGGAAGGTTGAGTCCTTGAGCACGAATGAGCCTCATGATAAATGGGGCATAGAGAGGAGTCTTCTTGCTGAGAATGCAATCGTTGATTTCCTTGTGAATGAAATCCATCACATCAAGCGGCTCAACATGTGCGGTCTCTCCTTGGCAATAGACTTCATGAGAGTAGGCCAAGAGATTCACCAAGGCCTTGCGAATAGCATCAAAGTTGCCGGCTTGAGGGGCAATGGAGGCCCGGAATATGCGGAGCAAGATGTTGGACCATTTGGACAGCCCAAGAGTGCCCCCAATGACAATCTTCTTGTCATCCCCGGTGTAGAGAGGAGCAAGCTTCTTCTTCTCATAGTACTCCCCATCCACATGCATCCTCATGCCACTAGGAGTAGTAGCACCACGGAACTCATACCCAAGGAGAGCAGCAAAGTCCATGAAGTTGGAGTGACAAACCTCTTCTCCGGTCATCCAAGTCATGGGGATCTCCTCACCATCTCCAAACACCACGGTAGCAAAGAACTGTTGGACCAAAGTGATGTTGTAGGACTCTTGAATCTTCATGAGTGGATGGAGCCCAAGCTTGCGAGTGATCCACACAGCCTCTCCGAAGTATGCACTGTACTTGGCAAAGTGAGAGAAATCCATCACCGTCTGAGGGCAAACCGGATACTTCTTGAGGGAAGCATAGAATTCCTTCATGATCAGCTCTTGCTCTTTGCGGAAAAAGCAACGGTCACGGGAGTTCCGCGCGAGAGTGTACATATCCCTCTTCCTCATTTCAACAAACTCAGATGCTGATAGCCCTTCCAGAGTCACAAGACTATCAAACTTGACCTTCTTAGCTGCCTCAGCTCATTCCTCTTCGGCCATCCTTGTCTTGAGCCTCTTAGCATCTCTAGCTTGCTGAGCAATGACTGACCTCTGAGCAAGCTCCCCTGTGGCGGGATTGACAACCAACTTGTCCTTGCTATGGGCTGCCGGCTTCCGAGAACCACCTGCACCTGTGAATGAGTGAGGAAGATAGCAAGGTTGAGGTGACATGTCCTAGAATCCAAATATAAGCAACTATGCTGTGAAAGAGTGCACTTTGGTCTGATCTAGCCGGAGTCTCCGGGGACTCGGGCCAGAGTCTCCGGCCAAAACCGGAGACTTTGCGTCCAGGCCGGAGTCTCCGGCCACAGGGGCCGGAGTCTCTGGCCGGATGCAGGAGCCTGAGCCTAGGAGACCACTTAGAACAAATCGAGTGCAATAACCACAATAAAGTTGCTAAGAAGATGATTGATAGCCACTAGAATGTAATGCACTAGATCAAACTATGGGAAACATGCAAATCTCGTAGATCTAGATAGAACTAGATGAAGGAGATGAGGAGCACATTTACCGGAGTCCATTGGTGCAAATCGGTCGGTGGGGAGGTTCCCACAACCACAAGGGGAAGATTGGCTGGTGGCACGGCGGATCCCGGGGCTTGGGAGAGCTCCGGGCGTCGATCTACGAAGAGGGGGCGGCAGGGGGCGAGTGTAGGGCACGGGGGCGGATGGGGAAGAATGAACCGTTCTTCCCCACCCCGTGCCCTAAGTGATTTTTGAAACTGCCCGGGCCGGAGTCTCCGGTACTTACCCCGGAGTCTCCGGCCCACCGGAGTCTCCGGGCTGTAAGCCCCGGAGTCTCCGGCCCCCCTCGACCAGATCAACATTTATGGTGTGAAGGACATGTCATTTAGAGATTAGATTTGTTTTAGGATGAGATGGGCTTGGGATGGACACATTGTCACTGTGTGGTACAACATGCTCATGTTTGCAAACATGCAAACAAAATCAAATAAGACCAAACATGAGCATCTTCCCATAAAAAAATAAGGCAATAAAATCAAATGGGAAACTCCTCCACTAGGGAGGTTGGTGACCAAAGGGCCACCATGTATGAGTACAAAGGTATGGCACCGCGAAGATATATCTTGGGCCCAAAACCTAGACTCATCGATTAAGCTCAAAAGTGTCACCACTGACAAGATAGAGCAATACGCTTACTATTGGCATTATGGGGGGAGGGATAGCCCAATCAATTAGGACCGCACTCCCCCTATATCCATGCCCACATCTAGAACAACACACACGTTAGAGTATGGGAGTAAATGCACCTAGCTCAAGCCACATTGCTTGAATCAATGATATTTAGTTCATGCCTCAATTCCCGGAATCTTGCTTCATCAAGAGGCTTTGTGAATATATCGGCAAGTTGCTCATGAGTGCCAACATAAGATAGATCAATTTCTCCTCGGTTGACATGATCCCGAATGAAATGATGACGAATCTCAATATGCTTCGTCTTATTGTGTTGCACCGGGTTGTGAGCGATCTTGATTGCACTTTCATTATCACACAAAAGAGGCACTTTGTCAAAAATGACACCGTAATCCTTCAAAGTTTGCCTCATCCATAAGAGTTGTGCACAACAACTAGCCGCGGCTACATATTCGGCTTCGGTGGTAGAGAGAGACACACAATTTTGTTTCTTAGATGACCAACACACCAAAGACCTACCAAGAAATTGGCAAGCCCCGGAGGTTGATTTCCGTTCCACTTTGTCTCCCGCCCAATCCGAATCTGAGTAACCTATAAGATCAAAACTTGCTCCTTTTGGATACCAAAGACCAAAGTTAGGGGTATTCACCAAATATCGAAAGATTCTCTTGACCGCCACTAAGTGGCTTTCCTTTGGTGCGGCTTCAAAACGTGCACAAACTCCCACACTTAACATAATGTCCGGTCTAGATGCACAAAGGTAAAGCAAGGAACCAATCATAGATCTATAGAGTTTTTGATCCACTTCTTTACCATTAGGATCGAGATCAAGATTAACCTTTGTTGGCATGGGAGTCTTTGCACCTTTGACTCCTATCATCTCGAACCTCTTGAGCATGTCTTGGGTATATTTGGCTTGGTTTACAAAAGTCCCTCCCTTCAATTGTTTAACTTCAAATCCAAGGAAGAACTCCAACTCCCCCATCATAGACATCTCAAACTTGTCGGTCATGAGCTTGGCAAACTCATTATTGAAAGCTTTGTTAGTAGAACCAAATATAATATCATCAACATATATTTGGCAAATGAAAAGCTCCCCATTGACTTTCTTAGTAAAAAGAGTGGGATCGATCACCCCAATTTCAAAACCACGATCAACCAACAACTCTTTAAGGTGCTCATACCACGCACGTGGGGCTTGTTTGAGGCCATAGAGTGCCTTATCAAGTTTGTAAACATGGTTAGGAAACTTAGGGTTTTCAAAGCCCGGGGGTTGCTTCACAAAAACCAATTCATTTAAGGGACCGTTGAGAAATGTACTTTTAACATCCATTTGTTGAAGTTTAAAGTTATGATGTGATGCATATGCAAGTAAGATGCGAATGGATTCAAGACGGGCAACGGGAGCGAAAGTTTCACCAAAGTCAATACCCTCAACTTGGGAGAAACCTTGAGCCACCAATCTTGCCTTATTACGAATGACTATGCCATTTGCATCTTGCTTGTTCTTGAAGATCCACTTGGTCCCAATGATATTACGGCAATCTTTAGGCCTTTCTACTAGAGTCCACACATTGTTGCGCTCGAAGTTGTTGAGTTCATCATGCATGGCATCAAGCCAATCCGGATCCTCAAGCGCCTCATAAACTTTCTTGGGTTCTACACAAGAGACAAAAGCATGATGAGAGCAAAAGTTAGAAAGTTGCCTCCTAGTGGAGACACCTTTACGAACACTCCCAACCACATTTTCCAAGGATATGCTTCTTCGTCGTAGAATGGACTCAAGCTTCTTCTCACGGCGAGTGCGAGCCTCAAGAGGAGATTCTTGAGAGACTACTTGATCATCTTCATGATCACTGTTCTGGTCCTCGCCTTGACCATCAAGTGGATTGCCTTGATCATCAAGTGGCCCATAGCCACGGAATTCCGAAGGATCTTCATCAAAGGCTTGATCACCCCCGGAGACTCCGGTATCCATACCCGGAGACTCCGGTATAGGCCGGAGAGTCCGGACCACAGGGGCCGGAGACTCCGGGAAAGATTGCTCGGTGGGATGATCTTGAGGTTGAGGGTGTGCAGCTTGTCTTTGGTCAATGTCATGTGTGTGTTCAGCAGGTGAAGGCTCCACATGTGTAGAGCATTGTCCTTCTCCTTCGGCCAAAAGGTGTCCCTCAATGGGCCGGAAGAATCCGACACCCATTCTTCTTATGGCTTGGGGAGGAATTTCGTCACCTACATCACGAACACAACTTTGTCCCACAAAGGAACAATTATCCTCATCGAACCTCACATTACAAGTCTCTATAACATGCCCGGTGGACTTGCTATAGATCCTATAGGAATGTGAGTCCGTGGAGTAACCAACAAAGATACCCTCTAATGCTTTAGAATCAAATTTTGACAAACGAACACCTTTCTTGAGATAGAAACACTTACAACCAAATACCCGGAAGTACTTGATGTTGGGCTTTTGCCCGGTAAGAATTTCATATGGAGTCTTGTTCAAGTTCTTGTGGAGATAAAGCCGGTTGGTGGCATGGCATGCGGTATTGATAGCTTCGGCCCAAAAGTTGTATGGAGACTTGAACTCCGCCAACATAGTTCTTGCCGCATCCATAAGAGTCCGGTTCTTCCTCTCGGCAACTCCATTTTGTTGCGGGGTATATGCAGCGGAATATTGATGTTTGATACCCGCATCACTAAGAAACTCATTTAGGGAGTAGTTCTTGAACTCGGTGCCATTGTCACTTCTTATAGTCAATATGGTGGTATTGAATTGACGCTCAACTTCGGTGGCAAAGTCTTTGATGGTTTGTTGGGTCTCACTCTTGAACTCAAAGAAATAAACCCAAGTGTATCTTGAATAGTCATCGACAATCACCAAGCAATATTTCTTGCCACCAAGACTTGCATAAGTGGGAGGTCCAAAGAGATCCATGTGAAGGAGCTCCAAGCACATCTTGGAAGAGATAATAGTCTTGCTTGGATGACTTGTTTCATGCATCTTTCCTTCAATACATGCCCTACAAACACGATCTTTGGCAAAAGAAACATCCTTTAGTCCGAGTATGTGGCCGCCGGTGTAGAGATTTTGCAAAGCTCTCATATTGACGTGGGCTAACCGGCGATGCCAAAGCCATCCCACGTCGGCCTTAGCAATTAGGCATATCGCGGCCGTAGTGGGTTTCTCCGAAAAGTCCACCACATACAAGCCGTTTTCGACATACCCAACAAAGGCAACCTTGAGAGACTTACTCCACATGACGACCACAATATCAACATCAAAATATGTGGCATAGCCCATTGTAGCAAGTTGATGAACGGAAAGTAGATTATAACCAATGGTTTCGACAAGCATGACATTCACTAGGGACACGTCCGGAGTGATCACCACCTTACCGAAACCAAGTACCTTAGAGGATGAATTATCACCATAAGAGACCGTGACATTTGAAGTATTGGGCTTTAGATCTTCCACAATATTTTTGCTTCCGGTCATGTGGCTTGTGGCACCACTATCAATAATCCATTTTACTCCTCCGGAAGCAATGTCCTACAAGAGATTAATTCTTGGTTTTAGGTCCCCATCTTTGAATGGGTCCTCTTTTGTTAGTCACAAGAATCTTAGGTATCCAAATAGCATATTCAATGAAACCATTATAGGGACCAACATATTTAGCATAGACATCACCATAATAGTCCCTAAGAAGAACATAATGAGGATTATATTTTCCTGCAAAATTATTATGAGAAGGGCCGGAGACTCCGGTCTTTGGGGGCGGAGACTCCGGGGTAGATGAACTAACCGGAGACTCCGGAGCCTTTGACCCAGAGACTCCGGTCTCCTCGATTTTCTTCTTTCCATTTAGCTCCTCCTACTCCTCCTCGGTGTAACAAATATCAAAGGGAACATGAGGAGTGGGAGCAGCAGCAGGCTTTGTCTTCTTCTTGTTCTTCTTGTTCTTCTTCTTCTTTGAGGACTCGGCCACCAAACAAAGATCCCCTTTCTTTGAGGACTCGGCAACAAAACCGAGGCCCTCCTTACCCTTGAACAATCTTTGATTGTTCAAGAGATCATTGAGATTCTTCTCTCCTTGAATGCAAGTAGCAAGGCCCTTAGCAAGATCGGCCTTCAACCTATTGTTCTCCTCAATGATATCACTATGATCACAAATAGAGTTAGAAGAACAAGGAACTTCAATAACTTGCATTGGTGGGACTTTAGATTGTTCAATAGTTAGTTGAATTTGAAGTTGTTCACGAATCTTGGTGAGATGAGAGAGTTTGCCCTCCAAAGCCTTGTGAGCTTCTTCAAGCTTCTCAAACTTCTCACGAAGATCATTATGACCAACGTCAAATTCAACTTTCTCCTTTTTAAGCAACTTGACCATAGCAAGAGCATGGTCACATTCTTTAGTGAGTTTTGACAAGATTAGATTATGAGACTCTTCTAGTCCCAACAATTTCTCCTCTAAAGAGACCCTCAAGTTTTGCTCTTCTTCGAGCTCAATTGATAGAGAGCCAATATCATCGGCGGCTAATCTTTCCAACTCCTCCTTCTCCTTGATGGTGTCATGGGCATCACCAAGTTCACACATTAGTGTCTCAACATATATCTTGGTTGGCCCCTTCATGTTAGCAAGAAAATCATCACAAGAAACTAGTTCTTTCTTAATCTTAAGACTACTCACATCATCCAAAGAGGTAGTATTGGAATGTGATGATGAAGGAGTAGGTGATGAGGTTACCTCCGAGGCCTTAGCCATAAGACACTTGTGAGTGGTGAAGATGGCGTTCTCATTTAGTGAGTTGAAGAGGGATGTAGGTGGTGTGGAGACAATGGCAATGGCGGCCACTTCTCCATTCTCTTCATCAACGGAGTCATCATCATCGGACTCGGAGTCATACTCCTCATGAACCACCAATACCCTTTCTCCTTTCTTCTTGTTGTCCTTGTTCCCATGTTTCTTGGATGGGTAGAACTTTGATGACCGGCGCTTGGGGACGAGCCGGCCCTCATTGTCCTCCTTGTTCTCATAAGGACATTCGGCGATGAAGTGCTTGATTCCTCCACAATTGTAGCAATGCCTCACTTTAGAGTCACCACCTTTTCTTGGAAAGGATTTGAACTTGGATCCCTTCGTCTTGTGCTTGTTGGCATCCCAAAAGGCATTTGCATTGAGAGCCAAGTGTTCATGGAGTGCAAACTTGAGATCTTCTGGAGACCAACACTCTTCTTCATATATTTCTTCTTCTCCTTCTCCTTGCTTGGACACCACCTTGGCCTTGAGAGCAAGATTGTGAACTCCTTGTCCGGCAAGAACACGGGCTCTAGTTTCTTCCGCGTTCTTCTTCAAGATAGACAAGGCGGTGAACTCACAAAGAACTTCATTTGAGGTCATACTCCCAAAATCCAGTCTTGAACGGATTATCTCGGATCGCATGGGTTCTCTTGGGTTGATGGAGGTGATGAACATACGCTTGATATAGTCATCACCATTGTCTTTGCACCCAAACCCGGTCAAGGCCGTTGCAAGAGCCAAGATCCTTTGGTACATCTCATCGGGAGTCTCATTATCACGCATAATGAAATCCCTTTCTTCACTTTTGAGCTCATCAAACTTGGAGGACCGAATACTTTCATTCCCAATGAAGAGCATAGTGAGATAGTCCCATACTTCCTTGGCGGTGTTCAAGTTGTTGATGTGTACCGCATGAGTATCCGGTACGGCTTGTTGAAGGAGATGCTTGGCGGTGGCATTGAGTTGCTCATCAACTTCTTCCCTTCCGGTCAAGTTGAGAGGATCATGAGGTGCAAAGCCATTTTGTATGACCCTCCACAAATGAGTAGAAGAGCTAGAAATATGAGATTTCATTAGTCCTTGCCATTTAATAAAATTGCGAGAATCAAGCTTAGGAGGGGAACCCATGTTGTTAATGTGTGGCATAGGATAATGGACCGGCGGAGGTGAGTAAGTGTTAGGGGGTGGAATGTTAGCACCCTTTGCCGGACCATCATCTTCCTTAGGAAGGTCACCTTTATTCTCGGCGGAGGTGGAGCCATTGTTAGGTGGCTTCACCTTAGCCAAGGAGAGTTCCACACAAGGAGTGGTGTTTGGGTTGGTGGGCCCAGAAGGTTTTCTTCCAAAATATTCCTCAAACATAGCCTTCATCTCCAATCTCATAGTGGTTTGCATTGTGTCCAAGGACGCCAAATGCTCCTCACGTGAGATTGAAGAGGAAGAGGTAGATGGAGGAGTATCTTCGGGAGGAGTTTCATTACCCTTATCCCCATCCATAGTTGCTCAAACTCTTAGGCGGTTAAGCCCGAATAAGAGACCACGCTCTGATACCAATTGAAAGGATCGTATGAGCGACTAGAGGGGGGGTGAATAGGAGCTACCCAATAATTTTAATTCTTTTCAAGTTAAGGCTAGACAAGGAGATAAATTCTCTACATGTGATACTAAGTGAATTTACCTAGAGTGACAAGCAAGCTAGCAATAACAATATAAGTAAAGGTACAAGTAAAGGATAGAGGTCACCGCAATGGAGACACGAAGACACGAGGATGTATTCCCGTAGTTCCTTCCTTGTTACGGGAAGTACGTCTACGTTGGAGAGGTGTGGTGCCACAAAGGCCACCAACGCCACAAAGGCTCACCCTATTCTCCGGTGAACAAGCCACAAAGGCGAGTCCACGCTCCACTAAGCGATGCCCTTGAAGGCGGCACGACACCTTTACACAAAGTATTGGGGCAAGCTCCACAACTCAATTGGAGGCTCCCAATAGGTCCACCAAGCCCTTACACACAAAGTCAAGCTTGGGGGACGGCTTCTTCCGGCTAGAAATCCGATGAATCACACAAGTAACAAGCCCCTCAACAAAGAGAGGGGGGAAATCAAATCGCCTTGGTGGAAGTGTAGATCTAGGTCTTCTCCCTCAAATCCCAAAAGGGCTTTGAGTTCTATTGGCTAGGGAGAGAGATCTTGAGCTTTGAAGCTTTGGAACAATGGAGGAGAGAGAGTGGAAGCCGCAGCCTTCTCTTGAGGAAGAAGAAGGCTTTATATACTCCTCCTCGAAATGTAGCCGTTGCTGGTCGACTAGGGCCGGAGTCTCCAGCCAGGAGGGCCGGAGTCTCCGCCCTAAGTGACTCCAGGGCCGGAGTCTCCGGCCAGAGACAAAAGTCTCCGGCCCAACTCCGGCCTGGTCACTGCTTAGACCAAGCCACTAGCCAACCCTAACCCGGCTGGCCAGACCGGAGTCTCCGGCCGCTGGGACCGGAGTCTCCGCCCCACCCGGAGTCTCCGGCCAGAGACAGAAAGTCTCCGGCCCAACTCCGGGCTGGTCTCTGCTTAGACCAACTGGGAGGATTGCTAGGGCGACACTCCTAGGCCGGAGTCTCCGGCCACCAGGGCCGGAGTCTCCGCCCTAGAAGTAGCAACAGCAGTACTTCGAGGATCCCCTCTCCACCAATTCCACCTTCGCGAAGCACCCTATAAGACCACTAAGCCCTAACTCCATTACTGGACTACGGGCTTCGATCTTTTCTTCCCTTTTTGGGTGAACCTCCGCGAGATTCTGAATTAACCTAGAAAATCTGCATAACTTAAATAGAATGGTTAATTCACCAAATGTTGTTAACAAACACCAAAATACATTTATTAGGGAAATGCCCTTTCAACGAGAATGTGACTATTGTGAACCATAGTGGGAGCCGAAATAAACTGATTCAGAATATAGACATGCTATGAGATATCTAGACAAGTGAAAACTAGACTCCCAACAAGGATGATAACGTGTTGGGTCAGACAAGAGATCGGCATTAGAAGCATGAAGGTGAACATTGGGATTAATAGGAGTCTCAATGGTGCGCTCATCACTAATAGTAGCATGATCAAGGAGATCCTCAATATAATTTCTTGGAAAATAAGCAAGAAATCAGGGGTAGAAGAAACATCAATCCCAAGAAACTATTAAATTAAGAGGGCCAGGATCAGACATAAGAAACAGCTCAAAGGGGCGTGCATTGAAAAAACCAGTGTACTCAGGATCGTCACCACAGAATAAGTGGCTGACCATGAACAAGCAAAAAGATGGACAAACATTGTAAGATCATAAGCATTGGGCAAAAAAATAGGAGCAGTCACCATAGAGGCACAACACTCAAACCAGGGGGCTTACTTAAGGCCATATAGAGAGTAACAAAGACTACATACCATGCCATCAAGAATAGAATAGGTGGTGGCTACACATTAACCTCTTCACACAATTCACTATCAAGAAAGATATATAATTAACATCAAGGCAGGATAGAGACAAATGATGAACATAGGCCACAACGAGAAATATGTGAATGGTCCTATGAACCACATGAGCAAATGTCTCATCATGATGACGATCATGCTCCTGCTAGAAGGCACAACCCACAAGATGATATTTGTAAACCTCATGAAAATCACAAGCAAATTTTAATCTTATAGACCCACTTATAAGTGATGGGACAAATGTACAAGGATTAGAAAGCAGATCGGATGCGGTAGTGCCCACAAGCGCAATTATCTCCTCTCCGTCACAAGCTGCCATTTAGGATTTGATGGAAAGCCGCCCAAAATCGACCGGAGATGATGACTGAGACAAAAAAAAATTATCTAGATGTTGAGATGAGCTGGAACATGCGGTGGAATCCCTAGGGCTTTGATATCATGTAATTGAAACATCAACTTGTATTCCTATAGAGCAAATTCCCATACATATACATATTTTTCGATAAAGGGAATATATTAATATTAAGTAGATACCAATTACACCTAGCCTCTGCAATTACAAAATATCAAGAACTAGTCTAGACATTAAGGATGAACACAGCTAGCTAAAAGAATAGAATGCAAAAACAAAACAAAAAGACTCCGCCAAATCAATCAGAGGCTCGCAGCAGACTGAACTAACCACCACCATTAGTGACACATAGATTCCAAGAAAGGTTTTCCAAAGCGGCGCCTTCAGGAAGGTAACGATGCATAAAAACTATCGTCGTCCAGTCTAACCATCTAGTTAGAACAAGGGTTTTCACCCAGAAAAAGTTCAGTCTCCAGACAATGCCTTCAACAAGGATATGACTACAGAGCCATCATTGCTAGACACAACCGTTTTAACCCCACAAACTGAAACATGACGCTGTGAGAGCACCACTAAGAACAAAGTCAATGTGCTTCACTGCCCTACTTGCCGAGCAGTGCTGCAATTCACCGATCTTCCGGCTCACAGTCATCACGTGCACAGTTTTGATGTGGACACGCCACAAATCTTAACCACATGCACACAACAAACAGTGAAGTGTCATCTTCATCTAATCCTCCTCGAGTACTCCAAGGAACATATCGTCTCAATATGAGCATGCGAGATGGTACCTCTATATCTTAACTGATCTTCATCAAACACGGCCATCTTGTAGACTCCCGCATCAACACCTTGGTAAAATGTCGAGGTTGATGTCAACCAAGGAGTCGACATAATATGGATGAAAGTTGCCAAACACCCAAACATGTAGCCCAGAAACCATTGATGATGCATTCAATACTGCAACAGAGGTGTTGTGTAGTGGTTGATCAGAAGCGAAGGCGTCGTCCTTAGGCTCGACCCATCCGGGACCTTGGATAGCCGGCAAGGCCGACACAGCCTAGCAACACATGGGGATCCGAACCAGCGAGATCCAACAATAGTCTAGCTGCACGACCTTGAAGGAGAATGATGGCCGATGCCATCTTGGATCATAGGCCAGAGAAGGAAAAAGCGCTAGCACCTCCGGTACCGTCCGCTGTGAGACAGCTGGCACCAACGGATCGTCACGCCGTCGCCTTCCACCGGCGAGCTGCAGGGCCGCCGCCCTAGATCAGCATCCCTAGGCCACCATCGCCCCACATGAGGCACCCACCATCGGCTGAGAACCACCCCGCCACCATTTGGCAGTGGGTCCGCCGCCACTGCGGCTCAGGCGGTGGCAACGGGAAGACTCTTGCGGCGGCAGTTGGTGTCGCCCCTGGCGTCGCGTGGGGAGCGACGCTAGGGGTACCCAATACATATACGTATACATCTGTGATAGTATGCAGTGAACCCCTAATACACTGGGTAAAATATACAACACATAAAATAACTATACTGCCGGGATGATCGTTTCCTTTGTAAAAGTTTTATCCTACATATATTGCTATGGGCTTGCAGCATGGATGTACCACTGAAGATTGATTGTTGGGTCGTCTCAATGGCTTGCCAACTACTCAGTCACCTGTTACTAGTTTGATACATATATTGCTTCCTTGGGTCATTATTTTAGTGAATTCACTAGAGCTCATGAGTCATGACCGAAATACAATGCTCCTCGTATAGTCTATTGCATAGTACATTTGAGAACGACAGTCCATATCAATTCCATTCGTATAACGTAAATTTGCCGCTACAACGAGTGAGCACTTATTGCTTGATTTGCTTCAGCTTTCCTTGCTTCAGTGATCACCGGGACTCCAGGAGCTCCTTATATAAAAAGAGGACCGAGAACAAGCTAGTTCCCACACCGGAACGTTTCGTAGCTAGCTAGCAGAGTAGTGCAGCGAGGAGTGAAGCTGCCACGCCCATTCGCTAGAGACCTATAGTACAGACAATAATAGCGCCGGGGAGCTACCTCCAGATTACCACAGACGCCTCATCTTCAAACTGATCGCGATGAGCACGAACACGGACGCCATGCCGGTGGCGATGGCGCCGGCGAAGCGCCCTTCCATCAACAAGTACGCCTTCGGGTGCGCCCTTCTCGCCTCCATGAACTCCGTCCTCCTCGGATATGGTACGTCGTCGTCGTCACAGTGCATTTCCACTTCTAACTACCATGATGTCCGTACGTGCATGCGAGGTCGATGGTAGCTAACATGTTCCGTTCTTGACGTCCGTGCGCGCGACCGATCGAGCAGACATTTCGGTGATGAGCGGCGCTCAGTTGTTCATGAAGGAGGACCTGAAGATCACCGACACTCAGATCGAGATTCTGGCCGGCGTCATCAGTATCTACTCGCTCTTCGGCTCGCTGGCGGCGGGGATGACGTCCGACTGGCTGGGCCGGCGGTACACCATGGTGCTCGCGGCCGCAATCTTCTTCACCGGCGCACTCATCATGGGCCTCGCCCCCAACTACGCCTTCCTCATGGCCGGCCGCTTCGTGGCCGGGATCGGCGTCGGCTACGCGCTCATGATCGCGCCCGTGTACACTGCCGAGGTTGCGCCCACATCCAGCCGCGGCTTCCTCACCACCTTCCCGGAGGTGTTCAATAACTTCGGCATCCTCCTGGGCTACGTCTCCAACTTCGCCTTCGCGCGCCTCCCCGTCCACCAGAGCTGGCGCGCCATGTTCCTCGTCGGCGCCGTGCCGCCCGTCTTCCTCGGCTTCGCCGTGCTCGCCATGCCGGAGTCCCCCCGCTGGCTGGTCATGCGCGGCCGCATCGAGGACGCGCGCCACGTCCTCCGGAGGACCTCCGACTCGCACGAGGAGGCCGAGGAGCGGCTCCTCGACATCAAGAGAGTCGTCGGCATCCCCGCGGACGCCACCGACGCCGACGACGTGGTCGCCATCGTGCGCGCGAACGAGGCTGCGCGCGGGCAGGGCGTATGGAAGGAGATGCTCATCAACCCGAGCCGGCCCGTGCGGCGCATGCTCGTCGCCGGTCTCGGGCTCATGTTCATCCAGCAGGCCACGGGCGTTGACTGCGTCGTGATGTACAGCCCACGGGTGTTCCAGGCTGCCGGCATCAAGTCCAAGACCAACTCGCTGGGGGCGTCCATGGCGGTGGGCGCGTGCAAGACCTTCTTCATACCGATCGCGACGCTCCTACTCGACCGCATCGGGCGGAGGCCGCTGCTGCTCGCCAGCGGCGGCGGGATGGCCATCTTCCTCTTCACGCTCGCCACGTCTCTGCTCATGCTGGACCGTCGGCCGGAGTCGGAGACGAAGGCGCTGGGCGCAGTTAGCATCGCGGCGATGCTGTCATTCGTGGCGTCGTTTGCGTCGGGCCTGGGTCCCGTGGCGTGGGTGTACTGCTCGGAGATCTACCCGCTGCGGCTGCGCGCGCAGGCCGCCGCCCTCGGGACGGGTCTGAACCGGCTCATGGGCGGGGCCACCACCATGTCCTTCCTCTCGCTCACCAACACCATCACCATCGCCGGGGCGTTCTACCTCTACGCCTCCATCGCCGCCGCAGGGTGGGTGTTCATGTACTTCTTCCTGCCGGAGACGATGGGCAAGAGCCTGGAGGACACCGGGAAGCTCTTCGGCAAGGACATGGACGACGACGTTGACGACGGTGCCGTCGTGCGCCACGAGCGCAAGAAGTCCACAGAGCTCACCAGCGCTCCACAGTAACAGCGAGTAAGCTATGCCGTACGCCCGTGCACTTGTCGTGCTTGTTTTGTGTGGGCGAAGCTACCTTTAGATTCTGGACACGTTGGTTAGATTCCTAAGCTTTTGGACTTGATGCAGAGTGGTCGTTGAGGGCCACAACCAGAACTTTACGGGGAGAAAGATCACATGATGATAAACCAATTTACGCACGCGTGATGAATCCACGTAGAAAGGTCACGCTAGCCGGTCGTTGGAGTGCGCACTGCGCAGCCTGAACCTGTGACTGGATCTTTTCACCTGCTGTAACAGTGTACGAGTATAAGTAGCGTATTTCGGGCTGTACAGGCGCGTGTTATAGTATAAGACTGAGTCATTTGTGTGCTTTAACTTGTGTCATTTGTTGATTAGTACAACCTCTGTTCGTAAGTATAAATCATTTTGCAAGTTCCTTCTGAAAGTTTAGACATCCAAAACATCTTGTATTTAGAAACTGAGGGAGTTGTTGCTGGTTTTCACCTTTGTTGCATGTGTTGTATCTAAGCAGAAATATTACTCCCTTCGACCACTAATACTTGTCTTTAGTAGTCGGAGGTGTTGGTTGATCTGTCACGTTTAACTGACAGTTAAAAGAATAAAGAGAAAGGTCAATGTTAATAACGTTAAGATAATAAAGGGGGCCCACTGGGCCAACGCCCAGGACCTTTTCCTCGTACGTGATCTTCTCCTACGCTAACGAAGCGCCCTGATCGGGGGCGCCCTAACCGACTCGTGGTTCTGGCCCCCTGTTGCCTGCGCTATATAAAGAGGAGAGCCCGGCGGCTAGCGATTGATCTGATTAGCGCTTAGCCTCGCTGCTCTCCTATATTCCTAAACTACTCCGATCGTAGCTTGCGCAGAAGCAACGGGAAGGTCAGAACCTCGCCGTGCTGTTCCAGGGCAGCGCTGGTGGAGACAAGATCGTCATCAACACCACTGCTTCACGCCTGCATCAAGCAGGCGACGATGGCGACTCCAACGTCCTGTAAGGCATCGCCATCTCTGTTTATTGTCCAGGTGTTCTACGTGTTGCCAATTGCAAGTTTCTGTGATCTACCCCTCAAGTCTTAATGCCAACAATGGTATCAGAGCAAAATTGGTAGCATTAGAACCCTATGTCAATTGGATCATGTTTTTAGGCAATTATGATTAAGGTTTATGTTTCGAATTAGCCCCTGTTCTGCATGATTAGTCTCTAATTTGCTTGAACATGACCTACAGTAGGCCTCAGATTAGCCTCTGGATCGGTTCTATTTGCTTCTTAATCATGTACTGATGATGGTTTTGATCTACTGTTAGTATTATGCAAGCAATTAGAACAGGGGAGTATGATTTTGCAAATTAAAGAAAATCCCCAAAATTTTTTGGCTTGAACCCTAACCCTGAATCCCAATTTCGGTTTGCACAAAGTTCCGGCAATTAATCACATGAGCACGATTTTGGGGATATACCTGAATGCCGCCGGGTCGTTGCCTCTCCCCTCGGGGCCCGCCGGAGCACCCACGCTCCGGTGAGGGCGACGATCCCGCGCCGCCGTTCCCTCCCGACGGAGGAGCGCGCGGGTGGACGTGCTGCGAGGAACGGAATGGACGCACGCGTCGCTGGCCACCGGGTCACCGTCGCCGACGTCGCGTGAAGGCCGCCGGCTCGCCGGCGTGGACCACCTCCTCACCGCCAGAATGGAAACGGCGCCAGTAGCTACGGTCGACGGAGAAGCGCACAGGACATGGTCCATCGCACGCTTCCTCGGTGACCGCCGCGACCGCGCCGGAAAGGATAGGACGGGCCGCCGCCTCGCGCCCCGCCTGACTGCTCCGGCCGCCTCGCGCTCCGCCATGGCTGCCCCAGCGCGCGGTCGCCGCCGCTCACTCACAGTGAGAAGGTGGTCGGGGAGAGTGGAGGGCGAGTGAGCGAGTGAGGGATAGGGTTCAGGGAGTGTTGACCAGCTGCTGGCGATGAAAGCCGTTGGATTTCATCCAACGGCCGAGCTTGTTGGCTGGCAAGATGTTGGGCCACAGGGGCTAATTGGGCCGAATCTGTGGCTAGGCTACTGCCCAAGTTTTCGTTAGTCCAGTTGTTATTTTTTCTGGACTACAGAATTTATTCTTTTCTGTGTATTTCAGTGCATGATTGATGTTTATGAATATGTTTTATGTTTTTGCACTGTTTATACAGAAAATAATTGCCTAAAATATGATTAGGAAACATGTTATTATTCTGAATGAAAATGAACCAACGAGATTTTTTGTTTAGAATATTTAATATGTTTTAATGTTGTATGATCATTTTAAGCATCGAATAATGATGAAATTCAATATGATCACTTTTGATGCTTATTTTGAGATGCCATGACTGTGAAATTAATACTGACCAACGTTGTATTTATTTTACATGTCACCCTTATGTTGCTTTAATTTTATGCCTTTTCTGCCCAACGGTGATTTGGCATAGAGTTAAATTTTATGTTTATGGCATGATTATTTCATTTTACCAACGTAAGATTTTATATTCATGCAAGTTACTTATGAACGTCCATGTTAATTTTCAGCTTCCGCTCCGTTCCAAACCGTCGAACAATTGACGGGAAGTAACTTTCCAAAATGGAAGAATGCAATGGAATTATGTTTGGCCTTCAACGAGTTCGACTATGCTTTAACGAATGATAAACCAACGCCACCAGCTGCTGGTGTCGATGGGTATGATGGACTCAAAAAGGCTTATGACTCGAAGATTGAGAAGTGGGAAAGATCAAATCACGTGGCTATGCTGCTGATGAGGTCATCCATTTCCCCTGAGATCATTGGGGCTCTCCCCAAGAAGGACACTCCCAAGGAGTTTATGGAAGCCTTGGAGGAGCAATTCAAAGGCTCCGAAAAGGTTTATGCACATGAGCTTTTCCTAAAGCTACTTGGGAAATATAAGGTTGATGGGAATGTGAGGTCACACATGCTCAAAATGGTTAATGCTTCGAATAAATTGAAGAATTTGAATTGTGAGCTGAGTGACAATCTTCTCATCATCATGATCTTGGAGTCTCTCCCAGAAGAATTTGATCAATTTAAGATCAATTACAACTCCATGAAAGAAAAATGGACACTCTCCGAGATATGCCCTCGGATTGTCCAGGAGGAGGAAAGGTTCACGAGGGGACATGACGAAGGAATTACAAATGGGCCCTCGATATTCGCCTACCTAGTTTTCGGTCCAGGGGAGAAGCCCGCTCGAAGGTTACACGAAGCCCGCAAGGCCCAGCACACCGACTTGGAGTAGAAGGCAAGAGACTTTGTAAACCCTAAATGGCTGCATATATAAAGCCACCAAGGGGCACCCCTAGCGCCATCTCTGGACAGATTCGCATAGCCTACAAAACAACCTCGCATAGGCTAGCCACGCCATCTCCTTCCACCTTCGCCAGATTGCATATGCGCGCCATTGTAACAGCTCCTCATATACCAGCAATACAAGATCAGACAAGCAGGATGTAGGTCTTTACCCTCCGGGGGGGCGAACCTGGGTAAATTCGTGTGCACCCCCTGTTTCTGTCTGAAGCCGTCGAATCCGCCAAGCGCCCACATGCTCTCCATGAATCGAAAGCCCTCAAGCATGGGCATTGCCGGGTTAAAACCTCGTCAATTGGCACCGTCTGTGGGGACGACGGGCGCTGGATACACGGATTCGCCGGTTCCATCAACGCTGCAACAGATCCATCGCCAAGATCTTCAACACCATCGACATGACCTTCGAATCAAGCATCAAGATCTTCAACGCCGCCATTGCCAAGATCTTCAAGTTCGCCATCATGGCCTTCGACTCCGCCGCCATGGTCTTCGTCGCCGCCATCGCCAAGAAATTCGAGTCTGCATCGAGAGGAAATTCGACCCCGGCGTCCGAAGAAGTTCGACCCCGACGTCCCAAGAAATTCGACCTCGGCGTCCGAAGAAATTCGACCCCGGCGTCCGAAAAGATTCGACCGCGGCGTCTCGAAGAAATTCGACCCCGGCGTCCGAAGAAATTCGACCCCGGCGTTCGAAGAAGTTCGACCCCGGCGTCCGAAGAAATCCGACCTCGGCATCATGAAGAAATTCGACCCTGCATCGTGAAGAAATTCGACCCAGCGTCAGCAGGAAATTCGACACCTGCGTCATCAGGAAATTCGACCCCTGCGTCATCATGATCTTCGACCCCGCCGTCGCCATGATCTTCGACCCTGTCGTCGCCATGATCTTCGACCTCGCTGTCGCCGTGATCTTCGACCCTGTCGTCGCCATGATCTTCGACCTCGCTGTCGCCGTGATCTTCGACCCTGTCGTCGCCATGATCTTCGACCTCGCTGTCGCCGTGATCTTCGACCCCGTCGTCGCCATGATCTTCGACCTCGCTGTCGCCGTGATCTTCGACCCTGTCGTCGCCATGATCTTCGACCCTTCATCGCCACGATCTTCGACCCTGTCGTTGCCATGATCTTCGACCCTGCTGGCAACAACAAATTCGACCGTGCCGTCATCAAAGGCATTCGACCTCCACGTCAAGATTCTTCGACCCCTGTGGAGCCGAAAACTTCGCCCGACACACTTCGACCTCTCGGAGCCAATGCTTCGACGACTTTATCTGACAGGGGTCACCCTGGGAGAAAATACCAAAGCTAAGTATTCCTCAACTATGAGTTGACTACTTTCATTACTTTCTGTATGCTTTCGACACTTTCAGCAACCGATACTCGGGGGCTTTGCTTTTACATCATACATGTGTTTTGCCTTCATATTATACATATGTCTATTCGCCTAACGACCGTCGAGCGCGAGGTATCTACCTCCTCGACTGCAGGGATCAAAGTCATCGACCCTCCACCATGACATACTTCGGCGCCTCGAATCGGCATTCATTTACCCCGGCGTTAACACGCTCGGGAGCTTCGCCTTGCATTGGCGTCTATTCGCCCAGCGTTAGCGACACGCTTGGGGGCTACACTTAATGCCCGAATTCTGGTGGCAATATACCAATTCGGATGCCGTATATCAAATACGAAGGTAAGTCCACAGTTAGCAACACTGTTGGCCCGGCAACACAGCTATACGTGCTCTGCTGAGATAATTCGCAAGTCCACAGTTAGCAACACTGTTGGCCCGGCAACACAGCTATACGTGCTCTGCTGAGATAATTCGCAAGTCCACAGTTAGCAACATTGTTGGCCCGACAACACAGCTATACGTGCTCTGCTGAGATAATTCGCAAGTCCGCAGTTAGCAACATTGTTGGCCCGGCAACACAGCTATACGTGCTCTGCTGAGATAATTCTGTACATACGGACGCTTCAAGTATCCTGACGGACGCGTCGGGTACCATGCCTTTACCCGTTGCACTTAGGGGTCTCGCTGTTCACTCGGCGTTAGCAACACGCTCGGGGGCTCCGCCTCGACGATTGGCGACACGCTCGGGGGCTGCGCCTCGAATTGGCGTCCATCCATCCCGGCGTTGACAACACGCATTGACATGATCTTCGACTCCACTAACATGGTCTTCGATGCCGCCGACGACATGGTCTTCGATGCCGCCGCCGACATGGTCTTCGACTCCGCCGACATGGTCTTCGACGCCGCCGACGACATGGTCTTCGACGCCGCCGTCGACATGGTCTTCGAGTTCGCCATCGACATCGCCTACAGCAAGCATTCGACAACGACATCGCCTACAGCAAGCCTTCGACAACATCATCACCATGATTCGACCACCGTGCGACTCCACCAACCACGACATGCAAGAACTTCATTTGGTGCCCTCACACGCGACATGCAAGACTACGACGTCAAGGCAAGATTAGAGTCTCTACTCGATTCTACGAATCGACTAGACACTCGGGGGCTACTGACGAAGGAATTACAAATGGGCCCTCGATATTCGCCTACCTAGTTTTCGGTCCAGGGGAGAAGCCCGCTCGAAGGTTACACGAAGCCCGCAAGGCCCAGCACACCGACTTGGAGTAGAAGGCAAGAGACTTTGTAAACCCTAAATGGCTGCATATATAAAGCCACCAAGGGGCACCCCTAGCGCCATCTCTGGACGGATTCGCATAGCCTACAAAACAACCTTGCATAGGCTAGCCACGCCATCTCCTTCCACCTTCGCCAGATTGCATCTGCGCGCCATTGTAACAGCTCCTCATATACCAGCAATACAAGATCAGACAAGCAGGATGTAGGTCTTTACCCTCCGGGGGGCCGAACCTGGGTAAATTCGTGTGCACCCCCTGTTTCTGTCTGAAGCCGTCGAATCCGCCAAGCGCCCACATGCTCTCCATGAATCGAAAGCCCTCAAGCATGGGCATTGCCGGGTTAAAACCTCGTCAGGACAGAAGGACCAAGCCCTTCATGTTGGCTCCCACAAGAGAAAATATGATGGGTCAAGTTCTTCCAAGTCTCCAAAGAAGAACTTCAAGAAAGATGTGCCACGGTCACAAGATAAGGGAAAGGAGGAGTCTTCTGGACAAAATGCATGCAATTTCTGTGGAAAAGAAGGCCACTACAAGAAAGATTGTCCAGACTTTCTCAAATGGTTAATGAAGAAAGGTATAGATGAAATTACTTTTGTTGATGAAATATTATATGCTGATTTCTCTATTAAATCATGGTGGATTGATTCAGGAGCAACTGCTCATGTTGCTAACTCCATGCAGGGATTAAGTATGATCCAAACTACAACAAAAGGGGCAAGAAGACTTAAAGTTGCAAATGGTGTTGAAGTCGACGTTGAAGCAATAGGGTCACTCACCTTGGAGCTTCACACCGGCTTTAGTCTTCAATTAAATAATGTTCTTTATGTACCTACTTTAAGTAGGAATTTGATTTCTGTCTCTTGTCTAGATGATGACATGTATGAATGTTCGTTTGGGAACAAAGAATTTGGTTTGAAATATTGTAATAAGGATGTTGGCCTCGGTGTCAGACGAGGCAAATTATATATGTTATCTCTTAATTATTATGTTTTGCATGTGAGTAATGTTTCCAATGATGAAAATAAATGGAAGGGTACTAGCACTTCTTCGAAATTGTGGCACCGTCGTTTAGGCCACATTTCGAGGGGGAGAATGGAAAGACTTATTAAAAATGACGTACTCCTCCCATTAGATTTTTCAGATGCAGACAAATGCGTTGACTGCATAAAAGGAAAATATGCGAAAACGATTAAGAAAGGAGCCGTAAGAGCCACGAGTGTCCTCGAACTTATTCATACTGACATATGTGGACCCCTTAATGTTAAATCTGTAGATGGTTTTGATTCATTCATCACATTTACAGATGACTTTTCCCGATATGGATATATTTATCCTATACGTGATCGATCGGAAGCTTTGGACAAATTCAAAGTGTTCAAAGCCGAAGTTGAGAACCAACTGAATGTTAAAATTAAAGTTGTACGATCTGATCACGGGGGAGAGTATTATGGAAGGCATGCTCCTTATGGGCAAATTCCAGGACCTTTTGCCAAGTTCCTAGCTGAAAATGGAATTGTTGCCCAATACTCTATGCCTGGCGAACCTCAGCAGAATGGCGTGGCTGAGCGTCGAAATCGCACACTTATGGATATGGTGCGAAGTATGCTTAGTCATGCAAGTTTGCCAGTAAGCCTATGGATGGAGGCATTAAAGACGGCCGCGCATGTTTTAAATCTTGCTCCTACTAAGTCAGCGCCGAACACACCTTACGAGATGTGGACGGGAAAGAAACCGAGCTTGAATTATTTACGTGTGTGGGGCTGTCCTGCTGAAGCTAAAGTGTTCAATCCACAACTAAAGAAATTAGATCCAAAAACAGTTAGCTGTTTCTTTATTGGATACCCTCATAGGGGAAAAGGATATCGCTTCTATTGTCCGGGCCACACCACAAAGATTGTGGAAACCCGACAAGCGGTATTTTTTGAGGATAATGATGTTGATGTATTAAGGAAGATTGATCTTGAAGAAAAGCGAGTGTGTGCTCCATGCCCGACTATCCAAGAGATTGTTCTTCCAATACAAAGGAGAGTGACATCTCTTGATGGACCTGAATCTAATAGTTCAGCCCCTCAACCTAATGGTGATTCTGAAACAAATGATGATGAAAATGAGGAGGATCACCAGTCAGAAAATGAAGATCCTCAAAATAATGATGCTCCTCCACCACCACCTCCTGTGAGAAGACCACAGCGAGAAAGAAGGAAAGCCATCTCAGATGATTATATCACTTACATGAGTGAGGATGCAAATGATATTGGAAAGGTGGAGGATCCAACCTCATATAAGCAAGCCATCCAAGGTTTGAATTCGTCCAAGTGGCAATTAGCGATGGAAGATGAATTGAAATCAATGGGCTCAAATGATGTTTGGGACTTAGTAGAAATTCCCGCTGGTGCTAAAAGAGTAGGCTGCAAATGGGTCTACAAAACTAAGTATGACTCCAAAGGGAATATCGAAAGGTTCAAAGCTAGACTTGTGGCAAAAGGTTTCACACAAAGAGAATGAATCGATTATAATGAGACCTTCTCTCCTGTGTCATCTAAGGACTCTTTTAGGATCGTCATGGCTCTAGTAGCTCATTTTGACCTAGAATTGCATCAAATGGACGTTAAGATAGCATTTCTAAATGGTGACCTTAAAGAAGATGTTTACATGACTCAGTCGGAAGGTTTTGTCATGGAAGGCAAGGAACATTTGGCATGCCGTCTGAAGAAATCCATCTATGGCTTGAAGCAATCTTCAAGACAGTGGTACCTCAAGTTTGACAAGATTATTAGAACTTTTGGTTTTACGGAAAATGTTGTGGACAACTGCATTTATGTTAAATTTAAGGGCAGTAGGTTCACAATATTAGTCCTGTATGTGGATGACATATTATTGGCCTGCAGTGATAAGGATATGTTGCACGAGACCAAGAATTTTCTGTCTTCCAATTTTGATATGAAAGATCTCGGTGAAGCCTCATATGTTCTTGGCATAGAGATTCATCGAGATAGGTCTAAAGGTGTGTTAGGACTATCACAAAAGACATACTTTGAGCGAGTACTGAAGAAATATAATATGCATAAGTGCTCAGGCTCACCTGCTCCTATAGTCAAGGGCGACAAGTTTGGGACATTTCAATGTCCAAGGAACCAAATTGAAACTGATCAGATGAAGTCGGTTCCTTATGCTTCAGCTGTCGGAAGCATCATGTATGCACAAGTATGTACGCGCCCTGACTTAGCTTTTATTACCGGGATGCTTGGTAGATTCCAATCAAATCCAGGATTAGACCACTGGAAGGCCGCAAAGAAAGTCCTGCGTTATATGCATGGCACGAAAGATTACATGCTTACTTATAGAAGATCTGATAACCTAGAAGTTGTTGGTTATGCAGATGCTGATTATGCCGGTTGTGAGGATAGTAGGAAATCCACATCAGGTTATGTATTCACACTTGCCGGAGGAGCCATATCGTGGAAAAGCTCCAAACAAACAACAACTGCTACATCTACGATGCACGCAGAATATATGGCATGTTTTGAGGCCACTGGGCAGGCTGTATGGCTAAAGAATTTTATTCCCGGACTTAAAGTGGTTGACAGCATTTCAAAACCACTTTTGTTGTACTGCGATAATGAACCCGCAGTTTTCTATTCAAATAACAACAAGTCAAGTGCTGCTACCAAGCACATTGACATTAAGTATTTTGTTGTTAAAGATAGAGTTCAGGATCATACAATTGATGTTAAGCATATAAGTACGACTCGTATGCTTGCGGATCTGCTGACGAAAGGCTTACCACCCAGTATTTTTCGTGAGCATGTTGCCGGCATGGGATTACTGGAAGCCTTATGATTCTGGAAAGAAGGGACCACTGAAAGAACCACTCCCATTAAGAAAATGTTATCCATTTCAAAATAGGCTGGTATGTCATAAGTGTTGAGTTCAACGGCGTCCATCAGCTGTTGTAACGCCTCACTTTGGCTTATTATTCCTATGGAGAATGGGCGAATGAAGTTAAACCTAACGATCAAGGGGGAGAATGTTGGTTGATCTGTCACGTTTAACTGACAGTTAAAAGAATAAAGAGAAAGGTCAATGTTAATAACGTTAAGATAATAAAGGGGGCCCACTGGGCCAACGCCCAGGACCTTTTCCTCGTACGTGATCTTCTCCTATGCTAACGAAGCGCCCTGATCGGGGGCGCCCTAACCGACTCGTGGTTCTGGCCCCCTGTTGCCTGCGCTATATAAAGAGGAGAGCCCGGCGGCTAGCGATTGATCTGATTAGTGCTTAGCCTCGCTGCTCTCCTATATTCCTAAACTACTCCGATCGTAGCTTGCGCAGAAGCAACGGGAAGGTCAGAACCTCGCCGTGCTGTTCCAGGGCAGCGCTGGTGGAGACAAGATCGTCATCAACACCACTGCTTCACGCCTGCATCAAGCAGGCGACGATGGCGACTCCAACGTCCTGAAGGCATCGCCATCTCTGTTTATTGTCCAGGTGTTCTACGTGTTGCCAATTGCAAGTTTCTGTGATCTACCCCTCAAGTCTTAATGCCAACAGGAGGAAGTACTATTTTTGTTCCAAAACTAGATAATACCCCACGCGTTGCTGCGGGATGTTAGTGTGATAGAGAGCTTGACAAATAGGTACACGAAGGGAAAAAAAGTAGGAACATGAACAAAAGAAAGATTTCATATAATATTTACTATGAATGGACTGCAGAACATTTAGGCAAAGGTCATCGCACAATGGCTTACATAAAAGTAACAAAAGAGATTGAAGGATAGATAATCATGATAAATGATTCACTATTATGTTGAGCCAAATAAATGCTTTATGTGATAGCATCAAAGTGGACAAAAATTTGTTGAAGAAGAAATAAAGGGTAGCTATTTTATGAACAAGTCTGCAATAAATGTAAAATGAGAATATTAGTTAAGATACACAGCAAATTCCTTGAGGTAAGAAGCTAAAGAGTGGGAAACATTGTTTGACACATATCTTCCAGAATTCATGTTTACGTAGGAGAGCCAACTTTATGTTTTCTATAACAGATTTAAGACTTAAAAATAAAAGTTCATATCCGGAATTTATTTTTATGGTTGAATCATGAAAGACTTGCAAGGCTCCAGCTATACAAATGCAGTGGATGTTGTGCGTTTTAGGTAAGATTATAGTGCCCCAATATTCAATCTTGATGCTGCCAGATTAACTCGATTTGTAATGCACAATGAAATTTGAAGGTGAGCTAGCTGGCATGCGCAGAGGGAACGAGCGAATGGGTGAGGCAGCTCTCGCGACAGCGCTCGTCGCCGCGTGAGCGCGCGGCGGCCGCCGGCTTGATCTCCCTGCTTCGGCCACCTCTTCCTCCGCCGCGACCAGATCTGAGCTCGCATCCGCGCGCTCTCTCAGTTGCCCCTGCAGTCCGCCGCCTCCGCCGACCGTGTCGAGGCTGCCGAGCTCCATCTTGCTGCCCCAGCTTGCTGGTGATGTCCGGTGGTGGCCTCACGCCGGCGGCGGCCAAGCCGGCCAAGCTGCAGCCCCCGGCGTACAGGTTTCAGAAGAAGATTGGAGGGGTGATGGCCTCACGCTCGCCTCTCCCCAAGCCCGCCATGGCGGATTCTCCAGGTCCGACACCCTCGCTCGTCCCCAAGGTCGCGAAGACGCCAGCTCCAGCCCCGCTGCCCGCCGCTGCTTCCGTTCTCGTCACCAGCTTTTTGTCTGGTCAGCGGCCGACTCCTTTGGAGCCACTCCCTGCAGGCACCCAGTTCCGACCCGCTGCGTCTCTGGCCTCTGCGCCAGCAGAAGATCTGTTGCGGCCACCTTGCTTGGTCGACGACGAGAAGCTTCCCCTCAAGTTGACGCCGGCTGCTCCGCCTCCACCTGCCCCCTCTGCTACGCCAGGGCCTTCGTGGGTCTCCGCTGCAGTTGCCGGTGATGACGAGGATGATGAAGAAGAGCTGGCCCCCCAGACGCCGACTGTCACCAAGACTGCCCCAGCGACTCCATCGGCTACTGTCATCAATTCCTTCAACGCTGCAGGTCAAGTTGATAAGGACGAAGATTTGGAGATGGAGATGGCCCCGAAGATGTTGCTAGCTGCATCCAATGGCCATGGCCTTAGCTCCGGTGGTCCTGTGGCCACAACCCCGATTCCTCATGTGCACTGTGGTGAGGCCATGTGCTTGGCTCCAACAGCTTGTCCGATCGCGCAGCGTGAGACGAGCGGGCATGCGGGAAGGCAGAAGGTGCCGCCGCAGGGCGAAGGCTGGGTGCATGTGGGTAGGGGCGGTCGCCCTGGCCGCGAGCCATCCTCTTTGCTTCGAACGGAAGGTCTTGAGCGTTGTCTGGCCTTCAAGCGTTGGGCTCGAGGGAGATGCTTTCGGTGCCTCGAGCGTGACCATCAGGTCAACACATGCCGCAAGCCCTTCAAATGCATCCTTGTCGTCGTCCTGGTCATCGGGAGCGTTTCTGCCGTGCGCGGTTTCCTGCCGCTCGTTCTTGCTCTCCAGACACTCGTGCTTGTTCTCCGGACGCTCCTACTCCTTGCCAGCGGAGCCGCTCTCCGTCCGCTCAGCCTCGTCGTCCCTTGTTGTCTCGGAGTTGGGCTGAGGTCGTCGGCCACTCGTCGGTGCATGCAGCGGTGCCGCCAATACCCTCTCCTAGGTGTTGCGAGGAGTTCAGTGTCAACACTAGTTTGGACTCTCTCTTTCAGTCACAAGTTGCCTTGATACGCATGGAGCTCCTTCAGTTGGTTGACGTTCGTGTCGAGGAGGTTTGTCGCCCCCTTTGTGAAGAGGTGGCAACACTCAAGTTGTTGTTGGCGCGTGTTGGTGATCCTTTGGAGCCGACGGAGGCATGCACTTCTGCTGGTGTAAGGCCCGAGTCTTCATTTCCGATTGACTCCTTTGAGCAAAAGTTGCCTATGGTTGAGGAAGAACATCTCTACGGTTGTATCTCTCCTCGTGTTGGGGCCGACTCGATGATCATGGCTTCGGTGCAGCATATCATGCCTGAGCTTCAGGACTTGTGTGGGGGACCGACTGTGTCTTTGTCCAATGAGCAAGCGAAGATGGACTCGTTTGATATTGACAGTGCAGTCTCTCTCTCGCTCGAGCCCGTTGGGCACATGGTGGCCATGACGCCCTTTGCACCGGAGCTTGGCTCAGTTGAGGCTTTAGCGGTGGCCCCGACGCCCTCGCCACCGCAAAATCCCACCTCTGAGGTCAGTGGAGAAGTGTTGGAGCATAGCTCCGAGGCTCTTTTTGGTTCAGAGCTTTGCGGCTTGCTTGCCAGTTTAGAGGCGGCTAGCCCTGGATACGGCAAAGACATTGCATGCGTCTTGGCGGGAAAGGCTTCAGAGGACATGATCAAGATGGTGGAGAAGTCTCTCAAGAAGGTATCTATCTGGGGCAGGAGAAGGAAGAAAGGCGTAGCAAGGAAATTTTCGGCAGCTGCTTGAGTGATGAACCCTATGTGGGTTATCCGTTATGTGAGTCTTCTTTGCGTCGTGGTGCTCTAGGTGTCGTGAGTTCGCGGTTGTAGGTTGAAAGTGTTGTTGGTTTGGAGGTTGCATGCTTTTGGTATTTTCTCTTGTGTTTTGTTGTAACGGTTTTCGCCCGGTTTTCCGTTAATTAACTGGGTAATTCTCTTCTTCTTAATTAATAGATTGAGTCAAATCTTTTGCCTCCATTCAAAAAAAAAATGAAATTTGAAGGTAACACTCTAATGGACTTGAACATTCAGATCTTATAGAAATTGAAAAATATCATCAGTATTATGACAATATATGCAGCACAAACAGATGAACCACATAGGTGTGTCGACTAAAAACTTAAAGCAACCACAACCGCATGTTATTGCAGGATATTTAGCATTGTGTCCTCACAGAAAAAGAAAGAAAAAAATGAAATGAATGACAATTTAGAAACAATATTGGCATACATAGGTACTTGTTGAAGTCATGGCGTTATGATTGCAATATATATGATATCTTGAGAAAAAAAGAAGTAAAATGGAGCCATAGGACAGGCATTGGGATGACTATCGATGTGAGAAGTAGAACCCGTTCATCAGTAGGCACTCATCTAGAGCGAGAAGCTAGGCTGGAGGGATGCTCATGACAGATGGCGTGTTTGATCCACATAAACTGAACGAAAGAATAATGTAACTGGTAAGCTCTTGGAAGGTGTATACCAGGTAATCAGATCTAGTAGCATCTACAAACTGGGCAAGAATCAATAAAATATTGGACAAAATCTCAAGATAGAGTAGCAACAAAATTATATATAGGAGAATTTTTCTAATTCCACGTGGGCAAAAATGTTTCTGAACTCTCTGCACCCTAAAGAAGTGTCCAGGGTACTGAAACCTGGTAAAATTTATGCACTCTGCAAAAGGAAATTGGGGAAACAATTCAGAACATATTTTCCAAGAGAAGGGAAGAAATGGTTTATTTATCCAGTTTATATGTTACTACATTTACCCAAGACCTAACTGAAATGTACATAATACTTACAGCAAAGTGATGAGCATTGGATGGCATGAATGGAGACAACTAAAAAGTCCAGAATGATGACAGTAAATAGAAGTACCTAGCAGAATAAATGGTCGCTATTGTCAATCTGCATCGAGTTCAGTTTGCATCTCTGAGTAACCATGTAGCACACATCAGCAAGTAGTATATTAATTTTGATCTCTCTTTCCACTGCATCCTCCATAAATGGAATTGGCAAATATACCGTTGTTTCTACACTGGCAAAAATTCCGCAGTTCAGCAAGCCAATGAAAAAGAAACTATGTAGAAGCAGAATATTAGACTTCAATTTGTCCATGAGATATAATAGTTCTGATAATCCTCAATAGCTAAACTGATACATAGCGGACGGAAAAATCTGAAAACACTCAAGACAGTATATGCAACAGCCCTATAAATCTGTAGACAGATGTGCGAAATAGTAAAAATAAATTATTGATTGTTATGGAAGGTGGTTCATATATGAACATACCTGGATAGTTGAGAGTTGACGCAAATAGGGTGGCAGGAAGTTACCATCATTAGCGCTTAGAAACAAAGCAAAATAACCCAAACCACTGATCAAATTTTACAGTATCTCCGATAAACATGATACACTGGCAAGAATATATATAGATAAAGAGGAAGTTCAGTAACAGACTAAAGGTGAAATCGAAATGATCAATTAGGCTTCAATGATCTAAAACATCTCAACCCAAATCTAAGTGTAAAAGTATGGCTACTTACGGGCTTGGATCAAATATTTGGATGCATATACGGACTATCCTTTGCTGCTCTTGTCAGATCTAATGGAACAGCAATGTAACCTCCACTTGCTCCCACTGAATCATCCAAAATTATGGAGTAGATAGTGGAGGATGGTGTCAGCTACCTGCAGGGTGGCATCGTAGTCCGTAGCTCAGGACCATGGAGATGAACAACAAACTGATATTTGCCTTCTAATTGGTTTTTTCTTCCACTGGATCCTTGGAGACACTTGAGGTTGCTAGTGCATGGAGGCGATTGTTGGATGATTGAGGAATATAATGTATCTGTCATGCTCCATACAGGGAACCTGCGATGATGAAGATCAATAGATTAAGGTGATGTTGGGAAGAGGAAGCGGAAGAGGAAAAGGCGGGATGGCTATTGGATGGGCATGAGGAAATTAGAGGAGAGGTTCATGTGGAGTGGGAGGCGAGGAGACCATGGCGCCATGGTGGGATACTGAAAGGTGGAGAGATGGGAATACATAGAGGCGGGGAAAATGCTGGCATCAATACGGCTGGAAAAATACTGATCGACATGGTTAGTTCGGATTTCAATGGTGATAATGGTGGGACCGATGAGGTGGCATAGCTGCATGTTGAGAGAAATAGTTTAGTGGGGATAAACTTCTTAGTTATATCTATATCTATATCTATATATATACCAAATAATAAAGGACGTAAGGTTTCCGTGGTTCGTTTGTTGGTTCGTTCGTCCAACATTTTTCTGAACTGATATACCCTTCCACCAAAATACATATTACCCTCAATGCCACCGGTAAGTAAAAAAACTGTTCACCAAACTACATATTACCCTCAATGCCACCGGTAAGTGAAAAAACTGTTTGATTTATTTGTTGATTGACCCCGGGCAGGCCTTTGTGCCATGGGCTCAGGCGCTCAGCCGATCTTTACACCAAGACTAGCCGATATTTACCAGACACAATATCCGCCGAAATTGACCCCTGCATCTTCCCTGGTGTTTGAGGAATATAATTAGTGAAGAATCCGGCTAGAGAAGGGGAAAGGGAGGCGTTGGCGCATGGTGCGGCGGCGCCGGTCGCAGCAGGGCTGCACTCCAACCATCAGGCGTGGAGCGCTCAGCTCAATAGTTGGATTCTTTACATGGATGCGATCTTCCTGGTGTCTGGTCCTATCCTTGATTCTTATGCCTCTGAGCTCCACGACGCCTTGGTCTCTGGTGCCCTCTCGCCATGGCGCCTCCGTCTCCGGTGCCCCATGCCTGCAGTCTGCTGCTAATGAAGCTGCTGCCCTCGGCCTAAGTCGATCCCCAACTCTCGTCCCATGACAGTGAGGGTCACCACGCCTCAAGCGGCTAGAATCCTCCATGTGTGCATGTAGCAACCTGTCCAATCCACATATGTAATTGTGCATCCTTCCAATCTAATCAAGGAACTATTCAGGTGGAGAACTGGAGGTGGAAGCCTTATTTTAGCGATTGCTGCTCCTAGGAGGAAGCCCACTGGAGGGTTTGTTGTCTTGCGGTTGACTTGTGCCTGCCTCCGGGAGCGAGGGGTGCTCAAGCCATCCGGCGTCAAGGCCGGCGTGCACGCGGCGGTCGAGGCCCTAACGCTCAAGGTGGAGGCTGGCGCAGCCGCGCGCAGGCTGCTGTGCGCCGTCCAGTACGTCAGCGTCGCCGCGCACGAGGAGATGCGGCATGCCAGGTGAGCACTCTCAAGCGTATTGTGCTCTATATACCGCGGCGTCGAACATGTACGACTACAGGCCGGCCGGGTGCACTGTCAAATGCAACGTCCTGGTGTTTTGGTCTTGTGGAGGCAGATAAGTTTATTATAGTGAGGACTTATTGTTGTGAAATTTAATGCTTATAGCAGAATTGTCATTAACAACTTACTAAATTCAAAGATAGATACAATAACAGAACCAGCTACGATTTTTCAGAAATAAGACATTGAGCTAAAGTTCGTGCAAATCTTTCATGGTTTGCGGAATGCGAAGTTGCAGGTGAGGTCAGTACTATAATCTTGATTTACTTCATGACTAAATGTGAATGTTTCTAATTAGACAACTTCATTTGTTTTGTTGTTTTACTTAATCCCAAAAACAATCAATTGCTATTATTAACACCTGTCTCATGTGTCAATCAAACTTTGATTTTGTCATATAAAAGCAGAATACAGTAGTAGTGTTTTAAAAGATAGCATTAGGAGAGTGGAAGTAACTGCGTATATACTATATACACAGGCCACTGCGTTCAGAAGTGCTGGTGATTTGGTTGTTATTTGTGTATTAAGTGGAAATATCAGTAGCTGTTCAAATAAATGAATACAAATTATGAGGAGAGTTATATTACTCAGTCTGTTGTGGTAGAAGGACTATGCATGGTTGATGCACCTGAAAACTGAAATATCTTGATAATTCAGTTAATTCGGGTTAGTTAACTTAATGACACCTTGGTTCCTCCTGGACAATTTATCTTCCATTCTCTGCTTTCTCTACTTCTGACCATGAGAGAGATGAAGGCCTTCACATAGCGGGGTTGGGTGGCGCCGCAGCGCACGGATCTTGGTGGCCTCGCTTAGGTGACACATAGAGTATGTAGTGGTGGCGGACCTCAACGTGACGCCGTCGTGGGCGCGATGGAGCTAGCTGGTTTATGCGGTGTAGTGACATAAATTTGTTTTACGTGTCCTGAACTCCTGATGCAAAAAAAATTATCTCCCCCGTTGCAACGCACGGGCATATTTCCTAGTAGGATATAAAACATTTTGATAAAGTTCAAAAAAAAACATTTTGATAGGCTATTTTAGAAATGGAGGTAGTAGTAGTAGTTTTTTTTTAGGGAAGGTAGTAGTAGTTAAGTGAATGCGCCGTAGCCAAACAGAAACATATATTATGGCAAAGGCAAACTACTCTTAGGGTCTGTTTGGATGTTGGAAATTTAGCTTGGAAATGAATTGAACTGAAAATTCAAAATCTAAGATGGAAAGGAAATGAACACTATTTTCAATTCCGTTGTTTGGATGTGCATGAAATTTGCTGATAGAATTAAAGAGTAGTACCCAATTCCAAATTTTGTTTGGATGTACACACTATGAAATTGAATTTTCTGTTGTTGTACATGGTGTCCCTGCTTTCCGAGCGTTTCCGCGCATGGAGGCTCGGAATTTTTCTATGCCAGCCTTACACACAAGGGAGCATGGCTTGGAATTGCTTCCGGTTTCTAAGCTCCAATTCCAGAGCCATCCAAACACATGAATTCAGCCCAGGAAATTTCAAAAGGACGATTCCAAGCCCGAATTAGGACATCCAAACACAGCTTTATAGTAACTTTATGTCTCGAGATATGGCTATGTAGCGTGCACGATATCTATCGTGTATGCGTCATCATTGACTATTTTGTTATAGATTTGCTTCCACCATTTCACTTTCTTATGTATTCACAATTACAACTTTATTTGTCCATTTGTCAGCGCATAAATGCCTCATGTGTCATCCAGACGGGTGACGTAGGTGGCGCTACTAGATTCTCACCCGTGTATATTGCGGTGTACGTACGTGTGTGTGTGGCGGGGGGGGGGGGGGGGGGGGGGGGGGGGGGGGGGGGGGGGGGGGGGGGGAGGGGGGCTTGCCGAGTCGTATCTAAAAAATTACTATCATCATCATATATCAACCACCATAGCGGCCTTGAGACCCTCTCTTGAGTTCACCCTTTTAAGCATAAGGGAAACAAATAGCCACAAAACGGAGTATGCTTTACGATATGATCATCCCCAGGGCCTAATCCTGTAAAAACTCTTGTGTCTGCATACTACCATCAGGATTCTCTAGGAGCACCACCCTTTCTTATGTATCGGCAGACAAGTCCCATACTCATAGATGATACAACTATCCCTCGAAATTGATGGTTATCAGTTGGCGACCGCAAGGTAGCCTTTGAAGCCACCAAACCTAGTTCATGTTGTCACTTCCCCGCGCTAGATGTCCCCACCACCGCAATCAAAGTTAAAGCCATGATGTCACTTTCATTGATGCGAGAGTCAAGGGGAAACAAACCGAAGGGTGCGTTCAACATTTTCCGCAAAGCTGTTGTAACAAACTCTCCGGTTCATATGCCTAAACGGGAGCCATCCACCGGCCATGAGGATCCATGGCTTAGGGGTAGATTCCAAAGTGGACGAGACCAGGTGAGAGAGTGGGGTAGTGTTGCGTTTGTCAAGAGTGATGAGTGGGAGTTATGTCGAAGCGTGGCATCTCTTGCGCTTACCAACGTGTGCAGTCGTGTGGCACGTAGCGTCCGCTATACCATGGCTCCATAGGAACAGCCAGAATCAACCGTTCCTCATGGGCCAAGCAGGCAAACAACCAATTTTTGTACCATATGGGCCTGGTTGGGGATGACATGAGCAATCAAACACGCCCGTACGGTATACATGTGCTATGCGTACTCCTGGTTGTATGCCTAAGGTAGAAAGATACATCGTAGTTCACGTTTATATTTTTTTGTGTGCCGTTGCATCTTCTAATGACCTGTTGCTTTTTAAGGAAATCATGTTAAGAGTGTTCTGGAGTTTCCTCTTGCGCGAAAGGGAACAAAGAGAGAACTGTGAGTCTGTGAACATTATGCTTTCACTACAGGAATGACGCAATACGCCGACGGCCAAACGTCGGCGCCGTCGGCGTAGACCACGGGCCAGGCAGCCTACCAAATTGGCCGTCGGTGTAAGATAGCTACGCTGACGGCCTTCTCTACACTACTAGAAACTGGTAATTTCCCCACGGCTAAAAACCTACAGGAAATTGCGTAGAACCGACAGGATAATAGTTCCTGTAGGCCAAACGACAGGGAAATGCCGCCAGGATAATTCTGACAGGGAAATCGATTATGCCTGACGGTTGGCTGACAGGAACAATTTCCCTGACGGCGATTCGTGTCGGCGTCCCCCAGGGAAATTTCGACTTGCCAGGTTTACTAATTTTCTTTACTGTGTCAGGTGACCGACAGGAAAATATACTAGACAGGTCATAGTAATATAGCAGTACCACCAAAAAAATAATTATGAGCATAATCCAGTTTTTGCATTACAGATTGAACTATACGGTAAATGCACATTCCAGTAAATACACATTCAACCAAATGACTCACATCATACTTCAGTGCACACGTTCATAAATAACAAGGTTGATGGTACATTTGTACATAGACTTGCCCAAAAGCAAGCAAGCAAGCACAGATGATGCCACTACTCTAGTTTCCATCCAACACATTGCACACGGCAGTGCAATATAATAACAAAATACATGACCTTCTAAGTAATATAGGTTCATGATTAAAAGCATCACCTAAATACATAATAAGTTCATACTTCCCATCCATCACCTTCCACAACAGTGAATGGAACATAACAAGTTAACTCAAGTCCAAAATACCACCAGGAGCACATAGAACCACCACAAAATATCCAAAATACCACAAGAGTGTCGATAAGTAGTTCATTGAAGTGCAAGTACGCTAGTGAGATCCTCCTCCGGATGCACGGGTGTTATCACCATCCAGGTTGTTATCACCATCAGTGTTCTCATTGGGTGAATTTGTGTTCCCCTACAAAGTCAAGTTCACCATGTAACAAATTTAGCATCTTCTTAACAGATTTAAAGAACTGATTCATGATAACGCTATGTATATCCTATATTCTGCTCACAACTTGACTAGAAAAATACACCAACATCCACCTAGAAGCATGCATCTACAATAACCAGAACACATAACAGAAATAAACTGGAATAGGTAAGAGGTTGTACACACAACCAGTAGGCCACCTAAAGCAATGGTTTCCTAATTCTCAAATATAGGAAAGCATTTATATGTTGGTATGTAGTTCAGACCTGGGTACCAGCTTGGGTTGGACCTTGCCGGAACCATTCTGGTAGGTCTCTTCCCATCTCAGCAAAAAGCATCTGCGAGAAGAAATCATATCTATTAAGAATATATAGCAGAACATATTTTTCTGTTAACAACTATAGCTTATCATTACCTTGAACATTTGGTCGTGCATTTCTGTTTTCCTTGTTAGAATCTCATTTGTAGAACGTAACTGTTGATTCTCTTGGATGACATTACGGTAAGCAACAGAACTCGATGGCTTCAGTTTTATTGCCTTCGCAGTAGAAATAATGTCAGCTTTCTTGACAGCACCAGTAGCAATTGATAGGCGGCCATGGGGCATGCCACCCGATGTCTCATACAAGACCCTTTCATCCAAATCAATGTCCTGCCAATCCTCTGGATGTGCTTGCTTAAGACCATTGCAGTAGGCATCCTATAACAGCAACAATTACTTAGTTAGCACATATGTAATAAGCTAACACAAATATAACAGAAGCGGGCATAACATACAAGGATTATCGAGTCAAACAATTCAAAGATTCAAAAAAACTAAAAAACAAAATTGAACTTTTTTTGAAAAAATTATAAACTATGCCGACGGGGCTACGCTGAGGGCAAAACCGTCGGCATAGACTATGCCGAGGACAAAAGCTACGCCCGAGGGCTGTTGGCCGTCGGCGTACTGTAAAATTCCTGTAGTGTTTCGTATAAGCAGTAAGAAATGCATCCGAAACCAAAACCTGAAGCGTTAACAAAGACCATGCGATCCCGCGTGTGCTAATCCCCATGGACGTTAGAAGATCCACCATCATACTTGGCATAGAGGACACTAGTACTTTAGTAGCACTGGATTAGTCCGGCTTGCACGGTTTAGCAGCTCCGTCAATTCAGTGTCAAGTGTAAGATAAGTCCAACTGTCTAAGCAGGCAGGCCGCAGGTAGGCATAACATTCTTGGCTCTAGTACGTACGGATCAACTGTTCGGCACTATTCATGCCGACGATAGATTGCAACACTGAACCTACTCGATTGGTATATGTTGAGAGCGATATGAGCGGATGGAATGGTTTCTGAAAATTTCAGTGAGATTGATTTCCACGTTGCAGGCTATCGGGCCTTGCGGCTAATAGCAGCTGTGTCGGGCCGCCGCTTGGCTGTGGAAAACATTGTCTTCGATCTCCGCGGTCATATTTCGGCCTGTCTACTGGGCGAGCTGGATCGCATGGTTCTTTCTCCATTATCTGGAGCCATGGCCCGTGGAAGCGGCAAGGCCAAGCCCAGCAAGCCCAAATTTATGTTATGGACTCACTTGGGTAGATATGCAATTCTGTTCGTCCCTTTTTGTTTTCGAAATGATTGTTCGTCTATCACATCAGCTGGGACCTGCCGTTACCCCTCGCTGGAGACGTTGTCGGCCGTCGCGGAAGATTTCCAACCAAGAACCGATTGATCGCTACAGTCAGTAACTAAATTTATTCCCTTCATTTTCACCAATGAAATCTGCTGCACAAAGCAGCTAGCTTTCTTGGTGCCCGTCTCGGTACATTTCCCGATCACCACCCACTACAACTAGTGATGATCACAGAATTTGGGATATCTGCATGACTGCTCCGGCGACTATTTTCCTGTGCGATCTTTTATAAAAGGCCCCCGCGTCGCTCAACGGGCGACTCGGGCGGCGACTCAGAATCGCCGCCGCCTGCTCCTCCCCAAGCCATCTCCCGTTGACGCCGCTGCCGCCGGCGCCTGCCGGGGTGGCGGCGGGGCCTGCTCCCGAAGGGGGCTGGTCTCTGCGCGCGTGCGGAACGCCGGGGCGGCGGCCCCAGGCCGGTGGATGTCGTCGGGGCGCGGTACGGCGAGGGCCGTGGAGCTCCTTCGTCTGGAGTCGGGCATTGGCGCTTGCCAGCGACTGACAGGGAGAGCAAGGAGATGGTGGTGAGAAGGTGGCTGCGCGGCGCCGGTCAGGTGCTTTTATCCACAAGATCCGATCTGGGGACGCTAGCTGGGAAAGCGCTGCACAGCTAGACAGCGTCGTGGCGCAGCGAGGTTGCCGTGGGCGTGTGCGGTTCCTAGCCGTGCTAGCCATGGCATGGAGAAGTCGACAAGGCTGCTTCCTGGGTGGAGCCGAGTTGAAGGCATGGCTTGCTGATTGTGGCATGGTTCTTTGGCAGGGAGTTGCGTGGTGGAGTATGACGGACAATGACGATGGAGTCTTATCCAGCGAGCAATTCTCAATGATCTGGTGCCCTTGCGTTCTCAGATCTGCAAGCTCTCCATGGGAGGAGAAAGCTCTGGCGAAAGCTTTGCCCAACATTGGTTGGTGCCGGCGGCGGCGGCGTCTTTGGGCATCATCTACCTTCTTGAAGACGGCGTCGTAGAGCTCCTTTTCCTTTCCATTTGTGGGGGCTTGGACCCTCCGGGTGAAAACCTGAGCTCCGGTTCAACGGAGCGGGCGACGGCGACATTTGCGTCTTGACCTTCTTGGAGGCCTCGCTTTGGAGGGCGAGTCTATTGCTGCTGCATGGGGTTTCCATCTCACATGGGATGGTGGATGTCGGGGCAGCGGCCCCGAGATGGTGGATGTACGCCAAGGCGGCGGCCTCAGGCAGCGGTGCAATGGTTGCTCCATGAGGCGGAGCTGCAGCCTGGCACGGCCTTGGGTGGTGACCTTGCGCGGCAAGGGCCGCAGGGTTGTCGGCTTGGTCAGTGCATCCCATAGGGGATGGTTGGACAGTATGTCGGGACGGCGGTCCCGAGCATGGTGTGGTGGCTGTGGTCTGCGGGCAGTGGTCCTGCGTAGCTCGGGCTACGGGCAGCTGGGTCGTGCGGCGTTGCAGCTCGAGGTTGAGCGGTGTTATGTCGGGGTGGCGGCCCCGGAAGGCGGTGTCGGTTGTGTGTGCAGGGCACACTGGAGAGGTGGATGTCGGGGCGGCGGCCTCGAGAGTTGCAGCTTTGAGGGCTTTGACCTTGTGTCGTGTGGGCGACAAGGTTGCCTTTGATGTTGGTCGTCAGCGTGTCGAGTGGAGCAATTGGCATGGTTCTAGTGGAGTGCTTGCTTCTTCATCTTCGTTGAAGAGTCCCGGGTCAGCAGTTACGGCTTCTTCTCTTCGGCATAGGTGTGAGTTTGGCTTGTTCGGTGGTGCGGAAGAGTCCAAGGTTTGCTCCTCCCATAGCAGTCATGGTTTCTTCTCTTCCGTTGGTTTTATGATTGTGTGGTTGACGTTTGTTGCTGTTTTCGGCACGCCGTCGACGAGAGTGGGCCTTGCCCTGGTTGTATCAGTTTTTGCCCGGTTTTCCGTAATTAACTGGGCAACAATCTTCTTCTTAATGAATGAACAAGCAAAGCTTTTGCCTTGTGTTTCAAAAAAAAACTATTTTCCTGTGCGCCAGAAATGTTTCCCTGCCACTTTGGTTCCGAATGACCATCACGAACCGCTCTTATATATTGGAAGGGAAATTCACCAGGGCTTACGCACAGGGTAGGCATGTTGGGCCGTGGTCCACCCTAAAATTTGAGAAAAGGAATTTCTACCCCTAATATGAGCAAATTTTTATCATACTTGGGAAGTGCAAAAAAAAATTAAAGATGTGTCCACCCTCAAATTGTTTTCTATGTTCGCCACTGATACGTCTCAAACGTATCTATAATTTTTGATGCTCCATGCTTGTTTATACACCATTTAATTTGTGTTTTGTTACACTTCGCGGCGTTTTTATGCATTTTCCGGAACTAACCTACTAACGAGACGCCACAGTGCCAGTTCCCTGTTTTCTGCTGTTTTTGTGTTTCAGAAAAGCTATACAGAAAATATTCTCGGAATTGGACGAAACAAAAGCCAAACCTCCTATTTTTCCAGAACACGAGTCCGAGTCCAAAGCAGAGACGGAGGGGGGCTAGGACCTGGCCAGACCCTAGGGCGGCGCGTGCCAGGCCCTGGTCGCGCCACCAGGGGGTGAGCCCCCTGGTCCACCTCCTGACGCCGCCCTTCCGCCTATATATTCCCCTCGACGGGAAAAATCTAAAGACCCGATCAATTTTCCATAAAACCTACTGCAAACCGCCGTCGTCGTCGACGCGAGATCGGGAGGGTCCAGAAGCTCTTCCCGGCACCCTGCCGGAGAGGGGAATCCCTGCCGGAGGCCTTCTTCATCACCATGGTCGCCTCTGAAGTGATGTGTGAGTAGTCTACCTTGGACTACGGGTCCATAACAGTAGCTAGATAGTTGTCTTCTCCACCATGTGCTTCATGTTTAGATCTTGTGAGCTGCCTATCATGATCAAGATCATCTTTGTGTAATTCTACATGTTGTGTTTATTGGGATCCGATGAGTATTGGTACTATGTCAAGTTGATGTGTTGAATTATTATCTTTATGTTATCTCTATGTTATTTATGATCTTGCATGCTCTCCGTTGCTAGTAGATATCTTGGCCGAGTAGATGCTAGTGACTCCAAGAGGGGGTATTTATGCTCGATAGTAGGTTCATGCCTCTAGTAATCTGGGGGAGTGACAGAAACCTCTAAGGTTGTAGATGTGATGTTGCCACTAGGGAGAAAACAACATTCTTGTGTTCAAGGACATTTGCATTGTTTACATTACGCACTTTGCTTAATGCAGTTATGTGTTGTTAAGGGGGTGTCCTTGACTATGACTGAAGGTCTAGCAACAGAGAAGGAGAAGAGTGAGATATTTAACATCCCCTATGCCCCAGCCATAGACTCCATCATGTATGTTGTGCAAATCACTAGACCTGATGTAGCATCGGCTCTTAGCTTGACGAGCTGTTATCAAGATAACCCTGGTACAAGTCATTGGAAAGTGGTTAAAGGTGTCCTGAAGTATTTAAAGAATACTAAGGACATGACTCTGGTGTATGGTGGGAATGAAGAAGAGCTCAGCATAAAGGGTTATGTTAATGCTAGTTTTGACACCCAAGATATGTATTTATGTTGAATGGAGGACCGGTGAGCTGGGAGAGCTGCAAGCAAGACTTAGTGGCTCAATTAATCTACAATGGAGTCAGAGTATATGGCCGCCTCTGAAGCGGCTAATGAAGGAGTTCGACTACGCAAGTTCGTCATCGAGCTTGGGGTGTTTCCGAGCATGGGCAACCCTGTGGTCATCCTATGTGACAACACGACCGCCATCGCCAACACCAAAGAGCTTAGAGCTCATTCCGTAGTTAAACATATACTGCAGCATTACCATGTCACTAGTAATTAGCACGTGCTTTGCACGTTGCGGCATATATCATTTTGAACTACATTTTTATATTTATTATTTGCTATGCCAGTTGTTAATACTTTCTTCCATTTTGGTCACAAAGAGTACTGTTTAGCTTTAAAATGCACCCTAGTAATAACCTGAGATCATTACAATAAATATGTTAATACATAGGAAAATAGAAGTATAACCTATTAGAAGTGACAACCTTTTTATGGGCAACTTAATATGAGTATGCACATTTTGTGATCAAATGTTGAGAAAATGGTAAGAGTTATGCAGAGTGGCCAGTGCATTTGCGCTGCTAGATATTTTGCTGTAATAGTTTTTAAATTTAGAAAAACATTATCGCATATCCATATATGGAATTAGTGCTTTAACTATTGTTCATTTGCACCATTAAATTTTATAGAAATGCTAAATATTTTCTTATATTTGTCAGAATGCAGAATCAGCTATTTATTACTCCTATGTCCTATCCAATAATGTAAATTAATATGTTTGGTAAACTGAATTCAAATATGTGTTCATTATGCTCTTAGATATTTTCTTCCGTTCCGTTGGTTTGTCCAGTTCATTTAAATTAAGTGGCCTAAAATTTTGTAGATTTATTGATTTAATTTAATGTCGTTTGTGTCCAATTTTTTTTTTGCTAATTCCTATATTTATTTTCTATCTTCTTCCCCGTCTTTGCAATTCACAATTGAGTTTTACATAACTCATAATTTTGACTTTTGATCTTTTTATGGGTTAGATGCTAGTTTCCTCTAGTTACATTCTTTCTATTAAAATCATTCCTATTTTGAAATACATATATGTACCCTTTTTTTAGCTCAGTTGGTTAATTTCCATAGAAAATATACATGTACTTTGAATGCGTGTGTGATTGCTACAACCACATAAATTTTCTATTGCCATGTATGTCGACATAATACAAATAAAATTCACATCAAGATAGCCACATAATATTTGAAAAGAAAATTTCATAAAATGTAATTCAATAACCTATAAGTTGGCATCATATGCGCATAAAGCAATGACCTAAGATTTTTGTTGCTCCTTTCTACTAATTTGATCATAATTTCAATTGTGTATTCTCACGTTCTCTGGTCGTATGATCACTGGGCCTTATGTTCTCACAATCACAAACTTTGGTGCAGCACCATTTCCCGCACCATATTTCTCTCGTGCCATGCGGCATTTCGAAAGGCCTTTAGTCCATAAATTAGAGACAAATACAAATTATATCTATGTTCAAGAGGACTTAAGGCAGCATGATTTCTATACCAAACAAATAGAGTTCATATCTAACAACATCTCCCTTCTAATGTCGTTTCTCTCCACATCATCTATCATTGTGTGTCTATGCTATTGATTTCTTAAACTGTCTCTTTTTTCCACTAACTTGATTTTGAAGTGTGGCACGTTTCATCTCACTCTTTGAAACACTCCCCTGTTGTATATCCTTCCCCAATATCACCCCAGGAAGATACCGTGTCCAATGATATATCTTTCAAAATTGAAAGAGTAAGCCGCATAACTTGAGAAAGAAGCAACATGATTGGCCTGAACATATCCAGCTTCAGGAATCAGGATCATCAGTATAGATACAAGACCTTCCTACGACATTTAATATAGACATCACATGAAAGATAGGCTTTTCTTTACCCAAAAACATAATGGAGTGTGTAAATAATGGTAAGCCATATAAACTGCTAGTCGTTCACCCTAACAGCAGCCCAAACCTGGCATCACACACTCTACAGAGTTCATGCACAACACAACCTACACTGTACCTAGCTAGAGCAACATCATCGGCACGAAGGCACGATCGAACTGCCAACAACCGGATAAAGCAGGGCACTCTATCCTATAGACAGAGAACCAAATTCTCCATTAATCCAACCAGCAACTCACAATCAAATCAAAAAATTATCTCACTCAGGCATTTCATCAAGCACTTGATCTGCATCAACAAAAAGAAAAGACAGAGGAAGTAGACCATTGCGCACCTCAACTAGCTAAGTGTGCTTAAGGATGGAATCCTGTAGGTGCAGTCGATGTACTTGCGGTGCACAAAGGAGGCTTAGCTTGGTCAGAGTCGTGGTGCTCGACATGGACGGGGAGCGACGTACACGTGCACGTCGATCGGATGCCGTCATTGCCGACATGGAGTCGCTATGAGCGAGGATGCCGGGTGGGGGGGGTCCTCCGATGCGGGTGCCTAGCACCATGCCAAGGCATGCTGGTCGTCGCCGCCGTCTACAGAGCGGTGCCAGTCGCCGTCTTTGGTGCGACATCCTCCTGCTAAACATTATCTTGTCGAGCGCCATGCTCTTTGGCTAGAAATTGCTCCAACATACCATCCTCTACGGGAACATGCGCCCCGTGGAGCTACCTCTGGAGGACCGGTGGGGTAAATCTCGAACGGCCGGAGTTAGCCAACGCAATTTGGGCGGCGAGGAGCTTGGAGTCAGAGCATGGACAGACCCGACGAGGGAAGCTCGAGCAACCTACAACGCTCCCCATTGTCCAGATCGCTGGTGATGCAGGTCGGACCAAGTAGAGCGGAGGAGTATGGCGCTTGCCGATCCGCGGTGCTGGGCTGCCGCCCCTGCCGTCCCCAAGCGATGCCACTCCTTGCGACCCACGGGATCAGGTGGAAAGGGTTGAGGGTTGTAAATAAGAAAGTTTGATATTTTGGACGGTCGGTTGGACTGCGGGTTGATTCTAGAATTACCGAGGGAGTCCATCAAAACGTGCGATATTTTGGATCAGAACGCCACACGATTCTAGAATATGGTTGAAGCAACCGTGTGGTACTGTTCCAGCGAACCCAGCTGTTTTCAGCCGTTAGATTCAAGAGATCAACGGCTGGATTTGATGCTTTAGACTCAGTTCAAAACTTGTGCATTATATAGTGGTATAGATAAGAGATTATGTAAGGGATAGTAAAGTTAGATTTTGCAAAGTACATTCGGATCTGAATTTAGCAGACCCATTGATGAAGCCTCTTCCATGAGCAAAGTTTGATCCACACGGATATTCGATGGGTGTTAGATCATTACCAAATGTAAACTAGATTATTTGTACTCTAGTGCAAGTGGGATACTGAAGAAGATATGCCCTAGAGGCAAATAATAAAAGTATATTTTTGTGCCATATCTCATTTGTTCATAATATTATATGTCATGCTATAACTGTATTAAACGGAAATATAAATACACGTGTGACGTATAAGAAAAGGGTCCTTGGTTAACTCTAGCTAACCAGCTCATGTGTCATCTGATGATCAAGGTTCCTGGTCATGGGCAAATGTGTCAATGAACATTGAGGTCATGTTGGACATGATGGGCACACATCCGAAGTACTGTTAATGCAACTAGATCAGTCACAAAGTTCAACACTGCATATAACTAAGAAACAAAGTAATTGGTTCCTTAGATCGTGAGGTCACTATATAATCACTACATCTGGAGGCTGCTTTGATTGCATCAACAGTCATCACATAACTGGATGACTGAAAAGGTGTCTCTTGGGTATGCCAAAGGAGTAGGTAGAGGAGTATGAACCAAGAGCGGGATTGGTCCATCCACGTGACGGATAGATACTCTAGACCCACTCGGTGACAGTTGTATATACAAGCTTGCAAGCATGTGACTAGGTCACGGAGTATGCAATGTCATGAGACGAGTTGAAAGACTTGTCAGACGAGGGTGAACAACGATATGGGGATATCGGTGATCTAACTTCAGACAAGATCTAGTATCGTGTGACAAGGGCAATAGAATATTACGTTTACGGATCAACGAAGAGTTTCGTGGAATGCACAGGGATCTGCATGGCTTTCCAGAACCCATGTTGATCATTGATCAGAGAGGATTCTCGATCATGTCTAGCGTATTCCTCGACCCATAGGGTGTCACGCTTAAGGGTATATGACGCTTAGGGGTAGATTTATAATTACTGGAAAGTGACAAGAAGGTATCTGGACGGGCAATATCGGAAAGGTTCCAAAGACACCGGAAACATTCCGGACTTTATCGAAGATGTATCGGTTTAGGAATTATGCCAAGGATTAATTAGTTAATGTGTTTAGTATTTAATTAAAGTAATTAAATATTAAAAGTAAATTAATTAATTAATTAAGGAAAATGGGAAAAGGCAACATGGGCTAGGCCCATAGGCCAGGCCGGCCAAGCTAGCCAGGGCCAACCAGGCCAGGCGCCTAGGGTTTCCCCTAGGGCCAGCGGTAGCCAAGGGTGGGGTGGCCGGCCTAGGGTTTCCCTAGGGCCGACGGCCAACAACCCCCCTCTCCCACTATATTAACCCCCCCTGGGGGCTCTTTGCTCATTCATTCCCTCCTCTTCCTCTCTTCCTCCTGACTTGGTTCCCACGTTTGGAACTGCGTCAGCGGGTTGAAGGAAAACCTCCTGTTCCGGATGTTGTCGCACTGCCGGATTTCCAGCCAAATCCACCTTCTTCTGCTGCTCTGCTGGACCGGAGCCCAGACGACGTCTATACACCGTACGTGTGTAATCCCTCGGAGGCGCTGCACGTGCGGTGCTGGTCTTCTTCGATTGGTACGACTACATGACCTTGAGGTCGGCTTCGGTTGTCTTCAATGACAACTTTCATGTGGGAACATTCCCGCGCACTCGGTCTTCAAGGGTATGAATTCCGCCGCTGTTATCGTTACTGTTAGACTACGTAAATAGATCATGGGCTATGGGTTAGAGGAATTTTTTGTTTTCTGCATCGAATCCCAACATTAAATGCCCCGGCCAATCATCCAAGAGCTCAGGGAGTCAGGGGAAACGAGTAAGAGCATCCCACCCTGTCCCCCAAACAACGCGGCTAAGAGCTATTAGACGTGCCGAACCAAATATCACTCCCAACCACGCGACTGAAATGGTTTTTTGTCTAGCGTGGACTAATAAATGGTCTAGCATCGGTAGTCCATCTTCGCTATATTGGGGACATTGCGGACGTTCTGGACATTGTTCTATGCCCACGCCATGTAGATGCCTGTCGCATGGATTATGTATGTCAGCGAGACAACGCCCGGTCAAACTGGTTAAAAGGCGACAGGGATGGCCGATTAGGTTTTAGTAAAAATGACACTGGCTCCCCTAGTAGTGGTGGTGTCACACCACCGGAGAAGAATCAAGAAGGACGGGGCCGGTGGGGGGGTGCTGAGCCGCACGCTCCTATACATGCTCGATAACATCCGGCGCGACATCCTTCGCCTAGAGATGTCATCGCCATGGATTCGCTTGCCGGGCTGGGGGGCACCATCAACTATGGAGGATGACTTCGTTGTCAATGTCCTGCAGATTGTCGTCATCGTGGCGCTCCAACCCGGCTAGCTCGTCGCCGTTGGCCACCTCCTCAAGAGCATGATCAACATCGAAAACAAGGATTTCGAGACCAGATTGGTCTCCCTCTTCATTCTGGAGAGGGGGATTTCTCCGCCTTCATCATCACCATCGACTCCACGAAGATCTCCACCGCCATGACTTCATCTCCCACCATGATGTGTGAGTAATTCTCTGTAGGCACATGGGGTGAGGGGAATTAGATGAGATCAATCATGTAATAATGCAAAATAGCTAGATTTTTCGATGCTTGTTCTGAAAATACTCATGTATGATTGTTATTGCACCTTTGCAATGCTTAATGCATGCTACTAGGGCCCGAGTAACTTGATATTTGGTGCTGGACCTTTATTTCTCCATCATATATATTGGTTTATGTATTGATATGTGAGGTGTTTTACGTGCTGCGGTGTAAGTTCTGCAAACCCTAAGGTGATAGGTGGGGAGAACAAAGGATTTTATGCTGTAGTTTGAGGATTGTGTGATCTTGGAGTGTTAATGCTTTGTTCCGGATGACTTAGTGAAAGGTAATCCTTAATTGCCCATAGTTCTGTAATGGCTCCGGTAAAATGGGAGGGAGAACAAAAGATGTTGTGCAAGTTCTTTCGTAAGCATGCACAACTATATTTGATTTCACACCTACTGTAAACTGAGTTAGGACAAGTGTTTGCTGCAACTTACTACAGGTTATTATATGAATAATTTTATCCATGCAACATCCCCATGATATCTTGTGTCTACGCTTTTAGCCTCTCAAACTTTTAGTACAATTTTTTTCGGTGAAAACTAAAATTTTGCTGCTGCTATTTAGTTTTGTTTACTATTTTCTTTACAACTGATACTCATCATAACTTTGCTACTTTGAGAATATTAAATCATAGGTGTGGTTGAGAGTGATGTCTAAATTGCTAAAGTCTTATTGGTATTCTCGTGCTCCCATCGTATCGAACTATAAATTTGGATAATACTTTGCAAAAAGATTTCAGCGATCCCTACACTTGTAGGTATCAGGAGTACGAGTGGTTCTACTACCACCCTCCCAAATAGAATTTAGTTTTTTAAAATTTAGTTAAATTTGCTCAAACTTGGTAAAATATCAGTGAAGTTCAAATAAAAATCATCAAATTCATGTATATTTTTTGTATTTTGGGGGAGTCGTTTGGGGCACGAAACTGGTTGAGCCATGCCCCAAATACCGTAGGGGCAAGAGCTCATTTTCCCCCTTCACTCTCTCTCCTCACTACAGTTCCCCTCTCGCTCTCAAGCTCGATCGGGCCAAACCCGAGCCCCTCCGGTGGCGATGCTAGTCGGATGTGGCGGAGGGGCGACGCCGGCGCTAGAGTAGATTAGGTAGCCTTAGGTAGGTTTTTGCGGTGCTTGCACCGCGTCTTGGGCATCTTGCCCCAAGAAGATCTCAGATCTTTGGCCGAGGTCTAGACCTCGCCGGAGACAGTGCAGCTCGCTCATATGCTCCGGTGGTTGGAGCTGGTTGGGCTATGCGTTCTTTGTGTCGGCAGCTCCAAATAAAGGTCCTAGGACCCGATCTTTGGCGCGGGTGGTTGATACGTCTCCAACGTATCCATAATTTTTGATGCTCCATGCTTGTTTTTACACCATTTGCTTAGTGTTTCGTTACACTTCGTGGCATTTTTATGTATTTTCCGGAACTAACCTATTAACGAGATGCCATAGTGCCAGTTCCCTTTTTTTGCTGTTTTTGTGTTTCAGAAAAGTTACACAGGAAATATTCTCGGAATTGGACGAAACAAAAGCCAGAAGTCCAGATATTTACCGGAGCTTCCAGAGAACCGAAGAGGAGACGGAGAGGAGCCACAGGTGGGCCACACCACCAGGGGGCGCAGCCTGGGGATGGCCCGTGCCCCCCTATGGTGAGCCCCACCAGGGCCACCTCTGACGCCGCCCCTTCGCCTATAAAGACCCCCCGACGGGAAAAACCTAAACACCCGATCAATTTTCCAGAATACATCGCGATCCGCCTCCGCCGTCGACCCGAAGATCGGGAGGGTCCAGAAGCTCTTCCCGGCACCCTGTCGGAGAGGGGAATTGCTGGTGCCAAGTTGACGTGTAGCAGACGGTCCTTGTGCGTGGTGAATAACCAGCCCATTGGGAACCCCAAGAGGAAGGTGTGATGAGTATAGCAGCTAGTTTTCCCTCAGTTAAGAAACCAAGGTTTATTGTTCTTGGAGAGGAGAGACAAACGACTGAAGGTGATGCTTGCTAGCTTACGACAGCTCCGGACAATTTATATATGGCGCCTCGTCCAAGCTTTGCTTGCTAACTACAACGCAGAACCTGCACACAAACAACCAAGTACTTTGTTCCCAACTTGCGATGAGGTTGTCAATCTCACCGGTTTGCTTGAAACAAAGGTTATGAGCGTATCGAGTGGAAAACAATAGAGTATGCGAGTAAAGTAAACAGTGCGAGTAAAGTAAACAGGTAATAGCAATATGATAGAAATAGGACCGGGATCCACAGTTCACTAGTGGTGTCTCTCCATAAGATAAATAACACATGCTGGGTAAACAAATTACAGTTGGGCAATTGATAGAATAAAGATAAACGTGATATGTCAAGAAGATCACTATGAGATTTACTCTGGGCATTACAACAAAATACATAGACCGCCATCCAACTGCATCTATGACTAATAATCCACTTGTGGTGAATCAATCCGAGAACTCCACAAGTATTAAGTTGCGAACAACAGATAATTGCATTAAGCAAAGTGTGTAATGTAAACAAAGCATATGCCCTTGAGCATATGAATGTTGTTTTCTCCCTAGTAGCAATAGCACATCTACAACCTTAGAGGTTTCTGTCACTCCCCCAGATTAAATAGAGACATGAACCCACTATCGAGCATAAATACCCCCTCTTGGAGTCACTAGCAACTACTCGGCCAAGATAGCTACTAACAACGGAGAGCATGCAAGATCATAAACAACATAGAGATAACAAAAGATAATATTCAGTACAGCAACTTAATCATAAACACCAATATTCATCGGATCCCAACAAACCAAACATGTAGAATTACATAACGGTGATCTCAATCATGTAGGGCAGCTCATGAGATCTAAACATGAAGCACATGGTGGAGGAGACAACCATCTAGCTACTGCTATGGACCCATAGTCCAAGGTAGACTACTCACTCATCGCTCCGGAGGCAAGCATGGCGATGAAGAAGACCTCCGGTGGCGATTCCCCTCTCCGGCAGGGTGCCGGGAAGAGCTTCTAGACCCTCCCGATCTTCGGGTCGACGGCGGCGGCGGATCACGATGTGTTCTAGAAAATTGATCGGGTACTTAGGTTTTTTCCGTCGGGGGGTCTTTATAGGCGAAGGGGCGATGTCAGAGGAGGGACCAGGTGGCCTCACGCCAGGCTCGCGCGGCCAGGGGCCTGGCCGCGCCGCCCTGGCGTGTGGGCCCCTGGTGGCCCACCTCCTACTCTCCTTCGGATCTCTGGAAGCTTCCGGGTAAAATAAGACTTCAGGAACTTGTTTCATCCAATTCCGAGAATATTTCCTGTGTATCACTTCTGAAACACAAAAACAGCAGAAAACAGGGAACTGGCACTGTGGCAACTCGTTAATAGGTTAGTTCCGGAAAATGCATAAAAGTGCCACAAAGTGTAACGAAACAGTAGGCAAATGGTGTAAAAACTAGCATGGAGCATCAAAAATTATAGATACGTTTGAGACGTATCAAGCATCCCCAAGCTTAACTCCTGCTCGTCCTCGAGTAGGTAAGTGATAACAAAAGAAAATAATTTTTGAGGTGACATGCACCTACACAATCTTGATCATATATGTAAGCATTGTGAGCTAGGATCAAAGAACTTAAAACATGGGCATGAAAGCCATAATCTTGATAATAGAAACTTAGCAACCATGTTATAACATGAAATAGAACACAAACAAAAGATCATGAAAATGAAACAATGAAAGTCAAACGTGTGTTCAAATCATAAGGAAAAACATACAAATGGTTTTCAGCTTGTCCTTCATGGAGAGCAAAACATAAATGCATAGGACACCTTCAAGTTTAAGAGGGCGACTAGATACAAATAATTTGAGAACAAGTGAAACCAACAATATAAATCAATCAATGAAAACTTTGGGACAATGCACATTATACTAAGAATGACAACTATGCTCTCTTAATGGTGCATAAAGATAGAAGGTGGTGACTCAACATAAAAGTAAAAGATAGGCCCTTCGCGGAGGGAAGCAGTGATTAAACATGTGCTAGAGCTTTTCATTTGTAAAACAGAGAGATAAAAATTGGGTTTTGAGAGGTGGTTGCTTTTGTCAACGACTGGCAATGGGGTTCTTACTATCTTCCATACAAAAATGAAGCAAGTTTTTGAGAGAGAGATTGGCACTTTTGTGCTCTTTTATAAAGCTTGGCACTCCTCCCCACCTTTTTTTTCTTTCTCAAACCATGGCTAACCGATTCCATCGGGTGCCCACCAACATTCACATACCATGGAGGAGTGCCTTTTTTTTTCTTTCTTTTTTCCTTTTTTTTTCTTTTTGGAATAAGCTATATGGAAGATAGCAAATCCGACCACTACGTCCCCATGAGCTGAAAACAGTGTCACAAAACGAGAAGTGTTTTGAAGGTTTTTCAAAGGTAGCACATGAAAATTTACTTGGAATGGCTTACAAATACCATGCATAGGAATTTATAGTGGACACAATGGCAAACTTGGTTTTTGGGAGTTGGATGCACGATTAGAGCTCATACTCAGTACAAGGCGAGGGCTAGCAAAAGACTGGGAGCGACCAACTAAGAGAGCAATAACGGCCATAATCATGCAAAGCGACAAAGCAACATTAAAAGAAGCATAAGATGGCATCAAAAGTCAAAAACTAAATGATCATAGAGGCTATAGGCGACTTATTTTGTAGTCAACATGGTGTAAGCATGTGCCAAGTCAACCCAAATAAAGCATCAAAGGAGAAAACCAAATAAATGCTTCCATATAATAAAAACAACGCATGATTTTTTCAAAGGCTCATTAAGCAATCTCAATTATTTGAGGCAAGTCATGCTACAGCAAAAACCACTAAGCATACTATCAAAAATACATCAAGCACGACATGCAAAAGCCTAAGCCGTAGTCTACACAAGCTCCTTCTTGTACCACTTTTTTGCATAAAGCTTTTTCTCTTTTCCAACACCATTCAAACCTTTTTTGAGGAAACTCTTTTGAGGAAAACCAACATATACCAGAGGTCCAAATACACCTTGATGAAAGGATAAAACAATATCTGAACAAAAATCAAGGCGAAAAACAAAGGCTAAACACAGTAGCAGAAAAAGAAGAACACTCGGTTTTTGATAAGAGTGAAAACTAGAGCGTTCTTGGCAAATGAAAAGCGAGCTCATCTCCTCCAAAAGAAACATGATGTGATCTAACCATTTATTGCAGCAAATAAAGCAAAAGAAAACTAAAAACTAAAACAACTGACGCTCCAAGAAAAACGCATAGTGCATGAAGCAATAAAAATATAGTGTTTTGAAAGGTGACCTGATTTTTGCCGATGAAGAAGGGGTGCCTCGGGGGCATCCCCAAGCTTTGACGCTTGTACTTCTTGGATATTTCTTGGGGTAATGCATGGGCATCCCCAAGCTTGAGCTTTTTTCCATTCTTCAACTCATCTCATCATTCTCCAATCCCTACACTTGAAAACTTCCTTCATACAAAACTAAACACAATTCTATTAGCAACATTAGTGCAAGCATAACATTGAATCAACCTCTTTTTGCTTCAGGTTTCAACCTAAAACCGCCACATATATAGCAAATACTACTGTAGCAACTTCTCTAAAAGTTCCGTGATCAAAAGAACTCAAAAGAAAGCGATAAAGTGGCAAACACAAATATTGGCAGAAATCTGTCAAAACTGAACAGCTGACAAAGGTCGAATTTTTTAGGGCTTTTCTGTTGCTCAAATCAAAAAGTGTTCAGCTAACAAAAGTTTGGATATAACCTGGGGCATATGAACAAGAAATCGCAGGTCCAAAAGATATACAGAGAATTTATACGAATTTTTACGGTGCAGCACCGAAAACAGTTTCAGGACAGCAACATCCCCAAATCTTTACCTCACTCGAATTAGAGGCTTCTCTTGGCACAAAAACGAAATAAACAAGATAAGGAGCGGTCATTACAGTAGTAATGACTTCCAAGACTCAAATAAAAGAAAAAGTACTGAAAGTAAAAACATTGGGTTATCTCCCAAGAGTGCTTTTCTTTAACGCCTTTGAGCTAGGCGCAGAAAATTGCGAATCAAGTAATATCAATAAATGAAGCATCAAGCTCATAATTTGCTCTAAGAATAGAGTCAAAAAGTAATTTCTTTCTTTTCTTAGGGAAGTGTTCCATACCTTTCTTTAGTGGGAATTGATACTTGATAGTGCCTTCCCTCATATCAATGATAGCACCTACAGTTCGAAGAAAGGGTCTTCCCAAAATAATAGGACATGAAGCATGGCATTCAACGTCCATAACAAGAAAATCAACGGGAACAAGGTTATTATTAACCACAATAAGAACATCATTAATCCTTCCCAAAGGTTTCTTCTTTGCAACATCAGCAATAGGAACATCAAAATAACATTTTTCAAGCGGTGGTAAATCAAGCATGTCATAAATCTTTCTAGGCATGATAGAAATACTAGCACCTAGATCACATACAACATGGCAATCAAAACCATTAACATGCATATCAATGATGGGTTCCCAACCATCTTCTAACTTCTTGGGAACATAGGCTTTTTGCTTCAACTTTTCATCCCTAATTTTTATGAGAGCATTGGTAATATGCTTAGTAAAAGCAATATTTAGAGAACTAGCATTGGGAGTCAAAGAAAGCTTTTGCAAGAACAGAATTACTTCAGATATATTGCAGCCATCAACATCAAAATCATTAAAAGAAGTAGATCTATCATCTCCCACACTCCAAAAAATTTCAGCACTCTTTTGAGAAAAAGTTTTGGCAGTTTTAGGCTTTTTAACACAAGGAGTGGGAGTTTTCTCTACACCAATCAAAGTAAGAGGATTGCTAGCATTAGGAGCAACATCATTAGAGGTAGTAATGGTACATACCTTCATTTCTCTAGCCATCTCATCTTCTCTTTCCCACCTGGCATGCAATTCCGCTAACAATCTAATATTTTCATCAATTCCAACTTTGATTGCATTAGCGGTAGCAAAAACATTGTTCTCTTTCTCATCATTAGGCAACACTTTTAATTTCAGAAGTTCAACATCATGAGCAAGGCTATCAACTTTAGAAGCAAGAATATCAATTTTGCCTACCTTTTCCTCAACAGACTTGTTAAAAGCAGTTTGCTTACCGATGAAGTCCTTGAGCATTACCTCAAGCTCGGAGGGCGCGGCCCTAGTGTTGTTGTAAGAATTACCATAAGAGTTACCATAACCATTACCATTGGTAGAAGGATACGACATATAATTGTTACTAGCAAAATTGTTCCTGTAAGCATTGTTGTTAAATTATTGTTTCTAATGAAATTCACATCAACATGCTCTTCTTGAGCAACCAGAGAGGCCAAAGGAACATTATTAGGATCAACATGAGTCCTATCATTAGCAAGCATAGACATAATGGTATCAATCTTATCATTCAAGGAAGAGGTTTCCTCAACAGAATTTACCTTCTTACCTTGTGGAGCTCTCTCGGTGTGCCATTCGGAATAATTTACCATCATGTTGTCGAGTAGCTTTGATGCGGCGCCCAAGGTAAGGGACATAAATGTGCCTCCAGTAGCTGAATCAAGTAGGTTCCTTGAAGAAAAATTCAGTCCTGCATAAAAAGTTTGGATAATCATCCAAGTAGTCAGTCCATGAGTGGGGCAATTCTTTATCATAGATTTCATTCTTTCCCAAGCTTGAGCAACATGTTCATTATCAAACTGAGTAAATTTCATAATATTGCTACGCAGAGATATAATCTTAGCAGGAGGATAGTATCTACCAATAAAAGCATCCTTACACTTAGCCCATGAATCAATACTATTCTTAGTCAAAGACAGCAACCAATCTTTAGCTTTTCCTCTCAAGGAAAAAGGAAACAACTTGAGCTTAATAATATCACTATCAACATCCTTATATTTCTGCATCTCACATAGCTCAACAAAATTGTTGAGATGAGCTGCAGCATCTTCAGTACTAGCACCAGAAAATTGCTCTTTCATAACAAGGTTCAACAAAGCAGGCTTAATCTCATAAAAGTTTGCAGCAGGAGCAGGTGGTGCAATAGGAGTGCAGATAAAATCAGTATTGTTTGTGCTAGTAAAGTCACACAACTTGGTGTTTTCAGGATTGGCCATTTCAGCAAAACGAAAGTAAACAAGTAAAAACAACTACCAAGGATTCTAATTTTTTTTGGGTTTTTGATATAAAACGATGCAGGTAAAATAAATAAAGTAAAGCAAAGCAATAACAAAGTAAAGGATGTACGTGCGAAAACTCCCCTCGCAGAAGTCTTCTACTTCCTCCCCGGCAACGGCGCTAGAAAAGAAGCTGCTGGTGCCAAGTTGACGTGTAGCAGACGGTCCTTGTGCGTGGTGAATAACCAGCCCGTTGGGAACCCCAAGAGGAAGGTGTGATGAGTATAGCAGCTAGTTTTCCCTCAGTAAAGAAACCAAGGTTTATCGTTCTTGGAGAGGAGAGACAAACGACTGAAGGTGATGCTTGCTAGCTTGCGACAGCTCCGGACAATTTATATATGGCGCCTCGTCCAAGCTTTGCTTGCTAACTGCAACGTGGAACCTGCACACAAACAACCAAGTACTTTGTTCCCAACTTGCGAAGAGGTTGTCAATCTCACCGGTTTGCTTGAAACAAAGGTTATGAGCGTATCGAGTGGAAAACAATAGAGTATGCGAGTAAAGTAAACAGTGCGAGTAAAGTAAACAGGTAATAGCAATATGATGGAAATAGGACCGGGATCCACAGTTCACTAGTGGTGTCTCTCCATAAGATAAATAACATATGATGGGTAAACAAATTACAGTTGGGCAATTGATAGAATAAAGATAAACGTGATATGTCAAGAAGATCACTATGAGATTTACTCTGGGCATTACAACAAAATACATAGACCGCCATCCAACTGCATCTATGACTAATAATCCACTTGTGGTGAATCAATCCGAGAACTCCACAAGTATTAAGTTGCGAACAACAGATAATTGCATTAAGCAAAGTGTGTAATGTAAACAAAGCATATGCCCTTGAGCATATGAATGTTGTTTTCTCCCAAGTAGCAACAACACATCTACAACCTTAGAGGTTTCTGTCACTCCCCCAGATTAAATAGAGGCATGAACCCACTATCGAGCATAAATACCCCCTCTTGGAGTCACTAGCAACTACTCGGCCAAGATAGCTACTAACAACGGAGAGCATGCAAGATCATAAACAACATAGAGATAACAAAATATAATATTCAGTACAGCAACTTAATCATAAACACCAATATTCATCGGATCCCAACAAACCAAACATGTAGAATTACATAACGGTGATCTCAATCATGTAGGGCAGCTCATGAGATCTAAACATGAAGCACATGGTGGAGGAGACAACCATCTAGCTACTGCTATGGACCCATAGTCCAAGGTAGACTACTCACTCATCGCTCCAGAGGCAAGCATGGCGATGAAGAAGACCTCCGGTGGCGATTCCCCTCTCCGGCAGGGTGCCGGGAAGAGCTTCTGGACCCTCCCGATCTTCGGGTCAACGGCAGCGGTGGATCGCGATGTGTTCTAGAAAATTGATCGGGTACTTAGGTTTTTTCTGTCGGGGGGTCTTTATAGGCGAAGGGGCGATGTCAGAGGAGGGACCAGGCGGCCTCACGCCAGGCTCGTGTGGCCAGGGGCCTGGCCGCGCCGCCCTAGCATGTGGGCCCCTGGTGGCCCACCTCCTACTCTCCTTCGGATCTCTGGAAGCTTCCAGGTAAAATAAGACTTCAGGAACTTGTTTCGTCCAATTCCGAGAATATTTCCTGTGTATCACTTCTGAAACACAAAAATAGCAGAAAATAGGGAACTGACACTGTGGCAACTCGTTAATAGGTTAGTTCCGGAAAATGCATAAAAGTGCCACGAAGTGTAACGAAACAGTAGGCAAATGGTGTAAAAACAAGCATGGAGCATCAAAAATTATAGATACGTTTGAGACGTATCAGGAATCGCCACCGGAGGTCTTCTTCATCGCCATGCTTGCCTCCGGCGCGATGAGTGAGTAGTCTACCTTGGACTATGGGTCCATAGCAGTAGCTAGTTGGTTGTCTTCTCCACCATGTGCTTCATGTTTAGATCTCGTGAGCTGCTTTACATGATCGAGACTACCTTTATGTAATTCTACATGCTGTGTTTGTTGGGATCCGATGAATATTGGTGTTATGATTGAGTTGATGTACTGAATTTTATCTTATGTTATCTCTATGTTGTTTATGATCTTGCATGCTCTCCATTGTTAGTAGCTATCTTGGCCGAGTAGTTGCTAGTGACTCCAAGAGGGGGTATTTATGCTCGATAGTGGGTTCATGCCTCTATTTAATCTGGGGAGTGACAGAAACCTCTTAGGTTGTAGATGTGTTGTTGCTACTAGGGGGAAAACAACATTCATATGCTCGAGGGCATATGCTTTGTTTACATTACACACTTTGCTTAATGCAGTTATCTGTTGTTCGCGACTTAATACTTGTGGAGTTCTCGGATTGATTCGCCACAAGTGGATTATTAGTCATAGATGCAGTTGGATGGCGGTCTATGTATCTTGTTGTAATACCCAGAGTAAATCTCATAGTGATCCTCTTGACATATCACGTTGTCTTTATTCTATCAATTGCCCAACTGTAATTTGTTTACCCAGCATGTGTTATTTTATCTTATGGAGAGACACCACTAGTGAACTGTGGACCCCGGTCCTATTTCTTTTATATTGCTATCACATGTTTACTTTACTCGCACTATTTACTTTACTCGCATACTATTACTATTTTCCACTCGATACGCTCATTCCTTTGTTTACAGCAAACCGGTGAGATTGACAACCTCATCGTAAGTTGGGAGCAATGTATTTGGTTGTGTTGTGTGCAGGTTCCACGTTGCTACTAGTTGAAGATGCGCTAACTCGTTTTATCGTAAATGGCGCCCTTGTTGGAGTGTCACTAGGCTATCAAGCATCACCTTCAGTCGTTTGGCTTCTTCCCCTTTGGATCGATATACCTTGGTTTCTTACTGAGGGAAAACCTTGCTGCAATACTCATCATACCTTCCTCTTGGGGTTCCCAACTGGACGGTGCTTTACATTATCAACACCGTGCCACATCAAGCTCTTTTCTGGCGCCGTTGCCGGGGAGGAAAAATAAGACTTCTGCAAGGGGAGTTTCGCATGCACATCCTTTACTTTGTTTTAAGTTTTGCTTTACTTTATTTTTACTTGCATCGTTTCATCAAAAAACACAAAAAAATTAGTATCCTTGATAGTTGTTTTTACTTGTCTACTTTTCATTTTGCTAGAATGGCTACTCCTGAGAACACCAAGTTGTGTGATTTTACTAGCACGAATAATAGTGATTTTATCTGCACTCCTATTGTGCCTCCTGCTCCTGCTTCAAATTTTTATGAGATTAAGCCTGCTTTGTTGAACCTTGTTATGAAAGAGCAATTTTCTGGTGCTAGTACTGATGATGCTGCAGCTCATCTCAACAATTTTGTTGAGCTATGTGAGATGCAGAAATATAAGGATGTTGAGAGTGATATTATTAACCTTAAGTTGTTTCCTTTTTCTTTGAGAGGAAAAGCTAAGGATTGGTTGCTGTCTTTGCCTAAAAATAGTATTGATTCATGGGCTAAGTGTAAGGATGCTTTTATTGGTAGATACTATCCTCCTGCTAAGATTATAGCTTTGCGTAGCAATATTATGAAGTTTAGTCAGTTTGATAATGAACATGCTGCTCAAGCTTGGGAAAGAATGAAATCTATGATCAAGAATTGTCCCACTCATGGACTGACTACTTGGATGATTGTCCAAACTTTTTATGCAGGACAGAATTTTTCTTCAAGGAACCTATTGGATTCAGCTGCTGGAGGCACTTTTATGTCCCTTACCTTGGGCGCCGCAATAAAGCTTCTCAATAATATGATGGTAAATTACTCTGAATGACACACCAAGAGAGCTCCACAAGGTAAGAAGGTAAATTCTCTTGAGGAAACCTCTTCCTTGAGTTATAAGATTGATGCTATTATGCTTATGCTTTCAAATGATAGGACTCATGTTGATCCTAATAATGTTCCTTTAGCCTCTTTGGTTGCTCAAGAAGAGCATGTTGATGTAAACTTCATTAGAAATAATAATTTTAACAATAATGCTTATAGGAACAATTTTGCTAGTAACAATTATAGGTCGTATCCTTCTACCAATGGTAATGGTTATGGTAACTCTTATGGTAATTCCTCCAACAACTCTAGGGCTGCGCCCTCCGATCTTGAGGTAATGCTCAAGGACTTCATCGGTAAGCAAAATGTTTTTAACAAGTCTGTTGAGGAAAAGTTAGGCAAAATTGATATTCTTGCTTCTAAAGTTGATAGCCTTGCTCATGATGTTGAACTTCTGAAATTAAAAGTGTTGCCTAATGATGTGAAAGATAACAATGTTTTTGCTACTGCTAATGCCATCCAAGTTAGAATTGAGGAAAATGTTAGGATGCTAGTAGAATTGCATGCCAGGTGGGAAAGAGAAGATGAGATGGCTAGAAAGATGAAGGTATATACCACTACTACCTCTAATGATGTTGCTCCTAATGCTAGCAATCCTCTTACTTTGATTGGTGTAGAGAAAACTCTCACTCCTTGTGTTAAAAAGCCTAAAACTGCCAAAACTTTTTCTCAAAAGAGTGCTGAAAATTTTCGGAGTGTGGGAGATGATAGCTCTATTTCTTTTAATGATTTTGATGTTGATGGCTGCAATATATCTGAAGTTATTTTGTTCTTGCAAAAGCTTGCTTTGACTCCCAATGCTTGTTCTTTAGATGTTGCTTTTACTAAGCATATTACCAATGCTCTCATGAAAATTAGGGATGAAAAGTTGAAGCAAAAAGCTTATATTCCCAAGAAGTTAGAAGATGGTTGGGAACCCATCATTGATATGCATGTTAATGGTTTTGATTGCCATGCTTTATGTGATCTAGGTGCTAGTATTTCTATCATGCCTAGAAAGATTTATGACATGCTTGATTTACCACCGCTTGAAAAGTGTTATTATGATGTTCCTATTGCTGATGTTGCTAAGAAGAAACCTTTGGGAAGGATTAATGATGTTCTTATTATGGTTAACAATAACCTTGTTCCCGTTGATTTTCTTGTCATAGATGTTGAATGCAATGCTTCATGTCCTATTATTTTGGGAAGACCCTTTCTTTGAACTGTAGGTGCCATCATTGTTATGAGGGAAGGCACCATCAAATATCAATTCCCACGCAAGAAAGGTATGGAATACTTTCCAAAAAGAGAAATAAATTACTTTTTGACTCTATTCTTAGAGCAAATTATGAGCTTGATGCTTCATCATTCGATATTACTTGATTCGCACTTTCTGCGCCTAGCTCAAAGGCGTTAAAGAAAAGCACTCTTGGGAGATAACCCAATGTTTTTACTTTCAGCTCTTTTTCTTTTATTTGAGTCTTGGAAGTTATTACTACTGTAATAACCGCTCCTTATCATGTTTATTTCGTTTTTGTGCCAAGAGAAGCCTCTAATTTGAGTGAGGTAAGATTTGGGGATGTTGCTGTCCTGAAACAGTTTTCGGTGCTGCACCGTAAAAATTCGTGAAAACTCTCTGTATATGTTTTGGACCTGCGATTTCTTGTGCATATGCCCCAGGTTATATCCAAACTTTCATTAGTTGAACACTTTTTGATTTGAGCAACAAAAAACCTTCTAAAAATTTGACCTTTGTCAGTTGTTCTGTTTTGACAGATTTCTGCCAATATTTGTGTTTGCCGCTTTATCGCTTTTTTTTGAGTTCTTTTGATCACGGAACTTTTGGGGAAGTTGCTACAGTAGTATATACTTTATATGTGGTGGTTTTGAGTTGAAACCTGAAGCAAAAAGGGGTTGATTCAATGTTATGCTTACACTAATGTTGCTAATAGATTTGTGTTTAGTTTTGTATGAAGGAAGTTTTCAAGTGTAGGAATTGGGGAATGATGAGATGAGTTGAAGAATGGACAAAAGCTCAAGCTTGGGGATGCCCATGTCACCCCAAGAAATATCCAAGAAGTACAAGCGTCAAAACTTGGGGATGCCCCCGAGGCACCCCTTCTTCATCGGCAAAAATCAGGTCACCTTTCAACGCACTATATTTTTATTGCTTCATGCATTATGCGTTTTTCTTGGAGCGTCGGTTGTTTTTAGTTTTTAGTTTTGTTTAGTTTTGTTTGCTGCAATAAATGGTTGGACCCCAACAAATTTCTTTTGGAGAAGTTGCCTTGCTTTTCATTTGCCAAGAACACTCCGTTTTTCACTCTATTCGTTTCCACGAGTGTTCTCTTTTTCTAGAACTGCGTTTAGCTTTTGATTTTCGCCTTGATTTATGTTCAGATCTTGTTATATCTTTTTATCAAGGTGTATTTTTGCCTCTGGTCCATATTGGTTTTCATCAAAAGAGTTGTTTATAAAAAGTTCGAATGGTGTTGGAAAAGAGAAAAAGCTTTATGCAAAAAAGTGGTACAAGAAGGAGCTTGTGTAGACTGCGGCCTAGGATTTTGCATGTCGTGCTTGATGTATTTTTGATAGCATGCTTAGTGATTTTGCTGTAGCATGACTTGTCTCAAATGATTGAGATTTCTTAATGAGCCTTTGAAAAAAATCATGCGTTATTTTAATTATTTGGAAGCATTATTTTGGTTTTCTCCTTTGATGCTTTATTTGGGTTGACTTGGCGCATGCTCACACATGTTTGACTCATACAAAGTCGCCACAGCCTCTATGATCATTTAGATTTTGACTTTTGATGCCATCTTATGCTTCTTTTAATGTTGCTTTGTCGCTATGCATGATTATGGCCATTATTGCTCTCTTATTTGGCCGCTCCCAGTCTTTTGCTAGCCCTCATTTTGTACTGAGTATAAGCTCTACTCGTGCATCCAACTCCTAAAAACCAAGTTGTTCCAAAGTGTCCACCATACATACCTATTAGCAATTTGCTATTCCAAAGTACATTTGACTTGCTTTTATCTATCCTTCAAATTAAACTCTTTTTGGTGTTATGCGAAAATTGGTCAGTAAAGCTCTCACGACCCTGATGGCACACTTTACTTTTCTCGCTTTAAAATTTTGACATTGTGGCTCTCTTATGTTGAGTTGTTATGCTTGCAAGTTTTAAGTTGGAAATTAGCCCAGCCATGCCGTCATGGGGCAAGCTTTCAACATTGCACTTTCTTTCATTTGAGTTGATATCGTGATCTTTTGTTTATGGATACTCGCGATGTGAAATAATTTGGGAATCTTGCGGGATCATGGAGTTTTTATATGTGTTAGGGAAACGCCTGGGCCGCTAATCTAAGCCATGCATCATTCATGGTGGAAATTTACAGCATGCCCATAGTGAACATCCGACGACGCATCTCACAATAAAAAGCTATACCAATGGTAAATAAAAGAGATGCCGAGGTGTTCATTGTCTGTTTGTCCTATCATTTTGATGTGGGCTTGTTCCATGTCATCGGGCAGGAGGTACCCCGTTGGCGGTTCTCGATGATACACATATAATTACAATGACAAGAGCTTGCTTGGGACTCTAAGTCGAGTAGCATAAGGTTTGGGTATTCGTACTTCACGGGACACGAGGTTTTCAACTTATGATTTGTCAAGCATATGCACCATAAGTGTTTTCGCATTAACTTTAACCATTCAAGATGCCTATGATGGGGGCAATGAGAGCTCAAAGCCGGTAAGTACCATAATTTTTGAAGGTTTATAAAACTTGCAATCACTGCTTCCCTCCGCGAAGGGCCTTTCTTTTACTTTTATGTTGAGTCACCACCTTCTATCTTTATGCACCGTCTAAGAGAGCATAGTTGTCATTCTGAGTATAATGTGCACTGTCCCAAAGTTTTGATTGATTCATGATGTTGGTTTCACTTGTTCTTAAATTACTTGTATCTAGTCGCCCTCTTAAATTTGAAGGTGTCCTATGCATTTATGTTTTGCTCTCTCATGAAGGACAAGCTGAAAACCATTAGCTATGTTTTTCCATATGATTTGAACACATGTTTGACTTTCATTGTTTCATTTTCATGATCTTTCATTTGTGTTCATTTTCATGTTATAACATGGTTGCTGAGTTTCTTTTATCAAGATTATATCTTTCATGCCCATGTTTTAAGTTCTTTTGATCCCAGTGCACAACGCTTACATATATGATCAAGATTGTGTAGGTGCATGTCACCTCAAAAATTATTTCTTTTGTTATCACTTACCTACTCGAGGACGAGCAGGAGTTAAGCTTGGGGATGCTGATACGTCTCCAACGTATCCATAATTTTTGATGCTCCATGCTTGTTTTTACACCATTTGCTTAGTGTTTCGTTACACTTCGTGGCATTTTTATGCATTTTCCGGAACTAACCTATTAACGAGATGCCACAGTGCCAGTTCCCTATTTTCTGCTGTTTTTGTGTTTCAGAAAAGTTACACAGGAAATATTCTCAGAATTGGACGAAACAAAAGCCAGAAGTCCAGATATTTACCGGAGCTTCCAGAGAACCGAAGAGGAGACGGAGAGGAGCCACTGGTGGGCCACACCACCAGGGGGCGCGGCCTAGGGCTGGCCCGCGCCCCGCTATGGTGAGCCCCACCAGGGCCACCTCTGACGCCGCCCCTTCGCCTATAAAGACCCCCCGACGGGAAAAACCTAAACACCCGATCACTTTTCCAGAATACATCGCGATTCGCCGCCGCCATCGACCCGAAGATCGGGAGGGTCTAGAAGCTCTTCCTGGCACCCTGCCGGAGAGGGGAATCACCACCGGAGGTCTTCTTCATCGACATGCTTGCCTCCGGCGCGATGAGTGAGTAGTCTATCTTAAACTATGGGTCCATAGCAGTAGCTAGTTGGTTGTCTTCTCCACCATGTGCTTCATGTTTAGATCTCGTGAGCTGCTTTACATGATCGAGACTACCTTTATGTAATTCTACATGTTGTGTTTGTTGGGATCTGATGAATATTGGTGTTATGATTGAGTTGATGTACTGAATTTTATCTTATGTTATCTCTATGTTGTTTATAATCTTGCATGCTCTCCGTTGTTAGTAGCTATCTTGGCCGAGTAGTTGCTAGTGACTCCAAGAGGGGGTATTTATGCTCGATAGTGGGTTCATGCCTCTATTTAATCTGGGGGAGTGACAGAAACCTCTAAGGTTGTAGATGTGTTGTTGCTACTAGGGGGAAAACAACATTCATATGCTCGAGGGCATATGCTTTGTTTACATTACACACTTTGCTTAATGCAGTTATCTGTTGTTCGCAACTTAATACTTGTGGAGTTCTCGGATTGATTCGCCACAAGTGGATTATTAATCATAGATGCAGTTGGATGGCGGTCTATGTATCTTGTTGTAATGCCCAGAGTAAATCTCATAGTGATCCTCTTGACATATCACGTTGTCTTTATTCTATCAATTGCCCAACTGTAATTTGTTTACCCAGCATGTGTTATTTTATCTTATGGAGAGACACCACTAGTGAACTGTGGACCCCGGTCCTATTTCTTTTATATTGCTATCACCTGTTTACTTTACTCACACTGTTTACTTTACTCGCATACTATTACAATTTTCCACTCGATACGCTCATTCCTTTGGTTACAGCAAACCGGTGAGATTGACAACCTCATCGTAAGTTGGGAGCAAAGTATTTGGTTGTGTTGTGTGTAGGTTCCACATTGCTACTAGTTGAAGACGCGCTAACTCATTTTATCGTAAATGGCGCCCTTGTTGGAGTGTCACTAGGCTATCAAGCATCACCTTCAGTCATTTGGCTTCTTCCCCTTTGGATCGACATACCTTGGTTTCTTACTGAGGGAAAACCTTGCTGCTGTACTCATCATACCTTCCTCTTAGGGTTCCCAACTGGATGGTGCTTTACATAATCAACACCGTGCCGCATCAGTGGTGGAGCTCTGGCGTCTTCCTCGGCCGGCCGTGGCGGCGAGGGAGGATGGCGTGGGGCGGGTGGCGAGTTTCTGTTTCTTGTTCCCGATCTGCCGTGAGGCGAGGGGGCGGCGAAGCTACGCGTCATCTTCTTCTATCGCTGCTGGAGGCCGGGGCGAGTTCTTCGGGCGTTGTCTTCTTCCTCCTGTTCGGTTTGTGCTGGCTCCATGGTGGGGACAGCGGCGGCTTTGGGAGTTCAAGCGGCGCCTGGTTCGAGATCAAGGGAGCTTCCCTCCGCGGCATGCGATGGATCTGTCCCTTGTTCGGACTTCAAGGGTGTAGGGCACCCGCTCCCGAAGCTTCTACTTGCTATGCAGGCGACTCTCTCGCTGCTCCGCCCCAAGTGGTTGGTTCCCCGACGGTGGTGCAGTGGCTGGTGTGCGACGACCTAGTCGGATCTGGCCGGATAGCCTGAGGACTTGATCTCGTTCTTGTACGCATCGAGGGTCCTTTTTACACTTTTATAGGGATAAGTTGTAATTCCATTCTTTGCTTAGGGCCTGCTTGTAATTGTGTAACTGACAAGATCAATTAATGAAGCTTTTTTCGGGGTCCTTCGAGGCCCCATATCCATTAAAAAAACAAATACCGCAACACACGCCGACATATCCCAAACGATCAGTCATAATCCTCTTTGGGGCATCGTTTGAGGACGTGGGTGCGATGCTCTAACTATGGCATGGTAGGTGCAGCCGGAGATGTGTAGTACTCCCTCCGTTTATTAATATAAGATGTTTTAGCGTTTGTAGATTTATCTATATTAATATGTATCTAGTCTATTTTTAGGGTGTAGATTCACTTAATATTAAATATATATAGTTCACTTCAAAGTGTCTAAAATGTTAGAGGGAGTAGTATAGTAGATTCAGCAATTACCAAGTCTGGCAGACTTCAATCCACGTGCACCAAAGCGATGAACACGTGGTACCTCAATCACGGTAAATGACTCCGAGTCCCACGCAAAAAAGAAAAAATGACTTCGAGTCCAACAATGTAGGTGCTAAGTCTAATTTCTGATGCAAGCGGCGGAGAAAAAAATGAGAACCTTCCAAGACTAATCTGCTACTCCTAGAACTTATAATCGACGGTCGCCTATCCAGCAGGACCAGCAACAACAAAAACAACAGATAGTAGCTGGTGCAAAGACTGAAACTGATTGGCTTTGTCCCAACTCACAGCCCGATTTAGTCGCCGTGAAAGCGCCGGCAAGGTAAAGTAAAGTAGTGACTAGTAAGAGCCGGGCATCGTAAATTATTGGCAAAGGGACAAACCTACAAGTTAAACACAGATGAGTTTTTCCATGTCGTTTCTGCATCCCGTAGCTTTCATTGACGGCTGCGGAGTCCGCAGTCAAGGTATGCTGCTGTCCTGATCTCCTTCACAATCGAGCTCACTGGACACTAATAGTCAGAGATGCAGTTGGACCCGTCTCGCGCGCGCGCGTCATGGGGCTGCCATCGAGTCATGGGTTCTTGTCACGAAGAAAATTATGCAGTCATGGTCCATAGTAGATCCGTTCGTGGATCGGCGGTAGAATGTTATGAATGACGATGCAGCCATGCACGTGGCGATGGTACGTGGCACTGATCGTCTGATCCTATTTCTTTCGTTTTTAAATATAAGATGTTTTAACTTTGTAAAGTAAATGTATCTAAACATCTTTTAGTGTTTGTTTCACAAGACTAAAACATCTTATATTTTGAAACAGAGGGAGTACAACTATTCAAACTGCTTTTTAGCCACGCTAAATTTGATAGTACTTTCTCCGATCTATAATACTCTTCGATAATATAGATGTATCTAGATATATTTTAATAATAGATACATCAGTATTAGCGAAGAGTAATATGGATCGGAGAGAGTATATGATTTCTTTTCCTCGAAATGATGCATGATTTGTGTATGAATGCACTCTGGATTTGCGAGGCCTATTTAGGAGGATCAGATTTTCTGAATTAAGTTCTCACTTGCATTGTACAGCAAGCTCCCCCAGAGAATAGATTATTGCAAATCTGCAATATTTAATCGGTGAATGGTTCACATGTCATCATGCTGGTAGATATATGTCCTGGTGATAGGAATGTGGATGGCGAAAAGAATACCATTACAAGGTCAGCTTCAAGTTTTAAAGAGCCATGTGATGAATATTGTTTTATTCATTTTTCTCTTCATTCATTGTATGGCGATTTGCTTGCCCCGATAGCTAACGTGCTTCGACATAAAAGTATGATTATGGACGGTCAAATATACGTAGGCCAGAAGGCCTCTTCAGAAATATCATCTTTCACTTGATAGAATGGATCACTCTCATCTAACTTTGCCTCGTCCCTTCTCCACATATATAGGTGACTAGGGCGGTGACAACTTTGCCCCTCCCTCTGCTGGTGAGGCCGCAGGTCCCTGCCTCCTTTGTCTGTTGTTTCGACGATGGTAGGACAGGGACCTCGATGCTTCGACTTTGATGAGTAGTTAGGGTTGCCTAGGTATTTCGTTATATACGGTGGCGTTGGCTGACGTGTAGTTAGCGATCACACAAGGATATTGGTCTGAACGTGGTGGATCCCTCGTTCTTCCCAAACTTTATCGATGGAATGCGACAGATCTAGGTATCAGGAAGCACTGAGACGTCTCTCGATCGACATGTCACAACGACATGTGCCTCGTTGCTACAGTGGGCATGTTTAGCGACTAATAAAGCCTCGTTGGCGATCTTGGATCTTTTGATCAAGCAATGGTGGAGGCTCGGCTTCTATTCTGATGTGTGCCATGGCAGTGTTGGAGTTGGGCGGCGGCCATTGGCTTAGGTGTGATTTGTGGAGAAAACTCTAGGGATCGTTTTGTAATTCTCTATCCTTTAGGGTCTACCTTCAAAGTCTCTCGTTTTCTCCTGGTATGTCGTTTAATTTTCACGTGTATTTTTTCATGTAACTTGAATTTCTGTTAGTGAAATATGTGGTTGCTCTCAGAAGAAATGGATCACTCACTTCCAACAAAACCATGAGTGTGTACCAAATATTAATATAGGTTAGCGTGGCCATACATTCTGTTCAATATAACAGAGATCAAAAGTAGTAATGCATAATTGTTAATTATACCATGCACATTTCACAAATAGAGCATGTGTTGGCCGGTTTACTAGTTAGTTACGCATCATATTATACCCCTATATCATTAACAAATATGGTAGTGTTAAGTGTTAAACTTTGTGTAGGAGATTGCGTGGTCGTTCTTAGCTCGACGCAACTGGCAGGAGTATATTTGTTTCTTGGAAACGACATAAATTAGCTATTACACCATGCAAAATCTGCGTTTTCAAACTTAGCATTGTACACGAATCCACCCTTCAATTAGCGATAATTAGATGGAGAAATAGAAGACGGGCCCCATTTGAGAGATGCCTGCATGCTGTCAAGTAAGAACAGCAACTACCATACACAAGAAGAGTCCAAGATTATTATCTGGTAAATGCGCACGGCATTTTCTACTCAAGTGATTGCAACCCCCTCGTCCTCTGAGGGTATAAATTTGAGGAGGAAGAACCAGTCGAGCCTCGAGCGTGAGAGGCAGCTGCTCGGCAGGAGGAAGACACGGCGAGTGTAGCTGAGAGCCTGAGAGTCACAACGTCACATATACAAACGTCGTCTCCGGGCCTCCCTTCCGTTTCACCATGTCGAAGGACGCCTCCGCCGACATCCCCGTCGCCGAGGCGCCGGCGAAACGCGCCCCCCTCAACAAGTACGCCCTCGCCTGCGCCATACTGGCTTCCATGAACTCCATCCTTCTCGGCTATGGTTCGTGCACCTCTCTCTCTCTCTCTCACCGATTCATGAACGTACGCAACTGAATTGTATCTAGTGTGTAACATTTCTTGCCCGATCGAGCAGATGTCTCGGTGATGAGCGGAGCGCAGATATTCATGAAGAGGGACCTGAAGATCACGGACAGGCAGATCGAGCTCCTGGCCGGCATCATCAACATCTTCTCGCTCGTCGGCTCGCTCGCGGCGGGCCGAACGTCTGACTGGATCGGGCGCCGGTACACCATGGTTCTCGCTTCGGTCATCTTCTTCGCAGGCGCCCTCATCATGGGCCTCGCCCCGGGTTACGCGGTCCTGATGGTCGGACGCTTCGTCGCCGGCGTCGGCGTCGGCTACGCGCTCATGATCGCGCCCGTGTACACGGCCGAGGTCGCGCCCACCTCGGCACGCGGCCTGCTCACGTCCTTCCCGGAGGTGTTCATCAACACCGGGGTGCTCCTCGGCTACATCTCCAACTTCGCCTTTCACAGCCTCCCCGTTCACATCAGCTGGCGCGCCATGTTCCTCGCGGGCGCCGTGCCGCCAGTCTTCCTCGCCGTCGGCGTCCTCGCCATGCCGGAGTCGCCACGGTGGCTCGTCATGCAGGGGCGCATCGGGGACGCGCGCCGCGTGCTCCAGAAGACCTCCGACACTCCTGAGGAGGCCGTGGAGCGGCTTGCCGACATCTTGAGCGCCGTCGGCATCCCCGAGGGCATTTCCGACGACAGCGACGAGGTGGTCGCCATCGTCCGCAAGAACAAGGGTACTGATGGCGAGGGCGTCCTGAGGGAGCTGCTGCTCCACCCGACGCCGCCGGTGCGCCGCATCCTGATCGCCTGCCTCGGCCTCCAGTTCTTCCAGCAAGCCTCTGGCATCGACTCCGTGGTGCTGTACAGCCCCCGGGTGTTCGAGACGGCCGGCATCAAGTCCGACGCGAACTCCCTCGGAGCTACCATTTCCGTGGGCGCGACCAAGACGCTCTTTATACTGGTGGCCACGTTCCTCCTCGACCGCGTCGGCCGGCGACCTCTGCTGCTCACCAGCGCCGGAGGGATGGTGCTCTCGCTCCTGACGCTGGCCTCGGCGCTGCACGTGATCAGCGGACGGGCTGCCACTGACGGCGCGACGGCGCTGTCGGGGGTGAGCATCGCGTCGGTGCTGACGTTCGTGGGGTCGTTCTCCATCGGGATGGGGCCCATCGCGTGGGTGTACAGCTCGGAGATCTTCCCGCTGCGGCTGCGCGCGCAGGGTTGCGCGCTCGGGACGGCGATGAACAGGATCATGAGCGGGGCCATCACCATGTCCTTCTACTCGCTCTCCGACAAGATCACGCTCGCGGGAAGCTTCTACCTGTACGCTAGTGTAGCTGCCGCCGGGTGGGTGTTCATGTTCTGCTTCCTGCCGGAGACGAGGGGCAGGAGCTTGGAGAACACCGACATGCTCTTTGGTGGCGGCGGTGGTGACGCGGGGAAGGAAGATGACCATGGGCATACCAAGTCCACGGAGTTGATTGCTCAGTAGTGAGTACCTACGCAACACTTGTGTACTGTTGGCAGTCGTGTTTAGTCCAAATGGTCCAGTAACTAGCTGGACATCCATACTGGTGAGTACCTACGCAACACTAGTGTTCTGTTAGTGAGTACATACGCAAAAGTAGCTACTAGTATGCCGGTCAAACATATAGACACGGATGTGATGTTGGGCAACAGTGCCTGGACCTGGTCGTCCGCTTGTAGTGTCCCGATTTGATTGGATCGAGCATGCACGAAATCTGCACGAAAAGAGATGTGAACTATTACGGATTTGCTAGAAATTAGACGAGATCAGTCGCCTCACATAGCCGTTGATTTTGTTGGAGATTCATGCATCTTCTTCCACCTTTACCTACAGATCCTATGGTTGATGATCTCGCCGAAGCCAAAGATGGCGTGGCTGGCCGTGGCGTCTCCGACGAAGGCGAGGAAATGAACTTAGGGTTTCGGTTACTGGGGGTCTAGGGTTTAGGGTGCGGGGCTCGCCAGAGTTAGGGGGAGGTGGGCGGGTTTAGAGGGAGATCAGTGCAATGTCTTAGGATTTTGGGTGCGGGGGCTCGCCAGAGTTGGATACGGGGGGGCTAGAGGAAAAAAGACGGTTGATCTCTAGTTAGAGATCAGTCGCTTGAGCTCCAGACGCCCCCTATTTAAATTGGGTTGAGGTGATGACTGTATGAGATTTTCAGATCGAGTGTGTGGAGAGTAGTTTCAGAATTCAATTACAAGCATAACCTTTTTCCCGCCGTAGGTCTCCTTTTAAGAACTCACACGTGTTACATCCGGTCCGTAGGTCCAAGCACCTGACTCACAACTGTAAAATCCTAGGATCCGAGGTCGCAAACAGAGAGGAAACAGATGTGTGCATTGTATTCATGCATAGAAAATTTGGAAAATTTTCGCGCTTTTAAATAAAACAAGTCAATGGGATTGGTGTTTCACTTGAGTTGATGGAACTAGTGTAGATTGTCAGTTGGAGCGCGATAAACTTCAATATGACCTTTGTTAAAAACCTTATTTTGGGTAGACATAATTATAACAATTAAAAGAGATGAATGTCAGGTAGAATAAATATGTTCACACATCACTTTAGGAGATTAAAACTATTACAAAGGAAGATACCCAATGTGTGGTCTCATGGAGTGAAGAAGTGGGGGTAGTTCTCTTAGCTAAATGGATGTTCTAAGAGAGTAGTTTATTATGAGCTAACCATGGACTTTGATTAGCCAAATGGAACCCAAGCCGTATGATCAAAGGATTATAATGAGTGTTGCATGATTAACCAAGTAGAAACCTAAGCGATATGATCAATGGATCAAAATGATCATTATCATGTCACATGAAGTGGAAGAGTGACATATCTGAAGTCCATGGATCAAAGATAACCAAGTTGTAGTAGTATTTATGTGGTGGGACTTGGGAGATGGATAATATAGGGATGCCAACATGGTTGAGATTATATTCGTAATCCCTGAAGGTAGATACCACCAAGAATGGATACCTAGAGAAAAGGAGTAGATTGAATACAAGGATCAACCACAAAGGGGAATATGGATTATAAGTAGTATATTATCCTAGCCCTAGAAGTCAACATCCAGGGTAATGCATTGATTGGATTAACTATGTCTCAAGGAGGAATATTGGTGAAAATCTTGATCAATAAAACCTTGGAGTAGGAGTGTTAAAGATATGAAGGTTACCTCTAATAAAACTATGAGAAAAACTTTAGTGCCAAGATCAGAACATGGATTTAAGAAGATAAGTTGATGAAGGAGGAGTAGTGAAGAACTAAGATGACCAAGTCAAATACATGATTATATTTGTTGGAGTAAGGTGGATAGGTTATCTAGAAAGCCTAGATTGATAAGTAGATATCATCCTACAACAGTGAAAAGTAGGGCAAGTTAAGTGATCCCTATCCTCCTGATGAGAAGGATACCATTTTATCAAACTCTACATCTTTCATTCATCCAATCAACCTTATGTATCACTTGGTGATCATAAGTAAGACCTATATAAATGTCCTAATCCTAAATCCAAGGATTGTGTTTAAACAACAGTTCTTATAATTCAACTTAAATCCATTAGACTAGTGATCAAATACACTAATTTGAATCCAAATCATCATCTCAAACAATTCCTTCTGGTGAGAATATGTAATATCCTCAAGTCGTCAAAGTAAAGAATCAAGAAACTCTCAATGACTTTGAAATAGTTCCACGTGACATTCTCATGTCATTAGCAAGATATGATAAACACAAAATTATGCCTTCTAACCACTTCTTAGAAAGGAATTCAATTAATAGTAAACTATATCAACTTGTTCTCTCATAAAATAAGATACCAAGTAATATTCCTACATATTACTAATTGATGCCACATGCATGTAAAATGCATCCATGATCTTTGTAGTTTATTAAGTCATATTCTTATATATTTGATAGTTTTATGAGGATCTAGACTTGTTTTCCATTTATTCCGGGGATTTTATAAATGATCCCCTTTCATTTGGTTTTAACATTGTGAAGCGGATTTTCTTGCTTTTGCATGTTTTTTACTTTCGGGGACCTTCTGAACGTCAAACGAACCCAATATTTTTGCCACGTCACTTCTTTGGGAAGTAGAAGAACTAGGGAGGAAGAAGTCAACAGGGGATGCCATGAGGCAGGAGATAGGGCCCACCACAAGGTCCAAGAGTATGGTCATGTGGCAGGGCCTACTTCCCACCTCTTGGGTCCAATAGACACAAACTTTGGCTCCATGGACTCAACTTGACCTAAAACCGACTATATACCCCCCCCCCCCTCTCGGGCGATTTCACGATGGGGACAACGGAGAAACATGAAATACACCAAACGGATCAGCAGACTGCAAGGATAGGAGGGGAGACATTATCGGAGCTGCTACCGGTTGCCCCTTTGACTCCATCGACACCATATTCTTCACCAACATGATGAAAAGTGAGTAATTCACCCCTAGACTATGGGATTGTAGAAGTAACTTGTATCATACTCTGTCGTGCTTCGTTGATTAGAGTCACACGAGCTGTCTATCATGATTGTGACCATATTTGAAAAAAATATTTACTAAATTTTTCAACGGACTCACTCCATGAGTAAACGATTGAATGGGATTCGCTTGGGCAACAAAATAAAGTCCTGGTCCCTTTTTCTCTCTTATTGAATTAACTAATTCATTTTCTCTTTACTTTTGGATTTTTGGATACTTTTTTGGATTTGATTTGGCATTATTCGACAAGAAAAAAAAGAAAATTTTCGACAATTTTTTTTATTATGTGATAATTATGAGAACCAATAATCCTACTACTTCTCATCCCGGGCTTTCCACAATTGAAGAAAAAAGTACAGGTCGTATCGATCAAATTATTGGACCCGTGCTGGATGTCACTTTTCCCCCGGGCAAGTTAGCTTATATTTATAATGCTTTGGTAGTCCAGAGTAGAGACACTGCCGATAAGCAAATTAATGTGACTTGTGAGGTTGTATTACCCCTATGGTGGATCTTATGTTTCTGAGATGATTTATGAGATGCAAATATGTTTATGTTCTTGATGTATGAGTAGATGTATATGTTTCTTTTTACACCTTTACCGTAGGGGAAGCCCCTACGGTGTCAGTAGATGTATATGTTACCCCGTTCTTGTGTGCTTGTTCTAATCAAACTAATATGCTAGGACGCGTGTGGAGATGTGTGATTTAGTTGGAGCAATATTGTAGTGAGTTTGAGGAAATGACAGAAATCTCTGTACCACTATGGTTTTTACCTTTCAATGGTTGCCACACTAGGGAGAAAGGATTACCTTGCATAAACATCCAGTGACAGAAAGGTGAAGGAGATATGCCCTAGAGGCAAATAATAAAGTGTGTTTTTATTATCATATCTCATTTGTTTATAATATATTATATGTCATGCTATAACTATATTAAGCAAAAACATTAGTACATGTGGGGCATATAACAAACAGGTCCCTAGTAGCTTCTATTCGACTAGCTCATGTGTCATGTGATCATCAAGGTTTTTTGATTATAGGCATCTATGTCAATTGACAATGAGGTCATGTGTGGACATGATGGACACACACCCAACATTAGTATTGTAATGAGATCAGTCACAATTTCAACATTACAACTAACTAAGAAACAAAATAACCTAATCCTTAGACTGTAAGGTCATATCTAATCACTACGTCTGGTGGATGCTTTGATTGCATCAACCGTCATTCCGTGATAGGATGACTGAAAAGGTGTCTTCGGGTATTCCAATGGTGTGAGTTGAGGCGTGTGCACCAAGAGCGGGATTTGTCCATCTGCATGACAGATTGATACTCTAGGCCCACCCGGTGACAGTTGCATCTATGAAGCTCGCAAGCATGTGACTACGTCACGGGGATGCAATGTCATGAGAACGAGCAAACAGATTTGTCGGCAATGAGATTGAACATGATATGGAGATATCGTTGATCGGGTCTCGGACAAGATCTAATATCGAGAGACAAAGGGAGCGGGATATAATGTTAAGGATCAGCGAACATGTAATCGTGGAATGCACAGGGGTCAGCACGGCTTTCTAGAGTCCACTATTGATCATTGATCGAAGAGAGGTTCGATCATGTCTGGAGTATTTCCACACCCGTAGGGTGTCACACTTAAGGGTATACGATGCTTAGGGATTGAATTGGAATTATTGGAAATGATAAGGAGTTAATCGGAAATGTACTCAATGATATTGGAAGGGTTCCAGAAGATACCAAAAAGGTTCTGGGTGATATCAGAAATGTTTTGGTGAAAGAATTATGCCAAGTAATTGTTTTTTGATGGTTTAGTATTTAATTCATGGAATTAAATATTAAAAGGAAATTAAATAATAATTAATGATTAATTAAAAAGGGCTAACCCCTAATGGGCCACCATTGTGGCAGCCCATTAGGGGCCGGCCGGCAAAGGGGTGGCACCTAGGTGCCCTAAGGTTTCCCTAGGGGCCGGCGGCCAAGGAGGTGGGCGCCTCCCTTGGGGAGGCTTATCCCAGGGAGGCTTATCCCGGGGAGGTGCCACCTACCCAAGGTTCCTATATAACCCTCCCTTGGACCCCTTGGCTCATTCATCCACCTTTCCAATCCTCCGCTCTCTAACTTGCCTCCCACATTTGGAGTTGTGCCCGCGAGCTAGAGGAAACTTCACCCACCGGATGGTGTCGCGCTGGTGGATTTCCAGTTCGAGTTTGTCTTCTTCTGCTACTTCATTGGACTGGAGCCCGGATAACATCTATACACCGGACGTGTGTAATACCTCGGAGGCGCTGCCACTTGTGGCGCTTGGCTTCATCGAGCTATTCAACTACATGACCTTGAGGTCGGCTTCGGTTGTCTTCATCTACAACATTCATGCGGAACGTCTTTCCGCTTTCGGTCTTCAAAGGTATGAACATCGTCGATGCTCCGTTACCTTACAACTACATAGAATAGATCATGGGAAAGGTTTGTAGGAAAAAAGTTTTTCCTGCTGCGAACCCCAACAAAAGGATGCCTTGCTTGCAAGGATGGGTATGTGTTTTCAACATCATGCTACAGTTCTTAATGCAATACTTTGTTGATTCTTCAATTTGACTTGAGGTGAACTCCCTTGTCAAAGGAGTATTAGTGAGTTGATCTCTTGTGTCGGCTCTATGTTAGAACGTGGTGCCCATATTTATGCTTATCAATGAAATCTTGTGTGTTTGCATGCTCTTAGCTTATCTTTTGTGCTTTATCACCATGTTTATGAGAGAGGGAGATCAAGTGAAAACATGATCCCCGGTCCTATTTTAGCCATAATAAAGTTCCTAGTTACTTTTATGTTGTTTTACTTGTTGCCGTTAAACCTGAAAATCACAAAAACCTGGTTACTCACTTTGTTTTATTTTTGTTTTGTAAACTTGCGAGCTGTTAGTGCCTATAACAACCACCATAGTTAGCTGGGGCGCAAAGCTATTTGTTTATTGTTGCAGATTGCTAGAAGAGTGATGAAAAAGAACCACCTTAGTCTTCCCCGAGAGTTTGATATGAAACCCAAGTCGCCCTTATGGTGAAAGCTTCACTCGTTGCATCACTCTACGCTTGGAGTCCCAATGAGTGGCACTTTAAAGAATAGAGGTGTGCCATCAGGAATGTTTTTGGCATCGTTATCGAGGAAGAAGCAGGAGGTTCTTCACCATTGTGAGCTTCTCACTTTGCAATAATTTTTCTTATCATCTCTTACTTTTGTTGCTATTTTAGATAAAAGCAAAAGTAAAACAACTGTTGCTACTTCTATTACTATGCTTGATGAGCTACAAAGGAGCTTATCAAAGCTTATTTGGATGAAAATTTTGACTTACAACATGCTCTTGATATCAACATTAAGTACTACACTTCTGATGAAGGTGAAAGGATCAATATGAGCGACTAGAGGAGGGTGAATAGGAGCTAATCCAATTTTTAGTTCTTTTTAGCTTTTAGGCTTGACACAAAGGTAAATTCTCTAGATGTGCAACTAGGTGAATTTCCCTACAAGTGCCAAGCAAGCATACAAGTAATAGTAAACAAGATACAATTAAAGGCATGAGATAACCGCAATGGAGAAGCCAGAGACACTAGGATGTATTCCCGTAGTTCCTTATTTTTTATGGGAAGTATGTCTACGTTGGAGAGGTGTGGTGACGCGGAGTCCACAAATACCACAAAGGCTCACATTGTTCTCCTGTGAGCAAGCCATGGAGGCGAGCTCGCGCTCCACTAAGCGGTGGTCTTGAAGGCGATGACCGAAACCTTTATATGTTGGTTGGCGCACAACTCCACAACTCAATTGGAGGCTCCCAACAAGTACCATGAAGCTTTTACAAGGAGGAAGCTTCTAGGTGACCTCTTTTGTACTACACAAGATCCACTGATGAAATAGTGGGGGATTACAAATTCCTTTGGTAGGATTGTAGATCTAGGGCTTCTCTCCCAAACTCCAAAGTCTTGAGGGATTTGGTTGGCTAGGGAGAGAGATCAACGAATCTTGAAAACTTGAATCCATGGAGGAGAGAGCAAAAATCATGGTGCCCTTTGGGAAGAATACTTCTCCTTTTTATACCTCCCCTCATTTTACTGTTGGAAGGATTTTCCTAAGCGGTAGTACCGATCACACCAGCGGTACTACCGCCGGGCAGGTTGAGTTTTGCCCGAGCTGGGGAGTAAAAATCCTCCTGGCCGGTAGTATCGGTGGCACCAGTGGTACTATCGGTCGCCTCAAATCATCGAGTTGCCAAGGCCCGGGCGGTGGTACTGCTCCACTACCGCTTAAAAGTGCATCTTAGCACTTTTGATGTTCTAAGAGCGACAGACCCCCCTCCCAACCGGTACTGGTACTAGCTAGGAAGCTTGGGAAGTTTCATTAGGGGCGGTAGTACTGGTTGCACCAGCGATACTACTGCCCTGCGGAAACACATCTCTATTTCCTACAATTTCAATGACTATAAAATGGTAAAAATTCTTTATTAGTCAATGTCATCAATACCAAAATATATAGGACCATAAATATCCTTTTAATCTACCCCTTTTTTGTGAATTGATCACAACACAAGATTTGTATATAGAGAATGATAATCAACATATAGGCATATAAAAAATAGACGGAGCTCCCCCTAGATATGTGCATTAATTTTGAATTTGCTTTGTAGTACAATATTCACACACTAGGATCAACACTCCCCTAGATTTTATGCAACAACAATATATATAAATGATAGAGCAATGGGTTAGTCAACAATAACAAGCTCCATCCACAAAAGACCAATGTTAGGAATAATAGATGAATAATAATAATAGTAAGCCACACATAGTCTTAAACTTACACACAAGCATAGTCTCCACAAATAAAAGTATGACAATAAGACCAAATGGAAGTCCTAAAGCCAAGCCACGAAATGCAATGAAAAGTTTGAAATTGCCACCCATGCAAATCCCTGAGGTTCCTACTAGACATCTTCTCCCCCTTTGGCATCAAGACGCCAAAAAGGGGCAAAGAGCGATGCTATCGTCCCGGAGATCACTCGGAGTCGCTATGCTCATTCTCTTCATCTTCCTCTTCTTCTCCTTCCTCGGAGGACTCGATCTCATCACTCTCATGAGCCAGTGGCGGGGACTCCATTGGACATGAGGTACATGCGCCTGATCATCAACTAAAACAAATTAGCTCTTATAAGTCCACTGGAAGGTCTTGGCAACCCACTTCTCCTCGGGAGTAATGTCCTTCTTAGAGACACTCTTCTCATCAGTCATGCCCATGTGGCGCATCATCCCGAGCTTCCAAACTCAAGCCATGCATCTTCTCCTGCACATGTGTCTTATACATTTGCTTCTTATGAACCTCCTAGAAGCAAAGAAGTTTCTTGATCTTGGTCTCAAGCTTGGCGACCCATCCCTTCTTCTTTGGAGGTACAAAATTTGAGTCCTCAGAGCTCTCTTGATCTTCTCCCTCTGCCTCAGCCTCAGCCTATGCGCAGCTCCTGGTCCATACTTGGGCAACACATACTACTTCTTCCTCAACTCCTTCACGGGATGACCCGTGAGATCAATATCATCCATAGAAAGAAGATCACCAAGTCCCATGTCGGTCCACTTTTGACAAATGAAGTTCATCAGATAAGGGGCATAAGTTGGCCTCTTCTGGTAGCAAATGGCCCACTAAATATCATTTCAAATGAAGTGCATACCATCAAGCTTGAGCCCTTCACCGCAGTTTTGGTGAGTGAGAGAAAGGAGATCAATTAAGAAGGCATGAATCTCATCAAGGTTGCCCACTTTTGGGGTGAGCATCTCCCGGTATACACGATGCATGATGTCACATATGGGGAGGAGATCCTTAGACCAACTGAGGACTCCTCTACCTTGGATAAAGCTTTCCAAGGACCTTCTTGTCCATCTGGCGGTGAGAAAGATGAACACGGAACATATCGTGCTCCTTAGGGTCATCAACAACTGGGTATCCATGCTCTAGCCAAACTACTCCCAAGTGCCTGGCATCAGTTGATCCTTAGTCATCCAAGTCATCGTGCGAGCTCCCTTCTTCTCAAGGTGGACAGTGGCAAAGAACCGAGCAATGATATCCTCATCAAAATCATGACTGAACTGCATCAACTAAAGGAGCCCAAACTCTTCACAAATCTCTTTGGCCTCGGCAGAGTACTCAGGAAACTTGTTCATGTAGTCCATGCTAATGGTGAGCATTAACATATGGCGCGCTTTCTTGCCATACACCTCATAGTAGATCCTCCAATGCATCTCAGTGTGAAAGCACAAGTTTCGAGCCTCTCTAGTGTTCCTAGGCTGCATGTAAGGATTCTTCTCCCTCAACTTGAGATAGTCATGTTCTCGCCATTTGTCGAGCTTCTTGGTTGTGATCTTAGCTGCCTGGCTTCCTAGATCTTGGCCTTGTCTTCCATGTTAACCTACCGCTTGGACTTGGCCTTTGGCATGACCTCTTCTTCTTCCACATCATCAAATCCCTAAGCTGGTTGAATCTTACGCTTCTTGGGCTTAGGAGTGGATGAGCTTCCTGCACCTGAGAATGAATAGAAGAGGGAATGCAAGAAGAGAGAACACAAGATCGAATGGATAGCATAAAAACACATGAGAAACAGTGACTGAACGAAGCTCCAGGAGCGGTAGTACCGCTTGGCTGGCAGCACCAGTACTACCGGCCTCGGCCGGTAGTACCACTCACAGGCTAGTGGTACACTGCTACCAAAAATGGAGCTATACTCCATGGACTTTGTTCAAAAATGTGGTAGCATGAATCCTAGCTATCCCTAGAAGTAATATCAAGCAAATCTCATCAAGAACTCCAAGGCATTGACTTAAAACTTGCACAAGTTAATCGGGCAAAACGAGAAGGAATCGGGGCAACATACCGGAGGAACTGGCGGAGAAGGGGACTGGGAAGACTTTCTCTAGACCAGATCTGCTTGGGAGTGATGGAGAGGGGAGATCTGGCGGAGTCTCCCCGTGTTATTCACAGCTGGTAGAGAGAGAGTAAGAAGAGAAAGAGTCGGGGAGTGGACGAATTGTTCCCCCGATCCCTTTTACTCGTTTCGAACCTCCAGAGCGCTAGTACTAGTCTAGTGACTGGTAGTACCGCTCCTAGTACTCCAGCGGTACCGGGTCGGCACTAACGTCCCTGGAAAGTCAGTTGCAAAACAGACTTCCCAGGAACGGTAGTACCGCCTTAGTGACCGGTAGTACCGGTCTGCTGGAAGGAAGAACACATGATCAAGAAGAAATTCGCTGAGCTTGTGTGGAGAATTTGGAGTCTTTTCTTGGTTTTTCTGACATGGAAAGTGAAAGGACACGGATGTCGCCTAGAGTGGGGGGTGAATAGGCGATTTAAAACTTTTACGAGTGGCTTGACAAATGCGGAATAAAACTAACATTTAATTTTCCAAGCATACAAAACCTAAATAAACTAGGCTCACCTATTTGCCAACAACTTATGCTAAACAAGATAAGCAACTATGTGATAGCAAGATATATATAACTTCAAGCACGATGGCTATCACAAAGTAAATTGCATAAGTAAAGGAGATCGGGTATAGAAATAATCGAAGCATGTGGAGACGATGATGTATCTCAGAATTCACACCCTTGCGGGTGCTAATCTCTGTTGGAGCAGTGTGGAGGCACAAGGCACCCCAAATGTCACAGAGGCTCACCGTAATCTCCTCGAGCCCTCCCACCAAGATGGAAGACCCGATCACTATGGGACACTTGAGGGCGGTCACCGAACCCGTACAAAGCTTGGGGAAATCTCACAAACTCAATTGGAGGCTCCCAATATATCGCCACTGAGGCACCACAAAGCTTGAAAAGATCTCCACAACTTAATTAGAGGTTCCTAAAAAATTGCCAACAAGGGACCACAAAGCTTGGAAAGATCTCCACAACTTAATTGGAGGTCCCAAGAAATCCACTAAGACACTAAGCCGTCCAGGGTTCCAAGAACCCAAGAGTAATAAGCTCAATGAACTTTCACCACCGAATCTCCAAGGAGAACTCAAATCGATGCAACCGATGCAATAACAAGAACACACGAAGTGCACAAGTCCTTCTCTCCCAAATCCCACCAAAACAACTAATGCTATGGGGGAAGATGAAAGGAAGAACAAAGGAGGAAAACACCAAATTTCTCCAAGATCTAGATCTAATGGTTTTCCTCACAAAGAGGAAAGATTGATTGGTAGAATAATAGATCTAGATCTCCTCTCTCTTTTCCCTCAAGAATATGCAAGAATCATGGAAGGGATGGGGAGATAGCAAGCTCAAAAAGGTCAACAATTTTGGGCAAAAATGAGCTCAAAGGGTTGGGGGTCGTTGGGGAAGAAGCCACCCTTAAATATGTTCCCCGACATCTAACTGTTGTAGCCAAAATACATCCAGGGGCGGAACTTATGGTGGTAGCACCGGTAGTACCACCCACCGGTACTACCGGGGTGATACCGATCAAGTCCCTCTTCAAAAACACTTAATTACTGCATCTCGGGGACAATTCCCAGTAGTAACTCCGGTACTAGCCCGGTACTAATGGACCTGTGAAAACTGCAAACAGCCCAATACAAAAACTTCAAGAACTTTTGCATCTGAACTCTGTTTTCGATGAACTTGGGCTCATTGGAATCACAAAGACGAGCTCTACAACTTCATGCAGAGAAACATCATAGTCCAACCATGGAACATAAAATTAAATGAAGAAAAGGTTTGACCTCTCTATTAAAGACAAACCGGTAAAACCTTCAACACCAAAAATGCAATAAGTTTCTCATCCGAAATCTGTTTTTGATGAGCTTGGGATGTAATCGAAGATAAACACAAGCTCTAAAACCTCACATGGATAAAAGCAAAATAGCAACCAAGAAAGATGTTCTAAGTATGCAAAGGTTTGAGCTCTCTCCAAATGATCCAATTAGGTTACTTACTCGAGAGCCCCTCTTGATAGTACGGCTATTGATCCTAATACCCGGTCTCTCAAACACTATGAGACCGGTAAGAAAGAACCCTATCAAGATCATACCTTTGCCTTGCGCATTCCACTTGAGCTCGATGATGACGGTCTTGACTCCCTCAAGTTGAAGCACCTTTCTTGATTGTGCTTGCTAGCACATGCTTGATGAAGACATCTCCATATACTCCCCCATACCCCATTATGGGTGAGCCTTGATTAGCTCCATCTTCAAGATCCATTGCAAACTTCAATCAAAAGATATCTTCCAAGATGGATCATATTGAACTTGCACTTCCAAAACTTCTAAAAGTGCTGACCAATCTTGACTTTGTTCTCTGCACATTGACTTGATCAACTTTGCACTTCATCTTCTTTCTACATAATGATGATGTCTTGAAAATGCACATGAGATCTCACTCCATCTTATTCAAGACACTAAAAGGGTGGATGGTCTAACCTAGAGGGGGGTTGAATAGGTTTCTACAAATTTTACTTCTCTTTTCACAAGTTTTAGGCTTTGCGGAATATAAGTGTGAGCCTAACAACTAGGTGAGCAACCTATAAAATGCTATGCAAAGTACTTCAAGCTCGAAGGCTATCACAAAGGTAAAACACAAGTAAAGGAACTCGGATAGAAATAACCGAGGCACATGGAGACGAAGATGTATCCCGATGTTCACTCTCTTGGGGGAGAGCTAGTCACCGTTGGAGAGGTGTAAATCCCCACAAAGGGTACTCAAGCGCCACGAAGGCTCACCTTCTTCTCCTTGAGCATCCTCCATGAAGTAGGAGCCCAATCACTTGTGGTAGACCTTAGGGTGGTCTCCAAACCCTCACAAACTTTCCACGGGGCGAATCACAAGCCGAATGCCTCCGGGCGACCCTAGCCACCTAGGGTTTCCCACAAACCCAAGAGTAACAAGTAATCTCGATGAACTCAAGGGGGAATGAAATTTGGCTTGGTGGAGATGTAGATTGGGGCCTCCTCTTTCTTTCTACCAAAGGGATTTGGATTTGGGTAGGTAGAATGAGAGATCCCCTTATCTTGAGGTGCTCATTAATGGAGGAGAGAGAGAGGATAAGATGTTATGATTTGGAACTGGTCAACTTACCCCTTCGGAGAAGAAGGGGTGTATTTATAGTCCATGGGGAGAAAATGACCGTTTGGGACGAATCTGGGATTTCCGGTTGAATTCCCGGTTGGACCGGAAATCCAACCGGAAATTCCCGGTGGGGATTCCGGTGGCAACCGAGAATCAAACCGGAGATTTCCGATTTGAACCGAGCCTGGGACCGAGAACAAACCGAGCCAGCCCAAAAACATGTCTGGGCCTGGCTGAGCTTGTCCGGTCCAAAGTTTGGTTGAAACCGGAAATTCCCGGTTGGATTTTCGGTGGGATTCCCGGTCAAACCGGAAATTCGACCGAGAACCAGAGATTCTTTCCAAACCTTTCTTTCTCCAAAAGAACTAAAAATACTCTTTGATCAGGAAACTGAGATAGGTGGGGAAAGGTGTTTGGTTAGCAAGAAATCAAACCCACGAGTCCATCGAGACAACCCCTCTTAATAGTGCGGTGTTTCCTATGAACTCAAGTAAAAACATAAGAGAATAGGAAAAACACCGCCGCTTCGCTCCCAAGTTGAATGGGGGGCCTCCTTTCACAGCTCATCAAAGAAATGGACTAAAACCTGAAAATGAGACTAGAAGAATATATTAGTCCAACACTAGCTCATGTGTCATCAATAACCAAAAAATAAGTTGAAGGGTAAAATACCCTTACAATCTCCCCCTTTTTGGTTAGCAATGACAAACGTAGCTAGAGTTCACAAAGAGATTGGTTTCAACACATATTTAGACAAGCTCCCCCATAATGTTTGCACAAGGTTGAATTTGCATTTGAATACAAGAGTGCAATATTGGACTATGGAGAGCTTCCCAAAATAAGCGGGAAACCAAACCCGAATAATATATAAGAAGTGAACAATATTCATAGGATAAGATATTACACAATAATAAGCAACGGAGTTCAACATACAAGATAACTTAAGGTTCAACACACATAGAATAACTTAAAGTCCAACTAAAAGGAAATAGAGACACAAGCCATAAAACGAGAGTGCGACAAAGGGCTTGTGCTCAAAAACCAAATCCAAATAGAGAGACACACGATCCTAATAGAACTCTACACACTTCTCCCCCTTTGGCATCGAGACACCAAAAAGGGAGAAAGGTAGGCGATGCTAGCGAAACAAGGATCACTCGTCGACGTCTTGATTGTCACCACCATCTTGACCAACAGCTTCATCTTCATTGTCATTGCCATCCTCAGCAAAAGCACCCAAACCAAGGAACATCTCATCATCAAGAGGTGGCATGTTTAAGTTGAAGTGGGCCAAAGGAGCCATAGCAGGATGATCCGATGGAGGAGGGACACCACGAGCAAGACACTCATCAACAACAAAGCGTCTTGTGTCTTGGCTCAAGGTGAGACTCTTATGGCTGACATCATAAGATTGCTTGCACATGGAGAAGAGAGTCTTGAAGAACTTGGCAACACCTTTCTTTGGAGGACAGGAGGAGCTAGAGCCGGCAGCCATGGGATCATGATGAAGCTTAGAGCCATGCTCGGTAGGCCTACCAAGCATCTCAGGAAGGTCCTTGGTCGAGCCACGGAGAGGAAGTGTAATGGTAGCATGAGGCACATAGTTCCCAACCCTCTTCTTAGCAGGAACGGTGTATTCAATGAAGCGTTGTACAAAAGAAGCATAGTTGGGAGTGAACCTCTTCTCAACAGTCCTCTTGAGCTCCTGATAGATAAAGTCAGGAACATCGATCTTCCTCTGACGTTCAGGATGGGAGTAGTACATGAGATTGATGTGGTAGCCACGACAAGCAGTAGTGTCTCCAATCTTGCTCACAATAGTGGCCCTGTGAATGCAAGCCAAGGTACTGTAGAAGAAGTACATGCGAGTGAAGTGAGGAGGAAGTGGCTTAACAGTCATATCCGGATTAGGATAGCAGAAAAGGATGTCCTGAGCCACCATCTTCTTCGAAGACTCGGTGTGAATGCGGAAACCACCATGGCGAACATCATCATAGCCAAGACTCCATGCCAACTCATCAAACGAGGTGGTGAAGTGAGAGTCCCCAGTCATCCAAGAAATCTGCCTGCGGTTACCTGGATGGAAGTAGGCGGTGTAGAAGAACTGGCACACAAGATCAGGGCAATACTCTTGCTCAAGGTTGGCAATGGTCCAAAGGTTCATCTTCTTCAAGGCTTGCTCAACAAAGAAAAAGTCGGTCTTCCGGTGGGCGCGAAAGTGCTCGGAGTTGAGACGAAGTGGTGTCACATAGGAATCCAAAGCAGTGGAGTCATAGTGATCATTCCACATAGCAAACTGTGACTGAGTCCAAAACCACGGATCAAGATGGAAAGTCCTCTGAGCGAAGCGGTAAGGATTCAACCTTCTCAAATCAGTCCAAAGCTGCAGAGGGTAATTCTTCATGCTGGAGGCCAGAATAACATCAGGAATAACATCTTCCTCTTCCTCGATTTCCGGGTTCCGACCCCAACGAGCGGGCTGCTTGACATGAGAAGCAACCATGAGTCCCTTGCCCGCTCGATGCCCACCCGGAGTGGTGGACGAAGGTGATCTCCTTGACTTGGGAGGAGGAATGACCTCCTCGCTTGAATCTGTGAAAAATAGAGCATAGGTACGTAGCAAGGATAAGTGCACATGCTAGGAATGGAAACCAAGAGAATGAATTTAGACAAGTAAAAAGTTTGTGCAAAAGTTGTGCAAGTTTGGTTGAGATTCTGGTGGAACCGGAATTTGAACCGGGAATTTCCGGTTGAACCGGAAATTTGACCGGAAAAGCAGTTTCCCCCTTAGCACAAAATTATTGCGAACTATTGTTCAAGAACTTGCCTAAATGCATCTAGAAACTAGTACGAGCCAAGTTAGATGAAAGTGATTCCCAAACAGAGGACAAGATCTAACCCTAGAAATCCTCAAGTTCATCGAAGGAGATGTAAAGAAGAAACAAGTGATGAAACAAGAGAAGGAAGGGAGAACAACAAAATTACCCGAAGACATGATCTCCTTGCCCTAAGAAGGGGAAGAACTTCAAATAGAGAAAATCTTGGAGAAGTCCAAATTCTTTCCCACAATAGGTCTTCAAAAGGAAATCCCCTTGGTGAAAAGCTTCCAGAGCACGAGGGGATCGAAGTGGTGGAGTAGATCTGGAAGATTAATGGTGGGAAATCACCATGAGAGTGGATGGAGAGGAGAAGTGGCGACCATGGAGGAGTAGCACGGTTGGTGGAGGAGGAAGAAGAAAAGGATAGGGTTGAACCGTTTCCACCAACCACGTATATAAAGGCTAGAGTTTCCGGTTGAATTTCTAGTCCGACCGGAAATCTGACCGGAAATTTTTGGTCCAAACCGAGATCTGGACCGGAGTGAAACCGAGACCGACCAAAATCTTCCCATAGATGATTTCGAGCAGGTCCGGTTTGGAATCGGTCCAAAATCCGGTTTGAACCAGAAATTTCCGGTCTAAACCAGGAATTCGATCGGACCCAAACCGAAACTGGTTAAAATCCTGCCAGAGAGGAATTTGACCAGGTTCGGTTTGAACTCGGTCCAAAACCCGGTTTGAACCGGGAATTTCCAATCTAAACCAAGAATTTGACCGGAGCCAAACCGAAACTTGTTAAAATCCTGCCAGAGAGGATTTCGACAAGGTTCGGTTTGAACTCGGTCCAAAACTCGGTTTGAACCAGGAATTTTCTGTCTAATTTTTGGTTGAACCAGGAATTAAACTGAGAACTCAACATCAACAAAAGCTCGAATGGAGATTCAAGGTGGCATGTGCAAATAGATGAATGTGAGACAAAGGGGTAGAGGGAACAATATTCTAGCATGTCCATTGGAAGGAACAAAAAAACACAAACAAAGCTACAATGGACATGTTCGAAGAAAATAAAAACCCAAATGTGTTAGTAACAACAAAGCAAAACAAAAGAGGTGTCTCAAAAGATAGATGATGACCCACAAGTATAGGCGGGGATGCCGACGGACGGGCCGGCGGACGAAGCGGACAGCCCGCTGGATCGGTTGGAGTACGAGATTAACTCGACGTACTGATTAAGCGATTAGTAAATAGATTTTTAGCGGACAGGTTTTGGATGTTACGCGGACGTCCGCCTGCATCCCTGAGTATAGGGGGTGTATCGTAGTACTTTCGATAAAAAAGAGTGTCAAACCCAACAAGGAGCAGAAGGTGTTGACAAGTGGTTTTGATCAAGGATTCACTGTAAATACTAGCAAACGGATTTTTAGGGGTATTTGGCAATATAAATAAATACAGTGCGAGTAAATAAAAGACAATAGTAGTAATTGCTGCAAGTGGCCCAATCCTTTCTTGAGCAAAGGACAAGCCAGTTGTGTAACTTATGATGACCAAACGTTCTCGAGGACACACGGGAGTTTCTGTCAAGTGCTTTCGCTTCATACCGCTAAATAATCTTTATTGGTTTGATAAGTGTTATGGGGGTGAACCTGTGCTAGCGCACTACCCTTACTAGGATAAATACACACTTGTGATTATACCCCTTGCAAGCATCCGCAAATACAAGAAAGTAATTAAGATAAATCTAACCACAACCTTAAACTCTAAGATCCTACGCTCCCTGGTGCAATGGTTTCCCAACGGAGGTTTAGGTTTCTGTCACTCCAGCAACCCCACAATTGGTAGCCAAATACACAATGAATCTCACTAGGCCCATAAATGGTGAAGTATCATGTAGTCGACGTTCACATGACACCACTAGTGAAATAACACCACAACAAATAAATATCAAACCATTAAATATTACTCAACATAATTCCACTGCTAACGACTTGACTTCTCCCATGTCCTCAAGAACTAAACGAACTACTCACAAGACATCATATGGATCATGATCAGAGGTGAAATAATGATAAATAACAATCTGAACATAAACCTTAATTCAACGGTTCCACTCAATAGCATCAATCACAAGAGTAATCAACACCGGGAAAGTTTCCCCTAAGAATTTAACAAGATTCAACTCAAGATGTTACAGCGGGATGGCGTGGTGATGGTGGAGATGAAGGTGCTGGTGATGGAGATGATGATGATGATGATGATCCCAATGAAGTCCAGCGCGATGGTGATGATGATGGCGACGATCTCCCCTCTCCGGGAAGGAATTTCCCTGGCAGATTTCTGCCTGCCGGAGAGCTTTTCTCTCTCTGGTGTTTTCCGCCCCGCAGAGGCGGTGGTGTCTATCTCTGAGCCCCCCCTGACTTAGGTTTTCCGGGATGATGAAATACGCGAAGGGGCTCTGGCAGAAGTGGGCCAGGGTGGCCTCACCATAGGGCGGCGCGGCCAGGGGCTGGGCCGCGCCCCCTGGTGGTGAGGCTGCCCTGTGGCCCCTCTCTCTTTCTCCTTCTGGCTTCTTCAGTCTTCTAGTAAAATATAATTTTCTGGTATTTTTCTGGAATTTCCTGATCTTCTGAAATATGGTGTCTTGATGATCCTTTTTCCAGCAGAATCCTGACTCCGACAGCAAATCCTCCAATGATCATCAAACATGTAAAAATAGAGGAAACAACATAAGTATCATCTCTAAATGTGAAATATATCAATGAATAACAGTAAATTATGATACAAAATAGTGATGCAAAATGGACGTATCAACCCCCCAAGCTTAGACCTCGCTTGTCCCCAAGCGAAAACTAAACTCGGTAAACATGACCATAGGTTTATGGAGTGAAGTGTCGATAATCAAAATACGGACAAGAAGCATCACATTCACCATGGCACAATTTATAATAGACAGCAACTTCCCTTTATATGATATAGACTTGCAATAAGTAAAAGGGAATCACAAATAAGGATGCACAAGGTAAACTATAATTGTTGGTGGCAAACCTTAGTTCTTGGTCAGAGAACAATGAACAAACTATACTTATTTTTGAACGGAGCCTTTTAAAAACAGAGCTAATATAGCAAAAACCATATGCTTAATGAAACAAACTTTTGCATTCATAGAGAGCTTTCAAAGATATATTCCTTCAGACAAAAGCATTGTACTAAACAAAGAAGTTAGTAAACATGATTAAACGGATCAACATATGGATGAATGAAACATAACAACTCATATGCTTGCTTGAGATAGAAGGGAATAGGTTGACTCAACATAAAAGTAAAAGACAGGCCCTTCGCAGAGGGAAGCAGGGATTAAACATGTGCTAGAGCTTTTCATTTTTAAAACAGAGATAAAAGTTATTTTGAGAGGTGGTTGCTTTTGTCAATGACTAGCAATAGAGTTGATATCTTCCATACTAAACAAGTGGGAGCGGTTCTGAGATGTTGATTAATTGGCACATTGGTGCTCTTTAATAGCTTGGCACTCCTCCCTAACTTTTCCTTTCTCAAACCATGGCTAACCGATTCCATCGGGTGCCAACCAACTTTCACATACCATGGAGGAGTGCCTTTTTCTTTTCTTTTTGAGATTACAATGGTCTGACCAGCTCCCTTGCAAAATTAATGATGAGCAGATGAAGCTGCCTAGTCGAGGGGTACTTAATTTAGTATGGAAGATAACAAACCCATCAACTATGTCCTCATGAGCTAAAAATAGTGGCACAAAATGAGAAGTATTTGAAGGTTTTTGAAAGGTAGCACATGAAAATTTACTTGGAATGGCTTGAAATACCATGCATAGGAATTTATAGTGGACTCTTTGGAAGTAACTTGGTTTTTGGGAGTTGGATGCACGAGAAGTATTTCCTCTCAGTACAGGTTTTTGGCTAGCAAGGCTGGGTAGCAAGCATAAGAGTTGCATGAAACAAACAAACATACATATAATAAGAACAATCATGCAAACTTCCTTGAAGGTACAACGATTTTAACTTTGAGAATAAAAATGCTTATAAGCCAAACATGAAGGAAAACTGAAGTGATGTAACTACAAGCACTTCTTTCTTATTTTCTACTCGAACCTCAAGGTAATGTTGCTACTGACCAAGCTAAGTTTGCCAAAACCAACTAAATTTACTCATGCTCCCAAAGTGATACTAATACTAATCAACAAGACTAGTCATATAAGAAACATTGCAAACTAAAATAAAATGTGCGGAAAGTAAACGATAAAACTTCTCATTAATATTTCATTACCGCAACTCACACCAAGGGATACATAGATAACCAACAAAGGAGGATACTTCCACACTGCTAAAAGAGCATTTCCCTAATAAATGTATTTTGGTGTTTGTTAACAACATATGGTGAATTAACCATGCTATCAAAGTCCTACGGATTTTCTAGGTTGATTCAGGATCTCGCAGAGGTGCACCCTAAAAAGGAAGAAAAGATCGGAGCCCGTAGTCCAGTAGTGGGTTTAGGGCTTAGTTGTCTTGCAGGGTGCTTCGCGAAGGTGGAAGTGGTGGAGAGGGTCTCCACGAAGTGCTGCTGTTGCACCTTCTAGGGCGGAGACTCTGGCCCTGCTGGCCGGAGACTCCGGTCTAGGGGTCTCGCCCTGACAATCCTCTAAGTCGGACAAGTTAGATGCCCACCCAGAATCGGGCCGGAGACTTTGTGTCTCTGGCCGGAGACTCCGGGTAGGCAGGCTATGGCTGGAGACTCCGGTCTGTCTGGCTGGATTCTTGATTGCTAGAGTCTCGGATGATTCAGACTCCAGTCTGGAGTTGGGCCGGAGACTTTGGTCCCTGGCTGGAGACTCCGGTGCTGGAGTCACTTAGGGCGGAGACTCTGGCCCTCCTGGCCAGAGACTCTGGCCCTAGTCGGCCAGCAACGGCTACATTTCATAGAGGACTATATAAAGCCTTCTTCTACCTCTAGAAGAGGCTACGGCTTCCACTCTCTCTCCTCCATTGTTGCTAAGCTTCAAAGCCCTAGATCTCTCTCCCTAGTCACTAAAACTCAAAGCCCTTTTGGGATTGGAGGGAGAAGACCTAGATATACACTTCCACCAAGGCGATTTGATTTCCCCCCTCATTTTGTTGAGGGGCTTGTAACTCTTGTGTTCATATCGGATTCCTAGCCAGAAGAAGCCATCCTCCAAGCTTAACTTTGTGTGTAAGAGCTTGGTGGGCCTATTGGGAGCCTCTAATTGAGTTGTGGAGCTCGCCCCAATACTTTGTGTAAAGGTCTCGTGCCGCCTTCAAGGGCATCGCTTAGTGGAGCGTGAACTCACCTTTGTGGCTTGTTCACCGGAGAATAGGGTGAGCCTTTGTGGCATTGGTGGCCTTTGTGGTACCACACCTCTCCAACGTAGACGTACTTCCCGTAACAAGGAAGGAACTATGGGAATACATCTTTGTGTCTTTGTGTCTCCATTGCGGTTACCTCTATCCTTTACTTGTACCTTTACTTATATTGTTATTGCTAGCTTGCTTGTCACTATAGGTAAATTCACTTAGTAGCACATCTAGAGAATTTACCTTCTTGTCTAGCCTTAACTTGAAAAGAAGTAAAAAATTGGGTAGCTCCTATTCACCCTCCCCCCCTCTAGTCGCTCATACGATCCTTTCAATTGGTATCAGAGCGTGGTCTCTTTCTCGGGCTTAACCGCCTAAGAGTATGGGCGATACTATGGATGAGGATAAGGGTAAAGAAACTCCTCCTGAAGATACTCCTCCATCTATCTCTTCCTCTTCAATCTCACATGAGGAGCATTTGGCGTCCTTGGACACATTTCAAACCTCTATGAGATTTGAGATGAAGGCTATGTTTGAGGAATATTTTGGGAAGAAACCTTTCGGGGTCACCGACCCAAACACGACACTTAATGTGGATCTCTCCTTGGCTAAGGTGAAGCCACCTAACAATGGCTCCACCTCCGCCGTGAATAAAGGTGCCCCACCTAAGGAAAATGATGGTCCGGCAAAGGGTGCATTCATTCCACCCCCTAACACTTACTCCCCTCCGCCGGTCCATTATCCTATGCCACACATTAACAACATGGGATCTCCTCCTAAGCTTGATTCTCGCAATTTTATTAAATGGCAAGGACTAATGAAATCTCATATTTCTAGCTCTTCTACTCATTTGTGGAGGGTCATACAAAATGGCTTTGCACCTCATGATCATCACAACTTGACCGGAAGGGAAGAAGTTGATGAGCAACTCAATGCCAATGCCAAGCATCTCCTTCAACAAGCCGTGTCGGATACTCATGCGGCACACATCAACAACTTGAGCACCGCCAAGGAAGTGTGGGACTATCTCACTATGCTATTCATTGGGAATGAGAGTATTCGGTCCTCCAAGTTTGATGAGCTCAAGAGTGAAGAGAGGGATTTCATTATGCGAGATAATGAGACTCCCGATGAGATGTACCAAAGGATCTTGGATCTTGCAACGGCCTTGACCGGGTTTGGGTGCAAAGACAATGGTGATGACTATGTCAAGCGTATGTTCATTACCTCCATCAACCCAAAAGAACCCATCCGGTCTGAGATAATCCGTTCAAGACCAGGTTTTGGGAGTATGACCTCAAATGAAGTTCTTTGCGAGTTCACCGCCTTGACTATCTTGAAGAAGAATGCGGAAGAGACTAGAGCTTGTGTTCTTGTCGGACAAGGAGTTCACAATCTTGCTCTCAAGGCCAAGGTGGTGTACAAGCAATGTGAAGGAGAAGAAGAAATATATGAAGAAGAGTGTTGGTCTCCGGAAGATATCAAGTTGGCACTCCATGAACACTTGGCTCTCAATGCAAGTGCTTTTTGGGATGCCAACAAGCACAAGATGAAGGGATCCAAGTTCAAGTCATCTCCAAGGAAGGGTGGTGACTCTAAAGTGAGGCATTGCTACAATTGTGGAGGAATCAAGCACTTCATTGCCGAATGTCCTTGTGAGAACAAGGAGAACAATGGAGGCCGGCTCATCCCCAAGCGCCGGTCATCAAAGTTCTCCCCTTCCAAGAAGCATGGGAACAAGGACGACAAGAAGAAAGGAGAAAGATTGTTGGTGGTACATGAGGAGTATGACTCCGGGTCTGATGATGATGACTCCGAAGATGAAGAGAATGGAGAAATGGCCGCCATTGCTATTGTCTCCACTCCACCTACATCCCTCTTCAACTCACATAATAAGAATGCCATCATCACCAACCACAAGTGTCTTATGGCCAAGGCCTCGGAGGTAACATCATCACCTACTCCTTCATCATCTCATTCCGATTCTACTTCTATGGATGATGTGAGTAGTCTTAAGATTAAGAAAGAACTAGTGTCTTGTGATGAATTTATTGCTAACATGAAGGGGCCAACCAAGGTATACATTGAGACACTAATGTGTCAAATAGGTGATGCCCATGACACTATCAAGGAGAAGGAGGAGTTGGAAAGATTAGCCGTCGATGATATTGGCTCTCTATCAATTGAGCTCGAAGAAGAGCAAAACTTGAGAGTCTCTTTAGAGGAGAAATTGTTGGGACTAGAAGAGTCTCACAATCTAAACTTGTCAAAACTCACTAAAGAACGTGACCATGCTCTTGCTATGGTCAAGTTGCTTAAAAAGGAGAAAGTTGAATTTGACGTTGGTCAGAATGATTTTCGTGAGAAGTTTGAGAAGCTTGAAGAAGCCTACAAGGTTTTGGAAAGCAAATTCTCTAGTCTCACCAAGATCCGTGAGCAACTTCAAATTCAACTAACTATTGAACAATCTAAGTCCCACCAATGCAAGTTATTGAAGTTCCTTGTTCTTCTAACCCCATATGTGATCATAGTGATATCATTGAGGAGAACATTAGGTTGAAGGCCGAACTTGCCAAGGGCCTTGCCACTTGCATTCAAGGAGAAAAGAATCTCAATGATCTCTTGAGTAATCAATGAATGAACAAGGGCAAGGAAGGTCTCGGATTTGTTGCCGAGTCCTCTAAAAGGGGGAATCTCGGATTGGTGGCCGAGCCCTTAAAGAAAAAGAAGAAGAAGAAGAAGAAGAAGAAGAAGAAGAAGCATGTTGTTGCTGCTCCCACTCCTCATGTTCCTTTTTACATTTGTTACACAGAGGAGGAGTGGGAGGAGCTCAAGGGAAAGGAGAAGGAGGAGAAGGTCGAAGTGACCGTAGTCTCCGGGTCCAAGGGTGCGGAGTCTCCGGCTGGTTCATCTAGCCCGGAGTCTCCAGCCCCCAAGGCCAGAGTCTCTGGCCCTACTCACAATGACTTTGCAGGAAAATATAACCCTCATTATATTCTTCTCAGGGATTATTATGGTGATGTCTATGCTAGATATGTTGGTCCCTATGATGGTTACATTGAATATGCTATTTGGGTACCTAAGATTCTTGTGACTAACAAAAGAGGACCCATCCAAAAATGGGGACCTAAATCCAAGAATTGATCTCTTGTAGGACATTGCTTACGGAGGAGATAAATGGATCATTGATAGTGGTGCCACAAGCCACATGACCGGAAGCAAAAATATTGTGGAAGATCTAAGGCCAAATACTTCAAATGTCACAGTCTCATATGGTGACAAGTCATCCTCTAAGGTACTTGGTTTCGGTAAGGTGGTGATCACTCCGGACGTGTCCCTAGTGAATGTCATGCTTGTCGAAACCATTGGTTATAATTTACTTTCCGTTCGTCAACTTGCTACTATGGGCTATGCCATATATTTTGATGTTGACATTGTGGTCGTCATGTGGAGTAAGTCTCTCAAGGTTGCCTTTGTTGGGTATGTTGAAAATGGCTTGTATGTGGTGGACTTCTCGGAGAAACCCACTACAGCCGCGATATGCCTAATTGCTAAGGCCGACGTGGGATGGCTTTGGCATCACCGGTTAGCCCACGTCAATATGAGAGCTTTGCAAAATCTCTACACCGGCGGCCACATACTCGGACTAAAGGATGTTTCTTTTGCCAAAGATCGTGTTTGTAGGTCTTGCATTGAAGGGAAGATGCATGAAACAAGCCATCCAAGCAAGACTATTATCTCTTCCAAGAGGTGCTTGGAGCTCCATCACATGGATCTCTTTGGACCTCCCACTTATGCAAGTCTTGGTGGCAAGAAGTATTGCTTGGTGATTGTCGATGACTATTCAAGATATACTTGGGTTTATTTCTTCGAGTTCAAGAGTGAGACCCAACAAACCGTCAAAGACTTTGCCACCGAAGTTGAGCGTCAATTCAATACCACCATATTGACTCTAAGGAGTGACAATGGCACCGAGTTCAAGAACTACTCCCTAAATGAGTTTCTTAGTGATGCGGGCATCAAACATCAATATTCCGCTGCATATACCCCGCAACAAAATGGAGTTGCCGAGAGGAAGAACTGGACTCTTATGGATGCGGCAAGAACCATGTTGGCGGAGTTTAAGTCTCCATACAACTTTTGGGCCGAAGCTATTAATACCGCATGCCATGCCACCAACCGGCTTTATCTCCGCAAGAACTTGAACATGACTCCATATGAAATACTTACCGGGCGAAAGCCCAACATCACATACTTTCGGGTATTTGGTTGTAAGTGCTTCTATCTCAAGAAAGGTGTTCGATTGTCAAAATTTGATTCTAAAGCTTTTGAGGGTATCTTTGTTGGTTACTCATCGGACTCACATTCCTATAGGATCTATAGCAAGTCCACTGGGCATGTTATAGAGACTTGTAATGTGAGGTTCGATGAAGATAATGGTTCCTTTGTGGGACAAAGTGGTGTTCGTGATGTAGGTGACGAAATTCCTCCCCAAGCCATAAGAAGAATGGGTGTTGGATTCTTCCGGCCCATTGAGGGACACCTTTTGGCCGAAGGAGAAGGACAATGTTCTACACAAGTGGAGCCTTCACCTGCTGAACACCCACAGGACATTGACCAAAGACAAGCTGCACACCCTCAACCTGAAGATCACTCCATCGAGCAATCTTGCCCGGAGTCTCCGGCCCCTGTGGTCCAGAGTCTCCGGCCTATACCAGAGTCTCCGGGTTTGGATACCGAGTCTCCGGGGGTGATCAAGGCCCTGATGAAGATCCATCTGATTTCCATGGTTACGGGACACTTGATGATCAAGGCAATCCATCTGGTCAAGGCGAGGACCAGAACAGCGATCATGAAGATGATCAAGTAGTCTCTCAAGAATCTCCTCTTGAGGCTCGCACTCGCCGTGAGAAGAAGCTTGAGTCCATACTCCATCAAAGAAGCATATCCTTGGAAAATGTTGTTGGGAGTGTTCGTAAAGGTGTCTCCACAAGGAGGCAACTTTCTAACTTTAGCTCTCATCATGGTTTTGTCTCTTGTGTAGAACCCAAGAAAGTTTATTAGGCGCTTGAGGATCCGGATTGGATTAATGCCATGCATGATGAACTCAACAACTTCGAGCGCAACAAAGTTTGGACTCTAGTAGAAAGACCCAAAGATTGTCGTAATGTCATTGGGACCAAGTGGATCTTCAAGAACAAGCAAGATGCAAATGGCATTGTCATTCGTAACAAGACAAGATTGGTGGCTCAAGGTTTCTCCCAAGTTGCTCATCTTGAATCTATTCACATCTTACTTGCATATGCATCTCATCATAACTTTAAACTTCAACAAATGGATGTTAAAAGTACATTTCTTAATGGTCCCTTAAATGAATTGGTTTTTGTGAAGCAACCCCCGGGCTTCGAAAACCCTAAGTTTCCTAACCACATTTACAAACTTGATAAGGCGCTCTATGGACTTAAACAAGCCCCACGTGTGTGGTATGAGAACCTTAAAGAGTTGTTGGTTGATCGTGGTTTTGAAATTGGGGTGATCGATCCCACTCTTTTTACTAAGAAGGTCAATGGGGAGCTTTTCGTTTGCCAATTATATGTTGATGATATTATATTTGGTTCTACTAACAAAACTTTCAATGATGAGTTTGCTAAGCTCATGACCGACAAGTTTGAGATATCTATGATGGGGGAGTTGGAGTTCTTCCTTGGATTTGAAGTCAAACAATTGAAGGGAGGGACTTTTGTGAACCAAGCCAAATACACCCAAGACATGCTCAAGAGGTTCGAGATGATAGGAGTCAAAGGTGCAAAGACTCCCATGCCAACAAAGGTTAATCTTGATCTCGATCCTAATGGTAAAAAAGTGGATCAAAAACTTTATAGATCTATGATTGGTTCCTTGCTTTACCTTTGCGCATCTAGACCGAACATTATGTTAAGTGTGGGAGTTTGTGCACGTTTTATTGTGAGACTTAAGTTCCTTTATTATTAGTAAGACTATTATTGGTGTATGCTATCTTGTCTAGTCTTACTTCTATGCATATTGTTAGTCTCATATTTTGTTACTTGCACTTGGTATAATTGTGAAATATATAGGGGGAGTGATGATCCTTACTTGTGTGTACTCATGTTCAAATGCAAATGTTGTTGTGCACACAAGTAGGGGGAGCTTTGGCTATATATTTTATTTTCTTGTGAGCTTTGGCTATATATTTTATTTTCTTGTGCTTATATCATGCAAATCCGTATGTTGTCATCAAACACCAAAAAGGGGGAGATTGAAAGAGCATTTCCCTAATAAATGTATTTTGGTGTTTGTTAACAACATATGATGAATTAACCATGCTATCAAAGTCCTGCAGATTTTCTAGGTTGATTCAGGATCTCGCAGAGGTGCACCCCAAAAAGGAAGAAAAGATCGGAGCCCGTAGTCTAGTAGTGGGTTTAGGGCTTAGTTGTCTTGCAGGGTGCTTCGCGAAGGTGGAAGTGGTGGAGAGGGTCTCCAGGAAGTGCTGCTGTTGCACCTTCTAGGGCGGAGACTCCGGCCCTGCTGGTCAGAGACTCCGGTCTAGGGGTCTCGCCCTGGCAATCCTCCAAGTCGGACAAGTCAGATGCCCACCCGGAATCAGGCCGGAGACTTTGTGTCTCTGGCCGGAGACTCCGGGTAGGCAGGCTGTGGCCGAAGACTCCGATCCCCAGGGGCCGGAGACTCCGGTCTGTCTGGCTGGATTCTTGATTGCTAGAGTCTCGGACGATTCAGACTCTAGTCCGGAGTTGGGCCAGAGACTTTGGTCCCTGGCTGGAGATTCCGGTGCTGAAGTCACTTAGGGCGGAGACTCCGGCCCTCCTGGCCGGAGACTCTGGCCCTAGTCGGCCAGCAACGGCTACATTTTGTAGAGGACTATATAAAGCCTTCTTCTACCTCTAGAAGAGGCTGCGGCTTCCACTCTCTCTCCTCCATTGTTGCTAAGCTTCAAAGCCCTAGATCTCTCTCCCTAGCCACTAGAACTCAAAGCCCTTTTGGGATTTGAGGGAGAAGACCTAGATCTACACTTCCACCAAGGCGATTTGATTTCTCCCCTCGTTTTGTTGAGGGGCTTGTAACTCTTGTGTTCATCGGATTCCTAGCCAGAAGAAGCCATCCTCCAAGCTTAACTTTGTGTGCAAGAGCTTGGTGGGCCTATTGGGAGCCTCCAATTGAGTTGTGGAGATCGCCCCAATACTTTGTGTAAAGGTCTCATGCCGCCTTCAAGGGCATCGCTTAGTGGAGCATGAACTCGCCTTTGTGGCTTGTTCACCGGAGAATAGGGTGAGCCTTTGTGGCGTTGGTGGCCTTTGTGGTACCACACCTCTCCAACGTAGACGTACTTCCCGTAACAAGGAAGGAACTACGGGAATACATCCTTGTGTCTTTGTGTCTCCATTGCGATTACCTCTATCCTTTACTTGTACCTTTACTTATATTATTATTGCTAGCTTGCTTGTCACTCTAGGTAAATTCACTTAGTAGCACATCTAGAGAATTTACCTTCTTGTCTAGCCTTAACTTGAAAAGAAGTAAAAAATTGGGTAGCTCCTATTCACCCCCCCCCCCTCTAGTCGCTCATATGATCCTTTCAACTGCAAACTATTCTATAAGATAACTTCTCTATTCATGATATGACTCTACTTGAAAAGTAAATGAGTAAAAGGTGATGATGTGATACCGCGACACTCCCCCAAGCTTGGAACAAGCCAAGGGGATGCCTATACCATGATGAATTACTCCTTCGGCGGTGGTGGGTAGTCTTTAATAAGCTTCTCAATCAAATCTTTCAAATCATCGATCTTGTGGCTGAGGTTACGAATCATCTCTGAATTGTGCTCAATATGGCTCATGCACCTGTCAGACAGAGAGTCCCAGCTCTTAAAATTATTTCCGCATCCTTCTTCACACTTGGAACTTTCTCTCCCTGCATTGTTAGAACGATCTATATCCCAACCAGAGGGCAATCGTGATCTAGGCACATTTTGAATCTGATGTTCATGAATTAGAGTATGGAAAGGGTTGTTGCCTGACGGAGATGCCCGTGGAGCTAAGATGTGGCGCGGGCCCACCCCAGGCCGCGCCGCCCTGTGGTGAGTCCACCACGGAGCTCGTTTCCGTCCCGGTTTCCTCCTGTGATTTCGTCTCGATGTATAATTTTTGCCTATATAACCCCTCGGAGTACCCGAGGTCTGTATATCATTTTCTCGTTGTGTTTTTGTTTCGAGCTGTATCTGTCAGGAGATTGATCTCAGTTTTGGCAATATAAATAAATACAGTGCGAGTAAATAAAAGACAATAGTAGTAATTGATGCAAGTGGCCCAATCCTTTCTAGAGCAAAGGACAAGCCGGTTGTGTAACTTATGATGACCAAACGTTCTCGAGGACACACGGGAGTTTCTGTCAAGTGCTTTCGCTTCATACCGCTAAATAATCTTTATTGGTTTGATAAGTGTTATGGGGGTGAACCTGTGCTAGCGCACTACCCTTACTAGGATATATACACACTTGTGATTATACCCCTTGCAAGCATCTGCAAATACAAGAAAGTAATTAGGATAAATCTAACCACAGTTTTAAACTCTAAGATCCTATGTTCCCTAGTGCAATGGTTTCCCAATGGAGGTTTAGGTTTCTGTCACTCCAGCAACCTCACAATTGGTAGCCAAATACACAATGCATCTCACTAGGCCCATAAATGGTGAAGTATCATGTAGTTGACATTCACATGACACCACTAGTGAAATAACACCACAACAAATAAATATCAAACCATTAAATATTACTCAACATAATTCCACTACTAACGACTTGACTTCTCCCATGTCCTCAAGAACTAAACGAACTACTCATAAGACATCATATGGATCATGATCAGAGGTGAAATAATGATAAATAACAATCTGAACATAAACCTTAATTCAACGGTTCCACTCAATAGCATCAACCACAATAGTAATCAACACTGGGAAAGATTCCCCTAAGAATTTAACAAGATTCAACTCAAGATGTTACAGCGGGATGGCGTGGTGATGGTGGAGATGAAGGTGCTGGTGATGGAGATGATGATGATGATCCCGATGAAGTCCGGCGCGATGGTGATGACGATGGCGATGATCTCCCCTCTCCGGGAAGGAATTTCCCTGGCAGATTTCTGCCTGCCAGAGAGCTTTTCTCTCTCTGGTGTTTTCCGCCCCGCAGAGGCGGTGGTGTCTATCTCTAAGCCCCCCTGACTTAGGTTTTCCGGGATGATGAAATACGCGAAGGGGCTCTGGCAGAAGTGGGCTAGGGTGGCCTCACCATAGTGTGGCGCGGCCAGGGGCTGGGCCGCGCCCCCTGGTGGTGAGGCTGCCCTGTAGCCCCTCTCGCCTTCTCCTTCCGGCTTCTTCAGTCTTTTGGTAAAATATAATTTTCTGGTATTTTTCTGGAATTTCCTGATCTTCTGAAATATGGTGTCTTGATGGTCCTTTTTCCAGCAGAATCCTGACTCCGACAGCAAATCCTCCAATGATCATCAAACATGTAAAAACAGAGGAAACAACATAAGTATCATCTCTAAATGTGAAATATATCAATGAATAACAGTAAATTATGACACAAAATAGTGATGCAAAATGGGCGTATCAATAGACAAAAGACATAACAAAGACAAACAATTTGCGGGGGATTGCTCCCCCTATGTTGAAGCACAAATGTCGTGGCACCGCAAAGATAAATGCTTGGATCCACATAATGACATTGGGTCTATTAATGTAGCACGCATAGGTATGCATAATGTCAAGACATGACAAAATGACTTCGGCCTATGTGTGCGGTGTTTCTAAGCTAGACACAAGATAAATGCAAGATTGTAAGCAAGTAGATCAATCCAAGTTTTTAGGATCAAGAATACCAAGTTCATTCCTTAGCTCAACAAACCGGGCTTCATCCAAAGGTTTTGTGAAGATATCCGCCAATTGGTGATTGGTACTCACATGAGAGAGAGCAATATCACCCCTTGCGACATGGTCATGTAGGAAGTGGTGGGGAATGTCGATATGCTTGGTGCGGGAGTGTTGGATGGGGTTGTTGGCGATCTTTATTGCACTTTCATTGTCGCTTAGAAGAAGCACCGTACCAAGAGACACACCATAGTCTTTCAAGGTTTGCTTTATCCACAACAATTGAGTGCAATAAGATGCCACAGAAATGTATTCAGCTTCGGCGGTGGATAGGGAGATGGAGTTTTGTTTCTTGGACAACCAACTCACCAACGACCGGCCAATAAATTGGCAAGCCCCGGAGGTTGACTTCCGGTCAACCTTGTCACCGGCCCAATCGGAATCCGAGTAGCCCACAAGATCAAAAGTTGACCCATTTGGATACCAAAGCCCGAGAGTAGGAGTATGAACTAGATACCTTAAATACCGTTTGACCGCCACAAAGTGGCACTCCTTTAGAGCGGATTGAAAATGAGCACACAATCCAACACTTAACATTATGTCCGGCCTAGAAGCACAAAGGTAGAGAAGGGATCCAATCATGGAGCGATATACCTTTTGATCCACCGGTTTCTCACCTGCACCAAGGTCAAGTTGCATTTTGGTTGGCATGGGGGTTCTTGCACTCTTGGCCTTGGTCATCTCGAAACGTGCGAGCATGTCCTTCACATACTTCTCTTGAGAGATGAAAGTTCCTCGCTCAAGTTGCCTCACTTGAAAGCCTAGGAAGAACTTCAACTCCCCCATCATGGACATCTCGAATCTCTGTGTCATCAACTTCTCAAAAGCTTTGTTATGTTTTTCGTTAGCCCCGCCAAAGATAATATCATCAACATAGATTTGGCATATGAACAACCCACCCCCTTTAACCCGCTTGGTGAAAAGGGTGGAATCTACCTTCCCAATTTCAAAACCGTCCGTGAGTAGAAAATCCCTAAGATGCTCGTACCAAGCACGTGGAGCTTGCTTGAGACCATAGAGCGCCTTATGGAGTTTGTACACACGATTTGGGAAATTAGGATTTTCGAAACCCGGGGGTTGAGCAACATATGCCTCCTCTTTCAAGGGGCCATTTAGAAAAGCACTTTTGACATCCATTTGATAAAGCTTGAAATCATGGAAAGAAGCATAAGCAAGTAATAGACGAATAGCTTCAAGGAGAGCAACGGGCGCAAAGGTGTCCTCATAATCCATACCTTCTATTTGAGCAAACCCTTGCGCCACTAACCTTGCCTTGTTTCGAGTGACGACTCCATTCTCGTCTTGCTTGTTCTTGAACACCCACTTGGTGCCAATCACATTGATCCTATGGTCCTTGGGCCTTGATACGTCTCAAACGTATCTATAATTTTTGATGCTCCATGCTTGTTTTTACACCATTTGCTTAGTGTTTCGTTACACTTCGTGGCATTTTTATGCATTTTCGGAACTAACCTATTAACAAGATGCCACAGTGCCAGTTCCCTATTTTCTGCTGTTTTTGTGTTTCAGAAAAGTTACACAGGAAATATTCTCAAAATTGGACGAAACAAAAGCCAGACATCCAGAAATTTACCGAAGCTTCCAGAGAACCGAAGAGGAGATGGAGAGGGGCCACGAGCCAGCCACACAATAGGACAGCGCGGCCCAGGCCCTGGCCGCGCCCCCTATGTGTGAGGCCGCCTCGGTCCACTTCTGACGCTGCCCCTTCGCCTATAAAGACCCCCCCGACGGGAAAAACCTAAGTACCCGATCAATTTTCCAGAAACACATCGTGATCCGCCATTGTCGTCGACCCAAGATCGGGAGGGTCTAGAAGCTCTTCCCGGCACCCTGTCGGAGAGGGGAATCGCCACCAGAGGTCTTCTTCATCGCCATGCTTGCCTCCGGCGCGATGAGTGAGTAGTCTACCTTGGACTATGGGTCCATAGCAGTAGCTAGATGGTTGTCTTCTCCACCATGTGCTTCATGTTTAGATCTCGTGAGCTGCCTTACATGATCGAGATCACCGTTATGTAATTCTATATGGTGTGTTTGTTGGGATCCGATGAATATTGGTGTTATGATTGAGTTAATGTGCTGAATATTATCTTATGTTATCTCTATGTTGTTTATGATCTTGCATGCTCTCCGTTGTTAGTAGCTATCTTGGCCGAGTAGATACTAGTGACTCCAAGAGGGGGTATTTATGCTCGATAGTTGGGTTCATGCCTCTATTTAATCTGGGGGAGTGACAGAAACCTCTAAGGTTGTAGATGTGTTGTTGCCACTAGGGAGAAAACAACATTCTTATGTCCAAGGGCATATGCTTTGTTTACATTACACACTTTGCTTAATGCAGTTATCTGTTGCTCGCAACTTAATACTCATGGGGTGTTCGGACGATATCCCCGTGAGTGGATTATTAGTCATAGATGCAGTTCGATGGCGGTCTATGTATTTTGTTGTAATGCCCAGAGTAAATCTCATAGTGATCCTCTCGACATATGCACGTTGTCTTTATTCTATCAATTGCCCAACTGTAATTTGTTTACCCAGCATGTCGTTATTTATCTTATGGAGAGACACCACTTGTGAACTGTGGACCCTGGTCCTGTTTCCTTTATATTGCTATCACCTGTTTACTTTACTCGCACTATTTACTTTCTCGCATACTACTATTGCTTTCCACTCGATACGCTCATTCCTTTGTTTACAGCAAACCGGTGAGATTGACAACATCATCGTAAGTTGGGAGCAAAGTTTTTGGTTGTGTTGTGTGCAGGTTCCACGTTGCTACTAGTTGAAGACGCGCTAACACGTTATCGTTAACGGCGCCCTTGTTGGAGTGTCACTAGGCTAGCAAGCATCACCTTCTAGAGTTTGGCTTTTTCCTGGACTGACAAACCTTGGTTTCTTACTGAGGGAAAACTCGCTGCTGTACTCATCAAACCTTCCTCTTGGGGTTCCCAATTGGACGGTGATTTACATCATCAACACCGCCATAGCAAAGATTTTTCTGGCACCGTTGCCGGGGAAAAAGAAGACTTCTGCAAGGGGAGTTTCGCACGCACATCCTTTACTTTGTTTTTAGTTTTGCTTTACTTTATTTTTGCTTGCATCGTTTTATCTAAAATACAAAAAAATTAGTTCCTTTTATAGTTGTTATTTTTGTTGGTCTGTTATTGTCTTGCTTTATCATGCTTTCTATCAATGGTTGGTTTCTTTGAAACTAAATCTTTTTGGCAAGGTGGGTTCACGGAAGAGCAACAAAAATATTATGAGTAACACCGCTTGTCACAAAAAGGGAAACACTTATGGGAACAAATTGATAAATTGTATATCATTGCTAGAAATGTGTGCCCTACTTATAATGTTACTTATTGCTTTGATAAATCTTGTTGCTGTAGGAGGTATAAACACCTCCCTTTTCAATGTGAGTATAACGATGATGTTACCATATCTTCTTATATTAATGGAAATTATGACTTTTATGATGTGGAACAAATTGAAGAATTTATTGCTTGAAAGGGTGCATTCGAACTTGCTTATTTGCTTGAAAATACTGATGATGCACCTTATAAATATGAGGTTTATGATATACTTAAATTTTGCTTTGATAATTACAAGGAAGAAAATGGCTATATTCTTAAATATCTTAATAGATGCTCTCCAACGAAAGAGAATAATGCCTTGAAGGAGCCTATGGAAGAAGAAATTGCTGAAACTGGAAGCTCATTGGATGAAAAAGAGGAGGAGAGTGATGATCAAGAGGAGGAAGAATGGAGCTACCCATGTCTACCTCCCAATAAGAGTAACTCTTTAACTAATACCTTATTTGATAGCCCTCTATGCTTAACAAAGGAGGATGAGTGTGATATTTATATTGTTGAGTTTGTTCATGATGCTACTGAAAATTATTATGAGAGAGGAAAATATGGTTGTTGGAATTCTCATGTTACTAAAACACCTCTCTTTATATTGAAAGTTCCGAAGTTGCTCTTGTTTTACCTACCCATACTTGTTACCATGTGCTTCTTTGATTTATTTTCTTACAAGATTACTATTCATACGAAGTGGGTTAGACTTAAATGTGTTTTATATTTTCTCCTTGATGCTCTCTTTTTCTTCAATTCACATTTCTTATATGAGCATCTTCTCAAATTACCAAGCCTAGCTCAAAGGCGTTAAAGAAAAGCAATCTTGGGAGATAACCCATTGTTTTACTTTCAGTTATTTTTTCTTTTATTTGAGTCTTGGAAGTTATTACTACTGTAATAACCTCTCCTTATCATTTTTATTTCGTTTTTGTGCCAAGAGAAGCCTCTAATTTGAGTGAGGTAAGATTTGGGAATGTTGCTGTCCTGAAACAGATTTTGGTGCTGCACCGTAAAAATTCGTGAAAATTCTCAGTGTATCTTTTGGACCTGCGATTTCTTGTGCATATGACCCAGGTTATATCCAAACTTTCATTAGTTATAAACTTTTTGATTTGAGCAACAGAAAACCCTCTAAAAATTCGACCTTTGTCAGCTGTTCTGTTTTGACAGATTTCTGCCATTATTTATGTTTGCCGCTTGATCGCTTTCTTTTTGAGTTCTTTTGATCACGGAACTTTTGGGGAAGTTGATACAGTAGTATATGCTTTATATGTGGTGGTTTTGAGTTGAAACCTGAAGCAAAAAGGGGTTGATTCATTGTTATGCTTATACTAATGTTGCTAATAGAATTGTGTTTAGTTTTGTATGAAGGAAGTTTTCAAGTGTAGGGATCGGAGAATGATGAGATGAGTTGAAGAATGGAAAAAATATCAAGCTTGGGGATGCCCACACACCCCAAGAAATATCAAGAGGTACAAGCATCAAAGCTTGGGGATGCCCCCGAGGCACCCCTTCTTCATCAGCAAAAATCAGGTCACCTTTCAACACACTATATTTTTATTGCTTCATGCATTATGCATTTTTCTTGGAGCATCAGTTTTTTTTCAGTTTTTTTTAGTTTTGTTTGCTGCAATAATGGTTGGACCCCAACAAATTCCTTTTGGATAAGTTGTCTTGCTTTTCACTTGCCAAGAACACTCTGTTTTTCACTCTTATCGTTCAACGAGTGTTCTCTTTTTCTAGAACTGCGTTTAGCTTTCATTTTTCGCCTTGATTTTTGTTCAGATCTTATTATATCTTTGAATCAAGGTGTATTTTGACCTTTGGTCCATTTTGGTTTTCATCAAAAGAGTTGTTTCAAAAAGGTTCGAATGGTGTTGGAAAAGAGAAAAAGCTTTATACAAAAAAGTGGTGCAAAAGGAGCTTGTGTAGACTACGGCCTAGGCTTTTGCATATCGTGCTTGATGTCTTTTTGATAGTATGCTTAGTGGTTTTGCTGTAGCATGACTTGTCTAAAATGACTGAGATTGCTTAATGAGCCTTTGAAAAAATCATCCATTGTTTTAATTATTTGGAAGCATTATTTTGGTTTTCTCCTTTGATGCTTTATTTGGGTTGACTTGGCGCATGCTCACACATGTTAGACTCATACAAAGTCACCATTGCCTCTATGATCATTTAGTTTTTTACTTTTGATGCCATCTTATCTTCTTTTAATGTTGCTTTGTCGCTTTGCATGATTATGGCCGTTATTGCTCTCTTAGTTGGTCGCTCCCAGTCTTTTGCTAGCCCTCGTTTTGTACTGAGTATGAGGTCTACTCGTGCATCAAACTCCTAAAAACCAAGTTGTTCCAATGTGTCCACCATACATACCTATTAGCAATTTTCTATTCCAAAGTACATTTGACTTGCTTTTATCTATCCTTCAAATTGAACTCTTTTTGGTGTTATGCGAAAATTGGTCAGTAAAGCTCTCACGAACCTGATGGCACACTTTACTTTTCTCGTTCTTAAAAATTTGACATTGTGGCTCTCTTATGTTGAGTTGTTATGCTTGCAAGTTGTAAGTTGGAAATTAGCCCAGCCATGCCGTCATGGGGCAAGCTTTCAACATTGCACTTCTTATTTGAGTTGATATCATGATCTTTTGTTTATGGATACTCGCGATGTGAAATAATTTGGGAATCTTGCGGGATCATGGAGTTTGTATATGTGTTAGAGAAACGCATGGGCCGCTAATCTAAGCCATGCATAATTCATGGTGGAAATTTACAGCATGCCTATAGTGAACATTCGACGACGCATCTCACAATAAAAAGCTATACCAATGGTAAATAAAAGAGATGCCGAGGTGTTCATTGTCTGTTTGTCCTGTCATTTTGATGTGGGCTTGTTCCATGTCATCGGGTACGGAGGTACCCCGTTGGCAGTTCTCGATGATACGTGTATACTTACAATGACAAGAGCTTGCTTGTGACTCTAAGTCGAGTAGCATGAGGTTTGGGTATTCGTACTTCACAGGACACGAGGTTTTCAACTTATGATTTGTCAAGCATATGCAGCATAATTGTATTCGCATTAACTTTAACCATTCAAGATGCCTATAATGGGGGCAATGAGAGCTCAAAGCTAGTAAGTACCATAATTTTTGAAGGTTTATAAAACTTGCAATCACTGCTTCCCTCTGTGAAGGGCCTTTCTTTTACTTTTATGTTGTGTCACCACCTTATACCTTTATGCACCGTCTAAGAGAGCATAGTTGTCATTCTTAGTATAATGTGCATTGTCCCAAAGTTTTCATTGATTGATTCATGATGTTGGTTTCACATGTTCTTAAATTATTTGTATCTAGTCACCCTCTTAAACTTGAAGGTGTCCTATGCATTTATGTTTTGCTATTCCATGAAGGACAAGCAGAAAACCATTTGCTATGTTTTTCCATATGATTTGAACACACGTTTGACTTTCATTGTTTCATTTTCATGATCTTTTGTTTGTGTTCTTTTTCATGTTATAACATGGTTGCTAAGTTTCTTCTATCAAGATTATATCTTTCATGCCCATGTTTGAAATTCTTTTGATCCCAGCACTCAATGCTTTACATAGATGATCAAGATTATGTAGGTGCATGTCACCTCAAAAATTATTTCTTTTGTTATCACTTATCTACTCGAGGACGAGCAGGAGTTAAGCTTGGGGATGCCGATATGTCTCAAACGTATCTATAATTTTTTATGCTCCATGCTTGTTTTTACACCATTTGCTTAGTGTTTCGTTACACTTCGTGGCATTTTTATGCATTTTCCGGAACTAACCTATTAACAAGATGCTACAGTGCCAGTTCCCTGTTTTCTGCTATTTTTGTGTTTCAGAAAAGTTACACAGGAAATATTCTCAGAATTGGACAAAACAAAAGCCAGACATCCAGAAATTTACCGAAGCTTCCAGAGAACCGAAGAGGAGACGGAGAGGGGACACGAGCCAGCCACACAATAGGGCGGCGCAGCCCAGGCCCTGGCCACGCCCCCTATGTGTGAGGCCGCCTCGGTCCACTTCTGACGTTGCCCCTTCGCCTATAAAGACCCCCCGACGGGAAAAACCTAAGTACCCGATCAATTTTCCAGAAACACATTGCGATCCGCCATCGTCATCGACCCGAGATCGGGAGGGTCCAGAAGCTCTTCCCGGCACCCTGCCGGAGAGGGGAATCGCCACTGGAGGTCTTCTTCATCGCCATGCTTGCCTCCGGCGCGATGAGTGAGTAGTCTACCTTGGAATATGGGTCCATAGCAGTAGCTAGATGGTTGTTTTCTCCACCATGTGCTTCATGTTTAGATCTCGTGAGCTGCCTTACATGATCGAGATCACCATTATGTAATTCTATATGTTGTGTTTGTTGGGATCCGATGAATATTGGTGTTATGATTGAGTTGATGTGCTAAATATTATCTTATGTTATCTCTATATTGTTTATGATCTTGCATGCTCTCCGTTGTTAGTAGCTATCTTGGCCGAGTAGATACTAGTGACTCCAAGAGGGGGTATTTATGCTCGATAGTTGGGTTCATGCCTCTATTTAATCTGGGGGAGTGACAGAAACCTCTAAGGTTGTAGATGTCTTGTTGCCACTAGGGAGAAAACAACATTCTTATGTCCAACGGCATATGCTTTGTTTACATTACACACTTTGCTTAATGCAGTTATCTGTTGTTCGCAACTTAATACTCATGGGGTGTTCGGACGATATCCCCATGAGTGAATTATTAGTCATAGATGCAGTTGGATGGCGGTCTATGTATTTTGTTGTAATGCCCAGAGTAAATCTCATAGCGATCCTCTCGACATATGCACGTTGTCTTTATTCTATCAATTGCCCAACTGTAATTTGTTTACCCAACATGTTGTTATTTATCTTATGGAGAGACACCACTAGTGAACTGTGGACCCCGGTCCTATTTTCTTTATATTGCTATCACCTGTTTACTTTACTCGCACTGTTTACTTTCTCGCATACTACTATTGCTTTCCACTCGATACGCTCATTCCTTTGTTTACAGCAAACCGGTGAAATTGACAACCTCATCGTAAGTTGGGAGCAAAGTTCTTGGTTGTGTTGTGTGCAGGTTCCACGTTGCTACTAGTTGAAGACGCGCTAACACGTTATCGTTAACGGCGCCCTTGTTGGAGTGTCACTAGGCTAGCAAGCACCTTCTGGAATTTGGCTTTTTCTTGGACTGACAAACATTGGTTTCTTACTGAGGGAAAACTCGCTGCTGTACTCATCAAACCTTTCTCTTGGGGTTCCCAACTGGACTGTGATTTACATCATCAACAGGCCTCTCAACGAGAGACCACACCTTGTTGCGGGTGAAGCATTCCAACTCTTCTTGCATGGCATTCACCCAATCCGGATCTCCCAAGGCTTCATGTACCTTTTGAGGTTCAAAACTAGACACAAAAGCATGATGGCCACAAAAGGTAGCAAGCAAAGCAAGTTGTCTACGAGTTGAAACTCCCTTAGAAATATCACCAAGAATCTTGTCAACTTGAAGATCACTAGCCTTGGTGGCGGCCTTGATGCGCCTTTTCAACCCATCATGACCAACAAATTCTTGTTGTGGCTTGTCTTGGTCATGACCATCTTCTTGAGCTTGATCTTGAGAGGAGTGAGGATCTTGATCATCTCCTTGATCTTGCTCATGAGGTTGAGGGCTTGGTGGTTGTTCTTGGGCTTGCGTCTCCTTTTGAGAATCTTGTTCCTCTTGAGATGGTGATGAAGGTTCTACTAGAGTTGAGCTAGGCTCCACTTGAGTTGACCTTGAATCTTCTTCATGAGGAAGGTCTTGGTTTGGAAGAACTTGATATTCACTAGGCAAGATGTGACCAACTCCCATAGACTTGATGACTTGAGAAGATTCTTCATAACCTACATCACTTGGAACAACTTGCTCCACTTGGGAGCCATTAAATTCCTCGAATACCACGTCACAAGATACTTCAACGCATCCGGAGGATATGTTGTAGTATCTATAAGCGTGGGAATCGTCCGCATAGCCAACGAAAATACCCTCAATTGTTCTAGTCTCAAATTTACTAAGTCTTTCCTTTTTGTTCTTGACGAAGCACTTGCATCCGAAGACGCGGAAGTAGGAGACATTTGGCTTGTTTCCCGGTGAGGAGCTCATAAGGTGTCTTCTTGTACAATGGGAGGACGAAGAGGCGGTTGGAGACATGAACCGCGGTGGCAATAGCTTCTCCCCAAAAGTTATGGGGAGACTTGAACTCATCCAACATGGTTCTTGCCATCTCAATGATTGTCCAGTTCTTCCTTTCCACCACACCATTTTGTTGAGGAGTGTACGGAGCGGAGAATTCATGCTTGATCCCCTCTTCACCCATGAAGTCTTCCATGGCGTAGTTCTTGAATTCCGACCCATTGTCGGTCCTTATGATTTTGATCACTTCTTCAAATGTACGTTCCGCTTGCTTGGCAAACTTGGTGAAGAACTTGTGGGTCTCATCCTTATACTTAAGGAGGAACACCCATGTATATCTTGAATAATCATCCACGATGACAAGACCATATCTACTACCCCCAAGGGAGTCGTAGGTGGATGGCCCAAAGAGATCCAAATGAAGGAGCTCCAAGGGTCTTGTCGTTGAGATCATGCTCTTGGCCGGATGATTCTTCCCAAGTTGCTTCCCGGCAACACAAGCACTACACACACGATCTTTTTCAAATGTTACATTGGTTAGTCCAAAAACATGTTCACCCTTTAGGAGTCGTTTGAGATTTCTCATGTTGATGTGGCCTAGCCGGCGATGCCATAGCCAACCCTCGTCAACCTTGGCTATGAGACATGTTGAGGAGGAAGTGCTCTCTTTTGAGAAATCAACCACGTAAAGGTTGTCCTCAACATGCCCAACACAAACCAACTTGAGATTATCACTCCTAAAGACTTTCACATGATTATAGGTAAAATATCAATCATAACCAATGCTTGCAAGATGACGTATTGAAAGAAGATTATAGCCAAGGGTGTCAACAAGCATGACATTCTCAAGAGACAAGTCCTTTGAGATTGCCAACTTGCCTCGACCCAATACCTTTCCTTTTGCGTTATCTCCAAATATGATGCATTGAGTTGAGTTAACATCTTCAACAAATTGCTCAAGCACCTCTCTTCCTCCGGTCATATGATTAGTGCACCCACTATCAAACAACCATTTTGGCCCATCGGAGGAATAGCCCTACAAAATCAATTCTTGGGTTTAGGAGCCCATTGTGTAATGGGACCCTTAGCATTAGCAACAAGAGATTTAGGTACCCAAATAGAGTACCATCTATAAGCATAACCATCACGAGGACCAACATATCTAGCAACTACATTCCCATTCATGTCCTTACACAACACGTACGATGGGTTGGTCTTTCCGGCAAAGCTATGGTTAGGATTGCCCCTATTGGCATTCCCTCCCATAGCCACTTTCTTACCATTACCATTCCCATTGTACCCTTCCTTCACAAAGTTAACCTTCTTGGGTGGAGGAACATAGTTGTTGTTGTTGTTACTTGGGTTAAACCCAAGGCCTTGACCACGAGGCCTCTCCTTTTGTTGAGCAAAGAGCTCATGAGGGGGTTTCCCAAGTTGTGGAGAAGAGAGGCGCTCTTTCTCAAGTTGAGCCTTCAACTTTGCATTTTCCTCAATGAGGGTAGCTTGATCTAGAGTAGAGTTAGTAGCACAAGCAATATTTTCAACAATTATGGGCACACTTGATGAACCTTGGACTTCATTATGAAGAGCTTGAAGTTCCTCATATTTCTTGCTAAGTCTATTGAGCTCATCCTTGACTAGCTTGTTAGCCCTTTCAAGGTGCTCAAGATCCTTAGTAAGAGAAGCATGAGCAACTTCAAGCTCCTTTTTGGAAGCATTAAGTTCTTGTGCCATTAGCAAAGTTTTATCCATAGTATCCAAGTCCTTAGTTTTATCAAGTTGATATGTTTCAATTTGATGAGAAAGGAGCAATCTAGTATTCTTCTCCTCGGTTAGCTCTTGAACTAAGAGATTGAATCTCCGTTCCCCATCTTCAACATGGGATCTCGCTTCCTCAAGGGACTCATTGCGTTGAGCAATAGTGTCCATTAAGTATTCGAAATGATCACGAGCATCACCACAAAGAGAACACATAGTCTTGTAAAGGGTGGCAAGAATAGTTTCTTCATCCATATCATCATTAATGGGACAAGAAGGTTGGGACGAAGAAATCACCTTAGCCTCCTTTTCCATAAGGCATTTATGAGGGGAGTTCTTGGTGGAGCTCTCGTAGTCCTTGGTGTAGTCGTACTTGAATAGCGACCCGGGCTTGGCAAGAGCCAAACCGGCCACTCCAACAATGTCCTCCTCATCACTATCCTCTTCATCAACATCAGAGGTGTACTCAACACCCACAAGAGCCTTGATGTCCTTGAACTTGTTCTTGTTTCTTAAGTTGATTGGATTGGGCCTCAATCTTGGCTTGTCACCTTTCACGTACTTTGGCTTGTCTTGTCTCTTCTCATAGGGGCAAGTATCGGCGAAGTACCCCGGCTCATCACAATTGTAGCAAGATCTTCTCTTCTCCTTAGGAACAAAACTTTCTCTCTTCATGGAATGCTTCCCATACTTCTTGGCAAAGAATGCTAGATCAGTGTCTAACTCACTTGTTGAAGTCATCTCTTCTTCTTCTTCAAGATCTTCTTCAACTCTCTCTTCCTTGCTTGCTTCACGTGCCCTTGAATGAGTGACGTTGGCCTTCAAGGCAAGTGATGGGTTCTTGTTCATGGCACGGACAATCTCCTTGGTCCTATTCGCCTTGGCAATCATGTCATCATGAGCAACAAAGTATCCAACAAGCTCATCCGCGGTCATCTTCGGCAAGGTTTCAAGAAAGTGACATTGAAGGCCAACTCCTTGTATTCGCAAGACACAATCTTGATGAACTTGTTCTTCACAAAGCTAGCATTCATGTGAAAGCCATCATCAATGGTGTTTCCTCCAAGAATAATGATCTTCTCCTTGAGAGCTTGGAGTCTTGAGTAGGCACTTGAGACCGACTCTCCATCATTCATGCAAAACAAGTTCATGTCTTGTTTGGCGGCTTCATACTTGGTCTTTTGCATTGCCGACGTCCCATCAAACTTGACCGAGAGCTTCTCCCAAAGTTCCTTGGCGGACTCAATGCTTGATACTTGATCATACACTTCACGCTTCAAGCTTTGATGAATCTTGTCAAGGGCGGTGGAGTTGAGTTGACAATCAATCCTCTCTTTGGGCGTCATGTGCTTCTCATCAACGGGAGTGAACCCATTCTCGACAACGCCCCAAAGCTCCACACAAACACCTAAGATGAGAATGCATGCAAGACTTCCAATAGGAATAGTTAAATTCATCAAGCATGGGAGGTGCACCGGAAGAAGGGTTCATGTGAGGCATAGGCACGCGTTCGAGGGGATATTCATATGACTTTGCATGAAGAGAGGGTCCATCGGGCTTAGGTGGAGTATCCACCTTAGCCTTCTCCGGGTTTGGGTTTTCCTTCGGAACACCCTCAACAACCTCGGGATGGGCACTCTTTGCATCCAAAGCTGAGAATCTCGCTTCCAACGCGGCAAACCATTCGTTGAGTTCATTGCGTTGCTTATCAAGCAACGCTTAGACCTCAACGGCCATGAAGACTTTGTCTTCACCCTCATCCGTAGGTGAGACCATCTTACTCTCAAGGCGGTTAAGCCCTTAAAAAGAGCCCTTGCTCTGATACCAATTGAAAGGGTGGATGGTCTAACCTAGAGGGGGGGTGAATAGGTTTCTACAAATTTTACTTCTCTTTTCACTAGTTTTAGGCTTTGCAGAATATAAGTGTGAGCCTAACAACTAGGTGAGCAACCTATAAAATGCTATGCAAAGTACTTCAAGCTCGAAGGCTATCACAAAGGTAAAACACAAGTAAAGGAACTCGGATAGAAATAACCGAGGCACACGGAGACGAAGATGTATCCCGATGTTCACTCTCTTGGGGGAAAACTAGTCACCGTTGGAGAGGTGTGAATCCCCACAAAGGGTACTCAAGCGCCACAAAAGGCTCACCTTCTTCTCCTTGAGCCTCCTCCATGAAGTAGGAGCCCAATCACTTGTGGTAGACCTTAGGGTGGTCTCCAAACCCTCACAAACTTTCCACGGGGTGAATCACAAGCCGAATGCCTCCGGGCGACCCTAGCCGCCTAGGGTTTCCCACAAACCTAAGAGTAATAAGTAATCTCAATGAACTCAAGGGGGAATGAAATTTGGCTTGGTGGAGATGTAGATCGGGGCCTCCTCTTTCTTTCTACCAAAGGGATTTGGATTTGGGTGGGTAGAATGAGAGATCCCCTTATCTTGAGGTGCTCATTAATGGAGAAGAGAGAGAGGATAAGATGTTATGATTTGGAACTGGTCAACTTACCCCTTCGGAGAAGAAGGGGTGTATTTATAGTCCATGGGGAGAAAATGACCATTTGGGACGAATCTGGGATTTCCGGTTGAATTCCCGGTTGGACCGGAAATCCAACCGGAAATTCCCGGTGGGGATTCCGGTGGAAACCGAGAATCGAACTGGAGATTTCCGGTTTGAACCGAGCCTGGGACCGAGAACAAACCGAGCCAGCCCAAAAACATGTCTGGGCCTGGCTGAGCTTGTCCGGTCCAAAGTTCGGTTGAAACCGGAAATTCCCGGTTGGATTTCCGGTGGGATTTCTGGTCAACCGGAAATTTGACCGAGAACCAGAGATTCTTCCCAAACCTTCTTTTCTCCAAAAGAACTAAAAATACTCTTTGATCAGGAAATTGAGACAGGTGGGGAAACGTGTTTGGTTAGCAAGAAATCAAACCCACAAGTCCATCGAAACAACCCCTCTTAATAGTGCGGTGTTTCCTATGAACTCAAGTAAAAACATAAGAGAATAGGAAAAACACCACCGCTTCGCTCCCAAGTTGAATGGGGGGCCTCCTTTCACAGCTCATCAAAGAAATGGACTAAAACCTAAAAATGAGACTAGAAGAATATATTAGTCCAACACTAGCTCACGTGTCATCAATAACCAAAAAATAAGTTGAAGGGTAAAATACCCTTACAGACACGCTCTATATAGGCTCAACTTCCGTATGACCAATCTTCGGATCACACTTTGAATAACACCTTGGTCATAGAATAATCTTTTTTGTTTTCATCTTCTTATAACCTTTAAACCAACATATGGCTCAAACGTTGTCTACGAACAACTCCTACAATATAACTCAATGCAAACATTAGTCCATTGGGATTGTCATTAATTTCCAAAACCACACATGGGGCACATGCTCTTTCAATCTCCCCATTTTGGTAATTGATTAAAATCTCTTTGAGAGGGTTTATATAATGATTTTAAAGAACTAAGATGGTTAGACTAACATCAAATAATACAAAAGTATGTGTTAGTAGAACCATCGTATATAGAGCAAACTCCCCCACAATCTATGCACGTGTGAATGAACTTGAATTTCATTGCATATCTATGCACGTGTGAGCAAACTCCCCCACAATCTATGCACGTGTGTTGAACCAGATTGTGAGCAATCTTGATAGCACTTTCATCATCGCGCAAAAGAGGAACTTTGTCAGAATTGACACCATAATCCTTTAAAGTTTGCCTCGTCCAAAGAAGTTGTGCACAACAACTTGCGGCTCGGCTTTGGCGGTGGAGAGATACACGCATTTTTTCTTCTTAGAAGACCAACACACCAAATACCTACCAAAAAATTGGAAAGCCTAGAGGTTGACTTCCTATCCACCTTGTCTCCTGCCCAATCCGAATCCGGGAACCGTACAAGCTCAAAGCTTGCTCCCTTCAGGTACCAAAGGCCAAAATTTGGGGGAATGAATCAAATATCGAAACACTCTCTTGACTGCCACTAAGTGGCTTTCCTTTGGGGCGGCTTGATATCATGCACAAATTTCCACACTCAATATAATATCCAGTCTAGATAAGCAAAGGTAAAGCAAAGATTCAATCATAGAGCGGTAAAGTTTTTGATCTACTTCTTTACCATTAGGATCAAGATCAAGAGTAACCTTAGTTGTCATGGGAGTCTTCGCTCCTTAACACCAGAATCCATCTTGAATCTCTTGAGCATATCTTGGGTATATTTGGCTTGATTAACAAAAGTTCCAGCTCTCAATTGCTTCACTTCAAAGCCAAGGAAGAACTTTAATTCCACCCATCATAGACATCTCAAACTTATTGGTCATTAGCCTAGCAAACTCATCGTTGAAAGATTTATTAGTAGAACCAAATATAATGTCATCAACATATAGTTGGCACATGGAAAGCTCCCCATTAACTTTTTTAGTAAAAAGAGTGGGATCAATTTGGCATATGAAAAGCCATTTTTATTAGAGTAAATATAGGGCTAGCTAGTCTTCAATGTGTTCTTTCTTGATTTTAGTCGCCAAGACTAAACCTCGATCTGTTAAGGAGGTTCTGAAGATCTTCTATATGATGAAAGTTAATCCTATAGTCCTACCTTGGACCTGTGATGTTTCTGTTGTACCACTCTGATCAATTTAATACTAGTGGAACAGTGTTTCATTGGTGTTATGTCAACAACTTGCGTACTACACATGCAGTGGTATGTTGGGTCACCATAACAACACACTAAGCTAGCTTCTCTCCCTGCCATATGGGTCCTCCTTGGTCTCACCAGTCCACAAGTGGTGACTTTGTCCACTGATACTAGCATCAGGTAGGAGATGTGACACAATCACCCCCAGACAAGGCAAAGACTACGACATCGGTATACATTGTCACACCGGTAAGGCAAACATCGTGCCTAACTCATTAAGCTGAAGACCTAACCCACCCAACTTTGGAGAAAGGGTTTTCTAGGCTGAATCTATGGATGGCAATTCCCTCTTACTTGAGTAACTTAGAAGTGAAGCCCGACATTGAAGGGGTGATAAAAACTAAATAAGTTGGTCACCTAAGCATAGAAAAAATTAAGGCCAAAATACCACTTGGAATAAATAACGAGTTTTCCATGGATAAGCAAGGCATACTTCAATATGGGACATGCCTTTGTGTACCCGCCAAGGACTCATTTGAAACAAACAAATTTTGAAGGACGAACGCGGTATGCTTACTTCATCTACCGGGGAGGTACAAAAATGTATCAAGATTTGAGATATATATTTTGGTGGAACAACATGAAAAGAGAAATCGCCCAACGTCACATGTTGCAATGTGTTCAACCTTGTCAAAGCCGAACAACGAAGTACTCAGGAATGTTACAAACACTCAGTGTTCTTGAATGGAAGCATGGGAATGATTTTTTTGTGGGACTGCCCAAGTCCAGCAAAGGAAATGACTCTATTTGGGTCATTGTCAACCGTTCGACAAAAGTGGCTCACTTCATCCCCGTGAAGACAACCCAACATTCCGATCAGCTATGTGCACTAGATTGTCAAGCTCCATGGCATTCTCAAGACCATCTTGTCCGATCGAGGAACCCAAGTTACCACCAAAGTTTTTAAGGGCCTACATCAAGCCATGGGAGATGAACTCTCATTCAAAAAGGCCTATCACCCTCAAACTGATGGACAAACGAAAAGAGTAAATCATATATTCAAAGATATGATTCACTCTTGTGTGCTTGCATACGGATCTGTTCGGGAAGATAGTATACCTTACGATAAGTTCTCCTATAAGGGCAGCTTCTAGAAAAGTTTGAAAATATCACCATTTAAAGCACTATATGAAAGGAAATATTGAACCACACTCAATTGATCTGAAACCGGAGATAATAGGATTTTAGGACCCAATGTTATGTTGGAAGCCGAGAAGCAAGTGGAACTGATTTGGGACAAGCTTAAGGCAGCCTAATCTTATCACAGAAGTTATTTAGATAAAGTTAATACCAAATAAATCATTTTAAATATATCTAGATACACGTAAATTTAGATAAAGTTAAGACATCCTTTTATAGATGGATGGAGTTTATGATATTCATATTATTACAGTCGTTCATGATTTTTTATAAAGAAGTGGGATTCTCTACATTTTACATTGTTTAACCGTTGAATGGAGGGAGTACTGAAATTAGCATGACAGCGGTACTGAAAATTCATTTGGCGTGGGCGCCAGAGAGGATTCAGATCACGGTGCGCGTGCAGTCCACCTCACTACGCCATGCGGGCCAAGTGGCTAACATAAGACACACAAAGCGGACCTCAGCACCGCCTCGAGTCATCGCCTCATCGGGCCACCCACCTCCTTTGTCGTGACCAGGGGCACGTCGCGCCCATGCACGCTCCGGCCTCCCACGTAGCTCGAGCCTCACGCCACGCATCGCCACTTCACCAGCTTTACCCTCCGTCGTCTACATATGCGACCTCGGATCCTCCCGTTCAATTCACAGACCGCGCGAGGTCAGGGGGGAAAGCAAAAACAAAGACTTCCAATCATGGCGGCGGCGACGGCTCGGTGGCTCATCCTGTTCCTGTCCGTGTCGGCCGCGGCATGGTCGTCGGCGGCCGCGGCGCACGGGAAGCAATGGAAGGCCGGCGGCGCGGTGGGCGGCCAGGTCGTGCAGAAGGAGCAGCGGAGGATGGTCGCGGCGAGCGAGGCCGGCACCGTCACGGCCGCCGACGTCGCGGACGCGGCCGGCACCGTGTACCGGCTGCAGTTCATCACCATGGATCCCGGCGCCTTGTTCCTCCCCGTCCAGCTGCACGCCGACATGGTCTTCTACGTGCACAGCGGTACGCAGCAGCAGTGACTGCATACATTCTTTTTCAGAGTTTGACAGTACATACCTGATACTTGTATTCAGATGTAATACTTCTCTGAAACACTGTCGTTTTAACTGACTGATTTCTTGGGGCAGGGAGGGGTAAGGTGACTTACATCCAAGAAGGGGCCAGCGAATCAAGCTCGCTGGAGGTGCAGCGAGGAGACGTGTACAACTTCGAGCAGGGCAGCATCCTGTACATCCAGAGCTACCCCAACGCCACCAGAGAGCGCCTTCGGATCTACGCCGTTTTCACTAGCAACGCCATCAGCTCCGATGACCCCTCGGTACGCACAATTGTACAAGTACAATCTGCTTCTGTGTTTGGTGATCTGCTTGTTCATTATTCTGGTGATATTGACGAGTTCTTGGCCCCAATATTTCAGCATCCGACGTCGGAAGCATACACGGGCGTCAGTAACCTACTGAAAGGATTTGATACCGAAATTCTTCGACTGGGATTTGGGGTAAGTGCGTAAACGTCAGATACGTATGCAACACCTAGTGAAATCACATCGGTTCCAATGTCACATGAACTGTTCCTCTTGTAAGGTTTCCCCTGACGTGGTGGAGGCCATCAAATCGGCGAAGAGCCCACCGTCGATCATACCGTACAATCCAGATCAGGAGAAAAAGGAAGCTGGGTCGAATTGGACCGAAGAAATTTTCGAAGCGCTGTGGGGAGTCGGAGATCCTCTAAACAAAAAGAAGGAAAAGAAGGAGAAGAAGGACAAGAAGTCCAAGACGTTCAACTTCTACTCCGGCAAGCCGGACGTTCAGAACTGCTACGGATGGAGCAAAACCATGACCAACAAAGACCTTGAGAACCTGAAGGGGTCTGACATTGGCATGTTCATGGTGAACCTGACCACCGTAAGTGCCTCGCTTGCAATGCAGTTTTTTCAGTTATCGTGCCACGACAGCAGTTTCTGAACTCTGAACTGATCGATTTGCAGGGATCTATGATGGGGCCTCACTGGAACCCGAAAGCGACGGAGATCGCCATCGTAACATACGGATCGGGGATCGTGCAGACGGTGTGCCCGAGCAGCCCGTCGAGCACCGGTGGCGAGAGCGGCCACCACGAGGGCGGCAGGGGCGGCGATGAAGGCTGGAGAGACCACCACGAGGAGGGAGGCACCGAGTGCAAGAACTCGGTGTTCAGGGTGAGTGAAGGCGACGTGTTCGTGGTGCCGAGGTTCCACCCGATGGCGCAGATGTCGTTCAACAACGGATCGTTCGTGTTCGTCGGGTTCAGCACCCACATGGGGCAGAACCACCCGCAGTTCCTGGCCGGGAAGCCGTCCGTGCTGCAGGTCATCGGCAAGGAGATCCTGGCGCTGTCGCTGGGGCAGAAGAACTCCACCGCCGTGGAGAAGCTGCTGTCGGCGCAGAGGGGCTCGACCATAATGGCGTGCATCTCGTGCGCGGAGGAGCTGGAGAGGAAGGCGGAGCAGGAGGAAGAGGGCGGGAAGGGCGAGGGGGGCGGCGACGAGGAGGAACGCAGAAGGAAAGAGGAGGAGGAGAGGAGGCAGAGGGAGGAGGAAGAGCAGAGGAGACGGGAGGAAGAAGAGAGAGCGAGGAGAGAGGAGAAGGAAAGAAAGCAGAGGGAGGAGGAAGAGCAGAGGAGACGCGAGCAGGAGGAGGAAGAAAGGCGCAGGAGAGAGGAGGAAGAAGGCGGCGGTGGCCAAGGCGGAGGAGGAGACAAACCACCAAGGGAAGAAGAGGAGGAAAGGCGGAGGCGCGAGGAGGAGGAAGGAGGGCGAGGCGGAGGAGACGAGTCGCCGGAAGAGGAGGAAGGCGAGTGGGGAGGTGATTCGGCCAAGAACCTGAAGAAACGCTACCGTGCTCGCAAGGGCGCCGTGTTCCGCAGCTTCTGAAGATCGACTGCTCGGTTCCCCCTCGCATTGCATGCTTTCTGCAATTCCGCTGCGCGCTTCCCTGCGTGCTAGTAGTACGAATAATGGCGGCCTCGCTAGCCTAGATGGCGAGCATAATGGTGTGGTTTCTGTTCTGTCAGCTGTATTTTGCAGTTTTGTTTGGTACTGTAGCTGGTTTATAGAAGAGCTTCTACATTAGTGTGTGTTTCGTAAATAAAGAAGGCTGTTTGCTTAACTCAGTACGATGAGTCGTCACCATGAAGAATCCATGAGCTCCTTCAGAGTTCAGAAAGCGAATTTCAGAGACCACTGGGCGTTGGCCTGTGTTTGGGCGGGCGGTAGCAGGCCGTTTGCTCCTGGAGCGGATTCGAGCCCGTTAGTGCTAGGCTCCTCCTTTTTCCTCCTGTTTTCCATTCGCCAGTACCGCTTAGTCGCCCCACTTCTTTAGTCCCACCTCGCTAGTTCACAAACAGAACGACCAGCATAAATACCCGACTGGAGAAGTATACTCGCCGAGCTCAGTCACGAGAACTTGTAACCCATGTGGGGGCATTAAGGTGGTGTGGATGTTTGGTGCGGACTCTGGACCTGGGCCTATGCTGTAACACGCTGGCTTGCCCGTTCCAAGTTGCGTTGTGGGCTGGGTGGCTAGAGCGAAGGCTTTGGCCTCTCAGTCCCTGAAGTGGCAGGCACCGCGTGAGGCTGGTTTCACAGAGCAGCGCCCACTGCCCGCTTCCAACGGTGGAAGGATAACAGGCCGCTGCAACATTTGCCCGCGCTCTGGTCCAGGGTCCTTCCATAACAGACCACCAACTTTTTTTTTACTCTTGTACTCTCTCAAAATGTCTCTCCAAGTCTCCTGATATCTTGCTTCCCTCTTTACTTCCTCGACTAGATTTTTTTTTTCTTATACCCCCTCAAAATGTCTCTCCAAGTCTCCTGATATCTTGCTTCTCTCCTTACTTCCTCGACTAGATTTTTTTCTTGTGCCCTCTCAAAATGTCTCTACTAGTCTCCTGATATCGTGGTTCGCTCTTTTCTTCCTCGACTCGAAGCAGCACTTGGAGGTGCAGAAACAAAATTATGTGTAGCGGTTTTGCATTTATGAGTAGAAAGAACCACATACCCTACCAGCTACCATATGATACTTACACTAACAATACTTGACAATCTTATTTTTCTAAACATAAATAAATAAAGAAGCCATTGCAATTCCTGGAAATACTAAGCCTACTAAAGGCACAAAAATAGAAGGTAAGTTTAGATCCATCATAGAATAGGTGTCTCAATTTAAATTTACTACTACCTATTCCAAAAATATCTTACGATTCTTATGATAAAATTATGTGTTAACAAGGATTAGTCAAGCACTTGTTAGTTCAACAGATTTTGATGTGACTGGGACCCGTAAAGACAATTTCAGTCCTTCTGCTCTTTCTATTTTTTAACTCAGCTCGCCAGTTTGTGTTGAACAGGTTTGAACAACTAAATTTGCCTCAAGTCATGTATGTGTTCAACTGACAGCAAACTACGGCATGTTGTACGATTGATCTGTAAATTCTAACGTTCAGGTCTCCGTGTCCATCCTATAGTCCAGAATTACTAAAATCAGTTGGATACAAAGAGCTGCAAATGCAAGTACTGAATGAATTAGTAACCAGAGATCGGTAAGAACGATGCATCGATAGACAATGAACGGTATATGAAGCATGCCAAAGCACGAACTACAGGTAGATTTTCATATGTCGCCACCGCAATCAGAGGTCCCAGACCTTACATGGAAAAAAGGGACATTGCATAGTGCTACCTATTTTACCAAAGTTACACCAGAGTACATAATATAGGCAGCATTTCCAACCCAAATTTCACATCAGATCATTGCACAGCGGTTCCAGAAGGATGACAGTACTTCCAACAGCAAAACATCTATACAGAACGTTGATTCCAGGAAGTTGATCAGTTTGGCACAGGTACCATCTCAGCAACTGGATGGATAAAACCTCTTAGACCGATATAGCTATCCCCTTGCTTGACATGCTTTCAAGGATGTCGTTCACCGCTTGGCACAGTCCAGCAATCTGCAGTGGTCAAAAGTGCATTGCAAGCCATGTTTAGAAATTGACGGGTCAATTTTACAGATAGTATTAGTTATACGTGTTGAATAGCAGGCGCTCATGGGGACAAAATCGTTGCTAGAGCTTGTAAGTGCAAGTACGCAACAGTGCAAATGCTAGTTTCTCGCTTTGGCAAGAGCGAGAAAATGCTAAAACTAAGAAGTAGTTCGCTATTAAACTAACCTGCTGGTCCCACTGCTGCAGCCCTTCAGTGTCGTCATCAAAGTGTATCACAGCTTCAACCTAGGAACAAAAGTTTAGGAATGAATCTCTTGATAACATGAAAAACTTGTTCAGTAAATATATTCTAGAATTTCATGATTCGAATAATAGTGAATAACATAAAAAGGCTCATCAAGATACCTGATCAATTGAACCCCGCATTCTATCTTCACAGATCATTCGAGATGCTATCTTCTCAGCCTGCAAGTATAGAAGTCAATAGGGCGCGCCTCAAAACTAAATTGTTACCTAGTATCCGAAATTGAGTTTAGAACTCTACGCATTATATTGTATATACCAGTAGAAACAAAACAAAAAAACAAGGAGCTAATCCTAATCTTCTTTTCTATGTTGTGGTTCATGAATGTAATGTATTCCATTTATTGCTTTACAGAGCAATTTTAAGCTGGTTTTCACAATTCATAACCAATAAAGCAAACATGCAGGAAGTCTAGGTTGCTGGCAGAGTTCAAGGAGATGAAAGAAGCAACACATGAGCAAAGAACATTACCTTCCTAGGGTCAATGCCCAACAATGTTCCAAGCTCATCAAAGCTGCAGAAATAATTTAACGATCAAGTTAGATAGAATCAACCATGATGAATACAGAACCATCCCTGAATATTGACCTGATATTGGTGTAGAGTTTGCTGGCAGCAAGGAGATTATGCTCAATCATTGCCCGGTCAAGCACAGTAGACTTGTCTGGCAGAAGAGCTTTCTGTTGAACAGTAAAAAACTCCAGTCAAGAATACCATAAATGAAATGTTATCTGGAGAAAGGTACAGAAGGTTGAAGGTTTTTACTTGATGCGGCTTAAGCTCCTCTGCAAATGCTTCAATTTCTGGTTTCCTCAAGATCCTTTCAAGGAAAACCTAAATATATTTAGAACAATTAGAGAGCTTATCAATGAAGAGAACTTATATTCCAAATATGATGCCAGGGGAATATATCAACATCTGATACCTTCTGCAGTATTGGGTATATCTTGAGCTTCGAGCATCTTTCATCCTGAAAGGGGCAAATCATTATAACGTCATGTCATAAATCATAGTTTATGAGACATTATGATAATATGTACTCTGACAAACGAATACATTTGTAGATAACTATAACGGTAACAAAATGTTGGTTCTAGCCTTCTAGGCAGCATAGCCAAAAGCCAAAGAAATCTTTCAGATATAACAGAGATGATGGTTCGAAAAAAGAAAATAATAAAGGCTTATGGAATGCTTGACATAATGTACTGTTTAGGAGACATTATGATAATATGTACTCTGACAAACGAATACATTTGCAGATAACTATAAAGGTAACAAAATGTTGGTTCTAGCCTTCTAGGCAGCATAGCCAAAAGGCCAAAGAAATCATTCAGATATAACAGAGATGATGGTTCAAAAAAAGGAAATAATAAAGGCTTATGGATTGCTTGCCATTAGACAGTCTCAAACTATTTGATAAAAGATGTACAAAACTAGCAAAATAGTAAATTCGTTCAAACGAGTATGGTATTAATAAATGAGTACTGAACTGGATAATTTCATAGCATAGGATGATAGACACCAGTTAAAATTTAATTTTTTTCACGTTCTGTTGTTCTTTCACATAACATAGGAAATATGATGAGTGGCAAATTATAATTTGTTATCTTATCAAAAGCAAATACAGAAGGAGGACATCCCAAGACCGTCTATAACTTTAAATAAGTGTTGCAGCTCTAGAAAGCTGCATTCAATTGGTTGTTTCCAATTGGTGAACACAGGATCAAGAGAGAGAACTAACACAAACATGATGTTACTAAGTTATTGCAGCATCTAATGATACTCAGGATTCTGAGAACTAGGAGTAATAGGGTAAATAAAATAGGGGTGTCACCATAGAATATTGAGATGGACCAAGATTCAATACCTTATACAATGTAGCAAGAACACGAGAGCGTTGCGGACCAGCACCAGCCAATATTGTGCATGTTATAGCAGCACTAAGAGCTTGATCAAGAGCATTTTCATCAATCTCTCTGAGAAAGTACACAAAGAATGTTCCATCAAGATTTTTTATAAGAAAATTTAGAAGCAGCATTAGTTCCGAAGATAAAGTGCCAAATCAATGTAACATAACCAGCTGCAGTATCTAAATATGGGTATCAACTATCAAGTAGGGTCATTCTGTTATTTATAATGAGTGCAATATTGAAATATTTGCCTGCAAGGTGCTCAACAGAAATTATACATTTATACTAGCAAGAAAACTGATGAACTACACAAGACATGATTCCTAAAGAGGGTAAGTAACAGATAAGAAATCGCATGAGAACTAATAAATATATGAAACTGAATAGAGTAAAAGCCTTACTCGTCCCCAATCTGGCGTTGCTCAATCTGAGAGATACCATAGTATCGAAGTGCAGCTTCCAAAAATTTACGCTTTAGATCTAAAATTCTCGCATAGCAGACCTTTAAGAGATAAAAAATAGGAAGTGAAGTAAGTATTATTGTCCTTGGTTGCAGACATATAAATACTTAAACTGTTTCTGCACCAACAAACCCTGTATTGTAAGTTCAGAACTTCCTGGTTGCTATTTGTGACCAAAAACGAGGCTTTGTTAATAAAAGCTTCAGCATTCACTGCATCATCATCCTGCAAAATGAAGAACTAAATTAGTCCAGCTCACAATGCAATGACAACAAAAGCTAAAAGAAACGCTAACCTCCAAATAGAGTCGTGCAATCTGGACACACTTGGATAATTTGTTTGTGTCATCAAGCATCCTGATTTTTAGAAAACAGTCAGAATTCCCAGACTAGGTGAAAAATCAATTCACATATTTGGAGAGACTAGATTGTTCCTACCTGATTCCTGAGTCCAAGTCAATGCCACTAAGCATTTGTGCTGCTCTCGACCATTGTTGTTCGGATTCATAGAGTTCTGCAAGCTTCTCTCTAATCACTACTACCTGCATATAGATAGCCAGCAAAACAACAGATTAGGAATATTGCAGCATTACATTACGTAATATCAAGGATCAAACACAAAGTTGCTCAGAAAAGCTTGCATGAGAAGTTACAAACCAAAAGACAGGTACTAAATAAGTTATCTGTAATAGGGAGAGAAAACAAGAGATTCATATTCTCAAACAAGAGATTCGTATTGTATTGTCTAATAGACAGCTTATATGAGGATACTGAAATGGCAGTAACATTATGACATAAAATCACTGGATAATTTCTTTCCAGAAGATGACAAGCACGAATGCGTTACTTGTACCTTCTTTCAGAATGGTTATACATCAACCATCTTTGATCTACAATATTTTGTAAAAAGAACAGTAGTTCCACGTTGGCTTACTTCCATGGTGGCTACTGGTTACTGTCTAGCACTGAATAGCTAAGACCCATGACATCATTACCATAAATGCAATAATAGAGAACCGAGTGCTGGCTCAGTGGCAAGGCTTGCGGGTGCGCAGCCAGCCCACCCGGGTTCGAGTCCCAAGGGGACCGAATTAAAACGGGGTGTTATCTAGCGCGTATAATTCGTTGCCGGAGAGGTCTAATCTATCTAACAATGTATAGCCAAGGGAGGGAATCTTCCCCCGTTGGTCAACGTTTTTTAAATGCAATAATAGAATCGCACTGCAATAAACAGAAATCATACTACTCCATAACTGCTACTCCCTCCATTCCGGTTTGAAGGGCTCAGCCAAAAACTATTGTTACATACTATGTATCGGCGGCCAATTGGAAGGCAAACGTCAGAACCCTCCAACGCCGTCAATGGCTATCAGTATCGGACGCTTGGGCTTGATTCATTTTTTCTCCCGCGTCGGCTGGCTGCAATAATCAAGCGACATTTAATCCCATTAATGGCGTGATATGCTGGTAAGCCTCCCCCTGATTAGGCCATAGGTTCCAAATCCATCCTCTCCCCCTGCAACTCACCGCTCTGATCCCCTCCCCATCATCATCTTGCTCCGCCGCCAGCACATTGACCTCCCGCTTTGGATCGGCTCTCCCCTCCATTGCCTCGTCGAGCTCCGCCGGTCCCGCTCACACTCACCTCCCATAGCATCTCGTGCGCATTGTATCGGATGACACTCCGATGCAAGGTGATGACAGCGGGTGGAAGTAGGCATCGGTGGCCATCAGGTGGCTACTTCTCTGAACAACCATGGGTCATCGGCTGATTAGACATCTCATGGGAGCCTCCTCCCTCCGGCGACAACACAACTTGGGAAGAAGGTAATAGAAAACAAACTTGATCCTTTTGTGTGCATCTTCTTGATGCATCAAATCCACGTATTCTTGTATATATGCATTTTATAAAATCAATTTAGGCAAATGATTCATAAGATCTATATCTTGCATATGCTAGTTTCCAGATATCTGTTAAATTAGCAATGTTCTTGTTTTGGGAAGCTATTTTTGCTTTCATGTACTTGTTGGTATGCTCTCTTACTTATATTCATGCTTCATGTTTCTTAATTTATCTAGAAGAAATGGCGTCATGTATTTGTATATTGTACTTTTCAAACATGTCTGCTTCCAAACAAATTTGATGCTTCTGCTTCCATGCTTCTATTTCAGTATAAGTGTGTTTCATTAATACTCATTGTTTGCTTCTACAATATCACCCATGCTTCCATGATAGTATATACGTGATCCATAACTACTGATTATAAGCTTCTACAATATCACTCATCAGCATGCTTCTGATATCTTTTGCAGCACACATCTCCAAAAATGACGAAGGATGCAAAGGATGCCGATGTAGCTGAAGAGTCGTTTTTCCGTGGCTCGATTGAGGGATATAGAACTACGACTAAAGGTTCCTCGGCGACGAGTCATTACTGGTAGAGGATAGGGTGTTCTTCTGGATATTGGAGCTTTCTCAGCTCCCAAGAGCTTGCTTGAATGGATAACACTAAAGATTAATCTTGAGCTTGGTGAATTCAAGAACACTCAAAACAGGAACAATAGAAAATTGTAATCCTTTATGTATGTAACAAACAACTCGAACAACAGAGTATCCCTTACATAAGACACAAAGTATATAAATAAGTATAAATATTTCTGTTAAATATGGAGTATGGAAAAAAGACTTTGATTTGTTTGAAGCAAATTTTTGTTTCGTAGGAAGCAAAGTTGATGACAAATACTATTTTTAAGATGGAGCAATGAAAAAATTCATGTCTTGTTTGAACAAACTTCAGCTCCGTAGGATGGAAAGTAAAATAAGCTCGGAAACAAAGTGTGCTTCATAAGATAACAGAGCTAACGTAATTAATTAATTTTCCTGAACACGGGAATTAGATTCCTAACAATCAGTAATTAGTTTCCGAAAAATCTGGAATTACGAGTGGTTAGAGGAAGAAAGTCAAAGCCACGTAAATGTTTTGGAAACTCCCGGTGGGATGGGCATGCATTACGGGATTAGTTAAAGCGAAAGCATGTAATCTGTCCCATATTCATTCAAGTAGACGCACGAGCTGCTTCAAAATCGTATGGTTCAGGTGCTTCCAATCCAACGAATAAAAAGGGGTCCGATGGGAAGCTGAAATCAGATTCTAATTCCTAGTGGGCCCAAAACTATTTGTTCCCTTTTACTCCCCTACTAAGGCCATGTTTGCTAGTAAATACCCCTAATTAATTCATGTGTGGCCCTCTTTCCCTGCAATTAATCCTGACCGCACGCATACCTTGCGCTAGTGGAGTGTTTCTGTTTGCATACAGTCTGAACGCATTCTGCATGGCTGGAGCGCTTCATGTACGCATTTTGATTTGCCGCACAGGTCTCTTAGCACGCCCTATTTAAGATTGATCACAGAGGTGATTGGAGGAAACATCGCTAGCGCTATAGTTTTCTCCTCCAATCGCTGCCTGCCTTGGTCGCGATGAAACCATCTTTGAGCCCTTTAAACCGGAATGGAGTGAGTAATTTTAATGGCTGTTTTCAGTAGCTTAACAAAGTTCCATGAGACCGTATAAATTGCAACTTCAAAAAAGAGCTCCCAAACAAGAAGACTAAAGAAGTAACAAATAGATATTTTGATTTCAGAAATCCAAGGCATAAGAGGGACATGATGCATCAAGCAATCTCTACATATTTAAGTTTCTACAATGCAATCCGTATGAGCAAGGATTAACTGGCAGAAGTAATTTTCTGTATTGCATTGTAAACTTATAATCTCTACTTTAGACATGATTTTGCAGTGTAAACAAAAACCTTGCAGGAAATGCTACACAAAATCTGCAAAATTAAGGTCACAAAAATAAATGATTTAATATAAAACTCAGCCTAGATTGCGCTGCCAACTTTTACTATACAGTCAGTTATCTGCGTCCCTAGAAATTCAGTGATCACTATATCGATCAATAGTTCACTGTACACATAAGTTCTCAGGCAACAGCAGCAGCAGTATAGCTTCCCTGGACTGCTTAATCAAATGGACTAACAATTATTATAAACCTAGCCAGGCAATTTTCCACCTCTCAATATAGGCTGACAAGCGTCTAAGAACTAACTGGCTCTGTAACTATCACCTTCCTGCGTAGCCTCTACCTGCCACCAGTTGCTCGACATATGCAAGTTAAACAAATAGGCTAACAAGTTCAGGTCATTAACCATGAGTCCTTGACCAATAATTTTCCTGTTCTGTCCAAGTATCGAACTATCAAGCAAATACTCAAAAAAAAGTTAACCATATGGGCTAATCTAAGCTTAACGAGCTTGCTAAAAATGGCTGACATGTGGCATATAATCTGGTAGCTGGCATAATGCTAGGTCTTCATGGCTAACAGCCTAACACGGCTTGCAATAGCTGTGTGATTGACTTGAATAGCCCAACTATAGCTCTGTTTCCCATGATGAGTATGCTAGGCAGAAATCCAGATGATATTGAACATCAACAGAAACACAATTTAAGCTTAGACTGCATAAATGAGATACAGGATGAAATCATCTGCATGCATTGTATAGTTGTAATGCATAGACTCCCTTGGGGAAAATTAGCTGAACCTAAATTAGTTATTCCAAAGAAAATCTCACAAAAGCAACAGAAAAAATTACAGCAGCCGAACTATATGTACTAGTAGTGCGTAAGTTCAAAACATTCAGTGGTAGCCAACTTTCACAAGCATAAGTGTTGTGATAGCAATTTCACCAAACATAACAGGGCATTGAATGGCAGCTCTACAGACTGTACAGTAGAGAAAATACAGCTACTAATAGGGAGCAATCTGGTGGTTGAGATTAGGCTGATAGGAAGCGAAGTGTGCCTACCTGCTCCTCGAAGGAGACGACGCGAGGCTGGATCTGCGTGAGCGCGTAGTGGGCAACCTCCTTCTGCGAGTCTGGCTCCAGCTTGCCGAGCTCCTGCGCGAAGGTCTGCAGCAGCTGCCGCGACACCACGAGCGGCACCTCGTCCGACACCACTGCAGCCGAACCAATCCAAGCCAATAAGCCGAAATAAAAACCCACAAATCCAAGGATAGGGTTCGAGCAGAGGTCGTTATTACTGTGGTTGAGGAAGCGCTTGGCCTGAGCGATGTCCGGCGGGGAAGAGGAGAGGACGGAGGCGAGGATGAGGCGGTACTGCTCGATCTTCTGGCGCTGGTCGGCGATCGCCGCCGCGCTCGCGAGGGCGCCGTCCATGGCTTCGCTCCGCCGCGGAGAGACGGTGGGGTCGGAGGCTGTCGCCGGCGTGGGGGACGGAACAGCTAGGGGGGTCGGAGGCTGTCGCCGGCGTGGGGGACGGAACAGCTAGGGTTTTGGCGTTTGATCTGCGGAGAAGATGGGAGGAAAAGGCTAGAACTGGGATTTTACACGTGAAGCTGGACTCTCTTGGATATATTTCGGTGGAGAGTAAGGCGGCCGATGGGCCGCACTGCCAGTTGGGCCCGAAGTTTTCTTGCGAATATATGCCAACTCAGACCTCAACGTTTTTTTTTAACCAAACAGACTCCCTCGTCGATTTCCATAAGAAACTGCCGCAAGTTATTACTCCCTCCGTTCGGAAATATAAGATGTTTTAGTTTTGTGAAATGAATGTATCTAGACATCTTTTAGTGTATAGGTTCGATCGAATCTACTCCCTCCATACCAAGGGATAGGGCGCAAATATTTTTTTGAAATTTAGTCAGAGAAGAAGGCGCAGGTCTGGTTTCTCTACCAATCTTTCTAAATTAGCCCTCCGAGGCATTTAAGTCATCCTAAAAAACGGGAGAAATTATGAGTATTTAGCACTATCATTGGTGAGAGGAGTAACTCCTAGGCTACATGGTGCATGCGTGAGGCAACATTAATTGTAGCGGCATTCTTCTTAAGAACCATGCTGAGAAAATTACGTCCTATCCCTTGGGATAGAGGGAGTATACACTAAAAGATGTCTAAATACATTAGCTTCACAACGCTAAAACATCTTATATTTCTAAATGGAGGGAGTACAAACCAAAAATTTAAGGAAAAAGCCCGGTCAGCACTAATCCTAAGATGTGGATTGATATATGCAACCGCTAAAAAAATGAAGGAAAAGGAAAATAACAAGGGACATGCCCCTCGTTTTGAGAGTTTAACCCCTGGCACAACCACTCACGGAGACATATAGCACAACATTCAAGTTTTCCAGCAAACAACAACCGAAAAACTAGCTATATTCACTGTATAGATCACCACTAGTAACAAGGAATCAACAAATACTCCTGGAGCCCACCACCAGACGCAAAGTCGAAAGAAAGTGATTGCATACGCCATCAAGGTCCATTAATACGAAGGGTTGTCAGAGCCCATCCATGAACTCTCAAATACTCCTCCCTAACCACCTTCTTTGGCTTCTCTGCGCCTCTTTTGAGGCTTTCTTTGTCTTGGGTTTTCTGCAAAATAGCCCAGTGGTTAAGAATATTGCAAAGTCTGTATATTGTGTTACTGGGATCATCTGGGATTTCATCATTTCTTGTCTTCCAGATCATCCAACACACTGTTGCGTAGCTATAAAGGACATTTTTCATCTATGTTGCTCGGAAGGAACTAATCCACACTCCCAACATGTCTCCTAAACTTTTTAGAGTTCTAACTAGACCAAAGCACAAATTACCATTTGCCAGACAAATCAAGCAAAGGTGCATTCAAAAAGCAAGTGTCTCACAGTTTCTGCACCACAAAAGTGGCATTGAGTGTTTCCGGTCCATCCTCTTTTTAAAAGATTGTCTTTAGTCAATATACAGTTTTTAGCCACCAGCCATATGACAAATTTGACCTTCAGTGGCATTTTTGAATTCCAAATGAACTTATGGGGATAAATCCCAGTTGACCTCAATTGCAAGTATAAAATCCTTGACTTTGCAACCTCCTGAGCTTCCAATTGTCCACCTAACTACATCTTCTTGATCGTTGAGCTGCACTTCCTCAACTAGTCTTTTAAGTTCTTTCCACTGAGCTAGAGTTTCTCCATATATCAATCTTCTGAACCTGGTCACTCCCCAGCCATCGGGCTTGACATCATGTATAGTCAGCATCTTTCTGAAGGCCAAGTTATACAACCTTGGAAATTGGATAGCTAAAGGTATATCATTAACCCAGCTAGACCTTGACGGTTTTAGCAGCGTAACATTTTCAAGCCGGTATAGATTGACCAGGTCCTCGTGTACACCATCATTTGCGGCGTTGGGGTGTCGTGCCGCCTGAAGGAACACGCAGGTGGGCCGGCCCATCTGGGTATCATCTTCTTCCTTGCTCTCCATCATCTTCTTCTCTTTCACGTATGTCACCGTCATGGAACACTTTCACGCCTCCTCGTGGACCAGCCCGCTGCTGCGGCCTAACCGCCAACTCCTACCGCACGAGGCCTATCGCCACCGTGTCGCCTCGTCGTCCCACCCTGCTCGAGCATCCACCTCCGTCGACCCATCGCCCTCCTTCCCTCTAAGCCCCTCGACTGGTGAGACCCCACACCCCTAACCCTAACTGCCGCATTTGAGCAAAACCCTAAGTTCCCACCTACATCCTACCACCCGAAATAAGTTCTTGACCTCGCCTCCGATGCGACGCTGCGGCAAGTGGCGTCGTCCCCGTCTCCGGTGAGGTCTTGGCCTCACCTCCGCTGGGGCGCCGCGGCGAGCCCGTTGTCGACGAGGTGTGCCTGTTGCGGGGGTCCTCGTCTTCGCTATGTTTCCATCGTTTGTGGGCTGGCCCACGAGCGACGCGGTAAGCAAGCTGAAGTACGCGGCACGAGCGAACGATATAGGCCACAAGGAGCCGTGTATAGGATTTGCCGATGGACCAAGATATATCCAAACTGAGCCGAATGAAGCACACCTTGTACTGCGTATAATTTTGGCTTAAATTTAGTTTGACTTTGTGGTTATTTTTTAGGAAAAAAACATTATTCCCTCTATCCAAAAACATTGATAAGTACTACATTGGCCAATCGATACTAAGTGTCTGTGATTTGTACAAGATTTAGTTCAAAATCGTACCAAGTCACCGACACTTATTATGAATCAGATTGAGTCCTCTTCCATGCTGGAAACATCAATTCCGGTGGCATGTTCACGTTGATGCGTCCATAGTGCACTCTGACCTGAATTTTATAGATGGGGAAAGGGACAGGGATTCAAATGCGGAAGTGTAGATTTCCCATCCGAATACCCTATCATACCAGAATGCAATCAATGGGCAGTAGCAACAGTACCACGTTGTTCAACGAAGAAAGAGAGAGAATCCGATGCGCACACCGCCATCGGGCAGCGGCGTTCCACCTGCAGGAATGCAGCTGCAAGAACTCTGCCCGTAATTTCTCGGCTCCGTTAAAAACTGCACGCTCGCTTGTCTCAACGTGGAGCGACGGCGAGCCACATTAATTTCTCGGCAGCAGCCTGCGGCCGGCGAGGCAGCGATCCCTTCCCGTCCAATCGCCTGGTCACCGAGTTGAATGCGCGGCCATGGCGCGCACACCCACCGGATCAGTTCGGCTGGCACATCACCAGAGGCCAGAGGCCGCCGCGCCATGTGATCTAGCAGCCGCCAACGACGAGGACGGTAGGGAAGGTAGGGAAGGCAAGGGCTGGGCCTAGTCTGCGCGGCAGGAAAAGCGACCGGCGATCGGTGACAAGCCAGGCAGGGAGGATTCAAGTGCCCCTGCGGCCTGCAGGTACGCACGAGCACGACACAATCGGGCCACCAGTACACCATACGCGGTATGTATTCCCTTGCAGGAGCCTGCCTCCATCGTGCCCGGTCAAGATCTGCAGCACAGCATCCATCGCGGAAGCAAGAGGTTTTAGTCGATATCTAAGAGCATCTCTAGCAGTTTGAGCCCTCCGGGCCGAAATCCGGGGATATTTTCGCCCGGATTAGATGTAAAACGGACGTGGGTGAGATATAGTTTCCAGTCGCCCCCGGCGTTCGCGGATATATAGTTTCAAAATAGCGGTTTCCCGCTACACAAAAGCATCGCCCACACAAGTTCGGCGATCGGATCAGCCACATTCCGGCGATCGAAATAGAAACTAGACTACAACAGGCTCGTCGGCGGTGCCTTCCTGCGCCTCGGGCGGCGAAGTTTCGTTGGCCGCCGGAGTGTACTCCTCTTCTTTGCCCGTCCATTTGACCCGCGGCTCGGTCGGCGGCGATGTCTTCTTCCTTTTTTTCCTCCCTTTAGCCGTCGATGTCGGCTCAGGTGCGTCGTCATCCTCCTCGACCTGTGTCTGCTCCTCTTCTTCTTCATCGACGTCTTGGGTGCCGTCGCCAAACCCGTGATCGTCGACGCCACCCTGCGACGGCTTCCGTCGCCCTTGCCTCCTCTTGTGTGAAGAAACCCGAGTTTGCCGTGGCGGCCATGGAGCCCGACGTGATCATGTCGTGCATCACACCGTCATTCGGCGGTGACATCCCGTAGGAGAGCGGCCCTTGGTGCAGGGCAGGCGAGATGCCCTCGTGCATCGCTGCGTCGTACTCCAGCGGCGACGGGGTGAACCTCGACATGGCGGGGATGTAGGTCTCGTGGAACATGGGCGTAGACGCCGCCGACGAGTAGGTGGAAGGTGATCCGATCGTACCTTGGGTTGGCCATGAACCGGCGGGGAATTGGCTGACGCGCGGCTGTCTCATGGCCATGGAGACCAGCCTCGCCTGCTCGTCCGCCACCGCCGCCGCCCTCTTCGCCGCGAGCTTCTTCTCCCTCTCCGCCCTACCGCGCATTTCGGCCTGGCGGTGCTCCACATCCGCCGCCCACGTCACGTTTGTTATGCCCGATGGCCTCTCTTTGGGGGCCTGCGGCTTTCTCGCCTTCGGCGCGCCGTCGTCGGCGATCCTCTTCGGCGGCATGGTGGTGGACGAGAAGAGTAGGAGCTGCAACTGTGGGGGATTTCGGCGGGGAAAATGGGTATATGCGGCGCATTTTGGAGGGAAACGAAATTAATGGCGGGGAACTACCCTTTCTCTCGCCGACACCGTGGGCCCGCTCGTCGTTTCGCGCGTTTTCGTTTCGTCCGGAGTCTCCGAGCGTGCCTCGGAAAGCCGGGGATGGCCTGGGCTCGCCGGATGGATGAAAGCCCAAACTCGGACGAAAACGAGGAACCGGAGGCGCGGCTGGACCGAATACCGTTGTCCGGATGTAAAAAATGGCTGCCGGGGCACTAGTGGAAAAAGAGGCTTCTATTCGTCACCTTTAGTCCCCAAACTATTTGGGCCGGGACTAAAGGGGGCATTAGTCCCGGTTCGTGCCGCTGGGGCACGGCCAGCACCTAGTCCCGGTTCGTAATGGACCTTTAGTCCCGGTCGTTAACACGGACCGGGACTAAAGGATTGGCGGGCGGGAACCCCACGGGCGGCGGCCTTTAGTCTCGGCCCGTGTTAACGACCGGGACTAAAGGGCGACCTTTAATCTCGGCCTTTAACACGGACCGGGACTAAAGGCCGTCGCCTACAAAATCGAGCTTCTCTTCCCCCGAGCTTGCCAGTACACTAATGGTGGTCGAAAGCTTGGATTGAGTGGAGAGGTCATGCCCGATTTTTTTTATCAAAATTATCCAAGATTTTGAGTTATTTCATCTATCTAATTGGTTCAAAAGGTTAGCAACTTTACTCTCTCATATTTAATTGCTAATTTAGCTCATATAATGCTCTAGATGTGGTGAGATTTGTGGCTATAATTTGGGAGTAATTATGGGAGTTTATTTGATTTATATAGCATTTGAGCTTAATTTAATTCCTTAGTTTGCACATGTGTAGAGGTGGTGTACTTGTATGTTGACCAAAATGAGTATAAAGTAGAAATTTGTCATGCACATATATAGCTCTTTTTATGCTCAAAAAAATAGAGGGATTTGTGGAGTAATTAATGTTAGAAAGTAATGTGGGAGTAATTGTGAGCTTATGTGATTTACAATAATAATTTTTTAGTAGGATTTATTTGCAATAATTTTTGTAACGTTAGAGAGTAATGTGGGAGTATATATGATTTATATGTAAGCAATGTGAGTTTATTTCTTGTATTAATTTGGTTTATTATATACTTATATAATAATGCAGATGAACCGGCAATGGATGTACGGTAGCCGAGTCTCAAGCGAGTTCATTAAGGGCTTGCAGGATTTCCTCCGTGTGGCTGATGCGAACAAGCGGAATGGTTTTGTTGTCTGTCCATGTAGTGTGTGTAAGAATCTGAAGAATTACTCTTCATCAAGAACCCTTCACGTGCACCTGCTTCAGCACGGTTTCATGCCCAGCTACAATTGTTGGACCAAGCACGGAGAAAGAGGTGTTACAATGGAAGACAATGAAGAAGAGGATGATGACAACTATCCTGGGTTCCCTGAATATGGTGATACTTTCATGGGAGAAGCTGAAGGGGGAGCTGAAGGGGAAGCTGAAGGAGAGACACATGATGAGGCCCCTGATGATCTCGGTCGGACCATTGCTGATGCACGGAGAGAATGCAAAACTAATAAGGAGAGGGAGAAGTTGGATCGCATATTAGAGGATCACAAAAAGTCCTTATACCCAAACTGCCAAAATGGTCTGAAAAAGCTGGGCAGCACACTTGAATTGCTGAAATAGAAGGTAGAGGAAGGTCTATCTGACTCCGGATTTGAAAAGTTGCTGAAAATGATAAGGAATATGCTTCCAAAGGATAACGAATTGCCCACCAGTACGTACGAAGCCAAGAAGATTGTCTGCCCTCTAGGTTTAGAGGTTCAGAAGATAGATGCATGTCCTAATGACTGCATCTTCTATCGTGGTGACTATAAGAATTTGACTGAATGCCCGATATGCACTGCATTGCGGTATAAGATCAGAGGAGATGACTCTGGTGATGTTGAGGGCAAGCCCCCCAGAAAGAGGGTTCCTGCCAAGGTGATGTGGTATGCTCCTATAGTACCACGGTTGAAACGTTTGTTTCGGTGCAAAGAGCATGCCAAGTTATTGCGATGGCACAAAGAGGACCGTTTGTCAGACGGGATGTTGAGACACCCCGCTGATGGGTCTCAATGGAGAAAGATCGACAATAAGTTTAAAGATTTTGCAGGTGACGCAAGGAACATACGGTTTGGTCTAAGTACAGATGGCTTCAATCCTTTTGGGGAGCAGAGCTCCAGTCATAGCACCTGGCCCGTGACTCTATGCATCTATAACCTTCCTCCTTGGTTGTGCATGAAGCGGAAGTTCATTATGATGCCAGTGCTCATCCAAGGTCCGAAGCAACCCGGCAACGATATTGATGTGTACCTAAGGCCATTAGTTGATGAACTTTTACAGCTGTGGGCCAAACCAGGCGTACGTGTGTGGGATGAGCACAAACAAGAGGAATTTGACTTACGAGCGTTGCTGTTCGTTACCATCAATGATTGGCCTGCTCTTAGTAACATTTCAGGACAGACAAACAAGGGATACAAGGCATGCACACACTGTTTACAAGAGACTGGAAGTATATATTTAGCTAATTGTAAGAAGAATGTGTATATATTGCACCGTCGATTTCTTAGCAAAATTCATGCCGTAAGAAAAAAAGGCAAGCATTTCAATGGTAAGGCAGATCACCGGGAGCCACCTAAGGAAAATACTGGTGATGATGTATTCGATATGGTCAAAGATATAGAAGTAATCTTTGGAAAGGGTCCTGGCGGACAATCTGTTCCGCATGACGCAGACGGACACGCACCCATGTGGAAGAATAAATCTATATTTTGGGAGCTTGAGTATTGGAAATTTCTAGAAGTTCACTCTGCAATCGACGTGATGCATGTGACGAAGAATCTTTGCGTGAACCTGCTAGGCTTCTTGGGTGTGTATGGGAAGACAAAAGATACAAAGGAAGCTCGACAGGACCTGCAACATGTGAAAGACCCAGAAGACCGACATCCGGAACTGTTTCAAGGTCGCGCTAGCTACGCTCTTACTAAAGAAGAGAAGATCGCCTTTTTTGAATGCCTAAACAGTATCAAGGTCCCGGCTGGATTCTCATCGAATATAAAGGGAATAATAAATATGGCAGAGAAAAAGTTCCGGAACCTAAAGTCTCATGATTGCCACGTGATTATGACGCAATTGCTTCCAGTTGCATTGAGGGGGCTTCTACCGGAAAATGTTCGACTAGCAATTGTGAAGCTATGTGCATTCCTCAATGCAATATCTCAGAAGGTAATCAATCCAGAAGATCTACCACGGTTACAAAATGATGTGGCCCAATGTCTTGTCAGCTTCGAGCTGGTGTTCCCACCATCGTTCTTCAATATTATGACGCACCTCCTGGTTCACCTAGTCAAAGAGATTTCCATTCTCGGCCCTGTATTTCTACACAATATGTTCCCCTTTGAGAGGTTCATGGGAGTCTTAAAGAAATATGTTCGTAACCGTGCTAGGCCAGAAGGAAGCATCGTCAAGGGATATGGAACAGAGGAGGTCATTGAGTTTTGTGCTGACTTTGTTCCCGACCTTAAGCCGATTGGTCTTTCTCAATCGCGTCATGAGGGGAGACTTAGTGGAAAAGGCACGATCGGAAAGAAACCAATGATATGTAGGGATGGTCATTCGTTGACTCAAGCACACTACACAGTTCTACAAAATTCCCTCTTGGTGGCTCCGTACAGTGAGGAATATAAGAATATTGTACGCCAAGCAAACCCAGGGCAGCCTGAGTCCTTTGTTTTACAGCTCGACATGGCGACTTTCGGCATTTGGTTGCAAAGACGTCTCATGAATGACACTGTTGTTGAAGAGCAGCTGTACTTGCTGGCCAAATTACCATCTTCGACTATATTGACTTTCCAAGGGTATGAGATAAATGCGAATACATTTTACACGGTCGCCCAAGATAAAAAAAGCACCAACCAAAACAGTGGTGTCCGCTTTGATGCAGTAACCGGCAAAGGGCGAACGGACACATATTATGGTTACATAGAGGAGATATGGGAGCTTGATTATGGACCTAACTTTAAGGTTCCTTTGTTTCGGTGCAAATGGGTGAAGATGACAGGAGGCGGGGTAAAGTTGGACGAGCAGTATGGAATGACAACAGTGGATCTCAATAATCTAGGGTACCTTGATGAACCATTCGTCCTAGCCAAAGATGTGGCTCAGGTTTTCTATGTGAAGGACATGAGTAGCAAACCAAGAAAAAGAACCAAAGCGAATACATCATGTGATGAACCAAAGCGCAACATAGTTCTTTCAGGGAAAAGAACCATCGTGGGAGTGGAGGACAAGACAGACATGTCACAAGATTATAATCAGTTTGGTGAAATTCTGCCCTTCAGAGTGAACACTGACACAAGCCTCAAGTTAAATAATGAAGATTCTCCATGGTTACGCCACAATCGTAAGCAAGGGACACTAGCGAAGAAATGATGTGTAATCATGTATTGTTCTAATCATGTATTGTTCTAATCATGTATTAAACATTTTATGTAATGTATTGTTCTAATCATGTATCACAATAACACTCACGAGAGGCGGGGAAACGATTGAACTGGAATTAAAGTACACGGGCAGATTAAGTCACAATCGGCCGAACTTGTTTTCGAATGTTGGAGTGATTCAGTCATAGTCGTGCCTAGCCCTATAAACGTCGCCACTGTAGTCGTCATAGTCGCCGACATCGTCGTCGCTGTCATCGGGGTCGCGGTTGTCAAACCTCGACGGGTGAGCACGCGTGGGCTGAGACTGAGGGTAGCGCAGGCGGGGGCCACGGTAGGCCATGACGCTCTGGAGAGTCCGGCCGCGCCACCACAGCCGACGGCCGGCCTCGTTGAAGTTCGAACGAGGCGGGCTGTCCTCCTCGTGCCTGGCAAGCGCACTCTCACGCCGATTGATGAAGAAGGCGTCCCAAGTCGGGATGTAGTCGGGATGCCACTGGGATTCCTCCGCTGCTCTGGCGTGAGCTCGAAGTAGTAGTGGTTCGTGATGGCCATCTGACGCGCCACACCTAGAGGGATAGGAGGGACCGGTACGCCTCCGACGCTCAGCATCCAGCCGGTGGGGACGCGGTAGCCCGGCGGGCAGGGGTAGTTTGAGGCGCAAAGCGCCTCCACCTCCTGGGGGGTTAGAGATACGATGGAAGCCATGGAAGAGAGTGATGAGGTTTGCAGATATGAGTCTAGATGTGATATGTAAATGGAGGCCAAGCCTACATATATATAGTGAAAAATGGCGGGAAGACGGAGGCGGGAAGCAGTGGAAAGCGCGGGAAGAAAATAGGCGGGAACGCAGTGGCGCGGGAAACCATCTAACCTTTAGTCCCGGCTGGTGGGTACAACCGGGACTAAAGGTGGTTTTTGTGTCATCTAACAAAACTGTCGGTGGGATAAGGACGTGTGGGTAACCTTTAGTCCCGGCTGGTGGGTCCAACCGAGACTAAAGCTATTGGCAGGATAAGGATGCGTGGGTGGATACACTGCTCGATGAGATAAAGCATGTAGCGCACGATGCCCCTGTCGGAGGAACAAGACAAAAGTAGAAGCGGCGCCGTGCCTATAAAAGGAGCATCGATACGCCATGGCAAGCACAGCTCGAAGGCAGGGAGAGTTTCATCCCGTGCCTCAGAAAAATTTCCCTGCAAGCCCGTGAAAGACTCCATCTCCTCTAACAGTTATGGAGGAAAGGGTTGGGAAATCTCCCGTGGCAGAGCTTTTCGAAGATGTTGTTGGTGCTCACTGATACGTCTCCAACGTATCTATAATTTTTGATGCTCCATACTTGTTTTTACACCATTTGCCCAATGTTTCGTTACACTTCGTGGCACTTTTATGCATTTTCCGGAACTAACCTATTAACAAGTCGCCATAGTGCCAGTTCCCTGTTTTCTGCTATTTTTGTGTTTCAGAAAAGCTACACAGGAAATATTCTCGGAATTGGATGAAACAAGTTCCAGAAGTCTTATTTTTCTCGGCAGCTTCCCGAAGACTGAAAGAGAGCCAAAGGGGGGCCAGAGGCCGCCCTCATACATAGGTGGCGCGGCCCAGGCCCTGGCCGTGCCACCCTGGTGTGAGGAGCCCCTGGCTGCCCCCTGACGACGCCCCTTCGCCTATATAAAGCCTCGGGACGGAAAACCCTAAAGGAGTCAGCGAAATTTCCAGAACAGTTCCGCATCGCCGCCGCCGTCGAAGCCAAATTTCGGGGGACAGAAGTCTCTGTTCCGGCACCCTGCCGGGACGGGGAAGTGCCCCCGGAGCCATCTCCATCGGTCTCCATCGCTGTCTCCGCCATCTCCATCGACCTCACCGCCATCTCCATCAACCTTGCTGTCTCCTATGATGAGGAGGGAGTAGTTCACCCCCGGGGCTGAGGGCTCTACCGGTAGCTATGTGGTTCACCTCTCTCTCCCATGATGTGATCTTTATGTGATCGTGAGCTTTGTATCATGTTGAACAAGTAGATGTTATTATTCAGATATTATGTGTACTCTAGTGATGTTATTAAAGTAATCTATTCCTCCTGCCATGGTGTAACGGTGACAGTGCGTGCATCGTGGTGGTACTTGGTCTAGGCTACGATTGTGATCTCTTATGGATTATGAGAATAATTATCGCTATGATAGTATTGAAGTGATATATTCCTCCTTTCATGGTGTAATGTTGACAGTGTGTGCACCGTGTTAGTACTTGGTCTAAGTTGCAATAATATCTATCTTGAGTTGTGATCTGATTTGGATATCTCTATGAGTGGTGTTTGTCAAGTACTTGATGAACTTTGAGGAGTGCTTCGTAGCCCTACGCAATCATTAGTGTTATTCAATAGGAGAGTAATTCAGAGTACCATAGTGAAGAGAAGTTTTCTATTGGTTCAATTATGTTATATTTATTGGGAGTGTGTCCACTAGTGAAAGTATGATCCCTAGGCCTTGTTTCCAAGCATTGCACACCGTTTACTTACTGTTTTGTTACATGTTTGCTCGCAGCGATACTTATTCCATACTACATTTACTACTCATAATCATCACTACTACTTGTATTTTACTATCTCTTCGCCGAACTAGTGCACCTATATATCTGACAAGTGTATTGGATGTGTTGGGGACACAAGAGACTTTCTGTATCGTAATTGCAGGGTTGCTTGAGAGGGATATCTTTGACCTCTTCCTCCCTGAGTTCGATAAACCTTGGGTGATCCACTTAAGGGAAACTTGCTGCTGCTCTACAAACCTCTGCACTTGGAGGCCCAACACTGTCTACAAGAACAGAAGCGTGTGTAGACATCAAGCTCTTTTCTGGCGCCGTTGCCGGGGAGGTAAGGTAAAAGGTACTCGCATCCTCCTGTGTGAGTGCTCGAAGTTATTTCCTTTAGATTCTGCAATTACATCTTTTTGTTTCTTGTTTTTATTTTCACTAGTTAGGCTTAATGGAAAACAATGAGTTCTTTAGTCTTTTTCCTGAGTTTAGATATGAAGTGTTTGAAGAGAAAATTGAAAATCCTTTGGAGCTTATTTTGCATAGCAATGTTATTAGTACGAATGCTTTGAATCTCGTTATTGCTAATGCTATGGAAAAGTCTAAGCTTGGGGAAGCTGGTTTTGTTAAGCATGATATTTTTAGTTCCCCAGCTTTAGTGGAGAAAGTTTGCTCTGATGATATTTTATCTCCCCTATGTGATGTTCCTTCTTATGATGATATGTTTGAAGAATATGCTTTGCGAAATAGTTGCTCTCTAGCTTGTGATGATACTAAACCTCTAGTTTATGATGGCTATGATGATGAGTATAATATTTTCAGTTCACCTACTATTGAGGATAAAATTAGTTATGATTACAATATGCCTCCTATTTATGATGATTATGGTGATGAGAATAATTATTCTGTTGAATTTGCTCCTACTACTATTGTTCTTGTGGTGAGTATTAATTCTTTTATGCATGTGGCTCATGATAGGGATGCTTTATGTGATAGTTATATTGTTAGTTCTATTCATGATGCTACTGAAAGTTATTATGAGAGAGGGAAACATGGTTTGATGGATCTCAACAATATTGAGTCTCCCCTCTTTATGTTGCAATTCTTGAAGTTGTACTTGTTTTGCCTTCCTATGCTTTTTGCTTTGCGCTTTTATGACTTGTCTCTTTACAAGACTATTTTTCATAGGAAGTGGTTTAGATTTAAATGTGTTTCATATTTGCTTTTTGATGCTCTCTATTGCTTTAAGTTCCTATATGGCGCCTTTGCCTCAAGCTCTTGTATGGCGCCCACATGAGCATCTTTGCAAATTACTGCGCCTAGCTCAAAGGCGTTAAAGAAAAGCACTCTTGGGAGATAACCCAATGTTTTATTTTCAGTACTTTTTCTTTTATTTAAGTCTTGGAAGTCATTACTACTGTAATAACCGCTCCTTATCTTGTTTATTTTGTTTTTGTGCCAAGAGAAGCCTCTAATTCGAGTGAGGTAAAGATTTGGGGATGTTGCTGTCCTGAAACTGTTTTCGGTGCTGCACCATAAAAATTCGTATAAATTCTCTGTATATCTTTTGCACCTGAGATTTCTTGTGCATATGCCCCAGGTTATATCCAAACTTTTGTTAGTTGAACACTTTTTGATTTGAGCAACAGAAAACCCCTCAAAAATTCGACCTTTATCAGCTGTTCAGTTTTGACAGATTTCTGCCAATATTTGTGTTTGCCACTTTATCGCTTTCTTTTGAGTTCTTTTGATCACGGAACTTTTGGGGAGGTTGCTACAGTAGTATTTGCTATATATGTGGTGGTTTTGAGTTGAAACCTACAGCAAAAAGAGGATTGATTATATGTTATGCTTGCACTAATGTTGCTAATAGAATTGTGTTTAGTTTTGTATGAAGGAAGTTTTCAAGTGTAGGGATTGGAGAATGATGAGATGAGTTGAAGAATGGACAAAAGCTCAAGCTTGGGGATGCCCATGCATCACCCCAAGAAATATCCAAGAAGTACAAGCGTCAATGCCTGGGGATGCCCCCGATGCACCCCTTCTTCATCGGCAAAAATCAGGTCACCTTTCAAAACATTATATTTTTATTGCTTCATGCACTATGTGTTTTTCTTGGAGCGTCAGTTGTTTTAGTTTTCTTAGTTGGTTTAGTTTGTTTGTTTGCTGCAATAAATGGTTGGACCCCAACAAATTTCCTTTGGAGGAGATGTACTCATTTTCATTTGCAAAGAACGCTTTAGTTTTCACTCTTATTAAAAATCGAGCGTTCTTCTTTTTCTGCTACTGCTTTTGGTTTTCGTTTTCGCCTTGATTTGCGTTTTTCTTGGAGCGTCAGTTGTTTTAGTTTTCAGTATTAGTTTAGTTTAGTTTTCTGCAATAAATGGTTAGATCACATCATGTTTCTTTTGGAGGAGATGAGCTCGCTTTTCATTTGCCAAGAACGCTCTAGTTTTCACTCTTATCAAAAACCGAGTGTTCTTCTTTTTCTGCTACTGCTTTTGGTTTTCGTTTTCACCTTGATTTGCGTTCAAATCTTATTATATCTATTTATCAAGGTGTATTTTTGCCTCTGGACCATGTTGGTTTTCCTCAAAAGAGTTGGATTTAAAAAGTTCAAATGGTGTTGGAAAAGAGAAAAAGTTTCATGCAAAAAGTGGTACAAAAAGGAGCTTGTGTAGACTGCGGCCTAGGCTTTTGCATGTTGTGCTTGATGTCTTTTTGATAGTATGCTTAGTGGTTTTGCTGTAGCATGACTTGTCTCAAATGACTGAGATTGCTTAATGAGCCTTTGAAAAAATCATGCGTTGTTTTTATTATATGGAAGCATTTATTTGGTTTTCTCCTTTGATGCTTTATTTGGGTTGACTTGGCACATGCTTACACCATGTTGACTACAAAATAAGTCGCCTATAGCCTCTATGATCATTTGGTTTTTGACTTGTGATACCACTTTATGCTTCTTTCAATGATGTTTTGTCGCTATGCATGATTATGGCCGTTATTGCTCTCTTAGTTGGTCGCTCACAGTCTTTTGCTAGCCCTCATTTTGTACTGAGTATGAGCTCTACTCGTGCATCCAACTCCTAAAAACCAAGTTTGCCATTGTGTCCACTATAAATTCCTATGCATGGTATTTGCAAGCCATTCCAAGTAAATTTTCATGTGCTACCTTTCAAAAAACCTTCAAAACACTTCTTGTTTTGTGACACTGTTTTCAGCTCATGGGGACGTAGTGGTCGGATTTGCTATCTTCTATATTGCTTATTCCAAAAAGAAAAGAAAAAAGAAAAAAAGAAAAGAAAAAAAGGCACTCCTCCATGGTATGTGAATGTTGGTGGGCACCCGATGGAATCGGTTAGCCATGGTTTGTGAAAGGAAAAAAGTTGGGGAGGAGTGCCAAGCTTTATAAAAGAGCACAAAAGTGCCAATCTATCTCTCAAAAACTTGCTTCATTTTTGTATGGAAGATAGTAAGAACCCCATTGCTAGTCGTTGACAAAGACAACCACCTCTCAAAACCAATTTTTACCTCTCTGTTTTACAAATGAAAAGCTCTAGCACATGTTTAATCACTGCTTCCCTCTGCGAAGGGCCTTTCTTTTACTTTTATGTTAAGTCACCACCTTCTACCTTTATGCACTGTCTAAGAGAGCATAGTTGTCATTCTTAGTATAATGTGCATTGTCCCAAAGTTTTCATTGATTGATTCATATTGTTGGTTTCACTTGTTCTCAAATTATTTGTATCTAGTCGCCCTCTTAAACTTGAAGGTGTCCTATGCATTTATGTTTTGCTCTCCATGAAGGACAAGCTGAAAACCATTTGTATGTTTTTCCTTATGATTTGAACACACGTTTGACTTTCATTGTTTCATTTTCATGATCTTTTGTTTGTGTTCATTTGCATGTTTACAACATGGTTGCTAAGTTCTTATTGTCAAGATTATATCTTTCATGCCCATGTTTTAAGTTCTTATGATCCCAGCTCACAAATGCTTACATATATGATCAAGATTGTGATGGTGCATGTCACCTCAAAAATTATTTCTTTTGTTATCACTTACCTACTCGAGGACGAGCAGGAGTTAAGCTTGGGGATGCTTGATACGTCTCCAACGTATCTATAATTTTTGATGCTCCATGCTTGTTTTTACACCAGTTGCCCAATGTTTCGTTACACTTCGTGGCACTTTTATGCATTTTCCGGAACTAACCTATTAACAAGTCGCCACAGTGCCAGTTCCCTGTTTTTTGCTGTTTTTGTGTTTCAGAAAAGCTACACAGGAAATATTCTCGGAATTGGATGAAACAAGTTCCAGAAGTCTTATTTTTCCCGGAAGCTTTCCGAAGACCGAAAGAGAGCCAGAGGGGGGCCAGAGGCCGCCCTCACACATAGGTGGCGCGGCCTAGGCCCTGGCCAAGCCACCCTGGTGTGAGGAGCCCCTGGCTGCCCCCTGACGACGCCCTTTCGCCTATATAAAGCCTCGGGACGGAAAACCCTAAAGGAGTCGGCGAAATTTCCAGAACAGTTCCGCATCGCCGCCGCTATCGAAGCCAAATTTCGGGGGATAGAAGTCTTTATTCCGGCACCCTGCCGGGACGAGGGAAGTGCTCCCGGAGCCATCTCCATCGGTCTCCATCGCCGTCTCCGCCGTCTCCATCGACCTCACCGCCATCTCCATCAACCTTGTTGTCTCCTATGATGAAGAGGGAGTAGTTCACCCCCGGGGCTGAGGGCTCTACCGGTAGCTATGTGGTTCACCTCTCTCTCCCATGATGTGATCTTTATGTGATCGTAAGCTTTGTATCATGTTAAACAAGTAGATGTTATTATTCAGATATTATGTGTACTCTAGTGATGTTATTAAAGTAATCTATTCCTCCTGCCATGGTGTAACGGTGACAGTGCGTGCATCATGGTGGTACTTGGTCTAGGCTACGATAGTGATCTCTTATGGATTATGAGGATAATTATCGCTATGATAGTATTGAAGTGATCTATTCCTCCTTTTATGATGTAATGTTGACAGTGTGTGCACCGTGTTAGTACTTGGTCTAAGTTGCAATAATATCTATCTTGAGTTGTGATCTGATTTGGATATCTCTATGAGTGGTGTTTGTCAAGTACTTGATGAACTTTGAGGAGTGCTTCGTAGCCCTACGCAATGATTAGTGTTATTCAATAGGAGAGTAATTCAGAGTACCATAGTGAAGATAAGTTTTCTATTGGTTCAATTATGTTATATTTGTTGGGAGTGTGTCCACTAGTGAAAGTATGATCCCTAGGCCTTGTTTCCAAGCATTGCACACCGTTTACTTACTGTTTTGTTACATGTTTGCTCGCAGCGATACTTATTCCATACTACATTTACTACTCATAATCATCACTACTACTTGTATTTCACTATCTCTTCACTGAACTAGTGCACCTTTATATCTGACAAGTGTATTGGGTGTGTTGGGGACACAAGAGACTTTCTGTATCGTAATTGCAGGGTTGCTTGAGAGGGATATCTTTGACCTCTTCCTCCCTGAGTTCGATAAACCATGGGTGATCCACTTAAGGGAAACTTGCTGCTGCTCTACAAACCTCTGCACTTGGAGGCCCAACACTGTCTACAAGAACAGAAGCGTGTGTAGACATCACTCACGCCCTACGGCATCTTCGGAAGCTCTGCCTCGGAAAAATTTCCCTGCAAGCCCGTGAAAGACTCCATCTCCTCTAACAGTTATGGAGGAAAGGGTTGGGAAATCTCCCGTGGCAGAGCTTTTCGAAGATGTCGTTGGTGCTCACGCCCTACGGCATCTTCGGAAGCTCTGCCTCGGAAAAATTTCCCTGCAAGCCCGTGAAAGACTCCATCTCCTCTAACAGTTATGGAGGAAAGGGTTGCGAAATCTCCCGTGGCGGAGCTTCTCGAAGATGTCGTTGGTGCTCACGCCCTACGACATCTTCGGAAGCTCCGCCTCAGAAAAATTTCCCTGCAAGCCCGTGAAAGACTCCATATCCTCTAACAGTGTTGGGTAATCTCAAACTTATTTTAATCTTCTGGTTTTGAAAATAGAAAATGGTTTTGAATTAGTTACTCAATTTCAAACAATTTAGATTTGTAAATCTTTAGATATGAATTTTCAAAGTTTCTATAAGCATATTTGGAGTATTTTAATTATGTAAAATTATTGGATTATCATACAAATATGGGAACAGTGGCATTTGATAGATATTTAAATTTGTGATTTGTAGGATTTTGAATCACTCGATTTGCAGTTGTAGATTTCTCAGAAATTCAATTCGAATATTCAGTCAAGCTAAATTGCAATTTCTTAAGTTTATTCAAAAGACCATTTAGTCCCGGTTGAGGAAACGGCCCGGGACTAAAGGTCCCTGCGCGCGCAATTTTTGGGAACCGCCCAAAATAGGCCTTTAGTCCCGGGCCTTTTTACCATCCGGGACTAAAGGTTTACCTTTAGTCCCAGTTGGCAATACGAACCGGGACTCCCGGATCGTATTACCAACCGGGACTAAAGGTCCCGGGCTATATAAACGCGCGCACTGCCCCGTGCCTTCTCCATCTCGATCCAGACGAAGAAGACGAAGGCGCGCGCGACAGTTCCAGTCAAGCTCAGGCGGAAGCGAGGACACGCCGCCCGCGCCGTCGCCCGCGCTCGCGCCGTCGGCCGTCGCCATTGCGCCCATCCACCCATGGAGGAGAAGGCCGCCGCCGCGCCGTCGCGCCACGCCCGCACCGCGTTGCCGCGCCGCCCGCGCTCGCACCATCGGCCGTCGCCGTTGCGCCGCCCGTGGAGGAGAAGGCCGCCGTCGCGCCACACGCCCGCACCGCTTTGCCGTCCGTCCCCGCCCGTGGAGGGAGAAGGCCACCGCCGCGCCGTCGCCACGCCCGCACCATCGCCGGCCGTCATGTCGTCGCGCCCGCGGAGAAGTCCGCCGCCGCCGTCGAACCGTCGCCTGAGAAGACCGGCGTCGCCACCGTCTGTCTCCCCGCGGTAATGGCGCCGCCGCCCGTACTAATTTAATTAGTACACTCTGTTAATTAGAATTACTGTTAAAATTCCTAACTTAGAACTAGCTACTGTTAGAGTTACTGTTAGAATGTAGTTAGAATTTAGTGTTAGAATTTATTAGAATCAAGGAATTTTATTACTTATTAGGATTTACTATTAGACTTTTAGGAAATCACACTAGTTAGAAATTTAGGTTAGGAAATCACATTAGTTAGAAATTTAGGTTAGGAATTTATTTAGTAAGTTAGAAATTTAGGTTTACTTTTTTTTTGGTTATTGATCAAATATGTGTACTAAAAGGGGGCGTTGGCCGGGCGCCGACGCGGTGAGGGGGTCTTCCCCCCCACCGCGTCGGCGCCTGGCCAACTCCCCCTTTTTTTGGTTATTGATCAAATATGTGTACTAAAAGGGGGCGTTGGCCGGGCGCCGACGCGGTGAGGGGGTATTCCCCCCACCGTGTCGGCGCCCGGCCAACGCCCCCTTTTTTTGGTTATTGATCAAATATGTGTACTAAAAGGGGGCGTTGGCCAGGCACCGACGCGGTGAGAGGGTCTTCCCCCCACCGCGTTGGCGCTCGGCCAACGCCCCCTTTTTTTTGGTGATTGGTCAAATATGTGTACTAAAAGGGGGCGTTGGCAAATAGTGTAAAAACAAGCATGGAGCATCAAAAATTATAGATACGTTTGAGACGTATCAAGCATCCCCAAGCTTAACTCCTGCTCGTCCTCGAGTAGGTAAGTGATAACAAAAGAATAATTTTTTAGGTGACATGCACCTACACAATCTTGATCATATATGTAAGCATTGGTGAGCTGGGATCATAAGAACTTAAAACATGGGCATGAAGATATAATCATGACAATAAGACTTAGCAACCATGTTGTAAACATGCAAATGAACACAAACAAAAGATCATGAAAATGAAACAATGAAAGTCAAACGTGTGTTCAAATCATAAGGAAAAACATACAAATGGTTTTCAGCTTGTCCTTCAAAGAGAGCAAAACATAAATGCATAGGACACCTTCAAGTTTAAGAGGGCGACTAGATACAAATAATTTAAGAACAAGTGAAACCAACAATATGAATCAATCAATGAACTTTGGGACAATGCATATCACACTAAGAATGACAACTATGCTCTCTTAATGGTGCATAAAGAAAGAAGGTGGTGACTCAGCATAAAAGTAAAAGAAAGACCCTTCGCAGAGGGAAGCAGTGATTGCAAGTTTTATAACCTTCAAAAATTATGGTACTTACCGGCTTTGAGCTCTCATTGCCCCCATCATAAGCATCTTGAATGGTTAAAGTTAATGCGAGAACAATTATGATGCATATGCTTGACAAATCATAAGTTGAAAACCTCGTGCCCCGTGAATACGAGTACCCAAACCTCATGCTACTTTACTTAGAGTCCCAAGCAAGGCTCTTGTCATTGTAAGTACATGCATATCATTGAGAACCGCCAATGGGGTACCTCCGTGCCCGATGACATGGAACAAGCCCACACCAAAATGACAGGACAAGCAGACAATGAACACCTCGACATCTCTTTTATTTGCCTTTTGTTTAGCTTTTTATTGTGAGATGCGTCGTCGAATGTTCACCATGGGTATGCTGCAAATTTCCACCACGAATTATGCATGGCTTAGATTGGCGGCCCGGCGTTTCCCTAACACATATACAAACTCCATGATCCCTACAAGATTCCCAATTCATTTCACACCGCGGGCATCCATAAACAAAAGATCACGATATCAACTCAAATAAGAAGTGCAATGTTGAAAGCTTGCCCATGACAGCATGGCTGGGCTAGAATCCAACTTACAACTTGCAAGCATAACAACTCAACATAAGAGACCACAATGTCAAATTTTTAAGAACAGGAAAAAGTAAAGTGTGCCTTCCGGTTCGTGAGAGCTTTACTGACCGAATTTCGCATAACACTGGTAAGAGTTTAATTTGAAGAGAAAATAAAAGCAAGTCAAATTTACTTGGAATAGCAAATTGCTAGTAGGTATGTATGGTGGACACAATGGAAAACTTTGGCTTTTAGGAGTTGGATGCACGAGTAGAGCTCATACTCAGCACAAGGCGAAGGCTAGCAAAAGACTGGGAGCGACCAACTAAGAGAGCAATAATGGTCATAATCATGCAAAGCGACAAAGCGACATTAAAAGAAGCATAAGATGGCATCAAAAGTCAAAAACTAAATGATCATGAAGGCTATTGGCGACTTTGTAAGAGTCTAACATGTGTGAGCATGCGCCAAGTCAACCCAAATAAAGCATCAAGGAGAAAACCAAAATAATGCTTCCATACAATAAAAACAACGCATGATTTTTTTCAAAGGCTCATTAAGCAATCTCAGTTATTTGAGACAAGTCATGCTACAGCAAAACCACTAAGCATACTATCAAAAAGACATCAAGCATGACATGAAAAAGCCTAAGCCGCAGTCTACACAAGCTCCTTCTTGTACCACTATTTTGCACAAAGCTTTTTCTCTTTTCCAACACCATTTGAAATTTTTAAAGACACCTCTTTTGATGAAAACCAATGAAGATCAGAGGCAAAAATACACCTTGATGAAAAGATATGACAAGGTCTGAATGCATATCAAGGCGAAAACGAAAACCAAAAGCAGTAGCAGAAAAAGAAGAACACTAGATAAACGATAAGAGTGAAAAACTGAGTGTTCTTGGCAAATGAAAACGAGTACATCTCCTCCAAAGAAAATTTGTTGGGGTCCAACCATTTATTGCAGCAAACAAACAAACTCAACCAACTAAGAAAACTAAAACAACTGACGCTCCAAGAAAAACACATAGTGCATGAAGCAATAAAAATATAGTATTTTGAAAGGTGACCTGGTTTTTGCCGATGAAGAAAGGGTTCCTCGGGGGCATCCCCAAGCTTTTACGCTTGTACTTCTTGGATATTTCTTGGGGTGATGCATGGGCATCCCCAAGCTTGAGCTTTTGTCCATTCTTAAACTCATCTCATCATTCTCCAATCCCTACACTTGAAAACTTCCTTCATACAAAACTAAACACAAATCTATTAGCAACATTAGTGCAAGCATAACATATAATCAATCCTCTATTTGCTTCAGGTTTCAACTCAAAACCACCACATATATAGCAAATACTACTGTAGCAACCTCCCCAAAAGTTCCATGATCAAAAGAACTCAAAAGAAAGTGATAAAGTGGCAAACACAAATATTGGCAGAAATCTATCAAAACTGAACAGCTGACAAAGGTCGAATTTTTGAGGGATTTTATGTTGCTCAAATCAAAACGTGTTTAACTAAGAAAAGTTTGGATATAACCTGGGTCATATGCACAAGAAATCGCAGGTCCAAAAGATAAACAGAGAATTTTCACGAATTTTTACGGTGCAGCACCGAAAAAAGTTTCAGGACAGCAACATCCCCAAATCTTTACCTCACTCAAATTAGAGGCTTCTCTTGGCACAAAAACGAAATAAACAAGATAGGGAGAGGTCATTACAGTAGTAATGACTTCCAAGACTCAAATAAAAGAAAAAGTACTGAAAAGAAAATATTGGGTTATCTCCCAAGAGTGCTTTTCTTTAACGCCTTTGAGCTAGGCGCAGAAAATTGCGAATCAAGTATTATCAAGTGATGAAGTGCTAGGATCAGCACGTGCCTTACGTCTCCCTTTCTTACCTTTGCTCTTGACTCTAGGAAAGACATGGTTATTGCAAGGTGGAGAGGTAAATGTTATATTGCCTTTCCCACATCGATAACGGCGCCCAGGAGCTTCAGAATGGATCTTCCAAGTGTGATTTGTCCTTTTCCTACACATTCAATAACAAGATAATCAGTAGATATCATTCTTCCTAGGATTTTTGTAAAGACTCCTTCAGCTATTCCAAGGGGAAATATGGTGGCATTGTTAGTAAGAGAAATTTCTTCTCCTCCCTCAGAAAGCTTCCAAAGGCTCAAAGATTCATAAACATCCTTTGGCATGAGACAAAATTCAGACATAATATCACAACGAGCATGAAAAGTTTCACAACTAATGGTGATTTTTATTGTAGGATACCAACTCGAAGGTTCAGTATTTGTTGGCACATAATCAAAATGTTGGCGCAAAGTATTGTAGCAAGAATTCAAACTAGCAGTCTGAGTCTCAAGAGTATTAAGTCTATTAAAAATGCACACAAGAGAGGAATCAAAATAGGTTGGCATGCTATAAATTGTAATCAACTTTTTTTAATATTGAAGGCTTGATCTCCATCACAATGAAGGAAATCTCCTTCTGCAGTAGCATCCAAAGCATATCTATAACGAAGAGAAAGTCCAAAGTAAAAGCTACTAAGAAGCAAACTCAAAGTCATTTTAGGTTCAGTTTTTTCATGCCAATCATAAATTCTAGACCAAGCTTCTTTAAAGCTTTCCTCATCTTTCTGCTTAAAAGTAAAGATCATGTCCTCGGGGGACATAGTAGTAGCAACTGAACTAGACATAATAAACTAAAAGCAAAGAAATAACAACTACCAAGGATTCTAATTTTTTTGGGTTTTTGATAAAAAGCAATGCAGGTAAAATGAATAAAGTAAAGCAAAACAATAACAAAGTAAAGAATGTGTGTGCGAAGAAATCCCCTCGCAGAAGTCTTCTCTCCTCCTCGGCAACGGCGCCAGAAAAAGCTTGCTGATCCTTTGTAGATGTGGAGCAGACTGTCCTTGTCCGTGGTGAATAACCAGCCCGTTGGGAACCCCAAGAGGAAGGTATGATGAGTGTAGCAGCAAGTTTTCCTTCAGTTTAAGAAACCAAGGTTATCGAACAGGAGAGGAGAGACAATGACGACTGAAGGTGTTGTGGAACCTGCACACACACAAACAAATACTTTGTTCCCAACTTGCGATGAGGTTGTCAATCTCACCGGTTTGCTTGAAACAAAGGTTATAAGTGTATCGAGTGGAAAACAATATAGTATGCGAGTAAAGTAAACAGTACGAGTAAAGTAAACAGGTGATAGCAATATGATGGAAATAGGACCGGGGTCCACAGTTCACTAGTGGTGTCTCTCCATAGATAAAATAACACATGCTGGGTAAACAAATTACAGTTGGGCAATTGATAGAATAGAGATAACGTGATATGTCAAGAAGATGACTATGAGATTTACTCTGGGCATTACAACAAAATACATAGACCGCCATCCAACTGCATCTATGACTAATAATCCACTCCCTAGGATATCAATCCGAACACCCTAGAAGTATTAAGTTGCGAACAACAGATAATTGCATTAAGCAAAGTGTGTAATGTAAACAAAGCATATGCCCTTGAGCATATGAATATTGTTTTCTCCCTAGTAGCAACAACACATCTACCACCTTAGAGGTTTCTGTCACTCCCCCAGGTGAAATAGAGGCATGAACCCACTATCGAGCATAAATACCCCCTCTTGGAGTCACTAGCAACTACTCGGCCAAGATAGCTACTAACAACGGAGAGCATGCAAGATCATAAACAACATAGAGATAACAAAAGATATAATTCAGTACAACAACTTAATCATAAACACCAATATTCATCGGATCCCAACAAACCAAACATGTAGAATTACATAACGGTGATCTCAATCATGTAGGGCAGCTCATGAGATCTAAACATGAAGCACATAGTGGAGGAGACAACCATCTAGCTACTGCTATGGACCCATAGTCCAAGGTAGACTACTCACTCATCGCTCCGGAGGCAAGCATGGCGATGAAGAAGACCTCCGGTGGCGATTCCCCTCTCCGGCAGGGTGCCGGGAAGAGCTTCTGGACCCTCCCGATCTTCGGGTCGACGGCGGCGGCGGATCGCGATGTGTTCTGGAAATCTGATTGGGCCCTTAGGTTTTTCTCGTCGGGGGGTCTTTATAGGCGAAGGGGCGATGTCAGAGAAGGGGCCAGGCGGCCACACACGGGGGTGGCGCGGGCCAGGGGCTGGCCGTGCCACCTGTGCGCGTGGGCCCCTGGTCCCTCACCTCCTACTCTCCTTCGGATCTCTGGAAGCTTCCGGGTAAAATAAGACTTCAGGAACTTGTTTCGTCCAATTCCGAGAATATTTCCTGTGTATCACTCTGGAACACAAAAACAGCAGAAAACAGGAAACTGGCACTGTGGCACTTCGTTAATAGGTTAGTTCCGGAAAATGCATAAAAATGCCACTAAGTGTAACGAAACAATAGGCAAATGGTGTAAAAACAAGCATGGAGCATCAAAAATTATAGATACGTTTGAGACGTATCAGCGCTCGGCCAACGCCCCCTTTTTTTGGGTTATTGATCAAATATATGTACTAAAAGGGGGCGTTGGCCGGGCGCCGACGCGGTGAGGGGGTCTTCCCCCCACTGCGTCGGCGCTCGGCCAACGCCCCCTTTTTTTGTTATTGATCAAATATGTGTCACTAACTTGTTTTACCTGTCTTTAGAAGAGACATGGACGGTCAAAATGACCCACGCCACCCTGAAGAATTCTTATTTGGCATGATACGTGAGAATGTATATGTGCATCAAGAAGGTGCCGATCAAGAAGACCCCGGAGTAGCCGACCGAGAAGGAGTCGGTCGAGAAGGTGCCGGAGAAGCTGAACTTGAAGAAGATGTTTCGTCGTTTCTTAACCCTTCCGATGACGGAATGGAGATAGAAACGTTTGACGACGAAGGGCAAACAAACACCGATGCCGAACGACAATTGCAAACAAACGCCGATGGCGAGGTATATAGATTTATCTTTTGGTGATACGAAGGGAATATGCATATATGTATTAACGACTCTTTCTTTTTTCAGCCCTCCGGATCGAGCAAATCGTATTCTAAACAAGGTCCGAGCCAAAAGTTGAGTGCGAATCAGAAGCTGACCATTGATGTAGTATCTCCAGATGGCAAACCGTTGGAGCCAAAACAGCATGCAACAAAATTTATAAATCAATGCGGAGTGATTGTTAGGGACATGATCCCGATCATGGTTCAAGAATGGCACGAGCCAAAGAAGGCACGTCTTGGAGCTACTTTTGTGAACAAAAGATCCAAGAAAGACCTTTGGAGGAAGCTCATGGAAAATTTCATTCTACCTCCGGAGTACTCCAAGAAGGATGATGATGGTAATGAAATTCCGGGTGGATGTGAAAGGAGAAGGAGAGTTAAACAGTACGCTCTCAAGAAGATGGCTGAAGCATTCCGGGGCTTCAAGAAAATGTTATACGCGAAGTTTATCGCGAAAAAGAAAACTCCAGTGTTCGAAGGAGCATACGAGAAGTTGAGACAACAGTGGCCTGAATTTGTGGCATTCAAGGCATCTGAGAGAGCCAAGGAAATGTCGGAAAAAAATAAGAAAAATGCTAAAAAGAAGGAACATCACCATATTTTGGGGCCAGGCGGTTACGTGAGAGCAGTGCCCAAGTGGGAATCTATGGAGAATGAATTGAGGAATAGAGGAATCACTCCTGGTACAGAGGGATGGCCCGAAAGGGCCAAGCACTGGTGGTACGGACATGGAGGATCGTTAGACCCGGCAACAGGGGAGTGTGTTCATCGGAAACAGACCTTTACTCCCACAGTAAAACTTGTTAAGGCAATGGAGGATGCTCAAGCGGGATTGATCCGTGTCGACCGAGAGAACGACGAGCTGACACACGCCCTCGGGAATCCAGAACACACAGGACGAACAAGAGGCAAAGGCGCCGGTATTCCATGGAAGGAAGGGTTTTCTCAGCACGAAGATCCGTACGGTTACAAAAGCCGTAAGAGAAAGAAGGATCGAGAAGCAGATCGGATCGGCAAGGTAGAACGTGAATTAGCCGACATGAAGAGTATGATACATCAACTTAGCCAGGGAGGCGGATCTCGGCTGCAGAAAGATCCAGCATTGGATCTTAATAGTCAGCGGAGAAGCAGCGTGGCTTCCACGGAGGTCCCAGCTGATGAGCATGAAGCACCGGGGTCTCGCTACCCCGTGGATGATGTTAGGGAGATGACAAATTGTGAGCTACATCAGCCACTGAAGAACATGACCTTCAAGGTGGCGAGCGGCGACGCTTTACCTTGTCTACCTGAAGCACTCCACCATGGGAACCCGATACCGGCTGGCTATGCTCGTGTCTCGGTGCTTGACATAGTCAGCTCGTTCGAGGACCTAGAGCTTGATTTTGCTACACCTGAAGGGGATCGGAGACTTGGAGATGTCAAGCGCCAAATCGTTTTATGCAAAAGAAATACATCAAGTTTCCAGGCTCAGCGCCAAGGCCACCGACTCCGAGGAATCCAAGTCCACCCTCCCCCGGTGAACGTCGTCCACCTACGCCGCCCCCGAGTCCACCTCGGGCGCCGCGTCAGCCGACGCCACCCCCGAGTCCACCTCCAGCGCCGCGTCAGCCGACGCTACCCCCGAGTCCACCTCGGGCGACGCGTCAGCCGACGCCGCCCCCTAGTGCACCTCCCGCGCGTCAGCCAACGCCGTCCCCCAGTGCACCTCCCGCGCGTCAGCCAATGCCATCCCCCAGTGCACCTCCAGCGCGTCAGGCGAAGCCGCCCCCCAATACTACTCAGACGGGGAAAAAGCGGAGCAGGTCCGCTACGGTTAGTACTACTGATAAGGTAGTACATAAGACCACGAAGATACCAGAGCCATCGCTAAAGCCTCTTCCCAAGAGAGCTTATGACCGGACTCCCGAGAAAAACGAGGCGATAGTACGCGCCGAAGTGAAGGCATTTTTTGCACCGAAAGTGCCTGAGCCCAAGCCGACATACACGGAGAAACAAACGGACTGGGCTTATGGTATGCTTACTGCAGAGCCCCAATATAAGATGAATCAACCATCAGACTATAAACGCGAAATTGAAAGGCAAAGTGACTTGGCCAAGGCAAAAAGAAGCGGGAAACAAATTCCCCAGCTTGGAGAACAGAAGAATCAATCGGTCGCCCCGCTCATAGTCGGCCCCCTCGATATCGATACGTCCTTCAGAGCCGATTTGGAAGAGGACCGATTGTTATTGGACCCCAGAGTAGTAGCAGCTGCACAACTATTGGGTTTAACTGTAAGGGAGGCAAAACAGAACGCGGCCCTCTTGAATGTGCCTCTTCTAGTTATGTTAGGCCTTGAAGAAGCGCCACTGGGAGAGGTAGTAGAGCAATATGTACTGGGGGGGCCTCTGATCAAGCCTGAGGATGAACGCGGTCTATCAACACATATGCGAAATCTGCTCGGCTGGTACAAGGTGCATATACAAAAAAAGGACTTCAAACGTTTTATCCTCTTGGACGTTAGAGAGGAGCATTACTTCAAAAGATACATGGTACATATTCCAATGGACGAATTGTTTCACATATTCAATCAGCGCGATCTCGACAAGTCTACCATCAGTTGCTATTGTCTGTAAGTGATTTATATTCAAGTATCTAGCTAAGCTCGTTCATTGCCTATATATCTTAATTAACTATATGATTTTTGTATGCTATTATGCAGATTTAAGATGTTTGAATGCAAAAAAAAAGGGAATCCATGACGTTGGGTTCATTGACCCATATATCATTAATGAAAGAATGTTAAAAGATCACCCCAGAGACGTGGAGAAGGACCTCTTCAGATTTTTTGTCAAGCAAAGTCTTAAAAAAGAACTTCTATTTCCTTACAACTTCAAGTGAGTGTTTCTATTTTCTAGACATTCTTTTTTGCTTACTCGATGTTAAGTGTAATTGATGAGTTATGCATGCGTGTCTGCAGTTTCCACTGGATTCTGCTAAAGATTCAATTGGACACATCAACTGTTCATATCTTGGACTCATTGGATAAGCCCGATGTCCTGATTAGCGACATGAAAGAAATGCTGCAAAAGTAATTTCAATCATTACCCGACTATATCAGCTCCTTTCATTAATTTCCTGATATCAAGTATTTAATAACTCATTTGCTCATTTTCTTTGCCCTGTAGCGTTTGGACACGTTTCAGAAGGTCGGTAATAGGTAAATTCAAAGAACAGCTAACTTTTAAAAAGATAAAGGGTTTGCAGCAACCACCGGGAACCAATCTCTGTGGATTCTACGTCTGCGAGTTCATCCGGTGGTACACCAGTGAGCGTAGAGCACGTTCCATGGACTTTGATGTACGTAAATAATATTCACCGTTTTCTTTTATTATAATCAATTGTGTTGAGTTTCATCCAACTTATATATATCCATATCGATCTTCTTAAAGTTGTATGTGATGCAGGAGAAGCTCGTACCAACCCAGCGCCTAAAAGCAATTCAAGAGGAGCTGGCAGGATTCATCATGAGGGAGGTCCTCTGTGAGAAAGGAGAACACTATGTGGAGAACGAAGAACGCTATCTGTAATTTAGTGATCTCCGTGTAACTTAGTTTGTTTTGAAACTTGTTTGAAAAATAATTGTACATATACTTGTTTGAAATTGTAGTATATACAGTCGCAAGACATCATATAATATTATATATGCATGCACCAACGTGTAATGTGTATGTACTAGTCGTAGAATATAGGTACGGAAACTCGTTTGAAATTAAAATGAACCCTAATTAAGCATAAATCCTAAACCTATAATCTGAAACAGCAATAAAAATAAAAACAAAAACAGAACACTTTAGTCCCGGTTCTCATTACGAACCGGGACTAAAGGTCCCCGAGACGACTCTCCTAGCCGTGCCCACGTGGACGGCCATTAGTCTCGGTTCGTTTGCAACCGGGACTAAAGGCTGAGGGTCTTTAATCACGCTTTGCTAGTCCCGGTTTGGAAACCGAGACTAAAAACCGTTACACACCGGAATTAATGACCATTTTTCTACCAATGGGGGCCTAGTCGGGGCGGCTGGAGATGCTCTAATGTCCAGAAGGACCGGTGTCACCACAATGTCTGCATTGCGAGCTACTCAAGATTCGGAGTAGTAGGTGCGGCGGTCAGAATGGTGCGCTGGAGCAGTTCGAGTTGGTAGAGAGAGTTGGTCATCAAGTTACTACGGGACCCGTGTATTGTTCATGGTGGAATTCAGAACGGGCAGTGCAGCAGCTCGTGTACGCAGTGCTGGTTACTGAGCAAATCCAGTCACGCAAGTAGGTAATGTACTAGGCAATCTGAGTTCTGAGATAGCTTCGCAGGACGACCGATCTGTCAAAGGAAAAACGTGCTGTACCTACAGCTTCGACAGTAAACCATGGTTATGCTTGTGCATGCAACAGTTCACTGTACCTGAGTGGAAAAACTTACACCAATGGTCGCTGGCTCGATTCGGAAGCATGTCTAGTCTAAAACAGCATGAAAAACCACGTGAAGTTAGGAAACCGTACGCTGGGCGTGGGACGAAAATATTTTCATAATGTCTTTTTTTGCAAATAAATATTTTCCAGAATGTCTGCGGCAAACAAAATGCATGTAATGAACTGATTAACTTGTACTCTAGCAGATTAAGCAAATGAAAAAAAAAGGTACAACAGGCCGGCTCTGCAACTCCCATGTTCACGCAGTTGTTTAGGTATGGGGCGACACTAAAAGGTTAGAATGGTAGAATCTTCGTTGTCCACGCTACCTAAACAAAACGCAACAAAAGAAAATCGTTAACTTAAAATAAGCAGATAGCGACAAGGCTGGTCTGGAGCATAAATTAGGCGAAAATATGCAGAACCGTACGTGCTCCCAAAGCGTATCAATATCATCAACCACTGAGTCACTGACATGTGGACCATGGACATGTTCGGCCCCACATCTCAGCGTCAAACCCTGGCCAAATCAGGACATAAGCAGTTCATTATTCATTAAGATAAGATAATGACGATGATAATCTAATCTGTCGAAGCCAATGAGTGGTTAAGTGGACTAAGCCGTTTAATAATTCAGAGGAGTAGACCTGATGGGATTGTAAAGAGGAGTAGACCTGACGGGATTGTAAAGATGAGTAGTGCTAGATGGAGCCGATTACAGTAGTCAGTGGGCGTGATGATGGTGAAGTAAAAGTTCTGCACGAAGAGTCGAAGAACCCCCTGCCGGCTTTTTGGTACATCTGTCTAACCCTGTCATCTCTATCAGTTCTGTGGCATGCACTGATGCAGCAAGGTAGATGTTTTTTAAAACGGCCTACCAATGTTTTAAATTTAGAAGTTGTCCAGTTGCATTTGTTTTATTGTTCAAATCTCGCGCCGTTTTCTTCCATTGCACTCCTACCGAGAGGAAAGCAGCCGAAGTTGCAAAGCAACAGAAAAGAAAAAAAATGGGTCAATGATACTTACTGATAGAAGGTTAACTAGTCAATTGCGTTACTTGAAAAGAAACTAGTTAATCACATAATAACTTCACCTGGTGTCCATTGCGGAATGCAATAGAAAACCAGCGCAGAGGAAATCTTATTATAAAATGGGAAAATAATTAGATAGACCCTTTTAAGGTATTCAGAACAACTTACGATAACATATGCTCCGGGGTACAAGATATAACATTCGGAAATTACAAATATGGTTCGGGCAACATGTAGACTGATTTTTAGAAAAATTTGAACATGACAATTTGGAGTTCCAAAAAAATCTGAAAAAAGAGATGTTCATAATGATGTTGTCCACAACCGCGTAAAATCTTAACTCAAAGCACATTGTATTTTGGGCCACACAATGACAAAATCTCATGTTTTTCTAGGTTTCAAAACTTGCATTGTCACTACTTCAGATTTCAACATTTGTCATCTTTGCAGAGCCTAAAATATAAACTATCTTGAGTTGAAATTTTGAATACATCAATACCTACATCCAGATTTTTTTTTCAGATTTTTGTGGAGCTTCAAATTCCCATTTTTTAAAGAGCTACATGAAGCTCGGTCTACGAAATGCCTCACTCATATAACCGTTCTCATATTCTAAATAATCTGAAACGGTAGACATGTAGAAGTAAAAGCTCAGCGTGTCTTATGCGAAAGAAAAAACGTAGTGATTTAAAGTGTCTTTTAGAAAAGAGCACTAATTTTGTTTTCCTGCTTAGAATGTGGACTACGTCTTTTTAGAAAACTTTGTCATGTGTGAGAGACAAACATATATGATGTATAAAACTCCTATATTTTTGTTGTTTTACATATTTTGCCGATTACGGTTCAACTCAAGTGCATATTTTTCCACGAGGCGAAACACTCCTCCCGACATATTTTGCTTAACAAAAAGTTGCATAAGTCGCGTCCTTTTTTCGTCAGCAGGAACCAAAACTGGCGTACAAGTACACCATTTCCCTAGGAGGAGAAAAAAAGACCCTTGCATCGCCCTACCTAGGGCGACTCGGGGGAAGCCCAATAGTCACCACCCTTCCATGACATCCCTTCCCCCCGCTGCCATATTAGGAGGTCGTACAACGGCGGGGAGCATCTACCCGCTTTCTACCCTTTCCTTCAGCATTTGGTGGTCTTCCCTCCCCAATGTCTCAAAGGTCGCCGTCAAGACCTGGCTTAGTCGCCTCCTTGCCCGCTTCGTCCAAGGACAAAGACTAGGGCTAGATCGACAGTTTATTGTGGATGCCCGCTTGGTCTTTGGGGGCGGCGAATCGCGTTTGTGGGCACTAGTGGAGATCTTCCTCAACAAAGGCCTCATACGACAATGTACATGGCAGGATTACTTCATAGGGAAGGCATGGCTAAGTTCCTCGACCAGATCTTCGCGCCTACAATTAATTAGTTCGCACGGCTTTCAACGCTGGCGGCCTTGGCCACCTATGGACCTGCCATCAAGGTGCCACTTTGGTTGGCTCCATCCCATATGCCATGGAATTTTTTGCTACGATTACCGGGGTGCTAAAAATGATGGACCGTGCGGGTCGGGCCAGTTCGAGATCATAAGGGACAACAAAGGCAAGTTTGTATGTGGTGAAGACTATGAGGTGGTTGGTCATGTTTTACAACAGTCTTGACAAGCAAGGACGTACGACGACGACACAGGGGGGTTACATTCTTGGTGGTGCTCTTGGACACCGCGTCGCCTCGTCGTCCCACCCTGCTCGAGCATCCACCTCCGTCGACCCATCGCCCTCCTTCCCTCTAAGCCCCTCGACTGGTGAGACCCCACACCCCTAACCCTAACTGCCGCATTTGAGCAAAACCCTAAGTTCCCACCTACACCCTACCACCCGAAATAAGTTCTTGACCTCGCCTCCGATGCGACGCTGCGGCAAGTGGCATCGTCCCCGTCTCCGGTGAGGTCTTGGCCTCACCTTCACTGGGGCGCCGCGGCGAGCCCGTTGCCGACGAGGTGTGCCTGTTGCGGGGGTCCTCGTCTTCGCTCTGTTTCCATCGTTTGTGGGCTGGCCCATGAGCGATGCGGTAAGCAAGCTGGAGTACGCGGCGCGAACGAACGATATAGGCCACAAGGAGCCGTGTATAGGATTTGCCCATGGACCAAGATATATCCAAACTGAGCCGAATGAAGCACACCTTGTACTGCGTATAATTTTGGCTTAAATTTAGTTTGTGACTTTGTGGTCGTTTTTTAAGAAAAAAAAATATTCCCTCTATCCAAAAACATTGATAAGTACTACATTGGCCAATCGATACTAAGTGTCTCGTGATTTGTACAAGATTTAGTTCAAAATCGTACCAAGTCACCGACACTTATTATGAATCAGATTGAGTCCTCTTCCATGCTGGAAACATCAATTCAGGTGGCATGTTCACGTTGATGCGTCCATAGTGCACTCTGACCTGAATTCCAGGATGCGTAGTACAGATGGGGAAAGGGACAGGGATTCAAATGCGGAAGTGTAGATTTCCCATCCGAATACCCTATCATACCAGAATGAATCAATGGGCAGTAGCAACAGTACCACGCTGTTCAACGAAGAAAGAGAGAGAATCCGACACGCACACCGCCATCGGGCAGCGGCGTTCGACCTGCAGGAATGCAGCTGCAAGAACTCTGCCCGTAATTTCTCGCCGCCGATAAAAGCTGCACGCTCGCTTGTCTCACCGTGGAGCGACGACGAGCCACATTAAATGCACACGGCCAGGCACCCACTCTCGGCAGCAGCCTGCGGCCGGCGAGGCAGCGATCCCTTCCCGTCCAATCGCCTGGTCACCGAGTTGAATGCGCGGCTCTGCACGGCGCGCACACCCACCGGATCAGTTCGGCTGGCACACCACCAGAGGCCAGATGCCGCCGCGCCATGGGATCCAGCGCGCAGCCGCCAACGACGACGACGGTAGGGAAGGCAGGGCTGGGCCTAGTCTGCGTGGGACGCGGCTCCTCTGACGTTCGTCACCTGACGTGCGGGTGGCTGATATGCGGGACCTACGTCTGGAGGGCTCACATGTCAGGGACACAACATCAGCATGATTTACGTCAGGGGATCCCAGTCCGTCTGCGTGGCAGGAAAAGCTACCGGCGAACGGCGATCGGTGACAAGCCAGGCAGGGAGGATTCAAGTGCCCCTGCGGCCTGCAGGTACGCACGAGCACGGCCACCAGTACACCGTACGCGGTATGTATTCCCTTGCAGGAGCCTGCCTCCATCGTGCCCGGTCAAGATCTGCACAGCATCCATCGTGGAAGCAAGAGGTTAGTCGATCTCTAATGTCGAGAAGGACCGGTGTCACCACAATGTCTGCATTGCGAGCTACTCAAGATTCGGAGTAGTAGGTGCGGCGGTCAGAATGGTGCGCTGGAGCAGTTCGAGTTGGTAGAGAGGGTTGTTCGTCAAGTTACTACGCGACCCGTGTGTTGTTCATGGTGGGATTCAGACCGGGCAGGGCAGCATGCAGCTCGTGTACGCAGTGCTGGTTAATGAGCAAATCCAGTCAAGCAAATACGATAATGTACTAGGCAATCTGAGATAACTTCGCGGCATGACCGATCTGTCAAAGGAAAAACGTGTTGTACCGACAGCTTCGACAGTAAGCCATGGTTGTTGTGCATGCAACAGTTAACTGTATCTGAGTGGAAAAACTTACACCAATGACCAATGGTCGCTGGCTCGATTCAAAAGCATGTCTAGTCTAAAACAGCATGAAAAACCACGTGAAGTTAGGAAACCGTACGCTGGGCGTGGGACGCAAATATTTTCCATAATGTCTTTTTTTTGCGAATAAAATATTTTCTGTAATGTCTGCGGCAAACAAAATGCATGTAATGAACTGATTAACTTGTACCCTAGCAGATTAAGCAAATGAAAAAAGAAATACAACAGGCCGGCTCTCCAACTCCCATGTTCACACAGTTGTTTAGGTATGGGGCGACACAAAAAGGTTAAAAATGATAGAATCTTCGTCCCTCGTACAAAGATCGTTTTTCTCCTCTAGCCGTCTCTTTGACCTAGCCGTCGCTTCCAAGCTTTGCTTCCTCCACATATCGGTTCCCCCTCCTCCGGTCGGCCTTGCCGGTGTCGGGAGGGATGGGGAACTCGATCTATGGGTGGAGATTTCAATAAAATTAATATTTCTCAAAGATTAGGTTAGCATTTTGGTAGTCATCTTTGTTTCTTCTACGTCAATAGAGATGTCATCGTTCATAATAAGTGACCTTCAGCTCTTCGTTCGGCGACGAGAACTTCTTCCCAGCGTCAATGGTGGTGCTGTAAGATTACAATTTTTAGGTACGGTCTTCAAGATCTTGCTTCTCTAGATCGATTTTGGATTGTTTCTCTTAGTTGCCGCGAGGAGGGTTATCCTTGCAATATTTGTCTCGACTGCTACATCTTTGACAATGGTGGTTTGTATTCTCGGTTTTCCGGCGATGTTGATAAGGATGTTCAGTATCTCTTCCATGGAATACTGGTGTTGGTACTCTTGCCGATGTGGTATGATTGCTTTAATGGTTGCGTGCGTGCATGTAGCCTTGGCATTGCGGCTCAAATAAAAAATAGAACCACTGTTGGTATTTACATGTTTATAATTTGATATATGTGTCATTATCTTTTGGTTGCCTTTAGGAAAATACAAGATTGTGTCATGAAAGAATAAGAGTTTGAAGACCTCGAAGATTAGCTCGTTTTCTCTTAAACTTTATTTTATAATTGTTGGAGACAGCTTATGTATCTCTATCATATACTGTTCCTTGCTATATAATATATTATGGTATTGTTTTTTAAAAAATGATAGAATCTTCGCTGTCCACGCTACCTAAACAAAACGCAACAAAAGAAAATCGTTAACTTAAAATAAGCAGATAGCGACAAGGCTGGTCTGCAGCATAAAATAGGTGAAAATATGCAGAACCGTACGTGCTCCCTGAGCGTATCATATCATCAACCACGGAGTCTGTGACATGTGGACCATGGACCTGTTCGGTCCCACATGTCAGCGTCAAACCCTGGCCAAATCAGGAGGAACTAACAAATGGACATAAACAGTTCATTAAGATAAGATAATGACGATGATAATCTAATCGGTCGAAGCCAATGAGTGGTTAATTGGACTAAGCCGTTTAATAATTCATAGGAGTAGACCTGATGGGATTGTAAAGAGGAGTAGACCTGACGGGATTGTAAATAAAGAAGAGTAGTGCTATTTTTTTTTTTGAGCGTCAGAAGAGTAGTGCTAGATGGAGCCGATTGCAGTAGTCAGTGGGTGTGATGATGGTGAAGTAAAAGTTCTGTAAGAAGAAACCCAGGCCGGCCCGGCTTTTTGGTACATCTGTCTAGCCCTGTCATCTCGATCACCGCTGTGGCATGCACTGATGCAGCTAGGGAGACGTTTTTTCGAACGGCCTACCAAGGTTTCAAATTTTGGAGCTGTCAGATTGCATTTGTTTTACGGTTCAAATCTCTGGCCGTTTTCGTCAATTGCAATCCTACCGAGAGGGAAACAGCCCAAGTTGCAATGCAACAGGAAAGACAATTTGGGTCCATCATACTTACTGATAGACGGTTAACTAGTCAATTGCATTACTCGCAAAAAGAAACTTGTTAATCGCTTCTGTGCAACCTCTGTCCATTGCGGAATTTATTTATTATGCAAAAGAAAACCAGAGCAGGGGAGATCTTACTATAGAATGGAGGAAATTAATTAGAGAGACCTTCTTGAGTATTCAGAAATCCTTACGAGAGCATATGCTCCAGGGGAAAAGATATAATATTCCGAAATTGCAAATGTAGCTCGGGCAACATGTAGGACGATTTTTTGAAAAATTTGAACATGATATTTTAGATTTCCATTTTTTTTAGAAAAGATGTAGAAGTTCAAAATGATGTAGTCCACCAACGTGTAAAATCTGAACTCAAAAGCAATCGTATTTTGGCCGTGTGCATCCTTGATGTCTCGACTAGCTCTTGACAATATTAGCTTGCTTTTAATATATTCACTTTATAAAAAAGCAATTACATAGCTATATGCAATTGCATACAAGAAAAAATTATAACACTTAAATTATAAGTAGATGAAAAATATCGGACAAAAAAAGGGCCCAACAAAAACACCAAATTTTCTTTAAGAAAATCCTCATAGCTAGAACACAAAAAAGCCCACTATCAACGGAAAAGAAAATCGAAAGAATACAATGAGGCCTAATAGTCAAAACAAAAAAGCCCACCATAAACTTATTCTTCTCGTTAGAAAATAAATAATTACTATCTCCGATCGAAAAAGAGTGCCAAATAATTTAGTATAACTTAGTATAAAATTTATAATAAGTCGCACAAACTGTTTTTCAATCGGAGAAAGTCGTTGATCTGGGGCTGAGGAAGTCGTCGATAAACCGAAACTAGCCACGGGGTATAGAAATTGATTTGCCAAAAAGTTCATCAAAAGAGCAAAGCAACGGCATGGATTGGGATAATAAGTACGCCATCTTTGCACACATGCCTATGTTGGTCCTTTGCATAGTTTGAAAGAGAGCTGAAAAGAAAAGAGCTGCGTCAGCTTTGTTTTCCGTGGCGGCGCATGTCATTTTCCCTTAGCCAGAACGAGGTTGTGCTGTTTTCTTCTGCTGACAAATTTCTTCAGAGGATGCAAGCGCTGCAACTGAATGGTCGTTTTCCGGTGTCCCATCTTCAGAAAAGAAGAGAATGATAGTTCACTGATCAGGTTAAGCGTCTCGAGTACTCCCGCGGCGAGCATAGGACGATAATGATCTCACTCTTTCTGCCGAAAGCATCTTCTAATACAGTATTTGGATTGATATCAAAACAATCGGAGCACCCTTAGAGTAAATTCCAGTTTTTATCCCCTATTTTTAATTTTTTTGACGTTAATTACCCCATTTAGCAAGTTTTCATCCAAATTACCCCATTTAGCAAAAGTTTTGCCAATTTTTACCCCCTCCAGAACTTTGTGAGCTTTTTGACGGCTAGGTTCTGGTCGTCAGGTACACGTGCAAAGTGTTGAACATGATTGTATTTTGCACTTTCATATGATTAAAAACGGAGAGAAACTAACGAGTTTGATGGGGAATACTAATGAGACCATGGGATGAAAGTATAACACGTACCCACAATCAAGTATATTTATCCATACTTTCGTAACATGATCCTGCAGTAATCTAGTACATACAACTTCTGCTAGTAACTTCGGCCAAAGTCACTGTCTAGTCTCACGGCCTGTTGTGCACTGAAATAAACCACGTTGTGGTGGCACTGCTTAAGAAATCTGAGACCAAAATATTTTCCCTTCGTCCACATGCAATCCCAGATCGATCTGTACCCTACCCCTCTACGCAAATAGAACCAAATGAGAACGGATGGGGAGAACAAAATTATACTGTGGGGTATAGGAAGAGGTTGTAGTACCGTTCGCCGTCTATGGCTTCGATGATCGCCGGCGCCGAGTCTCTCCGGTCGTCAGTTGCTGCCTCGTCCTGCCCTTTTCAAATCCAAACGACCGGGACCCAGCCGTCAAAAAGCTCACAAAATTCTAAAGGGGGTAATTTGGATGAAAACTTGCTAAATGGGGTAATTAGCGTCAAAAAATTGAAAACAAGGGGTAAAAACTAGAATTTACTCTATAATAAGCCTAGTCAGCAGGCTATAGTATTTGCCATGTCATCAAAAATCCTAGTTGGAGGAGAGAGAAAGGAGGAAAGAGAGAAGAACGGGTTCTTATGTTGTAGCCCGGCTATAGCACAAGAATCAAGAAAAAGAGACTTGCATGGAACCTAAGGCCAATAGCATGCATGCATCAAGTAGATAAATTATAATTAAAGTCCATTCAAGAGCCAACTAGTAGTCTATCTACTATATGAGTTGGATATATAATAACTCTAAGATAACATGGCATGGTCTTATAGCCGGCTGCTAGCTATATTATTAGCCTTGCTCTTAAAATCTTGCACGCAAGAGTTTTTGTTCAGCGAAAGCGTGGCATTGCCGTGCTATTATCTAGGTTCGGCATGCTTGCCCCAGCATCCAAATGCGTGAGGACTCAAGACTCAATCATGGATAGCAACAATCCTTTTGCATATCCAAGATCTGATGACTTTGCATCCAGATGTCTCTTTGACCAATAGCCAATAGATACCTGCTCCTCCTCTATGCTGCGAGTGTAAGCAATGTCTCCGCTTGTCCTAATTATTGGCGCTGCCTAAGAATGAGATTTGGTTAACCATTTATCTTTTGAATTCGAACCTATTTAACCATTTTATGTAAAGGGATAATATAGGTTAATTATTAGGTTATTAATGTTTAAACGGTTAACCAGTGGTTATTAAGGATCGAACCACTTTTAGCATTATGACCAGAAACCTTTCGCTGCTAAGCATTAATAAAGAAACACCTTCCAGGTTATCTCAATCTAGAGAGCTAAACCGAAACATGACTTCTTTCCTAGGACCAAATGGTCCGCTGATCCTTTAGTTAAATCAATATTTTACTGTAATTTTGAGAGCCAAGAAAGCATAAATATATACAGAAACGCCAACCATCTAACACTTGTCCTCGACAGCCAAACCACAACGGTGTAAATTTTGTAACATGTAGTAAGCTCGACTGTTCATAGTAGGATTTGAGGTAGCTGTTCTGGTTTACTACATCAGTTTACTGTAGCCTAGATATGCTTTTGGATGAAGATTAACAAGTGAAGATCTGAATATAGATGAACCACGACGCATGTCGCCACAAAACCTATCGACTGTTGGCTCTGTATGAAGCAAAAAAGACTACTATATAGACACAGATAAAATGCCGAAATTAGAACTTTGATGACTTATCCAGAACTTGGTCACCATTTAAGCTGCCCCTTTGAAGAAACTTATTTATGGAGGTGATTTGCTCGACTCTGCGAGGGACATCCATCAGATTGGTACGATAACCAAATTCTCCATTACAGCAGCCACCGGACAGCCAGAGATCAGAAGTTTTGATGTATGAACAGTTTGCATACTAGATACTATATTATACTCCCTCCGATCAGAAATAACATAGTACAAAATTGCCGACAGTTATTTCTGATCGGAGGGAGTACATCCATAGACCGTCGGCACTGCCTCCTGTCGGGGGAGTTTCAGTTGGAGACGCTGCCGGCGAGTAGAAGGGGAGAAGATGAGGTCGGTACATCAGGACATGGACAGAGGCGTGGGCGCGTGGGCGGAGGTCTCGGTGGTGAAGGCGGCGCTCGGGACTCGGGAGGCACGAGGACGGGCGGCGCTGGCCGCTGGGTGTCGGCCGTCTGGAGTCGTATATACGGGAGGTTAGAGCATCTCCTCTCACGAGCCCGACGAGGCCCCCGACACCCGATTTTTTCATCCGGACGGCGTAAATCGGCCCAGTCGCAACCCCGGATCCTCGTTTTCGCCCGGATCTGGGCCTTCATCCATCCGGCGAGCCCAGGCCATCCCGGCCTTCCGGGGCGCGCTCGGGGGCTCCGGACGAAAGAAACGCGCGCGAAACGGCGAGAAAAATTCCCGCGCGTCATGTGTCCCCGACTTGTCGGCGAGAGTGGGCGGTCGTCGTCCTCATCGTCTCATCTTCTGCGCATCGTCTTCTTCCCCGCGCATCGTCTTCCGCGCGCTGTAAAAGCTCCCGCCGATGGACGGCCAGCCACGCGGCGAGGCGAGTTAATGCCAGCCCGCCTATATATCGCGGCCTACCGCGCCTGGCCGGCCACATTCGCCAGCACCTCCCCCCAATCGACCTCTCCACCTCCTCCACCCACCTCCTCGAGCAATGGCCGGCTACCCATCGGACGAGGACGGCGCGACCAACAACGGCTTCGGCCGCCGGTCCCTGCACCAGTGGGAGTGTCGGCGCCACCGCCGCAGGACGACGATGACTCCTCCTCCGACGGCGGCGACTACACGCGTTTCTACCGCCATTTTGGCATGTAGAACGCGTGTTTTTAGTTTAGGTTAGGCCGAATTTGAATATATGAAGAATTCGGCCTATATATGTAAAATAACTCTATATTTCGTCCTATTAATACAAATCTCTCTAAATTTTGCCAACTTTGCTGCTTTTCGTCTACTTTGTGTTTGAATTCAAATAGTGCCCTGGGCTCGCCGCTGGAAACATGGGCCTCCCCAGGCCGAAATTTTCATCCATCCGGCGCTAAATAGCGCCGGATTTCGGCCTGGGGGCCTTCAACGGCTGGAGATGCTCTTAGAGCATCTCCAACAGACGCGCGAAAACGCCCGCGCGGCAAAATAACCGCCCGTTTACCGCGCGGGAGAGCCCGCGCGCTTCTCCCGCGAGCGCGGGAAAACGGCCGGCGCGGGAAAAAGTTTGCCGCGCGCGCGCGTTTGCGCCATCCTGCGCGGCAGACTTGCCGCTTCGGCTGCCGCGCGCCCTATTTAACTCCGCGCGCCGCGCTCACCAACCGCCACTGAAACTTCCCTCCCGCGCGCCGCTCGCTCTACCACTCGCCTCGCACCGCCGTCGCCATCCTCGCGCCACCGCCGTCCTCCTCGCTCTTCCTCGCGCCGCCGCCCTCCGCCGACGAGATGCCTCCCCGCCGCCGCTCTAGCTCCGGCTACCGCGGCGTCCGGGCGCGGCCCAACGGGACCTTCTACGCGGAGATCCGCTCCGGCGAGGAGCGCATCGGTCTCGGCACCTTCGAGACCGCGCACGAGGCGGCGCGCGCCTACGACGCCGTCGCCTGGCAGTGAACTTCGACGACGTCACGACGCGCGCGCAGACGGAGATGCTCGCGCCGCCGGCAGTGACGCGCGAGCAGCGCCAGCGCCAGCGGGAGCTGGAGCAGCGCCTCGTCATCGCAGAGCTCGACAAGCGCCTCCGCCTCCAGTGGCGCGAGGAGTTCCCGGAGGACATCGCCGCGATGGAGGCGTTCTACACCGAGAAGGCCGAGGAGAAGGCCTCGATCAAGGCGGTGAAGAAGGCCGACCGCGAGGAGCGCCGCGTGAAGAAGGCGGCAAGGAAGAAGGCGAGGGAAGAGATGGCCGCGAGGAGGGCGGCAAGGAAGAAGGAGGAGAAGAAGAACAGCGCCGGCCCGTCGACGATCGTCGTGTCGTCGTCTTCCTTCTTCGACTGGACAACCTCTCCGGTGTCGTCGACGACCCTCTCCTCCAGTTTGTGGGACTCCTTCGACGAGGAGTAGTTTTATTTTTAGTTTTATTTCTAGTTTTATTTCTAGTTTTATCTATCTGTTCTGGCGTTGGCGATGTAAAATGTTTAGCTATTTTCTAATATTTAAAAAATTATCTAAATGTTCTGGCGCTGGCGACGGTGTTGCATTTTTTAGCACCCGGCGGAGGAGCACTTTTAGCGCTCGCGAAGCCGCTCTAGTTTAGCGCCTCCGGTAGAGGAAAAGTCGGGACAACGCGCCTAAACGTTTACAGTGCGGTCGCAACACTGTTTGCAACACCGAATTATAGCGCGGCTGTTGGAAATGCTCTTAGCGATAGGATAACCCTTGGTTCCTTTGGATCGGACCTAAAAAACCATATGGATTACGAGGTGAACCGTTTGGCCCATTAAGCTATATTTTAGGTTAGGTTAACCTAACCAATGATTAAAGGGTAACCAAGTCCCAATTTTAGCGCTGCCCCGCTAAGGTCCATCCGCTAATGCGATCTTGACTGTTCCCTCTGTTTCTTGTTTTCTTGCTGATCATGTAGGCCACTGTGGGAGCAACAACAGCAGTAATCAGAGCCGAGGGTGTGATTTACCCTTGTAGTTTCTTAAATCTTGTCGCTTGCAAGACCACTTAAGAAGATGACGGGCACCAAGGGCACGATTGGTTCTCTGGCAGGCGCTGGTGAGCTAGCATCAAATCATAAGGGGTAAAAATGAACTTTAGTATTTTGTCTGGTTGTCTATAAGGAATTTAGCTGGGCTAACTTTGGTTCATTTATTTGGTTGCCTGCAAACTTATTTTTTGCACGGCAGATGCAATGTCAAGCTATTTGGTTAACCATCTTTGTGTTCTAACGGTTACACATTCAAACTTTGGTGAGGGGTTATCATAACATGCGAGCATACACGACCTATGAAAAGAACACCAGCTTCGCGATCACCACCAGCAGTATAATGATGGTGAAATCTCTAAACCTGTGTTCGCCATGTTGAGGTATTGCTTTAACAGCCACAACTTGAAGATGCAAGGCTTGCACAGGCATACTTTGAAAAGTGATAGTGACGAGGGTTAACTCGGCAAATGTCCTAGATGAAGGACTTAGGATGGGGGGAGAGGGCGTCGGATGAACTCGAAGGTAAGGATTCACGCAAACAAGGCGGAATTTAATGTTTATTGAGACAAAGCATGGATTACAAGCTAGATCTTGATGGGTCCCTGGCCGGCCTCTCCTGGCCCCTATATATAGGTGGCCAGGTCTTGAGGTTCCAGTCGGGTTCAATACAAATTAGTCTATTTAAGATGGATTACAATATGATTTCATATTTTGACTATGACTATGTTTCAGTTCCTATATTGGGCTTAGCTTTCATGGGCTACCACCCGAACGGGCCTTAGGGGTGCCAACGCCGTGGGCCTTTGTATTCATACCCTTGTCAGTAGCCCCCGAGATTCTATCTGAATCGTAGATTCGGGTCGAATCTCAAACCTTTAAATCTTTGTTTTGTAATCTTCGACTGGATCAACCTTTGACTCCTTTACTTTAAAATTTCTATCAATATTTTGTATTTCCGACTTTTTAGGGGGATTTCGATAAATAAGCCTGGTACTTCTGATGGATCAGAAACCAGAGCAAATACTTGTTACCTACTTCAAACTTGAATCCCTAGACTCAAATTTTGTACCTGGCATAATCTAGCTCGTGCCGCATTTAGGACATACCAAAGCATGAATTCAAGTATTTCTTAGGGTACCCAGTGCGCCCACCAGGATTTTCTTTATATCGTGGATACGGAAATTTACTAGCAGAGCATACTCGTGCGAATACTAGGCCACGCAGGACGGATCCCGAGGTCTTAACTTTATGATCTTTTCGACAACATTTAGACATGTTATCGTGGCGGACGCGGTCTGAGGATATAAATTTTATCGAGAGCCTTGTTTGGCTATTTCAATACCCTAAATTTACGGGTTGCTCATTCAACTAGTCGCAAATCTCTCCCGATGGGAGTGAAAAGGCGAGTTTATTATCTGGTGTTTACAACTACTGATGAAAATCTAAGGCTCCAAAGGCGATTTGGTTTACGTCGATCTTCAAGTTGCTCTTGGATGAAGGCGAAAAAGCCATCGAATTCATGATTCCAACACCCAAGATCCCCACGGTCAGCGCCAATTGACGAGGGTTAACTCGGCAAATGTCCTATATGAAGGACTTAGGATCGGGGGAAGAGAGTGTTGAATGAACTCGAAGGTAAGGATTTAGGCAAACAAAGTGGAATTTGATGTTTATTGAGACAAAGCATGGATTACAAGCTAGATCTTGATGTGTCCATGGCCGGCCTCTCCTAGCACCTATTTATAGGTGGCCAGGTCTCGAGGATCCGGTCAGGTTCAATACAAATTAGTCTATTCAAGATGGATTATAATACGATTTTCATATTTCGACTATGACTATGCTTCAGTTCCTATCTTGGGCTTAGCTTTCATGGGCTACCACCCGAACGGGCCTCAGGGGTGCCAACACCGTGGGCCTTGGTAATCATACCCTTGTCACATAGCTTGAAGAGCCATACCTTGAGCAGGGAGTGCTTGAACAACCATACCTTGATAAGCCATAGCCTCATCAGCCACGAATAGGTTGAAATCCTCCTCCGCCTCCTCTCTAGTCTGCTATCTTTTATAGCTGTTTTTGGAGAAACCATTGACCTGAGCCTGCCAAATCACAAGTTCATCCTAGCACTAAGATGTTAACCTAGCACCACAACAAAAGTGGGTGTCATCCTTCCACCACAAAGTCTTCATCACACGAGGGGTTTAGTATATACCGCCTCATCTTACTTATAGTCCATAAAAAGTATTTGAGTCCTTGATACGTCTCCAACGTATCCATAATTTTTGGGGATTTCTATTTTCGTGCCCCTGGTTCGTTAGTTATACTCAGTTTTCCCCAGCCGCTTAACTTTTCCTCAGTTTTCCCCTCGCTCTAGTTTGAAACCCCTCGCAGACGCTCGAACGGGAGGGTTACGGCCTGGTCAGAGGCCTTGACTGTTACCGGTGACGGCTAGGGAGCCGCGGTGGTTGTGAATTGACCGATGCTTTTGAATGGTGCTGACGGGTAGGGTCAGGAGACACGTCGGAGCAGCCATCCATCTATCGCTGATGTGTGGGCCGTTTTATTTCCTGATTGTATACGCGGTGCTGCTAATGACAAATGGGGCCGCTCTATAGGGCTACCGCAGCCAATGACCAGTGGGGTCATGTAATTTTCAGGAAAAGACATATATTGCCGCTCTGTGGGGCTGCCGCAGCCAATGACCAGTGGGGTCATCAATTTATTTATAGAAAATCATATATTGCCGCTCTGTGGGGCCTCCGCAGCCAATGACCACTGGGGTCGTCTATTTATTTAGAGAAAATCATATAGAGCCGCTCTGTGGGGCCGCCTCAGCCAATGACCGCTGGGGTCGCCCTTAGTGAAAAGGCATTTATCCCTGCTTTTAGTTAGAGAGAAGCAACAAGTTCGCTAATTAATTTTTCTTAAGCTAGACCCAGCAGGTGACTATTTTCGCAGCTTAATCTAAAGTGAATCTTGTGCTAAACATGGCTGGAACCTAGTGTTGTGCATCTCATTAGTCACCGGAGAACCGCTGGCAGCTCGTTCCCTACCCTCGGACGGAGCAGCCATCGCCGACGCCTCGTCGTGCCGCCGGCTCTGTTCCCCAGCGGCGTCGGACGGACTGCGGCGCTGCACGTCAACCACGGCTCCAGCACTTGTTTCGTCTGCACGCATTGTACCCACCGCAGGAAAGTCCGCCGCAAGCAGATCCGCCGTCCACGACGACCGGGATTTGCTCCGCCGCAAGCAGATCCGCCGCCCACAATGACCTCCGCTTCCGCCTTCCCCGACCCCTAATCGATTCAGTTCCCGTAATTTATTTGGAGTTTGCAGGTGCGAAATAGTCCTCAATGTCTGGTCGTAGCGGGTACACCGGCGAGGGTAGGGATTCGATCATGTCGTGGCCACGTTCTCCTTCTCCTACCTCGTCGGAAGTGCAGGTATCTAGCTTCTGCTCTCTGTACTACCGTTGAATTTGAAGTGCCGCCATGGCCTGTTGGAGTGATTTTAGTTGTTCTTTTTTCCATTATTGTTACAGTTCGCCAGGCAAGCCGATGATCCATGGTACATTGCATACCAAGATGAATCAACCCAGTGGTGTAGCCAGAGGATGGATTTGGAGGAGAAGGTGGCCAATTTAGGTGATGAATTGGCCCGTAAAAACCTGATGATATTCGAGCTGAAGCGTACTGTGGAGGAAGAAAAGAAGAATTCAGAGCTTATTCGCAAGGAGAAGTTGATACTTGAGACAGATCTTGCCGTATTTGATCAAGTGGTAGAAAATCTAGAACATGAACTTCAAGTGATGGGAGAGGCGAAAAGTAGATTCATCTGGGTAGTTTTATTAGGTGTCATCCCTGTCCTAGCAGTTATGTGGTTGTGGTAGATGATTTAGAAAGTATAGAATTGTTATTCAGTAGATGGCTCTAACCACTGTATTTTGGTGTGGCTCTAACCACTGTATTTTGTCGTACAATTTCCTAGTTGTGCTAAGTAATGCGCGCGATAATTTTCATGCATGAACATCTTATAAAAGTGAAGGGATCCCAAAAGTGAAAGCATGTACCAGCCTCTCGGATCAAATACATATCAATCTTCCCAATCAAGTTGGGATAGAATTCAAATCATACATTCGGATGTACAGGGACACATCGAGAAAGTGGAGAAGCTTTTTTTGAGACGGAGGTAGTAGTTCGAACAATTTTATCCCAAATTGAAATTGAAAAATACAAATTTATCATAATTTATCCCAATTTGCGGCGTCGAACACGGCCGCGCACCGATGGGCTAGAAGGGCCTGGACGATGGGCGGCTGAGGGGGCTGGATCTGCGCCATCCGCAAACTCGGACATGGAGGAGGACTGGATCTGCGCCGTCGCAACGATGTTGTGGATGATGGCTTCAATCGTCTTGTCATTGATGACCACTGTCGACACGGCCGCCGTCTTGGTGTCCATCAGCAACAGATCTGAGGAGGGCAACGGAAGTGAGACATCGGCAGGCTCCGACATTGAAGGCTGGATCTGCGCCGTCGCAGCGATGTTGTAGGTCGCAGCGATGTTGTAGGCGATGGCTTCAAGACGATCGATGAGCACTGTCGACACGGCCGCCGTCTTGGTGTCCATCAGCAACAGATCTGAGGAGGGTAACGGAAGTGAGACATCGGCAGGCTCCGACATTGAAGGCTGGATCTGCGTCGTCGCAGCGATGTTGTAGGTTGCAGCGATGTTGTAGGCGATGGCTTCAAGACAATTGATGAGCACTGTCGACACGGCCGCCGTCTTGGTGTCCATCAGCAACAGATCTGAGGAGGGAAACGGAAGTGAGACATCGGCAGGCTCCGACATTGAAGGTTGGATCTGCGCCGTTGCAGCGATGTTGTAGGCGATGGCTTCAATCGTCTTGGCATCGGTGAGCACTGTCGGCACGGCCACCGTCTTGGTGTTCTTCATCATCAACAGATCTGAGAAGATAAACGAAAGTGAGACAGAGAGAGACATTTCAACTATTTCTGAGGGTTAGATCCTCACCGGCACTCTTAGATCCACGCCGCCGCACGGTTAGATCCGCGCCGCCACACGCACGGTTAGATCCACGCCACCGCACGCATGGTTAGATCCGCGCCGCCGCACGCATGCATGCACGCTGCAGATCCGCGCCGCCGTGACCGCCAGAGTAAGAGAGGAAGATGCGACTAGAATATGTGACTGCCAGGGTTGGTAGGTATGTGCTCTGTAGATCCGCGCCGCCGCGACCACCAGGGTTGACAGGCCGTCCGATCATAAATGATCCAACGGTGCAAGCGTGCGTTGAGCTATCAACCAACCAAGATTCGTGTGACATACATCTCGACCAATCAGAGATCAGCCGGTGAGTACAAGGGAGGAAAACTGAGTAGAACTAAGAGGGAGAAAAGTGAGGAAATGTTTATTGGAAGGGCAAAACTGAGTAGGACTGAATAAAACAAGTGGACCCAGCGGGGGAAAACTGAGTAAAACTAAGTAAAACAGGGGCACCCAAATAATAAAGGGAGTAAGAGAAATTGAAGCTTTTGGCATAAAAATTGTTAGATTGTGTTATTTGAACAATATAGTACATTTTGGCCAACGAGATATTGTTTGCAATTCAAAGATACACAAGTGTGACGAATTTGGACTCATTTGGACAAAGTTTGTAAGCATTGTGGGCATTTGGGAGGTGTGTTGAGTAGAAAGCCCTGCATCTTCATAGCTAGTAGCTCATGGACTAGGAAGTGGTTTTGGGAAAGGGAAACTTCATATCTCTATATTTCCTTTTCCATTATTATTTCTCTAGGTTGTAGGTAACATAACAAGACTCCATGGGAAGGTTCCACCATGTTTTGAATTATTATGAATTAAAATAAACCCAAAACTATATTTTTTGAGTTTAGTCACTAAGAGGGGGAAAAGTGAGGAAACCTCAAGTGATGAACTATAGCTAGTAGCTCATGGACTAGGAACTTATTCAAGCAAATAACACATACATTATTGTGATTATTCAACATACAAACTTGGGAACGTCACACTAGTTCGAATTCAATACAAAGGGATCCCCAATACAAATTGTTTATACAAATTCAAATTAATTGTTCAAAATAAAATCTTTCTCTTGCTCCTGGTGTGACTCGCTGGGTCCACCACCTTACTCCGGGTAACCCTACCAGGGATATTACCGGTGTCTACCTTCCTTTTGCCATCTTTCTTGTTCTTCTTCTTCTTCTCTTCGGGTTGTGCCAAGACCGAGACAACCATATCATACGAAGCTTGTGCTCTTTCTTCTAATGCATTTTCTTCAAATGCTTCAAGCAGCTCTCGATCCATTGCTTCAAAGGCCTCTCGATCCATCTATTCCCTCTGCTCTCGATCCATCGGTTCAAGCAGCTCTCGATCCATCTGTTCCCTCTGCTCTTGATCCATCAGTTCAAGCAGCACTTGATCCATCGGTTCAAGCAGCTCTCGATCCATCGGTTCAATCTGCTCTGGATCCATCGGTTCAATCTCCTCATGATCCATTGCTTCAATCTCCTCATGATCCATTGCTTCAATCTCCTCATGTTGAATTGCTGCTTGATTCTCCTCTGCATTTGCTGCTCCCGCCTGATCTTCCATTCCAAAAGCTGGGTCAACTGGATTTTTACAAAGCCTAGCAATGTGTCCAGGGATTCCACAACGTTTGCACTTACGTCGTCGAATCGGTGGACCACCCTCTGCACTAGCTCTGATCCTATTCTTCCTCGGCCTACCTGCCGGTCTAGTCAAAACTGGAGAGTACAGTTTGAAGCCTGGATCGACTTTCATCCATTGGTCTTTTCCCAACAAGGTAGGAACATTCATAGCATATGCAGCCCTAAATTTGGCAACAGAGAAATACTCTGACACATACTGATCAACTTCACCTTCTGCACCCGCTATAACACTCATAAAAAACAATGCGTGTATGCAAGGTATCCCACGGATCTGCCATCGCCTACAATGGCATGTCCTATCAACCAAACTCACTGGATACCTCCACTGCCTGTTTTTACTGTCAGTGTAGGTTACCTCAGCCTCCATTCCTTTTCTGATGCATTTCATCTTCAATTGTTTTGCCCTGGCATGCAAAGACTTAATCAAAGATGGGAGCATGAGATGGCCAACATATTTTGTGGCTGCAATTCTTTGACGCAGATCGATTTTTATCATGATCATCTGCCTAATCTTATCAAATATTTGCCACAGCATAAGCCCTTTCAATGACTTGACCTTTGCATTGAAACTCTCCGCAAGGTTACTTGTTACATAGTCTACCTTGCAAATTTTATTGAATTGGCTTCTTGACCACACCCTACCATGATGTTCATCCAAGTACTCCTTCACCCCAGTTTTTTGTTTATACAACACTTCCAAATGAAACAGATGCTTCCTAATGTTGCATGTGTATGCAGCTGGCCATAGGTTGTCAGTATAAACTTTACCCTTAAATTTCTTTGTAAAATTTTGTACCAAGTGTCGCATACATTCCCTATGCTCCACTCCAGGGAATACTGCTTCTACTGCACTCTGCAAACCTTTGCAAGCGTCTGTGTGGATAGTAAGTCCTGGTGGATGACCTATAAGGTCACGCAAATTCTGTAGAAACCAAGTCCAACTTTCCTCTGACTCAACCTCCAAAACTCCATAAGCAACAGGGAACATCCAATTATGTCCATCAATTGCAGTAGCAGCAACTAGCTGTCCTTTAAACCTGCCATGAAGAGCTGTTGCATCCACGGCCAAATAAGGCCTGCAACCATCGAGAAAGCCTTTCCAGCAAGCTTTGAAACAAACAAAAGCCCTTCTAAAACATTCCTTCTGCATCATCCTCCCACTTTTCAATTTCTAGGGAACTGTATGCTTGTCTATCGCTACAACACTGCCTGGACTAGCCATCTCCACTTCAGCTTTGAAAGTGTAAAGCAACTGAAAGCTTTCATTCCATGGACCATTTATCCTGTCAAGAGCCATTTCCTTTGCATAGAACATCCTCATGTAAGGTATGTTTATACTAAACTTATCAGATATCAATTTTATGAGTGTTGTTGGACCAAGTGTTGGAGTTTCTCTCAGCCAATCTATGATTGCATCTGCCAACCACCTAGTCTTCGCTAGCTTTGATTTCTCCTCTGGTGCTCCCGCTCGAGGTGGACAAGTATGGTCGATCGAGTTCTTCTTTATCTGAAACATAATTATAAGGGATGTCAGTAACAGTTAACAAATTTTACACCGTGATCTAAAATACACAACTGGTTGGTGTAGTACCTGAACCACGGTGCTTCTGAGCATTGTGGATGCATGCAGCCTCCACCTACACCTCTTGTATGGGCACTTAACTGTGAACCTACCTGGCTCACTTTTAATAACCTCAAAATCATTCTTGGTGAGAATGCAATATGTAGTAATTGCATTACGGCAGTCCATCATCGTTTGAAATACGGTGCCTTCTGCAAGCTGAGGATCCTCCCTGTTCCACTCAATTGTTGGCAAGTCATCATCTTCGTAATCGGCTAAAACAAGGCTGTCATTGTTCTCATCCTTCTCTTCATCATCAGTGTCATCAAATCTGGCACCTTGTGCAATATCTTCCATGTATTGATCCTCCATTGCCTGCTTACTGCATTGATCTACCAATTCAGGAAACATCAACTCATCCTCATCATCTTGAGGAGACGGATCCTCAATCTCTGCATCGTCCTCCACATCGACTGCAGGAACAATCTGGCTACCACTAGCACTGGGGACAGATGGTGCTACTGTGGACCTACAAGGAGCGGGGCGGCGCACACGATTAGCAGAGGCAGCAACACTAGAGAGACATGATGCCCGACCACCTGATGATGCCCCAACACCAGATGATGCCTGGACCCTGTCCACATGGATTTGAATTTTACCGACACGGCAAGAATCATTTAAAGCAAAAAGAATTCCCAGATCGTCGTCGGAAATTAGTGGAACAAATCTTCCCTCCGTGCTGTTGAAATATTGGAAATCAACTGAATCGCCAGCGCCCCGGGGGTACCAAGCGCAGATGTTATCTTTTAAATCCCTCAACGAGATGGTAGTTGCAACCACCGCTGGGATGTAAAATCCGCTCACATTGCGTTCAGAATCACGCAAAAAGCTAGTATCCAGCCTAACCACCAGCCGAAAAGCCAGCGCTGGATCAATCCTATTCGAAAAGCAACGCAGATAGTTGAGCAACAACGATTCACGCTCAAAAGTTGCATACTCTTAATTCACATAGGCAGACGATGCTTACCCAGATGGAATCCATGCGTTAGATCCCTCCGATTCCCAATCTTCTCCGCTATTGAGGGGCATAATCGGCACATTAGACGGATGTACAAACTCTGCCGCCATAGGGGTAGATCTAGTGGAGGCGGAGCCCTCTCTGCCTCCCGGGGGTGGTGGTGGGGGCGGGGGCGGGGGCGGCTCGGTGGCGGACGACGCCATAAGGTAGGAGGGCAGGACGGCGTGGCGGCGGAGGGGCGGTGTGTGAGCTCTTCTAGTCTCGGGCGGAGGGGAAAGCTTTGGGTGAGTGACAGACCGCCAGTCCGACGTGTCTCATTGGGTCAACAGTCAACACAATTCAAAAGCAACGGTCCATTCACAACCACCGCGGCTCCCTAGCCGTCACCGGTAACGGTCTAAGCCCTCTGACCAGACCGCAACCCTCCTGTCCGAGCGTCTGCGAGGGGTTTCAAACTAGATCGAGGGGAAAACTGAGGAAAAGTTAAGCGGCTGGGGAAAACTGAGTACAACTAACGAACCAGGGGCACGAGGGATTTCTATTTTCGTGCCCTCGGGTCCTTCGTTGTGCTCAGTTTTCCCCAGCCGCTTAACTTTTCCTCAGTTTTCCCCTCCCTCTAGTTTGAAACCCCTCGCAGATGCTCGGACGGGAGGGTTACCGTCTGGTCAGAGGCCTTGACCATTACCGGTGACGGCTAGGGAGCCGCGGTGGTTGTGAATTGACCGTTGCTTTTGAATGGTGCTGATGGGTAGGGTCAGGAGACACGTCGGAGCAGCCATCCATCTATCGCTGATGTGTGGGCCGTTTTATTTCCTGATTGTATACGCGGTGCTGGCAATGACAAATGGGGCCACTCTATAGGGCTGCAGCAGCCAATGACCAGTGGGGTCGTGTATTTTTCAGGAAAAGACATATATTGCCGCTCTGTGGGGCTGCCGCAGCCAATGACCAGTGGGGTCGTCTATTTACTTAGAGAAAATCATATATTGCCGCTTTGTGGGGCCTCCGCAGCCAATGACCGATGGGGTCGTCTATTTATTTAGAGAAAATCATATAGAACCGCTCTGTGGGGCCGCCTCAGCCAATGACCGCTGGGGTCGCCCTTAGTGAAAAGGCATATATCCCTGCTTTTAGTTAGAGAGAAGCAACAAGTTCGCTAATTAATTTTTCTTAAGCTAGACCCAGCAGGTGACTATTTTCACAGCTTAATCTAAAGTGAATCTTATGCTAAACATGGCTGGAACCTAGTGTTGTGTATCTCATTAGTCATCGGAGAACCGCTGGCAGCTCGTTCCCCACCCTCGGACGGAGCAGCCATCGCCGGCACCTCGTCGCGCCACCGGCTCTGTCCCCCGGCGGCGTCGAACGGACTACGACGCTGCACGTCAACCTCGGCTCCAGCACTTGTTTCGTCTGCACACATTGTACCCACCGCAGGAAAGTCCGCCGCAAGCAGATATGCCGCCCACGACGACCGGGATTTGATCCGCGCACCAATTGGTAGTATAGCTTGGTAAGACCTCCGCTTCTGCCTCCCCTGCCCCCTAATCGATTCGGTTCCCGTAATTTATTGGAGTTTGCAGGTGCGAAATAGTCCTCAATGTCTGGTCGTAGTGGGTACACCGGCGAGGGTGGGGATTCGATCATGTCGTGGCCATGTTCTACTTCTCCTACCTCGTCGGAAGTGCAGGTATCTAGCTTCTGCTCTCTGTACTACTGTTGAATTTGAAGTGCCACCATGGCCTGTTGGAGTGATTTCAGTTGTTCTTTTTTCCATTATTGTTACAGTTTGCCAGGCAAGCCGATGATCCATGGTACATTGCGTACCAAGATGAATCAACCCAGTGGTGTAGCCAGAGGATGGATTTGAAGGAGAAGGTGGCCAATTTAGGTGATGAATTGGCCCGTAAAAACCTGATGATATTCGAGCTGAAGCGTACTGTGGAGGAAGAAAAGAAGAATTCAGAGCTTATTCGCAAGGAGAAGTTGATACTTGAGACAGATCTTGCCGTATTTGATCAAGTGGTAGAAAATCTAGAACATGAACTTCAAGTAATGGGAGAGGAGAAAAGTAGATTCATCTGGGTAGTTTTATTAGGTGTTATCCCTATCCTAGCAGTTATGTGGTTGTGGTAGATGATTTAGATAGTATAGAATTATTATTCAGTAGATGGCTCTAACCACTGTATTTTGGCGTACAATTTCCTAGTTGTGCTAAGTAATGCGCGCGATAATTTTAGCATGCATGAACATCTTAGAAAAGTGAAGGGATCCCAAAAGTGAAAGCATGTACCAGCCTCTTGGATCAAATACATATCAATCTTCCCAATCAAGTTGGGATAGAATTCAAATCATACATACGGATGTACATGGACACATCGAGAAAGTGGAGAAGCTTTTTTTGAGACGGAGGTAGTAGTTCGAACAATTTTATCCCAATTTGAAATTGAAAAATACAAATTTATCATAATTTATCCCAATTTGCGGTGTTGAACACGGCCGCGCAGCGATGAGCTAGAAGGGCCAGGACGACGGGCGGCTGAGGGGTGGTCATCTGCGCCATCCACAAACTCGGACATGGAGGAGGGCTGGATCTGCGCCATCTGCGGCTTCGCAACCACTCTTGGCACCGCCGCCGTCTTGGTGTACTTCATGAGTGACGGATCTGAGGAGGACTGGATCGGCGGCTTCGCAGCGCGGTTGTAGACGATGGCTTCAATCATCTTGGCATCGATTCGCGCTCTCGGCACCACCGCCGTCTTGGTGTCCTTCATCAGCAACGGATCTGAGGAGGGCAACGGAAGTGAGACATCGGCAGGCTTCGACATTGAAGGCAGGATCTGCGCCGTCGCAGCGATGTTGTAGGCGATGGCTTCAATGATCTTGGCATCGATGACCACTGTCGGCACGGCCGCCGTCTTGGTGTCCTTCATAAATACCGGATCTGAGGAGGGCAACGGAAGTGAGACATCGGCAGGCTCCGACATTGAAGGCTGGATCTGCGCCGTTGCAGCGATGTTGTAGGCGATGGCTTCAATGATCTTGGCATCGATGACCACTGTCGGCACATCCGCCGTCTTGGTGTTCTTCATCATCAACAGATCTGAGAAGAGAAACGAAAGTGAGACAGAGAGAGACATTTCAACTATTTTTGAGGGTTAGATCCTCACCGGCACTCTTAGATCCACGCCGCTGCACGGTTAGATCCGCGCCGCCGCACACACGGTTAGATCCGCGCCGCCGCACACACGGTTAGATCCGCGCCGCCGCACGCACGCTGCAGTTTCGCACGGCCGCACACACGGTTAGATCCGCGCCGCCGCACGCACGCTGCAGTTCCGTGCGGTCGCACGCACGGTTAGATCCACGCCGCCGTGACCGCCAGAGTAAGAGAGGAAATAGGAGAGAGAAAGATGCGACTGGAATATGCGACTGCCAGGGTTGGTATGTATGTGCTCTGCTCTTCTCTCCGTATGCGTCCATCGAGGTAGAGAGAGATATACAGGCCGTCCGATCATAAATGATCCAATGGTGCAAGCGTACATTGAGCTATCAACCAACCAAGATCCGTGTGACATATTACATCTCGACCAATCAGAGATCAGCCAGTGAGTACAAGTGAGGAAAACTGAGTAGAACTAAGAGGGGGAAAACTGAGGAAATATTTATCGAAAGGGCAAAATTGAGTACGACTGAGTAAAACAAGTGGACCCGAAGGGGGAAAACTGAGTAAAACTAAGTAAAATAGGGGCACCCAAATAATAAAGGGAGTAAGGGAAATAGAAGCTTTTGGCATAAAAATTATTAGATTGTGTTATTTGAACAATATAATACATTTTGGCCGACGTGATATTGTTTGCAATTCAAAGATACATAAGTGTGGCGAATTCGGACTCATTTGGACAAAGTTTGTAAGCATAGTGGGTATTTGGGAGGTGTGTTGAGTAGAAAGCCTTGCATCTTCATAGCTAGTTGCTCATGGACTAGGAAGTGGTTTTGGGAAAAACTTTATATCTCTATATTTCCTTTTCCATTATTATTTCTCTAGGTTGTAGGTAACATAACAAGACTCCATGGGAAGGTTCCACCATGTTTTGAATTATTTTGAATTAAACTAAACCCAAAACTATATTTTTTGAGTTTAGTCACTTAGAAAATGATAAATGTGGCTTAAGCAATGAACTTATTCGAGGTGCATGACCATAGAAAACTTGCAATAACACATACATTATTGTGACTATTCAACATACAAACTTGGGAACGTCACACTAGTTCGAATTCAATACAAAGGGGTCCCCAATATAAATTGTTCATACAAATTCAAATTAATTGTTCAAAATAAAATCTTTCTCTTGCTCCTGGTGTGACTCGCTGGGTCAACCACCTTACTCTGGGTAACCCTACCAGGGATATTACCGGTGTCTACCTTCCTTTTGCCATCTTTCTTGTTCTTCTTCTTCTCTTCGGGTTGTGCCAAGACCGAGACAACCATATCATACGAAGCTTGTGCTCTTTCTTCTAATGCATTTTCTTCCCTTGCTTCTACAATCTGCTCTTGATCCATCGGTTTACCCAGCTCTCGATCAATTGCTTCAGTCAGCTGTCTATCCATTGCTTCAACGGCCTCTCGATCCATCTGTTCCCTCTGCTCTTGATCCATCGGTTCAAGCAGATCTCGATTCATCTGTTCAATCTGCTCTCGATCCATCGGTTCAAGCAGCTCTCGATCCATCCGTTCAAGCATCTCTCGATCCATTGGTTCAAGCAGCTCTCGATCCATCGGTTCAATCTGCTCTCGATCCATCGGTTCAAGCAGCTCTCGATCCATCGGTTCAAGCAGCTCTCGATTCATCTGTTCAATCTGCTCTTGATCCATCGCTTCAAGCAGCTCTCGACCCATCGGTTCAAGCAGCTCTCGATTCATTGCTTCAATCTCCTCATGTTGAATTGCTGCTTTATTCTCCGATGGATCAATTGCTTCAGTCAGCTGTCTATCCATTGCTTCAACGGCCTCTCGATCCATCTGTTCCCTCTACTCTTGATCCATCGGTTCAAGCAGCTCTCGATTCATCTGTTCAATCTGCTCTCAATCCATTGGTTCAAGCAGCTCTCGATCCATCGGTTCAAGCAGCTCTCGATCCATCGGTTCAAGCAGCTCTCGATCCATCGGTTCAATCTGCTCTCGATCCATCGGTTCAAGCAGCTCTCGATTCATCTATTCAATCTGCTCTCGATCCATCGCTTCAAGCAGCTCTCGATCCATCGGTTCAAGCAGCTCAGCCGCCCGTCGTCCCGGCCCTTCTAGCCCATCGCTGCGCGGCCGTGTTCGACGCCGCAAATTGGGATAAATTTGTATTTTTCAATTTCAAATTGGGATAAAATTGTTTGAACTACTACCTCCGTCTAAAAAAAAGCTTCTCCACTTTCTCGATGTGTCCATGTACATCCGTATGTATGATTTGAATTCTATCCCAACTTGATTGGGAAGATTGATATGTATTTGATCCGAGAGGCTGGTACATGCTTTCACTTTTGGGATCCCTTCACTTTTATAAGATGTTCATGTATGCTAAAATTATCGCGCATATTACTTAGCACAACTAGGAAATTGTACGCCAAAATACAGTGGTTAGAGCCACACCAAAATACAGTGGTTAGAGCCATCTACTGAATAACAATTCTATACTATCTAAATCATCTACCACAACCACATGACTACTAGGACAGGGATAACACCTAATAAAACTGCCCAGATGAATCTACTTTTCTCCTCTCCCATCACTTGAAGTTCATGTTCTAGATTTTCTACCACTTGATCAAATACGGCAAGATCTGTCTCAAGTATCAACTTCTCCTTGCGAATAAGCTCTGAATTCTTCTTTTCTTCCTCCACAGTATGCTTCAGCTCGAATATCATCAGGTTTTTATGGGCCAATTCATCACCTAAATTGGCCACCTTCTCCTCCAAATCCATCCTATGGCTACACCACTGGGTTGATTCATCTTGGTATGCAATGTACCATGGATCATCGGCTTGCCTGGCAAACTGTAACAATAATGGAAAAAAGAACAACTAAAATCCCTCCAACAGGCCATGGCGGCACTTCAAATTCAATGGTAGTACAGAGAGCAGAAGCTAGATACCTGGACTTCCGACGAGGTAGGAGAAGTAGAACGTGGCCACGACATGATCGAATCTCCACCCTCGCCGGTGTACCCGCTACGACCAGACATTGAGGACTATTTTGCACCTGCAAACTCCAATAAATTACGGGAATCGAATCGATTAGGGGGCGGGGAAGGCAGAAGTGGAGGTCTTACCAAGCTATACTACCAATTGGTGCGCGGATCAAATCCCGGTCGTCGTGGGCGGCGGATCTGCTTGCGGTGGACTTTCCTACGGTGGGTACAATGCGTGCGGACGAAACAAGTGCTGGAGCCGTGGTTGACGTGCAGCGCCGCAGTCTGTCCGACGCCACCGAGGGACAGAGCCGGCGGCGCGACGAGGTGCCGGCGATTCCTGCTCCGTCCGAGGGTGGGGAACGAGCTGCCAGCGGTTCTCTGATGACTAATGAGATACACAACACTAGGTTCCAGCCATGTTTAGCATAAGATTCACTTTAGATTAAGCTGCGAAAATAGTCACCTGCTGGGTCTAGCTTAAGAAAAATTAATTAGCAAACTTGTTGCTTCTCTATAACTAAAAGCAGGGATATATGCCTTTTCACTAAGGGCGACCCCAGCGGTCATTGGCTGAGGCGGCCCCACATAGCGGCTCTATATGATTTTCTCTAAATAAATAGACGACCCCAGCGGTCATTGGCTGCAGAGGCCCCACAGAGCGGCAATATATGATTTTTTCTAAATAAATAGATGACCCCACTGGTCATTGGCTGCGGCAGCCCCACAGACCGGCAATATATGTCTTTTCCTGAAAAATACACGACCCCACTGGTCATTGGCTGCGGCAGCCCTATAGAGCGGCCCCATTTGTTATTGCCAGCACCGCGTATACAATCAGGAAATAAAACGGTCCACACATCAGCAATAGATGGATGGCTGCTCCGACGTGTCTCCTGACCCTACCCGTCAGCACCATTCAAAAGCAACGGTCAATTCACAACCACCGCGGCTCCCTAGCCGTCACCGGTAATGGTCAAGGCCTCTGACCAGACGGTAACCCTCCCAAATTTTGATGCTCCATGCTTGTTTTTACACCATTTGCTTAGTGTTTTGTTACACTTCGTGGCATTTTTATGCATTTTTTGGAACTAACCTATTAACGAGATGCCACAGTGCCAGTTCCCTGTTTTCTGCTGTTTTTGTGTTTCAGAAAAGTTACATAGGAAATATTCTCGGAATTGGATGAAACCAAAGCCAGACGTCCAGATATTTAACGGAGCTTCCAGAAGACCGAAGAGGAGACGGAGAGGAGCCACTGGTGGGCCACACCACCAGGGGGCGTGGCCTAGGGCTGGCCCGCGCCCCCCTATGGTGAGCCCCACCAGGACCATTTCTGACGATGCCCCTCCGCCTATAAAGACCCCCCGACGGGAAAAACCTAAATACCCTGATCACTTTTCTAGAACACATCGCGATTCGCCGCCGCCGTCGACCCAAAGATCGGGAGGGTCCAGAAGCTCTTCCAGGCACCCTGCCGGAGAGGGGAATCGCCACCGAAGGCCTTCTTCATCGCCATGCTTGCCTCCGGCGTGATGAGTGAGTAGTCTACATTGGACTATGGGTCCATAGCAGTAGCTAGTTGGTTGTCTTCTCCACCATGTGCTTCATGTTTAGATCTCGTGAGCTGCCTTACATGATCGAGATCACCGTTATGTAATTCTACATGTTGTGTTTGTTGGGATCCGATGAATATTGGTGTTATGATTGAGTTGATGTACTGAATTTTATCTTATGTTATCTCTATGTTGTTTATGATCTTGCATGCTCTCCATTGTTAGTAGCTATCTTGGCCGAGTAGTTGCTAGTGACTCCAAGAGGGGGTATTTATGCTCGATAGTGGGTTCATGCCTCTATTTAATCTGGGGGAGTGACAGAAACCTCTAAGGTTGTAGATGTGCTGTTGCTACTAGGGGGAAAACAATATTCATATGCTCAAGGGCATATGCTTTGTTTACATTATGCACTTTGCTTAATGCAGTTATTTGTTGTTCGCAACTTAATACTTGTGGAATTCTCGGATTGATTCGCCACAAGTGGATTATTAGTCATAGATGCAGTTGGATGGCGGTCTATGTATCTTGTTGTAATGCCCAGAGTAAATCTCATAGTGATCCTCTCGACATATGCACGTTGTCTTTATTCTATCAATTGCCCAACTGTAATATGTTTACCCAGCATGTGTTATTTTATCTTATGGAGAGACACCACTAGTGAACTGTGGACCCCGGTCCTATTTCCTCTACATTGCTATCACCTGTTTACTTTACTCGCATACTACTATTGCTTTCCACTCGATACGCTCATTCCTTTGTTTCAAGCAAACCGGTGAGATTGACAACCTCATCGTAAGTTGGGAACAAAGTATTTGGTTGTGTTGTGTGTAGGTTCCACGTTGCCGCTCGCAAAGCAAAGCTCGGATGAGGCGCCCTATAAATTGTCCGGAGCTGTCGCGAAGCTAGCGGGCATCACCTTCAGTCGTTTGGCTTCCTCCTCCTAGATTGATAACCTTGGTTTCATAACTGAGGGAAAACTTGCTGCTATATTCATCAAACCTTCTCTTGGGGTTTTCCAACTGGCCGGTCATTTATTACACATTCCCACGTCAACTTGGCACAAGAAGTTTCTGTCGCCGTTGCTGTGGATTGAAAAAGAAGCTTCCACACCATCATCACCACGCCATCAACAAGTTTTTTGGCGCCGTTGCCGGGGAGGAAAAAGAAGACTTCTGCAAGGGGAGTTTCGCACGCACATCCTTTACTTTGTTTTAGTTTTGCTTTACTTTATTTTACTTGCATCGTTTTATCAAAAACACAAAAAAATTAGTTCCTTCTATAGTTGTTATTTTTATTGGTCTGTTATTGTCTTGCTTTATCATGCTTTCTATCAATGGTTGGTTTCTTTGAAACTAAATCTTTTTGGCAAGGTGGGTTCACGAAAGAGCAGCAAAATTATTATGAGGAACACCGCTTGTCACAAAAAGGGAAACACTTATGGGAACAAATCAATAGATTGTATATCGTTGCTAGAAACGTGTGCTCTACTTATAATGTTACTTATTACTTTGATAGATCTTGTTGCTATAGGAGGTATAAACACCTCCCTTTTCAATGTGAGTATAATGATGATGTTACCATATCTTCTTATATTAATGGAAATTATGACTTTTATGATGTGGAACAAATTGAAGAATTTATTGCTTGGAAGGGTGCATTCGAACTTGCTTATTTGCTTGAAAATACTGATGATGCACCGTATAAATATGAGGTTTATGATATACTTACATTTTGCTTTGATAATTACAAGGAAGAAAATGGCTATATTCTTAAATATCTTAATAGATGCTCTCCAACGGAAGTGAATAATGCCTTGAAGGAGCCTATGGAAGAAGAAATGGATGAAACTGGAAGCTCATTGGATGAAAAAGAGGAGGAAAGTGATGATCAGGAGGAGGAAGAATGGAGTTACCCATGTCTACCTCCCAATAAGAGTAACTCTTTAACTAATACCTTATTTGATCATCCTCTATGCTTAACAAAGGAGGGTGAGTGCGATATTTATATTGTTTAGTTTGTTCATGACGCTACTGAAAATTATTATGAGAGAGGAAAATATGGTTGTTGGAATTTTCATGTTACTAAAACACCTCTCTTTATATTGAAAGTTCCAAAGTTGCTCTTATTTTATCTACCCATGTTTGTTACTATGTGCTTCTTTGATTTATTTTCTAACAAGATTCCTATGCATAGGAAGTGGGTTAGACTTAAATGTGTTTCATGTTTTCTCCTTGATGCTCTCTTTTGCTTCAATACATATTTCTTATGTGAGCATCTTCTCGAATTTCTGCGCCTAGCTCAAAGGCGTTAAAGAAAAGCACTCTTGGGAGATAACCCAATGTTTTTTACTTTTAGTACTTCTTATTTTATTTGAGTCTTGGAAGTTATTACTACTGTAATAACCTCTCCTTATCATTTTTATTTCATTTTTGTGCCAAGAGAAGCCTCTAATTTGAGTGAGGTAAGATTTAGGGATGTTGCTGTCCTGAAACAGTTTACGGTGCTGCACCGTAAAAATTTGTGAAAATTCTCTGTATATCTTTTGGACCTGCTATTTCTTGTGCATATGCCCCATGTTATATCCAAACTTTCATTAGATGAACACTTTTTGATTTGAGCAACAGAAAACCCTCTAAAAATTCGACCTTTGTCATCTGTTCTGTTTTGACAGATTTCTGCCAATATTTGTGTTTGCCACTTTATCGCTTTCTTTTTGACTTCTTTTGATCACGGAACTTTTTGGGGAAGTTGCTAAAGTAGTATATGATTTATATGTGGTGGTTTTGAGTTGAAACCTAAAGCAAAAAAGGGTTGATTCAATGTTATGCTTACACTAATATTGCTAATAGATTTGTGTTTAGTTTTGTATGAAGGAAGTTTTCAAGTGTAGGGATTGGAGAATGATGAGATAAGTTGAAAAATGGACAAAAGCTCAAGCTTGGGGATGCCCACGCACTCCAAGAAATATCCAAGAATTACAAGCATCAAAGCTTGGGGATGCCCCCGAGGCACCCCTTCTTCATCGGCAAAAATCAGGTCACCTTTCAAAACACTATATTTTTATTGCTTCATGCATTATGCGTTTTTCTTGGAGCGTCTGTTGTTTTTAGTTTTCAGTTTTGTTTAGTTTTGTTTGCTGCAATAAATGGTTGGACCCCAACAAATTCCTTTTGGAGAAGTTGCCTTGCTTTTCATTTGCCAAGAACACTCCGTTTTCATTCGTATCGTTTCAACGAGTGTTCTTCTTTTTCTAGAACTGCGTTTAGTTTTCGATTTTCGCCTTGATATGTATTCAGATCTTGTTATATCTTTTCATCAAGGTGTGTTTTGACCTCTGGTCCATTTTGGTTTTCATCAAAAGAGTTGTTTATAAAAAGTTCGAATGGTGATGGAAAAGAGAAAAAGCTTTATGCAAAAAAGTGGTACAAGAAGGAGCTTGTGTAGACAGCGGCCAAGGCTTTTGCATGTCGTGCTTGATGTCTTTTTGATAGTATGCTTAGTGGTTTTGCTGTAGCATGACTTGTCTCAAATGACTGAGATTGCTTAATGAGCTTTTGAAAAAATCATGCGTTGTTTTAATTATTTGGAAGCATTATTTTGGTTTTCTCCTTTGATGCTTTATTTGGGTTGACTTGGCGCATGCTCACACATGTTTGACTCATACAAAGTTTCCATTGCCTCTATGATCATTTAGTTTTTGACTTTTGATGCCATCTTATGCTTCTTTTAATGTCGCTTTGTCGCTCTGCATGATTATGGCCGTTATTGCTCTCTTAGTTGGTCGCTCACAGTCTTTTGCTAGCCCTCATTTTGTACTAAGTATGAGCTCTACTCATGCATCCAACTCCTAAAAACCAAGTTTGCCATTGTGTCCACTATAAATTTTTATGCATGGTATTTGTAAGCCATTCCAAGTAAATTTTTATGTGCTACATTTCAAAACTTTCAACTACTTCTTGTTTTGTGCCACTGTTTTTAGCTCATGGGGACGTAGTGGTCGGAATTGCTATCTTCCATATTAAATTAAGTACCACTTGACTAGGCAGCTTCATCTACTCATCATTAATTTTGCATGAGAGCTGGTCAGACCATTACAATCTAATTCTTAAAAAAAGGCACTCCTCCATGGTATGTGAATGTTGGTGGGCATCCAATGGAATCGGTTAGCCATGGTTTGAGAAAGGAAAAAAGGTGGGGAGGAGTGCCAAAGCTTTATAAAAGAGCACCAATGTGCCAAATTTTCAAAGAACTCGAAACCGCTCTCACTTGTTTATTATGGAAGATAGTAAGACCCCATTGCCAGTCGTTGACATAAAACAACCACCTCTCAAAACCCAATTTTTATCTCTTTGTTTTACAAATGAAAAGCTCTAGCACATGTTTAATCACTGCTTCCCTCCGCGAAGGGCCTTTCTTTTTCTTTTATGTTGAGTCTCCACCTTCTATCTTTATGCACCGTTAAGAGAGCATAGTTGTCATTCTGAGTATAATGTGCATTGTCCCAAAGTTTTCATTGATTGATTCATGATGTTGGTTTCACTTGTTCTTAAATTACTTGTATCTAGTCGCCCTCTTAAACTTGAAGGTGTCCTATGCATTTATGTTTTGCTCTCCATGAGGGACAAGCTGAAAACCATTTGTATATTTTTCCATATGATTTGAACACACGTTTGACTTTCTGATACGTCTCCAACGTATCTATAATTTTTTATGCTCCATGCTTGTTTATACACCATTTGCCTACTGTTTTGTTACACTTCGTGGCACTTTTATGCATTTTCCGGAACTAACCTATTAACAAGTCGCCGCAGTGCCAGTTCCCTGTTTTTTGCTGTTTTTGTGTTTCAGAAGTGATACACAGGAAATATTCTCGAAATTGGACGAAACAAGTTCCTGAAGTCTTATTTTTCCCGGAAGCTTCCAGAGATCCGAAGAGGATATGGAGTGGGGCCACGAGGGGCCCTCACACCAGGGCGGCGCGGCCAGGCCCTGGGCCGTGCCCCCTATGTGTGAGACCGCCTCGGTCCACTTCTGACGATTCCCCTTCGCCTATAAAGACCCCCCGACGAGAAAAACCTAAGTACCCGATCAATTTTCCAAAACACTTCGCGATACGCCGCCGCCGTCGACCCGAAGATCGGGAGGGTCCAGAAGCTCTTCCCGGCACCCTGCCGGAGAGGGGAATCGCCACCGGATGTCTTCTTCATTGCCATGCTTGCCTCTGGAGCGATGAGTGAGTAGTCTACCTTGGACTATGGGTCCATAGCAGTAGCTAGATGGTTGTCTTCTCCACCATGTGCTTCATGTTTAGATCTCATGAGCTGCCCTACATGATTGAGATCACCGTTATGTAATTCTACATGTTTGGTTTGTTGGGATCTGATGAATATTGGTGTTATGATTGAGTTGCTATACTAAAATATATCTTATGTTATCTCTATGTTGTTTATGATCTTGCATGCTCTCCGTTGTTAGTAGCTATCTTGGCCGAGTAGTTGCTAGTGACTCCAAGAGGGGTTATTTATGCTCGATAGTGGGTTCATGCCTCTATTTAATCTGGGGGAGTGATAGAAACCTCTAAGGTTGTAGATGTGTTGTTGCTACTAGGGAGAAAACAACATTCATATGCTCGAGGGCATATGCTTTGTTTACATTACACACTTTGCTTAATGCAATTATCTGTTGTTCGCAACTTAATACTTGTGGAGTTCTCGGATTGATTCGCCACAAGTGGATTATTAGTCATAGATGCAGTTGGATGGTGGTCTATGTATTTTGTTGTAATGCCCAGAGTAAATCACATAGTGATCTTCTTGACATATCACGTTTATCTTTATTCTATCAATTGCCCAACTGCAATTTGTTTACCCAGCATGTGTTATTTATCTTATGGAGAGACACCACTAGTGAACTGTGGACCCCGGTCCTATTTCCATCATATTGCTATCACCTGTTTACTTTACTCGCACTGTTTACTTTACCCGCATACTATTATCACTTTCCACTCGATACGCTCATACCCTTTGTTTCAAGCAAACCGGTGAGATTGACAACCTCATCGCAAGTTGGGAACAAAGTATTTGGTTGTGTTGTGTGCAGGTTCCATGTTGCTGCTCGCAAAGCAAAGCTTGGACGAGGCGCCACCTATAAATTGTCCGAAGCGTCGCAAGCTAGTCCGCATCACCTTCAGTCGTATTGTCTGCTTTTCTCCTGATCGACATACCTTGGTTCTTAACTGAGGGAAAACATGCTGCTATATTTATCAAAACCTTCTCTTGGGTTTTCCAACTGGCCAGTCATTTACTTCATCTCATACACCGTTGACTCGGCCCCATCAAGATTTCTGGCGTCGTTGCTGGGGAAAAGTGGAAGACCTCTGCAAGGGGAGTTTTTCGCACGCACATCCTTTACTTTGTTTTATTGTTTTGCTTTACTTTATTTTTACTCGCATCGTTTTATATTCAAAAACCCAAAAAAATTAGAATCCTTGGTAGTTGTTTTTACCTGTCTACTTTTAGTTTTGCTGAAATGGCTACTCCTGAAAACACCAAGTTGTGTGACTTCACTAGCACAAACAATAGTGATTTTATCTGCACTCCTATTGCACCACCTGCTCCTGCTGCAAACTTTTATGAGATTAAGCCTGCTTTGTTGAACCTTGTTATGAAAGAGCAATTTTCTGGTGCTAGTACTGAAGATGCTGCAGCTCCTCTCAACAATTTTGTTGAGCTATGTGAGATGCAGAAATATAAGGATGTAGAAAGTGATATTATTAAGCTCAAGTTGTTTCCTTTTTCTTTGAGAGGAAAAGCTAAAGATTGGTTGCTGTCTTTGACTAAGAATAGTATTGATTCATGGGCTAAGTGTAAGGATGCTTTTATTGGTAGATATTATCCTCCTGCTAAGGTTATAGCTTTGCGTAGCAATATTATGAAGTTTACTCAGTTTGATAATGAACATGTTGCTCAAGCTTGGGAAAGAATGAAATCTATGATAAAGAATTGCCCCACTCATGGACTGACTACTTGGATGATTGTCCAAACTTTTTATGCATGACTGAATTTTTCTTCGAGGAACCTACTTGATTCAGCTGCTGGAGGCACTTTTATGTTCCTTACCTTGGGTGCCGCAACAAAGCTACTTGACAACATGATGGTAAATTATTCCGAATGGCACACCGAGAGAGCTCCACAAGGTAAGAAGGTAAATTCTGTTGAGGAAACCTCTTCCTTGAGTGATAAGATTGATACCATTATGGCTATGCTTGCTAATGATAGAACTCATGTTGATCCTAATAATGTTCCTTTAGCCTCTTTGGTTGCTCAAGAAGAGCATGTTGATGTGAACTTCATTAGAAATAATAATTTTAACAACAATGCTTATAGGAACAATTTTGCTAGTAACAATTATAAGCCGTATCCTTCTACCAATGGTAATGGTTATGGTAATTCTTATGGTAATTCCTCCAACAACACTAGGGCCGCGCCCTCTGAACTTGAAGTCATGCTCAAAGACTTCATGGTAAAACAATCTGCTTTTAACAAGTCTGTTGAGGAAAAGTTAGGCAAAATTGATATTCTTGCTTCTAAAGTTGATAGCCTTGCTCATGATGTTGAACTTCTAAAATTAAAAGTGTTGCCTAATGATGTGAAAGAGAACAATGTTTTTGCTACTGCTAATGTTATCCAAGTTGGAATTGATGAAAATCTTAGATTGTTAGCAGAATTGCATGCTAGATGGGAAAGAGATGATGAGATTGCTAGGAATATGAAAGTTTGTACTATTACTACCTCTAATGATCTTGTTCCTGATGCTAGCAATCCTCTTACTTTGATTGGTGTAGAGAAAACTCCCACTCCTTGTGCTAAAAAGCCTAAAACTGCCAAAACTTTTTCTCAAAAGAGTGCTGAAATTTTTCGGAGTGTAGGAGATGATAGCTCTACTTCTTTTAATGATTTTGATGTTGATGGCTGCAATATATCTGAAGTTATTTTGTTCTTGCAAAAGCTTGCTTTGACTCCCAATGCTAGTTCTTTAAATATTGCTTTTACTAGGCATATTACCAATGCTCTCATGAAAATTAGGGATGAAAAGTTGCAGCAAAAAGCCTCTGTTCCCAAGAAGTTAGAAGATGGTTGGGAACCCATCATTGATATGCATGTTAGTGGTTTTGATTGCCATGCTTTATGTGATCTAGGTGGTAGTATTTCTATCATGCCTAGAAAAAATTATGATATGCTTGATTTACCACCCCTTGAAAAATGTTATTATGATGTTCCTATTGCTGATATTGCTAAGAAGAAACCTTTGGGAAGGATTAATGATGTTCTTATTGTGGTTAACAATAACCTTGTTCCCGTTGATTTTCGCGTTATGGACGTTGAATGCCATGCTTCATGTCCTATTATTTTGGGAAGACCTTTTCTTCGAACTGTAGGTGCCATTATTGATATGAGAGAAGGCACCATCAAATATCAATTTCCACTAAAGAAAGGTATGTAACACTTCCCTAGGAAAAGAAAGAAATTACTTTTTGACTCTATTCTTTGAGCAAATTATGAGCTTGATGCTTCATCACTTGATGTTACTTGATTCGCAAATTTTCTGCGCCTAGCTCAAAGGCGTTAAAGAAAAGCACTCTTGGGAGATAACCCAATGTTTTATTTCCAGTACTTTTTCTTTTATTTGAGTCTTGGAAGTCATTACTACTGTAATTACCGCTCCTTATCCTTTTATTTTGTTGTTGTGCCAAGAGAAGCCTCTAATTCGAGTGAGGTAAAGATTTGGGGATGTTGCTGTCCTGAAACTGTTTTTGGTGCTGCACCGTAAACATTCGTATAAATTCTCTGTATATCTTTTGGACCTGAAATTTATTGTGCATATGCCCCAGGTTATATCCAAACTTTCTTTAGTTGAATACTTTTTGATCTGAGCAACATAAAACCCCTCAAAAATTCGACCTTTGTCAGCTGTTCTGTTTTGACAGATTTCTGCCACTATTCGTTTTTGCCGCTTTATCGCTTTCTTTTTGAGTTCTTTTGATCACGGAACTTTTGGGGAAGTTGCTACAGTAGTATATACTTTATATGTGGTGGTTTTGGGTTGAAACCTGAAGCAAAACGAGGTTGATTATATTATATGCTTGCACTAATGTTGCTAATAGAATTGTGTTTAGTTTTGTATGAAGGAAGTTTTCAAGTGTAGGGATTGGAGAATGATGAGATGAGTTGAAGAATGGAAAAAAGCTCAAGCTTGGGGATGCCCATGCATCACCCCAAGAAATATCCAAGAAGTACAAGCGTCAAAGCTTGGGGATGCCCCCGAGGCACCCCTTCTTCATCGGCAAAAATCAGGTCACCTTTCAAGACACTATATTTTTATTGCTTCATGCACTATGTGTTTTTCTTGGAGCGTCAGTTGTTTTAGTTTTCTTAGTTAGTTTAGTTTTGTTTGCTGCAATAAATGGTTGGACCCAACAAATTTCTTTTGGAGGAGATGTACTCGTTTTCATTTGCCAAGAACACTCCATTTTTCACTCTTACAATTTCACCGAGTGTTCTTCTTTTTCCGCTACTGCTTATGGTTTTCGTTTTTGCCTTGATTTGCGTTTAGACCTTGTCATATCTTTTCATCAAGGTGTATTTTTGCCTCTGATCTTTATTGGTTTTCATCAAAAGAGGTGTCTTTAAAAATTTCAAATGGTGTTGGAAAATAGAAAAAGCTTTATGCAAAAAAGTGGTACAAGAAGGAGCTTGTGTAGACTGCGGCTTAGGCTTTTTCATGTCATGCTTGATGTCTTTTTGATAGTATGCTTAGTGTTTTTGTTGTAGCATGACTTGTCTCAAATAACTGAGATTGCTTAATGAGCCTTTGAAAAAATCATGCATTGTTTTTATCGTTTGGAAGCATTATTTTGGTTTTCTCCTTAATGCTTTATTTGGGTTGACTTGGTGCATGCTCACACATGTGAGACTCTTACAAGTCGCCAATAGCCTCTCTGATCATTTAGTTTTTGACTTTTGATGCCACCTTATGCTTCTTTTAATGTCGCTTTGTCGCTTTGCATGATTATGGCCATTATTGCTCTCTTAGTTGGTCGCTCCCAGTCTTTTGCTAGCCCTCGCCTTGTACCGAGTATGAGCTCTACTCGTGCATCCAACTCCTAAAAGCCAAAGTTTTCCAAAGTGTCCACAATACATACCTACTAGCAATTTGCTATTCCAAGTAAATTTGACTTGCTTTTATGTTCTCTTCAAATTAAACTCTTACCAGTGTTATGCGAAAATTGGTCAGTAAAGCTCTCACAAACCGGAAGGCACACTTTACTTTTTCCCTGTTCTTAAAAATTTGACATTGTGGTCTTTTATGTTGAGTTGTTATGCTTGCAAGTTGTAAGTTGGATTCTAGCCCATCCATGCTGTCATGGGGCAAGCTTTCAACATTGCACTTCTTATTTGAGTTGATATCGTGATCTTTTGTTTATGGATGCCCGCGGTGTGAAATGAATTGGAAATCTTGTGGGGATCATGGAGTTTGTATATGTGTTAGGGAAACGCATGGGCTGCCAATCTAAGCCATGCATAATTCATGGTGGAAATTTGCAGCATACCCATGGTGGACATTCGACAACGCATCTCACAATAAAAAGCTAAACAAATGGCAAATAAAAGAGATGTCGAGGTGTTCATTGTCTGCTTGTCCTGTCATTTTGATGTGGGCTTGTTCCATGTCATCGGGCACGGAGGTACCCCGTTGGCGGTTCTCGATGATACATATATACTTACAATGACAAGAGCCTTGCTTGGGACTCTAAGTAAAGTAGCATGAGGTTTGGGTACTCGTATTCACGGGGCACGAGGTTTTCGACTTATGATTTGTTAAGCATATGCATCATAATTGTTCTCGCGTTAACTTTAACCATTCAAGATGCTTATGATGGGGGCAATGAGAGCTCAAAGCCGGTAAGTAACATAATTTTTGAAGGTCTATAAAACTTGCAATCACTGCTTCCCTCTGCGAAGGGTCTTTCTTTTACTTTTATGTTGAGTCACCACCTTCTTTCTTTATGCACCATAAGAGAGCAAAGTTGTCATTCTTAGTGTAATATGCATTGTCCCAAAGTTCATTGATTGATTCATATTGTTGGTTTCACTTGTTCTTAAATTATTTGTATCTAGTCGCCCTCTTAAACTTTGAGGTGTCCTATGCATTTATGTTTTGCTCTCTATGAAGGACAAGCTGAAAACCACTTGTATGTTTTTCCTTATGATTTGAACACACATTTGACTTTCATTGTTTCATTTTCATGATCTTTTGTTTGTGTTCATTTTCATGTTTACAACATGGTTGCTAAGTTTCTTATTGTCAAGATTATATCTTCATGCCCATGTTTTAAGTTCTTATGATCCCAGCTCACAAATGCTTACATATATGATCAAGATTGTGTAGGTGCATGTCACCTCAAAAATTATTCTTTTGTTATCACTTACCTACTCGAGGACGAGCAGGAGTTAAGCTTGGGGGATGCTTGATACATCACCAACGTATCTATAATTTTTGATGCTCCATGCTTGTTTATACACCATTTGCCTACTGTTTTGTTACACTTCGTGCCACTTTTATGCATTTTCCAGAACTAACCTATTGACAAGTCGCCATAGTGCCAGTTCCCTGTTTTCTGCTGTTTTTGTGTTTCAGAAGTGATACACAGGAAATATTCTCGGAATTGGACGAAACAAGTTCCTGAAGTCTTATTTTTCCTGGAAGCTTCCAGAGATCCGAAGAGGAGACGGAGTGGAGCCACAAGGGGCCCTCACACCAGGTCGGCGTGGCCAGGCCTTGGGCCGCCTCCCTATGTGTGAGACCGCCTCGGTCCACTTCTGACGATGCCCCTTCGCCTATAAAGACCCCCCGACGAGAAAAACCTAAGTACCCGATCAATTTTCCAGAACACATCGCGATACGCCGCCGCCGTCGACCCGAAGATCGGGAGGGTCCAGAAGCTCTTCCCGACACCCTATCAGAGAGGGGAATCGCCACCGGAGGTCTTCTTCATCGCCATGCTTGCCTCCGGAGCGATGAATGAGTAGTCTACCTTGGACTATGGGTCCATAGCAGTAGCTAGATGGTTGTCTTCTCCACCATGTGCTTCATGTTTAGATCTCATGAGCTGCCCTACATGATTGAGATCACCGTTATGTAATTCTACATGTTTGGTTTGTTGGGATCCGATGAATATTGGTGTTATGATTAAGTTGCTATACTGAAATATATCTTATGTTATCTCTATGTTGTTTATGATCTTGCATGCTCTCCGTTGTTAGTAGCTATCTTGGCCGAGTAGTTGCTAGTGACTCCAAGAGGGGGTATTTATGCTCGATAGTGGGTTCATGTCTCTATTTAATCTGGGGGAGTGACAGAAACCTCTATGGTTGTAGATGTGCTGTTGCTACTAGGGAGAAAACAACATTCATATGCTCGAGGGCATATGCTTTGTTTACATTACACACTTTGCTTAATGCAATTATCTGTTGTTCGCAACTTAATACTTGTAGAGTTCTCGGATTGATTCACCACAAGTGGATTATTAGTCATAGACGCAGTTGGATGGCGGTCTATGTATTTTGTTGTAATGCCCAGAGTAAATCGCATAGTGATCTTCTTGACATATCACATTTATCTTTATTCTATCAATTGCCCAACTGTAATTTGTTTACCCAGCATGTGTTATTTATCTTATGGAGAGACACCACTAGTGAACTGTGGACCCCGGTCCTATTTCCATCATATTGCTATCACCTGTTTACTTTACTCGCATACTATTATCACTTTCCACTCGATACGCTCATACCCTTTGTTTCAAGCAAACCGGTGAGATTGACAACCTCATCGCAAGTTGGGAACAAAGTATTTGGTTGTGTTGTGTGCAGGTTCCACATTGCTGCTCGCAAAGCAAAGCTTGGACGAGGCGCCACCTATAAATTGTCCGAAGCGTCGCAAGCTAGTCCGCATCACCTTCAGTCATATTGTCTGCTTTTCTCCTGATCGACATACCTTGGTTCTTAACTGAGGGAAAACTTGCTGCTATATTCATCAAAACCTTCTCTTGGGTTTTCCAACTGGCCAGTCATTTACTTCATCTCATACACCGTTGACTCAGCCCCATCACTTTCATTGTTTCATTTTCATGATCTTTCATTTGTGTTCTTTTTCATGTTATAACATGGTTGCTAAGTTGCTTCTATCAATATTATATCTTTCATGCTCATGTTTTAAGTTCTTTTGATCCCAACGCACAACGCTTACATATTTGATCAAGATTGTGTAGGTGCATGTCACCTCAAAAATTATTTCTTTTGTTATCACTTACCTACTCGAGGACGAGCAGGAGTTAAGCTTGGGGATGCTGATACGTCTCCAACGTATCCATAATTTTTGATGCTCCATGCTTATTTTTACACCATTTGCTTAGTGTTTCGTTACACTTCGTGGCATTTTTATGCATTTTCCGGAACTAACCTATTAACGAGATGCCACAGTGTCAGTTCCCTGTTTTCTGCTGTTTTTGTGTTTTAGAAAAGTTACACAGGAAATATTCTCGGAATTGGACGAAACCAAAGCCAGACGTCCAGATATTTAACGGAGCTTCCAGAAGACCGAAGAGGAGACGGAGAGGAGCCACTGGTGGGCCACACCACCAGGGGGCGCGGCCTAGGGCTGGCCCGCACCCCCCTGTGGTGAGCCCCACTAGGACCACTTCTGACGATGCCCCTTCGCCTATAAAGACCCCCCGATGGGAAAAACCTAAATACCCCGATCACTTTTCCAGAACATATCGCAATCCACCGCCGCCGTCGACCCGAAGATCGGGAGGGTCCAGAAGCTCTTCCCGGCACCCTGCCGGAGATGGGAATCGCCACCGGAGGCCTTCTTCATCGCCATGCTTGCCTCCGGCGCGATGAGTGAGTAGTCTACCTTGGACTATGGGTCCATAGCAGTAGCTAGTTGGTTGTCTTCTCCACCATGTGCTTCATGTTTAGATCTCGTAAGCTGCCTTACATGATCGAGATCACCTTTATGTAATTCTACATGTTGTGTTTGTTGGGATCTGATGAATATTGGTGTTATGATTGAGTTGATGTACTGAATTTTATCTTATGTTATCTCTATGTTGTTTATGATCTTGCATGCTCTCCGTTGTTAGTAGCTATCTTGGCCGAGTAGTTGCTAGTGACTCCAAGAGGGGGTATTTATGCTCGATAGTGGGTTCATGCCTCTATTTAATCTGGGGGAGTGACAAAAACCTCTAAGGTTGTAGATGTGCTGTTGCTACTAGGGGGAAAACAACATTCATATGCTCAAGGGCATATGCTTTGTTTAGATTACATACTTTGCTTAATGCAATTATCTGTTGTTCGCAACTTAATACTTGTGGAGTTCTCGGATTGATTCGCCACAAGTGGATTATTAGTCATAGATGCAGTTGGATGGCGGTCTATGTATCTTGTTGTAATGCCCAGAATAAATCTCATAGTGATCCTCTCGACATATGCATGTTGTCTTTATTCTATCAATTGCCCAACTGTAATATATTTACCCAGCATGTGTTATTTTATCTTATGGAGAGACACCACTAGTGAACTGTGGACCCCGGTCCTATTTCCTTTACATTGCTATCACATGTTTACTGTACTCACACTATTTACTTTACTCGCATACTACTATTGTTTTCCACTCGATACGCTCATTCCTTTGTTTCAAGCAAACCGGTGAGATTGAAAACCTCATCGTAAGTTGGGAACAAAGTATTTGGTTGTGTTGTGTGCAGGTTCCATGTTGCCGCTCGCAAAGCAAAGCTCGGACGAGGCGCCCTATAAATTGTCCAGAGCTGTCGCGAAGCTAGCGGGCATCACCTTCAGTCGTTTGGCTTCCTCCTCCTGGATTGATAACCTTGGTTTCATAACTGAGGGAAAACTTGCTGCTATATTCATCAAACCTTCTCTTGGGGTTTTCCAACTGGCCGGTCATTTATTACACATTCCCACGTCAACTTGGCACAAGAAGTTTCTGTCGCCGTTGCCGTGGATTGAAGAAGAAGCTTCCACACCATCATCACCGCGCCATCAGTCCTATGTACATCAGATCATCATCATAAGCCACAGCGGCGGGCCCAGGATTTAGAGGTCGTGTATTCAAAATTTGGAAGTGTACAAAAAATTCTTTTGGACAGTCTAAAATCTAGTTTTTGACATGTATACTGAGATCTATAACGCCATATAATTCCAGCGTATAATATATAGAATATATGACACAATTTCAGCCTAACATCCGATTCACAGAATATCATAACTTAAAATTGTTCAACACATATAAGTACTACCAATGGTTCAACATATCGAAGAAGCAACATCTGAAATATATAGAGGAGATAAAATAACAAAGTGGCGGGAATGCTTACAAGTTACAGGATAACTTTCCGTTCTTTCCAGGCTTGAAAACTAGTGACAATGTCCTCATCCTTAACTTGCAAGAAAAAATCCCTCTCAATGAATGTAACCAAGCAATCATTCAAGAATCTTTGCCCCATCTTGCTTCTGAGCTTGTTTTTTATATAATTCATTGAAGAAAACACCCTCTCAACACCAGCAGTTGCAACAGGCAGAACTAGCACCAACTTCAGAAGCTTATAAACAATGTCATACCGAAGGATCTTATCTGTTTCAATGAGCATCATAGACAGATCCGCTAAACTTCTCAAATTCGTGAAGTTTTCATCTTTACTCACATCATTAATATAGAGATTCAGTTGAAAGGGAAGTTGGATCAATTCTTTGTGTATCAATGCAAATCGGTCAGAAAAATCAAGAGTATTGAGGAGATGGTGCAAAGACCAAACTGCATATTTGATTTTAATCTAGCTGTAGTCTGTAGATTACCCAGGCGACCGAAGATCTCGAGGTCGAAGATAGCAATAGGCACTGCAGCGGCCGCGCTGGGGCTTGGGATGGGGAGGCGCGGATTCGGGGAATGCCGGACTGGTGACTGCCGCACGGTGTCCTGAATTCCTTCCTCGCCGTGGCGCTTGTCGCCGTCGTCAGACCTAGGGATTTGATCAATAGCGGCGGGTTGCGGAATCAGCGGCGATCGGGAGAAGTTACGCGAACGATCAGACTACTGCCTTCTCGAGTCTGTCGCTTGGCGTTCGCAGCACCTGGACGTGGGATTGGACCTAGATGGGCTTAAGTTGGTTGGGCCACGCTGAGAATCATGGGCTTATTTTGTGTTTTCGACCAAACACTGTCGTTTGTCTCATATTTTCGTTTTTTCCTATACGTGTATCTCCTATGTACTATACATATGTAATTTTTAGTTAAAAAATTTGGGTATGCATTTGAATACCCATGACTTCAAGTGGGCCCGCCCCTGATAAGCCATAAGCCATCACAAGAAAGCAAGCATGCCTCTCCAACCCACAATGCCCTAGGGCACCCACTACACATTGTAGTAGTGATTGGATAGGTAGTTTCTGAGCCAAAGGGACTTGTGGGTGTCTCCAATGCCAACAAAGATGGTGCCCTAGGCCTTGTGGTCGACAAGGTGGATTAGAGCCGCCATGAGAGCCTCTCGGGAGTTCTCAACGATGCTCATGATGGCCCTGTAGAGGTATAGGTGGACGTCGGTAGGCTTGTTGTCCCTGATCACTTGAGCGACGCCCTTGATGGCTTTAGTCATGCTGCTGAAGGGTCGGAGATCATCCTCAGCCAGCCCACCCCTCTTCCTATTGCCTCTAGGTGCGGGGAAGGTTTGTTCGGGCCATCGATAATGATGGTCTGGGTCTCCTGCGTGTGTGTCAGCAACTCTGCAGGCGATGAAGGTGTGCCCAGGGGCTCATTGGAGCCCATGGGAACTTTGAAGGGTTTCGCAGCATAGTAAATCAAAAAAAATCCTATGAATGCGAACGAGAAAGCCAAGATCTAATCTAGGAGATGTAATCAACGAGAGAGATAGATGAGATCTTCATACCCTTGAAGAAATCGCACAGCGGAAACGTTCAACAGAACATGGATGATGTAGTCGTACTAGCCGTCTCCTCCTCGCGATCCGATCCGATCCAACACCACAAGTGGCGACGCCTCCGAGAGATGCACACGTACAGCGCACCAATGACTCCGCCTTCCCAGTCCAGTGAGATATGGTGGAGTGGTAGATGGGATCAACAACATGACAGTGTGGTGTCTATGGTGGAGAGTATGCGCTGACAGGGCTTCGCCTGTTTGCGTGGTGGAGAAAGAACGGAGAAAGGAGGCTTCAGAAACCGGGCAGCAGCTCTGTGGGAAATCGGTCAGTCTAAACTGACCGGCGGGCTGGTCCTTTTATAGGCGTGATGCAAGGTTTCTCTAAACCTAACGTGCTATGCACGTTTGCATGTACTGCCGCCAAAACGTGACTTGTCCAGGTTCCTTACTGCTGCTCCACGCAATCTGTATCGATCTAATCGAATCAAGATCGATGGAGGCTTGGTGAGCCAGTGCACCGGCTGGCCCATGAGCAAAAAGCCCAACCGGGCACAGCGGCTGAGCCAGGCGCGCCAGGGGCCAGCAGCGCTGGCCGCATCGATCTCTTTGATCGAGCGAGCCAGGACCCTGGCCGCCGTTCCCTCTCTTTTTTTTTCCTTTTTTTCTTCCTTTTCCTTTATTTATTTCTGTTAAATAAATACCAGTTAATATCTATTAATTCATACAATTAATAAATATCAATATTTTCCACCTGGAACAATTCCGTAACTTTCCGAAACACTTTCACATAAGTCCCAAATCTACCCTAGCGTCGATTTGCGTTAAGTGTGTGACCCTACGGGTTCGAGAATGCGCGGACATGATCTCCATCAATAATCAATAGCGGGATCTGGAAATCCATATTGACTCCCACGCACTCAACGATGATCATATCAGATGAACCACGATGTCAGGATTCAATCAATCCCGTATTTGTATTCCCTCCGTCTCACGATATTTTACTTGCCCGAGATTCGATCGTCGGTATCGGCATACCTAGTTCAATCTCGTTCACAGCAAGTACTTTACTCGTTCCGTAATCCGATATCACTTTGTGATTAACTCCTTAACCACGTGCTTGCAAGCGATGTTGATATCGATTACCGAGTGGGCCCGAAGTATATCTCTCCGACTCGGGAGGGACAAATTCCATCTCGATACATACAACCCAACAAGTACTTTCCGATCACCTGAGAGACACCTTTATGATCACCCTTTCATAGGATGACGTTTGATGACCTCAAAGCTCTCTTCCGGCACTAGGGAGTTGAATTATCTCATGGTCTAAGGAATACAATACTTGACATAGGAAAAAGCTTCATAAAGATGAACACAATGACACGATCTAATTGTTGTGCTTTATTCGGGTCTGTCCATCACATCATTCTCCTAATGATATGATGGCATTATTAATCGACAACTCATGTCTATGGTTAGGAAACCTTAACCATCATTAATCAATGAGCTAGTCCATAGAGGCGTACTAGGGACACGGTTTTGTTCATAAACCACACAAGTATTAAAGTTTCCGCTTAATACAATTCTAGCATGGAATATAAACATTATCATAAACAAAAATTATAATAATAACATCTTTATTATTGCCTCTAGAGCATAATTCCAACAGTCTCCCTCTTGCACTAGAGTCAATAATCTAGTTTACATGTGGTAACAATCTAACACCCATGGCATTAAGGTGCTGATCATGTTTTGCTCGTGGAAGAGGTTTAGTCAACGGATCTGCGACATTCAGATTCGTATGTACTTTGCTAATCTTCAGATCTCCATCTGATATATAATCTCGAATTATATGGAAATGGCGGTTGATGTGCTTGGTCTTTGGATGATATCTTGGTTCCTTAGCCAGTGCTATGGCGCCAGTGTTGTCGCACAATATCTCCAGTGGGTCCATGGCACTTGGAACCACACCAAGCTCAGTGATGAAGTTCCTGACCCAAACTCCTTCACTTGACGCTTCCGAAGCAGCCATGTATTCCTTTTCGGTTGTAGATCCCGCGATCACGCTTTGCTTGCAGCTTCTCCAGCTCATAGCTCTACCATTCAAAACATAAACGTATCCTGTCTGAGATTTAGAATCATCCAGGTCGGTGTTGAAGCTAGCATCAATATAACCTTTTACGACGAGCTCCTCATCACCTCCATAGACCAAGAACATTTCTTTAGTCCTATTTAAATACTTTAGGATGTTCTTTACGGCTGTCCAGTGTTCCACTGCTGGATCACTTTGGTATCTGCTCGTCAAACTAAGAGCATTGGACACATCCGGTCTAGTACACAATATGGCATACATGATAGAACCTATGGCCAAGGCATATGGCACTTTGCTCATAGTTTCTCTATCTTTTGCCGTAGTTGGACACTGAGCCTTGCTCAATATCTTACCTGACAACATGGGCAATGAACCTTTCTTTGCTTTATCCATTCTGAACCTTTTCAGAACTTTGTCTAGGTATGTACTTTGGCTTAAACCTATTAGGTGTCTTGGTCTATCTCTATAGAACTTAATGCCTAATATATAAGCAGCTTCTCCTAGGTCTTTCATTGAAAAACATTTATTCAAATAACTCTTCACATCGTTAAGCATATTGATGTCATTTCCAATAATCAATATGTCATCCACATATAGTACCAAAAATGTCACCGAGCTCCCACTTACTTTCTTGTAGATACAAGCTTCGTAGCAATTTGGAACAAATCCAAAACTCTTGATCACTTGATCAAAACAAAGGTTCCAACTCCGGGATGCTTTCTTCAGCCTATAAATGGAACGCTGAAGTTTGCACACTTTATCAGCATCCTTAGGATCGACAAAACCTTCGGGCTACATCATATACAACTCTTCATCAATGTTGCCATTGAGGAATGCAGTCTTGACATCCATCTGCCAAATTTCATAATCATGAAATGCAACAATTTCTAATAAAATCCGAATGGACTTAAACATCGCTACGGGAGAGAAAGTCTCATCGTAGTCAACACCTTGAACTTGCCGAAAACCTTTTGTGACAAGCCGAGCCTTATAGACAGTAACATTACCATCCGCGTTCGTTTTCTTCTTGAAAATCCATTTGCACTCAACGGCCTTACGGTCGCTAGGAGGGTCCACCAAAGTCCATACTTGGTTTTCGCTCATGGATCCCAATTCGGATTTCATGGCCTCTAGCCATTTCCCAGAGTCTGGGCTCATTATCGCTTCCTCATAGTTTGCAGGTTCATTGTTGTCTAACAACATGACGGTTAAGACAGGGTTGCCGTACCATTCAGGAGTGGCACGCGACCTTGTCGACCTGCGAAGTTCAGTAGTAGCATCGTTCGAAGTTTCATGATCCTCGTCATTAGCTTCCTCTCTTGTTGGTGCAGGCGGCTGATGGTGCCGGTGTTGATATATAGATCACCGACCAGTTGGGAACCCCAAGAGGAAGGTATGATGAGCACAGCAGCAAGTTTTTTCCTCAGTAAGAAACCAAGGTTTAATCGTCCAGTAGGAAAAAGCCAAACTCCAGAAGGTGATGCTTGCTAGCCTAGTGACACTCCAACAAGGGCGCCATTAATGATTCTTGTTAGCGCGTCTTCAACTAGTAGCAACACGGAACCTGCACACAACACAACCAAATACTTTTCTCCCAACTTACGATGAGGTTGTCAATCTCACCGGTTTGCTGTAAACAAAGATATGAGCGTATCGAGTGGAAAGCAATAGTAGTATGCGAGAAAGTAAACAGTGCGAGTAAAGTAAACAGGTGATAGCAATATAAAGGAAATTGGACCGGGGTCCACAGTTCACTAGTGGTGTCTCTCCATAAGATAAATAACACATGCTGGGTAAACAAATTACAGTTGGGCAATTGATAGAATAAAGATAACGTGCATATGTCGCGAGGATCACTATGAGATTTACTCTGGGCATTACAACAAGATACATAGACCGCCATCCAACTGCATCTATGACTAATAATCCACCCACGGGGATATCGTCCGAACACCCCATGAGTATTAAGTTGCGAACAACAGATAACTGCATTAAGCAAAGTGTGTAATGTAAACAAAGCATACACCCTTGGACATAATAATGTTGTTTTCTCCCTAGTGGCAACAGCACATCTACAACCTTAGAGGTTTCTGTCACTCCCCCATATTAAATATAGGCATGAACCCAACTATCGAGCATAAATACCCCCTCTTGGAGTCACTAGTATCTACTTGGCCAAGATAGCTACTAACAATGGAGAGCATGCAAGATCATAAACAACATAGAGATAACATAAGATATATGATTCAGCACATCAACTCAACATAACACCAATATTCATCAGATCCCAACAAACACAACATGTAGAATTACATAACGGTGATCTCGATCATGTAAGGCAGCTCACGAGATCTAAACATGAAGCACATGGTGGAGAATACAACCATCTAGCTACTGCTATGGACCCATAGTCTAAGGTAGACTACTCACTCATCGCGCCAGAGGCAAGCATGGCGATGAAGAAGACCTCCGGTGGCGATTCCCCTCTCCGGCAGGGTGCCGAGAAGAGCTTCTGGACCCTCCCGATCTCGGGTCGACGACGGCGGCGGATCGCGGTTTGTTTCTGGAAAATTGATCGGGTGTTTAGGTTTTTCCCGTCGGGGGGTCTTTATAGGCGAAGGGGCAGCGTCAGAGGTGGACCAGGGCGGCCACACACATAGGGGGCGTGGCCAGGAGCTGGGCCGCGCCGCCCTGTTGTGTGAGCGGCCTGTGGCCCCCCTCCGTCTCCTCTTCGGACTTCTGGAAGCTTCAGTAAATTTCTGGATGTTCGGCTTTTGTTTCGTCCAATTCCGAGAATATTTCCTATGTAACTTTTCTAAAACACAAAAACAGCAGAAAACAAGGAACAGGCACTGTGGCATCTTGTTAATAGGTTAGTTCCAAAAAATGCATAAAAACGCCACGAAGTGTAATGAAACACTAAGCAAATGGTGTAAAAACAAGCATGGATCATCAAAAATTATAGATACGTTTGAGACGTATCAGCGGTGCCGAAACAACTTCGGGTGCTGCGCTACTCTCCAATTCGAGAGAAGGTTCAATAACCTCGTCTAGCTCTACCGTCCTCCCAGTCACTTCTTTCGAGAGAAACTCCTTCTCAAGAAAGGATCCGTTCTTTGCAACAAACACTTTGCCTTCGGATCTGTGGTAGAAAGTATACCCAATCATTTCCTTAGGGTATCCTATGAAGACACATTTCTCCGATTTGGGTTCGAGCTTGTCCGGCATCAACCTCTTGACGTAAGCTTCACATCCCCAAACTTTTAAAGAAACGACAGTTTAGGTTTAGCACCAAACCATATTTCATACATTGTCGTCTCAACGGATTTAGATGGTGCCCTATTTAAGTGAATGCAGCGGTTTCTAATGCATAACCCCAAAATGATAACGTCAAATGTATAAGAGACATCATCGATCGCACCATATCTAATAGAGTTCAATTCCGGCGTTCAGACACACCATTACGCTGTGGTGTTCCAGGTGGCATGAGTTGCGAAACGATTCCGCTTACTTTAAGATGCATGAGAAAATCATAACTCAAATATTCACCTCCACGATCGGATCGCAAAAATTTAATTTTCCTGTTATGATGGTTTTCCACTTCATTCTAAAATTCTTTGAACTTTTCAAACGTTTTAGATTTATGTTTCATTAAATAGATATACCCATATCTACTTAAGTTATCAGTAAAAGTGAGAAAATAGCGATATCCGCCGCGCGTCGAAATACTCATTGGTCCGCACACATCGGTATGTATGATTTCTAATAAGTCCGTTGCTCGCTCCATTATTCCGGAGAACGGGGTTTTGGTCATCTTGCCCATGAGGCATGGCTCGCACGTGTCAAACGATTCAAAATCAAGAGACTCCAAAAGTCCATCAGAATGGAGTTTCTTCATGCGTTTTACACCAATATGACCTAGATGACAGTGCCACAAATAAGTTGGATTATCAGTTATCACTATCTACTTTGCATCTTTTAGCCTAAATGTTATGGATGTGTGTTTCATTGCTTTCGAGATTCAGAAGAAATAAACCATTCACGACAGGTGCATGACCATAAAAGATGTTATTCATATAAATAGAACAACCATTATTCTCTGACTTAAATGAATAACTGTCTTGCAATAAACACAATCCAGATATAATGTTCATGCTCAACACAGGCACATAATAACACTTATTAAGGTTTAAAACTAATCCCAAAGGTAAAACTAAGGAGAGCGTGCCGATGGCCATCACATCAACTTTTGATCCATTGCCGACGCGCATCGTCACCTCATCCCTTGCTAGCCGCCGTCTATTCCGTAGCTCCTGTTTCGAGTTACAAATATTAGCAGCTGAACCAGTATCATATACCCAGGCACTACAACGAGCGCTAGTAAGGTAAACATTAATAACATGTATATCAAATATACCTTTAATGGTGCCAGCCTTCTTGTCCGCTAAGTACTTCGGACAGTTGCATTTCCAGTGACCCTTGTCCTTGCAATAGAAGCACTCAGTGTCCGGCTTAGGTCCAGACTTGAGCTTCTTCTCAGTAGGGGAAACGCGCTTGCCACTGCCTTTCTTGAAGGATCTCTTTGCACCCTTAGCTTCCTTGAAGCTAGTGGTCTTGTTGACCATCAACACATGATTATCTTTCTTGATATCCACCTCCGCAGCTTTCAGCTTTGCGAAGAGCTCAGTGATCGTATCAGTGGAACCAATTTGATTGTGAGTAACTACAAAGCCTTTGTAGCTTGGAGGGAGTGATTGCAGAACTCTGTCAATCTTGAGCTCTTCTGGAATCTTGCAGTCCAGTTGCTCAAGGCGTTGAGTGTAGCCCGACATCTTAATGGCGTGCTCACTAACGGAACTCCCTTCCTCCATTGTGCAGTTAAAGAACTTCTCAAAGATTGCATATCTCTCAGAACGGGCCTGAGTCTGAAACATGGTTTTCAGTTCCTCAAGTATCTCAAAAGGCCCCTTGAACTCCTCAAAACGATTTTGAAGTTCCGGTTCCATAGCAAACAACATGGTACTCTTAATGACACCATAATCATCTTTGCGCTATTGATAAACAGCTTTTTCATCAGTCGGCGCTTCCTTAGCAGGGGGGGTCACCTAGCGCTTGCTCAAGTATATAGGCTTTTTGTCCGCCAAAAAGAATGATTCTCAGATTGCGGAACCAGTTTGTGAAGTTAGACCCATTGTTTTTAAGCTTTTCTTTCTCAGCAAACACGTTGAAGTTGAAGTTGGACTTAGCCATTTGATCTACAAAATTTGCAAGTACAATTTATACTATGTTCATGATAACTAGTTCAACTTAATGAAATTAATAGATGAACTCCCACTAAATTCAACATCCCTCAAGTTGTTTAGTGAACATGATCCAAATTCACCACACCTAATCCGATCTTCACGAGAAGAGATGTGGTTTCAATGGTGGACAACAAGGTGTCGATCATATCATTCATATGACTCATGTTTAACCTTTCGGTTCATGTGTTCCGAGTCCATGTCTGTACATGCTAGGCTCGTCAAGTCAAACCCAAGTATTTCCGCATGTGCAAAACTGGCTTGCACCCATTGTATGTGAACGTAGAGTTTATAGCATCCGATCATCACGTGATGCTTCAAAAAAATGAACTTTCGCAACGGCGCATACGAGGGGAGAACACAATTTTATCTTGATCTTTAAGTGAGGAATCATCTTATAATGCTACCGTCGCGATCAAAGCAAAATAAGATACATAAAAGATAAACATCACATGCATATAATTTTATGTGACATGGTATAGCCAATCTCCGCGCAATGATCTCCATCTTGTGTGCGCCGGCATGATCTCCATCACTCCACCATGATTGCCTCCACCATGAATAGCAACTACAACTATTGCTAACTACTTAGCGATAAAGTAAAGCTATTATATGGCGTATAAGAAGTTGACACGTAGGTCATACACAATTATAAAGACAACCATATGGCTCCTGCCGATTGTGAACTCATTGACATGCAAGTCGTGAAATATTATAAAACATGATCATCGCATACATCACATATATCACATCACATCTTGTGGCCATACCATATCACAAAACACTCACTGCAAAAACAAGTTAGACACCTCTACTTTGTTGTTGCATGTTTTACGTGGCTTATGGGAGTAACAAGTTAAGAACGATTCTTACCTATGAAAATCCACAACGGTGATATTATGGTTGCTAACATCCGTTGTAAATCCAATGACTACTATAGTGAGAGAAACTGGCATCCACCAGCCGCATGTGTGGAACAAGCCACACGTCAAGTACGGAGCCGGTCTCGCGAACAAGGTCGCGTAAAGTTGGCCTGGACCGCTTCAATCTCACTATGCCGCGCCATAAGAAATACACAACATAGAGGTTTGCAACAGAAAACATCAACGCCCACAACAAGCATGTTGCGTTCTACTCGTGAAACACATCTATGCATAGATCTAGCTCTGATACCAATGAAGGGTTTCGCAGCATAGTAAATCAAAAATTTTCCTACGGATGCGAACGAGAAAGCCAAGATCTAATCTAGGAGATGTAATCAATGAGAGAGATAGATGAGATCTTCATACCCTTGAAGAAATCGCACAGCAGAAACGTTCAACAGAACGTGGATGATGTAGTCGTACTAGCCGTCTCCTCCTCGCGATCCGATCCAACGCCGCAAGTGGCTACGCCTCCGAGAGATGCACACGTACAGCGTACCAACGACTCCGCCTTCCCGGTCCAGCGAGATATGGTGGAGTGGTAGATGGGATCGATAACACGACGGTGTGGTGTCTATGGTGGAGAGTATGCGCTGACAGGGCTTCGCCTGTTTGCGTGGTAGAGAAAGAACAGAGAAAGGAGGCTTCAGAAACCGGGCAGCGGCTCCGCAGGAATTCGGTCAGTCTAAACTGACCGGCGGGCTGGTCCTTTTATAGGCGCGATGCAAGGTTTCTCAAAACCTAACGTGCTATGCAGGTTTGCATGTACCGCCGCCAAAATGTGACTTGTCTAGGTTCCTTACCGCTGCTCCACGCAATCTGTATCGATCTAATTGAATCAAGATCGATGGAGGCTTGGTGAGCCAGTGCACTGGCCGACCCATGAGCAAAAAGCCCAACCGGGCACAGCGGCCGAGCCAGGCGCATCAGGGGCCAGCAGCGCTGGCCGCATCGATCACTTTGATCGAGCGAGCCAGGACCCCTAGCCGCCGCTCCCTCTTTTTTTCTTTCTTTTTTTCTTCCTTTTCCTTTATTTATTTCTGTTAAATAAATACCAGTTAATATCTATTAATTCATATAATTAATAAATATCAATATTTTCCACCCGGAACAATTCCGTAACTTTCCGAAATGCTTTCACATAAATCCCGAAACTACCCTAGCGTTGATTTGCGTTAAGTGTGTGACCCTACGGGTTCGAGAATATGCGGACATGATCTCCATCAATAATCAATAGCGGGATCTGGAAATCCATATTGAATCCCACGCACTCAACGATGATCATATCGGATGAATCACGATGTCAGGATTCAATCAATCCCGTATTTGTATTCCCTCCGTCTCACGATATTTTACTCGCCCGAGATTCGATCGTCGGTATCGACATACCTAGTTCAATATCATTCACAGCAAGTACTTTACTCGTTCCGTAATCCGATATCACTTTGTGATTAACTCCTTAACCACGTGCTTGCAAGCGATGTTGATATCGATTACCGAGTGGGCCCAAAGTATATCTCTCCGACTCGGGAGGGACAAATTTCATCTCGATACATACAACCCAACAAGTACTTTCCGATCACCTGAGAGACACCTTTATGATCACCCTTTCATAGGATGACGTTTGATGACCTCAAAGCTCTCTTCCGGCACTAGGGAGTTGCATTATCTCATGGTCTAAGGAATACAATACTTGACATAGGAAAAAGCTTCGCAAAGATTAACACAATGACACGATCTAATTGTTGTGCTTTATTCGGGTATGTCCATGACATCATTCTCCTAATGATATGATCGCATTATTAACCGACAACTCATGTCTATGGTTAGGAAACCTTAACCATCATTAATCAATGAGCTAGTCCATAGAGGCGTACTAGGGACACGGTGTTGTTCATAAACCACACAAGTATTAAAGTTTCCGCTTAATACAATTCTAGCATAGAATATAAACATTATCATAAACAAAAATTATAATAATAACATTTTTATTATTGCCTCTAGGGCATAATTCCAACAAACTTGCCGGTGGCGATACCACCAACAAAGATGGTGTGCATCTCATGTAGTTCAAGATGGGCTTGTTGAGGAACTCAATATCCTTGGGGTGATCCTAAATAAGGACGACAACAAAGACTATTAGCAGTGGGCATAGATGATCAAAGGACAAGTGCAAAACAGTGCAATATAATAGAGGTGCTAATTGTGATGTGTCCATGGTAGTGGTCAACCTCTACCATGATGGTGATTGAGTACCGCTCAGATCTCTCAACTTGCTAACATGGATCCACCTCGTCCGCCACTTCCTCAAGTGGTTGTACACCTAAGTAGAAGTCACCTTCGCTCCACAATGCTCAAATAGTGCCTTGGAAACAACAGTGAGGTGGACCCCTTTGAAGCCTTTGTGAGTACGAACGCCGATCAATAGGGATTAGATATAAGCCAAACCGATCACAGATTCAACCCTAGCAACATGAAGGTGCATGAGAGGTGATGGTGTTGGTACTTACAGTCATGGCTGGAGGTGGACAGAGGAGTATACGGGTCGATGAAGTGGTCGGAGTCGCCCAACCGCCATCGCCGCCCACACCGCCTACTTACCTTCCTAGCCGACCGGATAAGAGAGCTCGAAGGGGGAAATGGCGGTTTCAAAATTGGCTGTGAGAAAATGGGTAGAAATAGAGGGGCGTTCTTAGCGGGAGGTGATAAAATCCGTCCGCCCCCTTTTTTACTTGTGCGCGGGAGCTCGTGCCATCTCCATGATCACAGTAGTGCGTGCAAGGGATGATCACTTTTGGCTCTCGGGGGTGAGAGTCGAGGGTGGCTCTGGGGAAATAAGGTTGGTCAAAAAATGCTTTGACGCGCCCGTGTCAGCCAGGGGCGGACCCAAGTGTAGCTGAGTGGGACCATAGTCCCCACTCAAAATTTTGAATTCCTATAACTTTTGTTTATATTTTAAAAAAAAATCTTTAGATTATGCAAATTTCTACAAGAAATGCCCCCACTCATTTCATTTGCCCCCACTCATAATATTTTCTGAATTCACCACTTCGTGTTAGCCACAACGCAGCCTCAACCCAACCAACAAATCAACCCGTTTTCTACTCTCGGGGCCTAATTAGCCTCCATACAAGCTAGCAATGGCTCTACTAAATTCTGAGACGATTTTTTTTGAAATATTGCACTTTTTATTAGCTATTCTGAAACTAGTATTGATTAGCACAAATTTGCAGAAGTAGGACAGCCTCGTGCCCGGCAGATGCGATTCCGACATATCACATCCGGCGGACACGATTTCGCGCCTTTCGAGGCGGGGCAAGCACGCCGGCTCACCTGTCGCGCCCGCCGGATTCGAGTGGAGCGCGCGGGGCCACGTCGGCTCACCTGTCGCGCCCGCCGGATTCGAGTGGAGCGCGCGGGGCCACGTCGGCCTGCTGTCGCACCCGCCGGTTGCGACAAGGCAGGCAGCGCGCAGCAAAAACGGTGCACACCCCCCGCGCGGCAGCCGACTCCCCACTCGCCCGTTGCTTCTCTTTGCTCTTTCTCTCTTTGCTCTTCTCAGCTGCAGCTCAACCCTCTCATTCTCAAATCTTATTCCTTCGATTCTGAGAGCATTTCTTGATCAAAATCAGTTAAATTTGTTGCAAGAAGTAGAGGATAGCCCGATCTACAAATGGGTTAGCTTTAGGAGAAATTTCGTTGGTTCATTTCGTCGCATTTTGGTGTAGTTGGTGTTAGTTATCCTGTAGCTGTTCATCAGTTCTTGATATTGTTCTTGTTCTTCTTGTGTTCTATAGGTTGATTTCGTAGCTGCAGAAGAGGTGTGACGTGAGGCTGTTGCAATGTGGTGATTTTCAAGCTTCAAGGGTAAAATGTTAATATCATACGGTGGTCGTGTATTTTTTGTTGATATAGTTTAGCGGTGTAGAGATATGGGCTTAATTATGGAGAAATAATTATGGTGCGTATAGTGGCATGTAGATGTAGTTTGTGTAAAAAAAATTGTAGGTGTTCTAGTGTTCTTGTTGTATTATGTAGCGTTCTTGATGTTGTTTATGTATTCTCCAGGTTATAGTGTTCTTGTTGATTCCGGTGCGTTGGAAGTGGTGTGACGTGAGCAAGTTTTGAGGTGGTGGTTCGCACGCTACGAGGGTAAAAATCTTATTCTCAAATGGCGGTAGTGTAATTTTGTGTATATATATTATAGCGGTGTAGTTGACGGAAGTAGGATTTTTTATGTAGCAGGAGTCATGTCTGGATTAGTTAGATTTGTAATTCATTATGGGTACGGTGCGGTCCGTAGCAGTGATGCTGGAGCTGATCTTAGTAACTTTGAGTATCATGAGGTGGAGTTCACTGATCCTCAGAGTATGCGTATTGGGGAATTCAAGAGGATGTTAATGGTGTTCTTAGGATGGGATCGTAAGCTGTACACTGTCAGCTTACAAGCATTGTGGAGCAACTCAACTAGCAATATATATTGTCAGTTGAAAGAGATAGAGCGTACCTCTCAGTGGGTGGGCTGGTTGAAAGGGTGTGAGCGGCGGCAAACATCCCCGATCGCCCTTGTGGTTGCGAAGCCGATTACTATCGGAGGGGAGGCCGAGTCAAGCCACAGCAACCAGACAATTGGTTTTGGTTCTTGGCAGAGCATGCAACCAGCTGATGAGCCTGCTGTGGCCATGTCATATGCCGACGACATTGGGTATGAAACAGGGCAGAGCAGTCATGCATAAGGTGCAGCGGCAGATGATGCAGGTGGCGAGATATTTTCAGACGATGAAGATGAGGTTTTGCAGCAGCAGATGGAAGCTGAAGATGTTGATGGAGATGCTGATGATAATAATTCATCTGACTCAGATGAAGAAGATGAAGAAGATGATCAGGATGAGGCCCCGATTCCGAAAGAATGGAATCAGGACTTCTCAAATATAATGAGAGTGAATGAGGGGCACGATTCGGCATGAGAGTATCACCCGAACATCATCTCAGTCGGTTCATTATATCCCGACAAGCAACGTCTTCAGGATGCAATAACAAGTTGGGCAATGTCCACGCAGAGGGTATTTAAAACAGTCGCGTCAAACAAGAAATATTTAACAGTGGAATGTACCAACGAGAGATGTCCCGGTAGGGTGCATGGCTACCTCCGCAAGAATGACACCTTTTGGGTGGTGAGCGACCACGTGCAGCACACATGTATTATTAGGAACCAGTTGGTGGATCATAAGAACCCGAGTTCCACTCTCGTAGCTCGACTATTTCATACACAGATAGTCGAGGGCAAAGCTATGGAGGTAAAGGCTATCCAGAAGACAGTGAAGCAGAGATACAAGTACAACATATCTTACGGTAAGGCCTGGAGGGCTAAGCAGAAGGCGTTGGAGATGCGATTTGGGTCATTCTTTGACTCGTACGACTCGGTTGTCCGTATGTTGCACACATTGCAGGAAAGAAATCCGGGCACCTATGTTGACATCCAAGACTCATGGTTTGCGGAGGACTCCACTGTGAAGGTTTTGGAACGAGTGTTTTTCTCGTTTAACATATGCATCGAAGCATTTAGATACTGTCGACCGGTGTTATGTGTGGATGGAACATTTTTGACAGGCAAGTACAAGGGTCAGATTTTGACGGCCATTGGACAGGATGGAAACAACCAAATCGTCCCACTGGCATTTGCTTTTGTGGAGAGCGAAAACACGGAGAGCTGGTTGTGGTTCTTCAGACAGTTAAAGATAGCAATTGTGAAGGAGAGGCCGAATGTTTGCATCATTCATGATAGGCATGCTGGTATACTGAGGGCGGTGAAGACGCTGAAAGAGGCCGGTCCCGATGAAGAAACACCATGACTTGACTTGCAGAGCCGGTGGTGCATGAGACATCTAGGTGCCAATTTTTTCTCACAGTTCAGGAGTAAGAATCTTATGAACCTATTCAAAAAGTTATGCAAGCAAAACCAGCAATGGAAGTATGCATTTCTCACAAAGAAGCTGCATGAACTAACTGGAGAGCATGTTAAACATAGAAAAGCAGCCCGCGCAGCCGCAGTAGCGGCTCATGCAGCTCTAGTAGCAACTCAACAAGAAACAACATTACCCCCCAGAGGAAGAACCAATTGGACTTTGCGATCTGCCAGGATTTGATCCCCCCCTCTAAGGAGGCGTCCTGGGTCTCGCATTAAGAACTTTGCACAATGGATAGAGCATGAGCCTGTGGAGAGGTGGTCATTGCTTCACGATGCTCATGGAGCTAGGTTCGGCTGTATGACCACTAACCTAGCTGAGTCATACAACTTTGTGCTTAGAGGAAATAGGGCACTCCCACTAACAGCAATTGTGGAGGGAATTTTCTATTGCACACTGAAATATTTCAAAGAGAGACGGGAGGAGGCTGAAATGCATAATTTGAGAAATCCTAACACACCATACTGTGAGAAGATAGCAAAATACATGGAGAAGAAGATAGAAAAGGGTAGAGGACACATGGTCGTTGCCACCGGAAATGAGGAACTGAGGTTTGAGGTCCGTTTACAAACGGACAAGTTTGGTACTGGCAACATCATGAGGACTCATGAAGTGAAAATTGGAACTGAGGAGTTTCCAACTTGTGAGTGCACATGCAACAAACCAAAGTTACTTCACTTACCTTGCTCACATGTTTTGGCTGCGTGCGGGATGCTGCAAATTGACCCAATGTCCTTCGTGTCCCCCTACTACGGGAGCATGGCTGTGGTTTACACTTGGACTGGCGAGATGCATGGATATCGTGCTATCGCTAATTTCAACACGGTAGATCCAGGGGAAAGGAAGTATATCCCAGATCCTAGTCTAAAGCGCACGAACAGGGGTAGAAGACAGTGTAGGCGCATCCGAAATGACATGGATGAATCTGAAGCCGGTGGACCAACTCGACAATGCTCCCTATGCAATACATGTGGACATAAGGATGATAAATGTCCCACTTTCTACCCAAACCGAGCTACTCGAGGACGTTCGAACCGTGGAAGAAGAGGTCGCGGAAGAGGAAGAACGTAGATAATATGTGAGGAACTACATTTTTATTAGAATTATGTGAGGAACTACGTTTTTATTTGTAATATGTGAGGAACTACGTTTTTATTTGTAATATGTGAGGAACTACGTTTTTATTTGTAATATATGAGGAACTACATTAATATTTGTAATATGTGAGGAACTATGTTTTTATTTGTAATATGTGAGGAACTCCGCCGTATTTGTAATATGTGAGGAACTACATTTTTATTTGTAATATGTGAGGAACAATGTTTTTATTTGTTACTTTGTTTACGTTGTACTAATATTTCTTGTTCATATGTTCAGGTATGGATTATCCATCTTTGCTTGATGACCGCGTTGAATATGATCATCGGGGCAGATTGCTGAAATATTATGGATTTCACGATAATACTCATCGTATGGAGCCTCTATAGTGTCGCACTCCGAATGAGTACTGGATGATACACCCTGCTTGGGTAGAAAGGTACAAAGTCATTTGTATTGATATTACTATTAATTCTTGCCTTTTGATTATCTATTACTAATATGTTTAAATTTGTTTGTAGGTTGAAGTGGGCTGGACTTCTACCTTTCGCACGACTAGTAGAGTCAACCCGCGAGGACTTGGAGGAGCATCCGCGTCATGACGTGATAGAGACCGAGAGGAAGATGACCTTGGACAAGGCTTTGCTCAGTGGCTTAGTGGACCGGTGGAGACCGGAAACCCACACGTTCCACTTCCGTTGGGGTGAGATGGCTCCTACTTTGCAGGACGTCTCATACTTGTTGGGACTTCCGTTGGCTGGTCATCCCATAGGGCCATTGAGAGCACCTAGAAATTGGGCGGCGGATCAGATTGCTCGTTTTAACGGAGTCCGTGGAGACGTGGCATATCCGGATATAGATTCCTCGCATGGGCCTAAATATGCTTGGTTGAGGGACTTTCAGGTATATTACTGCATTGTTATTTCATGCAATCTATTTCGAAATTCGGTTGCACTGTAAATTCATATGTTTTCTCATTCTTATCTTTGCAGGTATGGAAGTTTCAACAGACTACTGAAGAACAGATTACTCGGTCCTTGGAGGCGTACCTGATGTGGTTGTTTGGGAAGATTATGTTCATAGAGAGTCACGGAGACAGTATTTCTGCGGGTTTCATCCCTATTGCACTTGAGATTGCTAATGCAGTGACTCCGGATGACATTACACCGAGGAGTTGGGGTTCTGCCTTGCTAGCATGCATGTACAGAGCTATGCGTATTAGTTGCCGCAAGAGTAAGCCACGTTCTATCCTCCTTGGATGCCCACTTTTTTTTCAGCTATGGTCGTGGGAGAGATTTGCTATTGGACGCCCAGACATTAAAGTGAGTGAGCCATTTCCTGCTGATGAGATGGTGGATCCTAATGACATCGATATGCCAACTATTGCTACACTTTGGACACGTCGAAAGGTACATGCGTAACGATATTGTTTTCATTTTGCATTGCTGAAATACGTGTCTCACAAACTAACTGTTAATTTTTACATACAGAGACGGTTTGCCTTTGACCAGCTTAGGGGCTGCTACCAGTCGATTACCGAGGCATTTGATTTTTACCCCGGCGATGCCGTAATCTGGGACCCTTATTCTCCTGCAAGTATCGCAGCTAGATATCCTGGTGGGCTTTCTTATTTGTGCACAAGAGATCATGAATACTGGCTTACAAAGTCCAAGATTGTGTTTGATATATTTGTGGAGGAGATGTCTCAACAGAGGGTTATGAGACAATTTAATCTTCTTCAGGATATAGTTCCACCTCCAGCGGATGAGCCCTTACTAGCAGAAATCCACGAGTAAGTATTGTTGACTGCTGCTATTTTTTATAAGATACATACCTGTAGACTGCTTCTATTTTTTATAAGATACATACGTGCAGACTGCTGCTATTACGGTACTAATGTTATAATTTGCAATAACAAGTTAAAAAAGAAGGGCACAAATAGGACCGTGGAGAAGTGGCTCACATTTGTTGGAAAATACATTAGAGAGTGGGAATATGCGCGGAATAATGTTTGGTCCTCAGATGTTCTATTCGATCCTCAACTCTTTGAGGAGTATTGTAGGAGGTACAACAGATGTACCCGCACATGTCTCACTAAGGCAAGAGACCGCAAGGGATATTTGGAACCAGCACTATGTGATATGTATGATGCAGGATCGTCGGCAGACTCAAGAATATAAGCTGTAAGTTATTACAATTAAATGTTGATATGGTAAACTCTCTATTTTGTAGCTAATCGTACATATTATTTTTTGTTCAATTTTTGTAGGCCGATGAGGTTCACGGAGCCGTTAATGATATTTACCACTTCACACGTTCTCAGTCTACGGCGTCTCTAATTCCACGCCAACCTGTTGTCACCTTTCTGGGCAAGCTGGAGAAGAAGCTACGTTCTATTTACTTCACTCTCATTTGTCGTACTACTGATGATGTTCGTCAGAGGAGTGGACAAATGGACCCTCATACTTGGACGCCGCGTCCACCGCGGTATCCAGAAGTGCCTACGCCTCCAGCTCCTCTCAGGCATGCTCCACGTCCACGTCTTGATCCACAGGGGAGTATGAGGCCACCTTCTACTGTTGAGCCTAGACGTTCAGCTACGCGGCGCTCCACGTCGAGACAGAGGCCACCTCCTCCTGATCAGGCTGGAGGTTCAGCTTGGCAGCATCAGCAGCAGCCTGATCCTTACCAGGCTGGAGGTTCAGCTGGGCCTGACCAGCAGCCTGCTCCTGATCAGGCTGGAGGTTCAGCTTGGCAGCATCAGCAGCAGCCTGATCCTTACCAGGCTGGAGGTTCAGCTGGGCCTGACCAGCAGCCTGCTCCTGATCAGGCTGGAGGTTCAGCTTGGCAGCATCAGCAGCAGCCTGATCCTTACCAGCCTGGAGGTTCAGCTGGGCCTCACCAGCAGCCTGCTCCTGATCAGGCTGGAGGTTCAGCTTGGCAGCATCAGCAGCAGCCTGATCCTTACCAGGCTGGAGGTTCAGGCTATGTGCAGCAGCCGGAGTATGACTACATGAGCCAGCCGCAGTATGGAGGCATAGCGTCGTAGATTTTTGGTTATACTCCACAGATGGCCATATCAGAAGGTACGTGTTGTTCACAGTTGTTGTATTTCTTAAGTTATACATAGCCATAATTTCCTAATATATTTTGTTGCATTGCACGCTACAGCACAGGGAGGGACGTCGCCTATGCAGGGATCGACTTGGATGACTGGTGACATCGATATTAACTCGGACCCTATGGGTGGTTATATGGCCTTGCTTACTACTCCTCCACCTGATCCCACACAGCAGTCACAGACTGACAACCAGGAGGTCGAGAGCACTCAGTACTATCGAGCGGCCCCTAACAGGTATGGATGGACCACGCCTCCGCCACGAGGACCACCACGTGCTCCGCGCCGTCGATGATCTTTGTGATCTTTGTATCTTTGTATCATAATAATTTGTACAACGCGAATTTGCTACCACCGGTGGTAGCTATGCATGCATGCATAGTCCTTGGATTATGTGAGCATGTTATTCCTCCGCATGCGATGTAGAGAGCAGGAGATGACGGTGATAACGGATGAAATTCCTCCGTTTGTTGCATGCACATGGTACTCTTGAATGGCTACCTAGCATGGCAACTATGGATGGCTAGAGCATGTGGTGATTTTAGACATACCATGCCTAGTTACCATGCGTAGTTGCCATGCACACTCTTGAATATCTACCTAGGATGGCAACCGTGTATGGCTAGAGGAGGTGGTGATTTAAGACATGCCATTCCTAGTTGCCATGCACACTTTACTAACCAAGTAACCTGCAGAGTTGCCTTGTATGATTTCCTAACCGATCAAGGTGGTGATTTTGGGAATGCCACACCTAGTTGCCATGCACACTCTCCAAACACACTAACCACCTAGACATGCCATGTGATGTAGCCGTCTTGCCTAGCCATACGTGTGGTTTTGGCAGGATTTTTTTGTTGGCGCGAATGTTATGGTCTTCCTTTTTCCTCCATTATCTCACTGCTGCCACTTGATTAAGAGAGAAAAAAGACATTTATGAAATAAGCTCTACTTGATTAAGTAGCGGCGCTCTCAAAATCAACAAATTAATTAACCGCTGATTTTTATGGATCAAGGTGTTCGTCCTAGTGAGCTATGGTATGAATCCGATTATGTATCAGGGAAATGCTAAATAGAAAAGGATACGGCAGCTATGAGTACACAATGTGAGTGGTGAGATGAGATGATTTGTTTGCATGGTTCCACGGTGTGGTGGCTTTGGATGGATAGGTTGAGTGGATGGTGTAGTAGGTGTGTGTGTGTGTGGTTAGTTGGGGTGGATAATCCAATAGGTTGCATGGTGTGGTGTGTTGGTGTGGTGTGTTGAGGTGGTGAGAGATAGGAATATGCATGCAAACACCGTCGCTTCCGTCTGTTAACTCTTGTGCTCCTGGTAGAAAATCACATGCTCCCTATAGAGAATCTAATGGTGGATGATGGGTGCATAGCTACCACCGGTGGTAGCAGGCTATTTTGCATAATTTGTATGCACATTCGTATTAGACATATATTTCTAAGCATGTTTCTGGTTCTCATTGTAGTACTATCCTATGATGTATGAGACACATATATTTGTCACAATTTATTTCCGACTATTTGTTCCCGCCTATTCTTTCCCGCTCGTTCTTTCCCGCCTATTCTTTCTCGCTAGTTGTTTCCCGCCAACTCCGTTCCCGCTCGATATTTTTAGCAAATTTTTTCCCGCTCGTTCTTTCCCGCAAACTACTTTCTATCTTAATTTTAGTTACTCGTACTATATTTCTATCTTAATTTTAGTTGTCCCGAATCATGTATTTCTATTTTAGTTTGCGGTATATAATACCGATGTATCTCGCACTTTCTATATTTTTGTTTGCGGTTTATAATACCGATGTATCACGCACTTTCTATATTAATATAAATGTTTTTCCAATATATATTCATAAATATTCATCGCCGCGACTAAAAACACTTCAAATTAATGCCTGAAACACACACAAACGATCGACGGTCGGGTGCGTCTAGCCGGCGCCAGCATGTTGCATCCGGCGGATGCGACTGCATGCGGCCAGGCCTGCCAGCATGCGGGCCCCCCAGCTACTCGCGTCCGGCGGATACGATTAGGCCTTGTCGCGTCCGCCGGTTAAAATTCCGCCTTCTCGTGTCCGGCGGTTCAAACGGTGTCCTACTTTTGTAATTACCTACAAATTAATGCTACTTTTGAAAAACTCACAAAAAGTGCAATAATTTTTTTTTCCGCAAATTCTGAGGGCGTTCGGAAAACAAGAAGAGTTAGATTACGCTTGCCTGAAATACGCGTTCGTCGACACGTGGGCTATATAGGTTGCTTCAGCTGACATCCTCCGGTCGCTAAATTTCGGCAGAAACTCAGCGAAATCATCAGATGTAAGCAGAATGCAATCAAAGCGGAGAGCGACAGATGCTCGCCCAGTTTCCTGATCCTTCTTCCCGGCGAACACCGCCCTCCTTTTCTTTTTCTTTTCCAGAACAACCATCCATCATCTAAAAAATGGAGGCCCGCAAAAGTCCAAGGGAATATTAGGGGGCGCGCTACGCGACAAGGCGCCTGCCGAGCTCGGCGCCCCGCTTGACTCCACTAGCCAGATGCCAACCCCTCCTCGCCCACGTGTACGACAGCGATCCCTCCGCGTCACCGTCGTCACCGCCCCGCCCATGGGTAACCTCACCGCCGTCGTCAGCCGCTCTCTTCTTCCGTCCAGCTCCAGCCCCCAACTTCAATGCACCGCTCTTTGCTCTGTTGCCTACTGCCTCTCCTCTCCTCTCCTCCCCTTTTTTATACTACTGCTCGGGCCGGCCTTGGTCTGCTCTCTCTCTCTCTCTCCCACCATTCTCGTCCAGCACACGCCACGCCCAGCCGCCCCCGTCGCGTCCCGTCTCCACGACCGGTGGTTGCCAAGCCCGCGACTGGCCGGTAGCTCGCAAGCGTCCACGTTCCGATTGCGCTTTTATGCTCCACGCAGCTCGCTTCTTGGACTGTTGTAGCAGCAGTAGTACGAGGGCTAGCGGCGGTGCTCCCGGGCCCGGAAAGAAGATTCTGCCATGGAGGTCGAGACATCGTCCGAGCGCGGCGTGTCGTCTTCCGCCGCGGCGCCGCCGCAGCTGCCGCCGCCCGGCCCTCCCGCCAAGAAGAAGCGTGCTCTCCCTGGCATGCCAGGTGATTACTTTAATTTGCGATTGATTGACCAGAATCGCGCCGGCCGATTAATTTACCGAGTCAAGTGTTGGTTTGTGGGGAGCGATCGATCCATCGATGGCGATATGATGTCTCATCTTCTCCTCCTGCTTCACGCGCGCAGATCCCGACGCGGAGGTGATCGCGCTGTCGCCCAAGACGCTGATGGCGACCAACAGGTTCGTGTGCGAGATCTGCAGCAAGGGGTTCCAGCGGGACCAGAACCTGCAGCTGCACCGCCGGGGACACAACCTGCCGTGGAAGCTCCGGCAGCGGAGCGGGAAGGAGGTGCGGAAGCGGGTGTACGTGTGCCCGGAGGTCACCTGCGTCCACCACGACGCATCCCGCGCCCTCGGCGACCTCACAGGGATCAAGAAGCACTTCTGCCGCAAGCACGGCGAGAAGAAGTGGAAGTGCGAAAAGTGCTCCAAGAAGTACGCCGTGCAGTCCGACTGGAAGGCGCACACCAAGACCTGCGGCTCCCGCGAGTACCGCTGCGACTGCGGCACCCTCTTCTCCAGGTCCGGCCGACAATCCTTCCCCGCCAATTCATTCCATTTCCCTCTCCAATTAATCACGGTATTAATTGTGCTCAATGATGACTGACCGACGAAGTGGTGCAGGAGGGACAGCTTCATCACCCACCGCGCCTTCTGCGACGCGCTGGCCGAGGACGCCAAGGCGCGGGCGCCGCCGGGCGAGGACGGGACATCGGCGGCCGGTGGCCCGCCGGCGCTACCGCCGCCGCCGCAGGCGCCGCTCCTAGCCGCACCGGTGCCGCTGCAACAGGTGCCGCCAGCGCCGGCCCCGGTGCCCGCGCCGCAACGGGAGGAGCATGGTGAGTCAACGCAATACTATTCGTCCATCCAATTTAGCTGCTCTCATTCAGGTCCATGGTCAAAATCGACAGTACTGCTAGTACCACTTCTTTGACGCTTGCGTTGTTTTGGATTGTTCTGGTCTTGTCCGTAAAACTGTGAATTCGTGGAGACACTTGGAACAAGTTACAGTGCTTGATTTTTGTCTAGAACTCCGAGAGCTTCCAAAAACAAATGCAGCCTCTTTTGTCCGGGAGTGGTGAGTGAGCACATACATGTTCTTGCGCATCTCGATATCCATTATTTTACGCACGAGTTTTAGAATACTTTGGGGGATTGCTGCTAATTCCATTTAGGATCGTGCAAAGGTCCTCTCCTCTGAGTTCTGATTAGGGCCTTTCTGATGTAATCCCAGTTGAAGTGGAGAACCTTTCTGGAATCCGAATCATCAGCTGAGAAAGCATGTCCACGAACTCACGAAAAAGGCCCGCATCATGACTTGGAACCTCTTGTTGCTTTCTGCGTCTGTCTCTAGTGCACGAGCTTACCATTAATCTACTGGCTGTAATCTGAATCTTGCTCCTGATTTGCTGACACTTTGCGCTTCATGCAGAGCGGGAGATCAGCGCTGCGCCTGAGCCCGTCGTCCAGTTCACGCCGCCGGCGCCGGTGATGCAGTCCCCGCCCTCGGTCAACGGCGCCAATGTCAGTGCCAGCACCAGCAGCGTCTCGGCGAACTCGCAGAGCCTCCTCGGCAGCATGTTCGCGCCTTCCTCCGTGGCGCAGGCGCCGCAGTACTCCGAGCGCGCCAAGCCCCCGTCGTTGTGCCTCGCGACGGATGCATCCTCCTCGCTGTTCTCTGCCCCTGCAACTGACCGGCAGCAGCAGCAGCACCTCGCGCCGCCGCCGTCCCCGTCCCCGTCCCCGTCGCCGCACATGTCCGCCACCGCGCTGCTTCAGAAGGCTGCGCAGATGGGCGCCACCTCGTCGAGCTCCTCGTTCCTCCGCGGGCTAGGACTCGACGTCTCGTCTTCGTCGCCGATGTCGACGTCGTCAGGCCACCAGCAGCAGCACCACCACCATCACCATCAAGAAGCCATGCAGCTGCCGTTCCCAGAGAGTTCGCTGCCGCAATGGCCGCAGCGGATGGAGCCTGAGCCAGCGCCGATGATGTCGGCCGGGCTCGGCCTCGGGTTGCCGTACGACACGACCGGAGGTCCGGCCGGCTTCCCGGAGCTCATTATGGGTCAGTCGTCGCTGTTCAGTGCCAAGCCAGCCACGGTTGATTTCCTGGGCCTGGGAATGAGCCCGACGGGAGCGACGACGAGCAGGGGCTTTTCCGTGTTCATGCAACCCATGGGCGGTGCGGTGGGCATGGCCGGGAGCGGCACCGGCGCCGCGGAGACGTTCGGCGTTGCCCGTGGCGCTCAGCCGAAGCCGTGGGAGAGGAATCCGAGTAGCTCGCCAATCCTGTAACCCTATCGGGTAACAATAACACGTAGTAGAAGCCAGGTTACTTCTAATTAGCATCTGGGGTAGTTCTTCCACTCCACTCCCGTTGTTCTTTTGTTTCTTTAGCTTAGCACGAAGTTACAAGTAAGTTGCTTTTGTTTCTTTAGCTTAGTGTACGAAGCCTGTTCCTGAGTTCTACCCAGTCTCTTTCTCACTTCAGTGTCTTCCCTTTGTCGTCTTGCATTTGTTTCTCCTCGTTGCTTCCTTGTTCTTGTCACCTTGTTGCCACTGACTGGCCCAGCCCAGCCCCTGCATTTAAACACGGCAGTAATGCAGATGCATAAGTGGAATTAAATCTGGTGCCCACCTGCCTGCCTTCAGCTGGGCAAGCTCTTGCAGTGGGTGATCATATGAGCATTCAAACTACCACAAATTATTTTGAGCAGTGGTCATCAGATTGGTACAATTCTCCCGCTCCTTGAATTCATACTGTATTATTGCTATTTGTGTGGCGCCAGGTACATGCATGTGTTGTTGATTGATGCCTTAAATAGGATATCTCACTCTCCCTGGTGATCTAGTCTTTGTGGGTTGTTGGCTGCGTGCCACCATCAACGGTCGACCTGATCTTTGTTTAGCGTGTGTTTGGTTGCGAGCCAGAGAGTGGATGGAATGGGATCATCCATGATTTGTATGCGTTTGGTTGTGAAAGAGAGGGATGGAATGGTTCACCGATGGGGAATATTCCTCAAAAAAGAGGGATGGAGTGGTCCGCTCAAATCGGCCGGCCCTCTCGTCCCACTTCTTCCTAAACGTGGGATGGACTGCTAATTACGACTTAGGACTACCGCGTGAGCACCGCCGCCTAGGAGCTCCGCCTCGATTCCAGCTGCCTGAGGAGCTCCACTCGAGTCCCGCCCCGAGGCCCGCCGCCTGAGGGGCTCTAGATCGAGCACCGCCGCCTGAGGAGCTCCGCCCCGATTCCCGCTGCCTGAGGAGCTCCGCCCCGATTCCCGCTGCCTAAGGAGCGCTCCGGCCGAGCTCCGCCGCATGAGGACCTCCGCCCCGAGCCCTGTGGCCAGACTTTAGCCCGGCTCACGTCCACCAGAGCTGGAGAGGCGGCTCGTGAAGGGGAGCGGCGCCAGCACGAGTGCGTGAACCAGGAGATGTGGTTCCCCATTTGTTTTGGCCTAAGTGCATTTAAGCACTTGTTAATTGGTAGTAATTAAATATTATAGCTAAACACATTTCATTCCATCACACTCTATTCTTCAGACCAAACAGAATATGGGATCACCCATAATGGACCATCCCATCCCTCAAAATGTGGATGATCCATCCCATCCCTATCAATTCCTGCAACCAAACGGACCCTTAGTGCATACGATCAAAGATAATTTCAGCATCTGAAATATCATAGTACTGTGTTGACAATGCTAACTTATATCTATTACTGATCTACCTATTAATCCAGTTTTAATATGACGTTGCAATTTGTTGGACGTCTTCTTCCAGTACAATGTAGTAGGAAGCTAGCACAGGGAAGCAGATACGCTGCATCGGCCGGTCACCTTCACATGGAATAATTGGTGGGTAGAACAGTGGAATCTACGACCCTCAAGTTTACGACACAGGCTTATCAACATCATGTGCAACACCGCAATCAACTCGACGAAGGGGAAAGAGAAGAACACAGCAGAAGATGGAGACGCATCCTACCTACGGCTCTCTTGTTGCTAGGAATCGTTAATCAGAGGGCTTATCAACATCATGTGCAACACCGCAATCAACTCGACGAAGGGGAAAGAGAAGAACACAGCAGAAGATGGAGACGCATCCTACCTACGGCTGTCTCTTGTTGCTAGGAATCGTTAATCAGAGGTGGGTGCGAGGCTGTTAGTTCATTTGGTTGGATTTAATCTTGAGAACGCCGGTTCTTCCCGGTGAAACATCCAATTGTGACCCTCTTTGCAAACTGCAACTGTAAATGACATCGTATCCACTTCTCGCATGTTTTCACGTACGAAAAATTAGATCGAGTAGTGATGGACTCTGATTGGGAGGACAAATTCCTAATGGTCTCAGTGCGAGCTTTAGAACGTATTGAGTCTCTGTCAGATCCCGCTCCTATTCTTATGACTACTGGGTCTGCAAGGCCACGTTGTGCTCGTCGTTTCAAGTTTGAACTTGGATGGTTGCACAGAGATGGTTTTCATGACATGGTTAAGTCTATTTGGGAGCGGCCTGTTGTTGGTCATTCCCCAATCAAAAGGTGGAACAATAAGATTTGCTCCGTTCGAAAACACCTGGGTGGTTGATTTATCACAAGTATAGGGGATCGTGTGTAGACTTTTCGATAAAAGTGTCGAACCCAACGAGGAGCTAAAGGTAGGATAAATATTTTCTCAAGTTCTATCAACCGTTGATACAACTCTACGCACACTAAACGTTTGCATCATCTAGGAAATAAAACTAGAGCAATAATACGGATATGAGAGATAGCTTTGCAAGATAATAAATACAAGAAAGTAATTGTTAGTGTTGCAGCAATAAAATATACTAAATAACCATAAACTAACAGTATCATGAGTGTAGAAAAGTGGTGGTAATAATGGTGGCTTTGTCTAAGTTCAATTAGTGAATAAATCAGGTTCATTGTCTTCGATGCAGTTTTCTATATGGGAGAGACTAAATATACAAGCACTTCACTACTTGGAAATACAAGTACTATATGATTGGATTGTTAGCAAGCATCCGCAAATACTAACAATGCATTAAGGTTTCCCCAACCATAGCCTTAAGTTAATGGTCCTCTTACTCCCATACGTGCAACATTCCGGTTCGCGTCCTCAGGCTTCTGTCACTCCAGCAGAACTACCCCATTTCTTTTGCACATACTACTAACCCTAAGATGTTTAATCCATACACGCATAAATATAGTAGACACCAAAGGACAATACCATATCAACATACAACTCTAATGAACCAAAGACATTCAACAAATCAATCTAAGAACAAATAAACTATGCAAACATGACATAGATCATATGATAAATATTATAGCATCAAACACCATGTTTACATAGGATGGTACAGAGGTGTGTGGGAGGATGAACCACTGTATAATAGGAGGAGTTGGTGATGAAGATAGCGGTGAAGATGGCGGAGATGAGCAGCGAAGAGCGCGGGCGGCGCCGGCGGCGGCGCGGGGGACTCCCCCGCCGCCGACATCATGGGGGAGCGCCGTCCCTTAGCCCCCTTCCTTCATGGCTTCATGGGAGCCCTCCCCCATGGAGATGGGATCCATGGGGGAGGCGAAAACGTGGCTCTGGTGGCTGCAAATTCGTGGGTGGAGGTGTCTCCCACGAGCTAGGGTTCCTCCCTTTATATAGTCTCTCGGATTTCCATCTCCCCATCTTGGGCCGCACTAGATCGGGTCTAACTCAGCCGTCCGGACTCGGAATTAGGTGAATTTATGTCCAGAACGTTTGCCGTGAAATTCCCCACAACTTTGTAGTTGAAGAGTTTTCCGTTTGACGCTGTCTTCGACCCGTAACGTGACCATCATAGAAAAGAGTTCTGGCACAGATTTCTGGAAAGTCCCAATTTGACTCCAACAAGGTTTCCACTTGTATTCTTGGTAATTCCTACACATCAAAGTGTAAAACAAGAACATTGTGCACTTTTGCAACTATTAGTAGGTTAGTCTAAATAAATCATAAAAGTGTCATAAAGTGTAGACAAAACATATAGCAGTTGGTGTAAAATAAGCATGGAGCATAAAAAATTATAGATACGTTTGCAACGTATCAACATCCCCAAGCTTAACTCCTGCTCGTCCTCGAGTAGGTAAGTGATAACAAAAGAATATTTTTTGAGGTGACATGCACCATCACAATCTTGATCATCAAAGTAAAGCATTGAGGGCTGGGATCAAAGAACTTAAAATATGGGCATAAGAGACATAATCTTGACAATAAAAACATAGCAACCATGTTATAACATGAAAAGAAACACAAACGAAAGATCATGAATAATGAAACAATGAAAGTCAAACGTATATTCAAATCATATGGAAAAACATAACAAGTGGTTTTCAGCTTGTCCTTCATGGAATAGCAAAACATAAATGCATAGGACACCTTCAAGTTTAAAAGGGCGACTAGATACAAATAATTTAAGAACAAGTGAAACCATAATCATAAATCAATCAATGATAAACTTTGGGACTATGCACATTAATCTCAGAATGGCAACTATGCTCTCTTAGATGGTGCATAAAGGTAGAAGGTGGAGACTCAACACAAAAGTAAAGAAAGGCCCTTCGCAGAGGGAAGCAGTGATTAAATATGTGCTAGAGCTTTTATTTGTAAAACAGAGAGATAAAAATTTGGTTTTGAGAGGTGGTTGTCTTTGTCAACGACTGGCAGTGGGATTCTTACTATCTTCCATACAAAAATGAGCAAGTTTTTGAGAGAGAGATTGGCACTTTTGTGCTCTTTTATAAAGCTTGGCACTCCTCCCCACCTTTTTCCTTTCACAAACCATGGCTAACCGATTTCATTGGGTGCCCACCAACATTCACATACCATGGAGGAGTGCCTTTTTCTTTTCTTTTTTTCCCTTTTTTTCTTTTTGGAATGAAACAATGTGGAAGATAGCAAATCCGACCACTACATCCCCATGAGCTGAAAACAGTGTCACCAAATGAGAAGTATTTTGAAGGTTTTTTGAAAGGTAGCGCATAAAAATTTACTTGAAATGGCTTGCAAATACCATGCATAGGAATTTATAGTGGACACTTGGAATAACTTGGTTTTTGGGAGTTGGATGCATGAGTAGAGCTCATACTTAGTACAAAATGAGGGCTAGCAAAAGATTGGGAGCGACCAACTAAGAGAGCAATAACGACCATAATCATGCAAAGCGACAAAGCATCATTAAGAGAAGCATAAAATGGCATCCCAAGTCAAAAACCAAATGATCATAGAGGCTTATGGTGACTTTGTAAGAGTCAAACATGTTGTAAGCATACGCCAAGTCAACCCAAATAAAGCATCAAAGGAGAAAACCAAATAAATGCTTCCACATAATAAGAATAATGCATGATTTTTTCAAAGGCTCATTAAGCAATCTCAGTCGTTTGAGACAAGTCATGCTACAGCAAAAATCACTAAGCATACTACCAAAACGACATCAAGCATGGCATGAAAAAGTCTAAGCCGCAGTCTAAACAAGCTCCTTTTTGTACCACTTTTTTGCATGAAACTTTTTCTCTTTTCCAACACCATTCGAACCTTTTTTGAAACAACTTTTTTGATGAATTCCAACATAGACCAGAGGTCCAAATACACCTTGATGCAAAGATATAACAAGATCTGAATAAAAATCAAGGCGAAAAACGAAAGCTAAACGCAGTTCTAGAAAAAAAAGAACACTCGTTGAACGATAAGAGTGAAAAACGGAGTGTTCTTGGCAAATGAAAAACGAGTACATCTCCTCCAAAAGAAATTTGTTGGGGTCCAACCATTTATTGCAGAAAACAAAACAAAAGGAAACTGAAAGCAAAAGTAAAGATGCTCCAAGAAAAACGCATAGTGTATGAAGCAATAAAAATATAGTGTTTTGAAAGGTGACCTGATTTTTACCGATGAAGAAGGGGTGCCTCGGGAGTATCCCCAAGCTTTGACGCTTGTACCTCTTGGATATTTCTTGGGGTGACATGGGCATCCCCAAGCTTGAGCTTTTGTCCATTCTTTATCTTATGTCATCATTCTCCAATCCCTACACTTGAAAACTTTCTTCATACAAAACTTAACACAATTCTATTAGCAATGTTAGCATAAGCATAATAGTAAATCGACCCTTTTGGTTCAGGTTTTAACTCAAAAACACCACATATAAAGCATATAACACTGTATCAACTTCCCCAAAAGTTCCATGATCAAAAGAACTCAAAAAGAAAGCGATCGAGAGACAAACACAAATAGTGGCAGAAATCTGTCAAAATAGAACAGCTAACAAAGGTCGATTTTTTCGGGGACCTTCTGTTGCTCAAATCGAAAAGTGTAAAACTAATGAAAGTTTGGATATAACCTGGGGCATATGCACAAGAAATCGCAGGTCAAAAAGATATTCTGAGAATTTTCACGAATATTTACGATGCAGCACCGAAATCTGTTTCAGGATAGCAACTTCCCCAAATCTTACCTCCCTCAAATTAGAGGTTCTTCTTGGCACAACAACGAAATAAAAATGATAAGGAGAGGTCATTACAGTAGTAATAACTTCCAAGACTCAAATAAAAGAAAAAGTACTAAAAGAAAACATGGATTATCTTCCAAGAGTGCTTTTCTTTAACGTCTTTGAGCTAGGCGCAGAATAGAGAACCAAACAAATAAGCAAAACAAAAGGAACTATTTTTGTTGTTTTCAATTTATAAGTGAAAGTAAAGAAGCAATAAAAACAAAATAAATAGCCTAATAAAATTAAAGAAGATAAAACCAAGACATATAAAAGTAATTATAATACAAGTTAACACAATACATATCATGTGGATGCGTAATATAGAGTATGAAGGAGACAACCTCATGTTAGTTGATGAATAGGGGGATGACTCGGGCATCGCCAAGCTTAGATGATTGTATCTTCTTGGACATGTTCTTGGGATGCACCTAAACATCCCCAAGCTTGAGCTCTTGTGTCTTCTTGTTCATCTCATATCACCATATTGATTAGAACTTATAAGCTACTGATACGTCTCAAACGTATCTATAATTTTTGATGCTCCATGCTTGTTTTTACACTATTTGCCTATTGTTTCGTTACACTTAGTGGCACTTTTATGCATTTTCCGGAACTAACCAATTAACAAAGTGCCACAGTGCCAGTTCCCTGTTTTCTGCTGTTTTTGTGTTTCAGAGTGATACACAGGAAATATTCTCAGAATTGGACGAAACCACATCCTGAAGTCTTATTTTACCCGAAAGCTTCCAGAGATCCGAAGAGGAGTAGGAGGGGGGCCACCAGGGCCCCACACGCAGGGGCGGTGCGGCCAGCCCCCTGGCCGCGCGGGGCCCACGTGAGGGAGCCTGGCTCCCCCTCTGACATCGCCCCTTCGCCTATAAAGACCCCCCGACTTGAAAAACCTAAGTACCCGATCAGTTTTCCAGAACACATCGCGATCCGCCGCCGCCGTCGACCCGAAGATCGGGAGGGTCCAGAAGCTCTTCCCGGCACCCTGCCGGAAAGGGGAATCGCCACCGGAGGTCTTCTTCATCGCCATGCTTGCCTCCGGAGCGATGAGTGAGTAGTCTACCTTGGACTATGGGTCCATAGCAGTAGCTAGATGGTTGTCTTCTCCACCATGTGCTTCATGTTTAGATCTCATGAGCTGCCCTACATGATTGAGATCACCGTTATGTAATTCTACATGTTTGGTTTGTTGGGATCCGATGAATATTGGTGTTTATGATTAAGTTGCTGTACTGAATTATATCTTTTGTTATCTCTATGTTGTTTATGATCTTGCATGCTCTCCGTTGTTAGTAGCTATCTTGGCCGAGTAGTTGCTAGTGACTCCAAGAGGGGGTATTTATGCTCGATAGTGGGTTCATGCCTCTATTTCACCTGGGGGAGTGACAGAAACCTCTAAGGTGGTAGATGTGCTGTTGCTACTAGGGAGAAAACAACATTCATATGCTCAAGGGCATATGCTTTGTTTACATTACACACTTTGCTTAATGCAATTATCTGTTGTTCGCAACTTAATACTTCTAGGGTGTTTGGATTGATATCCCCGGGAGTGGATTATTAGTCATAGATGCAGTTGGATGGCGGTCTATGTATTTTGTTGTAATGCCCAGAGTAAATCTCATAGTGATCTTCTTGACATATCACGTTATCTCTATTCTATCAATTGCCCAACTGTAATTTGTTTACCCAGCATGTGTTATTTTATCTATGGAGAGACACCACTAGTGAACTGTGGACCCCGGTCCTATTTACATCATATTGCTATCACCTGTTTACTTTACTCGCATACTATATTGTTTTCCACTCGATACGCTCATAACCTTTGTTTCAAGCAAACCGGTGAGATTGACAACCTCATCGCAAGTTGGGAACAAAGTATTTGTTTGTGTGTGTGCAGGTTCCGCATCACCTTCAGTCGTCATTGTCTCTCCTCTCCTGACCGATATTAAACCTTGGTTTCTTAACTGAGGGAAAACTAGCTGCTATACTCATCATACCTTCCACTTGGGGTTCCCAACGGGCTGGTTATTCACCACGCACAAGGACCGTCTGCTCCCACGTCAACCACACGCCATCAGCTTATTTTCTGGCGCCATCAACCGGTAGCAGCTACATCCACATAAAACTTCACAAAACTCATTAGTAAGGTTAGTACTCATTAAGTAAAATCCACTCATGTTCAAGCATTGACAAGTTTCATAATCTAAACTCAACATTAGCCACTGTATATACTAAGGTATTCATGATTTCCGTCATCCGTTGAAAAACTAATGAAACTAATAACACCAAGTACAATATTGAATAAACTAAGAAATCTATCAAAACGAAACAGTCTGTAAAGATGACACTCAACGAGATAGTTAGGTAGCTCAAATCAAAAACTCCAAACTAAAGAAAGACATATCATAATCTCAGGTTTATGCACACAAAAATTTCAGAACAAAACACTATTCTGAGATTTTTCACGATTTTTTATAGTGAAACACAGAAATCTGTCTAAACAGAACAGTCGGTGAAAATCGAATTTTTTGAGACAGCTACGTAACTAAAATCAGAAAAAGTTAGTCTAATAAAAGAAAGATAATAAGCACTACTTTGCACTCAAGAAATTTTAGGTCAATATCACGATCTGGTGATTTTAAACATTTTATACAGTGAAGCACAGAAAATCTGTTTTTCGATAGCAAAGCAAAACTATCAACTTCCAAGTAACTAGGAACTACAATTAGCACCTTACTTTTATGGTACAAAGGAATATGTACAATATATACAATATGGACAATATGTACAAGTTTTGAACTGAAAAGCTTCCATGGAAAGATTTGTTTCGGTTTTATAGGCATGAACACAAGTGTTCAAGGTCGACCCCTACTTAACCATTACTCATCTTTCCAATCACTTTCCTTTTTGAAAACATTTTTAGGTAACAAGTACAACTAATTTTTTTGTAATTCGCATTTCCTATCCATACTAAGATAGAGAACAACTTAAAACTGGAAGTAAAAACTACTTAGAGATAAAGCAAACAAGTGCACACAAGAATATTCACCCACACGCTATTGCTCCCCGGCAACAGCGCCAGAAAAGGTCTTGATATCCCACAAGTATAGGGGATCGTGTGTATCCTTTTCGATAAGTAAGAGTGTCAAACCCAACAAGGAGCTAAAGGTAGGATAAATGTTCTCTCAAGTTCTATCAACCGCTGATATAACTCTACGCACACTAAACGTTTGCATCATCTAGGAAATAAAACTAGAGCAACAATACGGGTATGAGAGATAGCTTTGTAAGATAATAAATACAAGAAAGTAATTGTTAGTGTTGCAGCAATAAAATATACTAAGTAACCATAAACTAACGGTACCATGAGTGTGGAAAAGTGGTGGTAATAGTGGTGGCTTTGTCTAAGTTCAATTAGTGAATAAATCAGGTTCATTGTCTTCGATGCAGTTTTCTATGTGGGAGAGGCTAAATATACAAGCACTTCACTACTTGGAAATACAAGTACTATATGATTGGATTGTTAGCAAGCATCCATAAATACTAACAATGCATTAAGGTTTCCCCAACCATAGCCTTAAGTTAATGGTCCTCTTACTCCCATACGTGCAACATTCCGGTTCGCGTCCTCAGGTTTCTGTCACTCCGGCAGAACTACCCCCTTCCTTTTGCACATACTACTAACCCTAAGATATTTAATCCATGCACGCATAAATATAATAGACACCAAAGGACAGTTGAAAGAGCATTTCCCTAAGGCCTTGTTTACTTCTAGGGTATTTGAGGGGATGGGAGGGTATTAATTCGTATCCCGTAATTTCCCCGGTAGGTTGTTTACTAGTCCGGGTTTTGAGGGGATAATCCCGGGATATCCCCACAAATCCCCTCCACTCTAGTGTATTTTTGGCTAGATTAAAAACTCTCCATCATGGTAGAGTATTTTTGGGGAAGGGTATTTGAGGGGATTTGAGGGTATTGGATGAACACCAAATCCCCACATATCCCCACATCTTTTAGAGGTGAAAATACCGGAGAAGTAAACAAGGCCTAATAAATGTATTTTGGTGTTTGTTAACAACATTTGGTGAATTAACCATGCTATTAAAGTTCTGCAGATTTTCTAGGTTGATTCAGGATCTCGCGGAGGTTCACCCCAAAAAGGAAGAAAAGATCGGAGCCCGTAGTCCAGTAGTGGAGTTAGGGCTTGGTTGTCTTGTAGGGTGCTTCGCGAAGGTGGAAATGGTGGAGAGGGGATCCACGAAGTGCTGCTGTTGCTTCTTCTAGGGAGGAGACTCCGACCCTGGTGGCCGGAGACTCCGGCCTAGGGGACTCGCCCAGGCAATCCCCAAAGTCGGACGCTTCAGATGCCCGTCCGGAGTTGGGCCGGAGACTTTCTGTCTCTGGCCGGAGACTCCGGGCTGGCATGCTGAGGCCGGAGACTCCGGTCCCCAGGGGCCGGAGACTCCGGTCTGTCTGGTTGTGTTCAGGGTTGCTAAAGGCTCCGACGATTCAGAGACCAGGCCGGAGTTGGGCCGGAGACTTCTGTCTCTGGTCGGAGACTCCGGCCCTCCTGGCCGGAGACTCTGGCCCTAGTCATCCAGCAACGGCTACATTTCATGGAGGACTATATAAAGCCTTCTTCTACCTCAAGAAGGGGCTGCGGCTTCCACTCTCTCTCCTCCATTGTTCCTAAGCTTCAAAGCACTAGATCTCTCTCCCTAGCCAATAGAACTCAAAGCACTTTTGGGATTTGAAGGAGAAGACCTAGATCTACACTTCCACCAAGGCGATTTGATTTCCCCCCTTGCTTTGTTGAGGGGCTTGTAACTTGTATGTTCATCGGATTCCTAGCCGGAAGAAGCCGTCCTCCAAGCTTAACTTTGTGTGTAAGAGCTTGGTGGGCCTATTGGGAGCCTCCAATTGAGTTGTGGAGCTTGCCCCAATACTTTGTGTAAAGGTGTCGTGCCGCCTTCAAGGGCATCGCTTAGTGGAGCGTGGACTCGCCTTTGTGGCTTGTTCACCGGAGAATAGGGTGAGCCTTTGTGGCGTTGGTGGCCTTTGTGGCACCACACCTCTCCAATGTAGACGTACTTCCCGTAACAAGGAAGGAACTACGGGAATACATCCTTGTGTCTTCGTGTCTCCATTGCGGTTACCTCTATCCTTTACTCATACCTTTACTTATATTGTTATTGCTAGCTTGCTTGTCACTCTAGGTAAATTCACTTAGTAGCACATCTAGAGAATTTACCTTCTTGTCTAGCCTTAACTTGAAAAGTAGTAAAAATTTGGGTAGCTCCTATTCACCCCCCCTATAGTCGCTCATACGATCCTTTCAATTGGTATCAGAGCATGGTCTCTTATTCGGGCTTAACCGCCTAAGAGTTTGAGCAACTATGGATGGGGATAAGAGTAAAGCAACTCCCCCCGAAGATACTCCTCCATCTATCTCTTCCTCTTAGTCTCACGCGAGGAGCATTTGGCGTCCTTGGACACAATGCAAACCACCATGAGATTGGAGATGAAGGCTATGTTTGAGGAATATTTTGGAAGAAAACCTTCCGGGCCCACCGACCCAAACACCACACCTATTGTGGAACTCTCCTTGGCTAAGGTGAAGCCACCTAACAATGGCTCCACCTCCGCCGAGAATAAAGGTGACCCTCCTAAGGAAAATGATGGTCCGGCAAAGGGTGCTTACATTCCACCCCCTAGCATTTACTCCCCTCCGCCGGTCCATTATCCTATGCCACACATTAACAACATGGGATCTCCACCTAAGCTTGATTCTCGCAATTTTATTAAATGGCAAGGTCTAATGAAATCTCATATTTCTAGCTCTTCTACTCATTTGTGGAGGGTCATACAAAATGGCTTTGCACCTCATGATCCTCTCAACTTGACCGGAAGGGAAGAAGTTGATGAGCAACTCAATGCCACCGCCAAGCATCTCCTTCAACAAGCCGTACCGGATACTCATGCGGTACACATCAACAACTTGAGCACCGCCAAGGAAGTATGGGACTATCTCACTATGCTCTTCATTGGGAATGAGAGTATTCGGTCCTCCAAGTTTGATGAGCTCAAGAGTGAAGAGAGGGATTTCATTATGCGTGACAATGAGACTCCCGATGAGATGTATCAAAGGATCTTGGCTCTTGCAACGGCCTTGACCGGGTTTGGGTGCAAAGACAATGGTGATGACTATATCAAGCGTATGTTCATTACCTCCATCAACCCAAGAGAACCCATGCGGTCCGAGATAATCCGTTCAAGACCGGATTTTGGGAGTATGACCTCAAATGAAGTTCTTTGCGAGTTCACCGCCTTGTCTATCTTGAAGAAGAACGCGGAAGAGACTAGAGCTCGTGTTCTTGCCGGACAAGGAGTTCACAATCTTGCTCTCAAGGCCAAGGTGGTGTCCAAGCAAGGTGAAGGAGAAGAAGAAATATATGAAGAAGAGTGTTGGTCTCCGGAAGATCTCAAGTTTGCACTCCATGAACACTTGGCTCTCAATGCAAATGCTTTTTGGGATGCCAACAAGCACAAGACGAAGGGATCCAAGTTCAAATCCTTTCCAAGGAAGGGTGGTGACTCTAAAGTGAGGCATTGCTATAATTGTGGAGGAATCAAGCACTTCATCGCCGAATGTCCTTATGAGAACAAGGAGGACAATGAAGGTCGGCTCATCCCCAAGCGCCGGTCATCAAAGTTCTATCCATCCAAGAAGCATGGGAACAAGGACAACAAGAAGAAAGGAGAAAGGGTGTTGGTGGTTCATGAGGAGTATGACTCCGGGTCCGATGATGATGACTCCGTTGATGAAGAGAATGGAGAAGTGGCCGCCATTGCCATGGTCTCCACTCCACCTACATCCCTCTTCAACTCACAAAATGAGAACACCATCATCACCACCCACAAGTGTCTTATGGCCAAGGCCTCGGAGGTAACCTCATCACCTACTCCTTCATCATCTCATTCCGATTCTACTTCTATGGATGATGTGAGTAGTCTTAAGATTAAGAAAGATCTAGTTTCTTGTGATGAATTTATTGCTAACATGAAGGGGCCAACCAAGATATACTTTGAGACACTAATGTGTGAAATTGGTGATGCCCATGACACTATCTAGGAGAAGGAGGAGTTGGAAAGATTAGCCGCCGATGATATTGGCTCTCTATCAATTGAGCTCGAAGAAGAGCAAGAGTCTCTTTAGAGGAGAAATTGTTGGGACTAGAAGAGTCTCATAATCTAATCTTGTCAAAACTCACTAAAGAACGTGACCATGCTCTTGCTATGGTCAAGTTGCTTAAAAAGGAGAAAGTTGAATTTGACGTTGGTCATAATGATCTTCGTGAGAAGTTTGAGAAGCTTGAAGAAGCCCACAAGGCTTTGGAAGGCAAATTCTCTCATCTCACCAAGATTCGTGAACAACTTCAAATTCAACTAACTATTGAACAATCTAAAGTCCCACCAATGCAAGTTATTGAAGTTCCTTGTTCTTCTAACTCTATTTGTGATCATAATGATATCATTGAGGAGAACAATAGGTTGAAGGCCGATCTTGCTAAGGGCCTTGCTACTTGCATTCAAGGAGAGAAGAATCTCAATGATCTCTTGAACAATCAAAGAATGTTCAAGGGTAAGGAGGGCCTCGGATTTGTTGCCGAGTCCTCAAAGAAAGGGGATCTTGGTTTGGTGGCCAAGCCCTCGAAGAAGAAGAATAAGAAGAAGAACAAGAAGAAGTCAAAGCCTGCTGCTGCTCCTACTCCTCATGTCCCTTTTGATATTTGTTACACAGAGGAGGAGTGGGAGGAGCTCAAGGGAAAGGAGAAGGAGGAGAAGGTCGAAGTGACCGGAGTCTCCGGGTCAAAGGGTCCGGAGTCTCCGGCCAGTTCATCTAGCCCGGAGTCTCCGCTCCCAAAGGCCGGAGTCTCCGGCCCTACTCACAATGATTTTGCAGGAAAATATAACCCTCATTATGTTCTTCTTAGGGATTATTATGGTGATGTCTATGCTAAATATGTTGGTCCCTCTGATGGCTACTTTGAATATGCTATTTGGGTACCTAAGATTCTTGTGACTAACAAAAGAGGACCCATCCAAAAATGGGGACCTAAATCCAAGAATTGATCTCTTGTAGGACATTGCTTCCGGAGGAGGAAAATGGATTATTGATAGTGGTGCCACAAGCCACATAACCGGAAGCAAAAATATTGTGGAAGATCTAAAGCCAAATACTTCAAATGTCACGGTCTCATATGGTGATAAGTCACCCTCTAAGGTACTTGGTTTCGGTAAGGTGGTGATCACTCCGGACGTGTCCCTAGTGAATGTCATGCTTGTCGAAACCATTGGTTATAATTTACTTTCCGTTCATCAACTTGCTACTATGGGCTATGCCACATATTTTGATGTTGATATTGTGGTCGTCATGTGGAGTAAGTCTCTCAAGGTTGCCTTTGTTGGGTATGTCGAAAATGGCTTGTATGTGGTGGACTTCTCGGAGAAACCCACTACGGCCGCGATATGCCTAATTGCTAAGGCCGACGTGGGATGGCTTTGGCATCGCCGGTTAGCCCACGTCAATATGAGAGCTTTGCAAAATCTCTACACCGGCGGCCACATACTTGGACTAAAGGATGTTTCTTTTGCCAAAGATCGTGTTTGTAGGGCATGTATTGAAGGGAAGATGCATAAAACAAGTCATCCGAGCAAGACTATTATCTCTTCCAAGAGGTGCTTGGAGCTCCTTCACATGGATCTCTTTGGACCTCCCACTTATGCAAGTCTTGGTGGCAAGAAGTATTGCTTGGTGATTGTCGATGACTATTCAAGATACACTTGGGTTTATTTCTTTGAGTTCAAGAGTGAGACCCAACAAACTGTCAAAGACTTTGCCACCAAAGTTGAGCGTCAATTCAATACCACCATTTTGACTATAAGAAGTGACAATGGCACCGAGTTCAAGAACTACTCCCTAAATGAGTTTCTTAGTGATGCGGGTATCAAACATCAATATTCCGCTGCATATACCCCGCAACAAAATGGAGTTGCCGAGAGGAAGAACCGGACTCTTATGGATGCGGCAAGAACTATGTTGGCGGAGTTCAAGTCTCCATACAACTTTTGGGCCGAAGATATTAATACCGCATGCCATGCCACCAACCGGCTTTATCTCCGCAAGAACTTGAACAAGACTCCATATGAAATTCTTACCGGGCAAAAGCCCAACATCATGTACTTCCGGGTATTTGGTTGTAAGTGTTTCTATCTCAAGAAAGGTGTTCGTTTGTCAAAATTTGATTCTAAAGCTATAGAGGGTATCTTTGTTGGTTACTCCTCGGACTCACATTCCTATAGGATCTATAGCAAGTCCACCGGGCATGTTATAGAGACTTGTAATGTGAAGTTTGATGAAGATAATGGTTCCTTTGTGGGACAAAGTGGTGTTCGTGATGTAGGTGACGAAATTCCTCCCCAAGCCATAAGAAGAATGGGTGTCGGATTCTTCCGGCCCATTGAGGGACACCTTTTGGCCGAAGGAGAAGGACAATGCTCTACACAAGTGGAGCCTTCACCTGCTGAACACCCACAGGACATTGACCAAAGACAAGCTGCGCACCCTCAACCTCAAGATCATCCCACCGAGCAATCTTGTCCGGAGTCTCCGGCCCCTGTGGTTCGGACTCTCCGGCCTATACCGGAGTCTCCGGGTATGGATACCGGAGTCTCCGGGGGTGATCAAGGCCTTGATGAAGATCCTTCGGAATTCCGTGGCTATGGGCCACTTGATGATCAAGGCAATCCAACTGGTCAAGGCGAGGACCAGAACAGTGATCATGAAGATGATCAAGTAGTCTCTCAAGAATCTCCTCTTGAGGCTCGCACTCGCCGTGAGAAGAAGCTTGAGTCCATTCTTCGACGAAGAAGCATATCCTTAGAAAATGTTGTTGGGAGTGTTCGTAAAGGTGTCTCCACAAGGAGGCAACTTTCTAACTTTTGCTCTCATCATGCTTTTGTCTCTTGTGTAGAACCCAAGAAAGTTTATGAGGCGCTTGAGGATCCGTATTGGCTTGATGCCATACATGATGAACTCAACAACTTCGAGCGCAACAAAGTTTGGACTCTAGTAGAAAGGCCTAAATATTGCCGTAATGTCATTGGGACCAAGTGGATTTTCAAGAACAAGCAAGATGCAAATGGCATTGTCATTCGTAACAAGGCAAGATTGGTGGCTCAAGGTTTCTCCCAAGTTGAGGGTATTGACTTTGGTGAAACTTTCGCTCCCGTTGCCCGTCTTGAATCCATTCGCATCTTACTTGCATATGCATCACATCATAACTTTAAACTTCAACAAATGGATGTTAAAAGTGCATTTCTTAATGGTCCCTTAAATGAATTGGTCTTTGTGAAGCAACCCCCGGGCTTCAAAAACCCTAAGTTTCCTAACCACGTTTACAAACTTGATAAGGCGCTCTATGGCCTAAAACAAGCCCCACGTGTGTGGTACGAGCACCTTAAAGAGTTATTGGTTGATCGTGGTTTTGAAATTGGGGTAATCGATCCCACTCTTTTTACTAAGAAGGTCAATGGGGAGCTTTTCATTTGCCAATTATATGTTGATGATATTATATTTGGTTCTACTAACAAAGCTTTCAATAATGAGTTTGCCAAGCTCATGACCGACAAGTTTGAGATGTCTATGATGGGGGAGCTAGAGTTCTTCCTTGGATTTGAAGTCAAACAATTGAAGGGAGGGACTTTTGTGAACCAAGCCAAATATACCCAAGACATGCTCAAGAGGTTCGAGATGATTGGAGTCAAAGGTGCAAAGACTCCCATGCCAACAAAGGTTAATCTTGATCTCGATCCTAATGGTAAAGAAGTGGATCAAAAACTTTATAGATCTATGATTGGTTCCTTGCTTTACCTTTGTGCATCTAGACCGGACATTATGTTAAGTGTGGGAGTTTGTGCATGTTTTCAAGCCGCACCAAAAGAAAGCCACTTGGTGGCGGTTAAGAGAATCTTTCGATATTTAGTGAATACCCCTAACTTTGGTCTTTGGTATCCAAAGGGAGCAAGTTTTGATCTTGTAGGTTACACGTTTTCGGATTGGGCGGGAGACAAAGTGGAACGGAAATCAACCTCCGGGGCTTGCCAATTTCTTGGTAGGTATTTGATGTGTTGGTCATCTAAGAAACAAAATTGTGTGTCTCTCTCTACCACCGAAGCCGAATATGTAGCCGCGGCTAGTTGTTGTGCACAACTCTTATGGATGAGGCAAACTTTGAAGGATTACGGTGTCATTTTTGACAAAGTGCCTCTTTTATGTGATAATGAAAGTGCAATCAAGATCGCTCACAACCCGGTGCAACACAACAAGACGAAGCATATTGAGATTCGTCATCATTTCATTCGGGATCATGTCAACCGTGGAGATATTGATCTATCTTATGTTGGCACTAATGAGCAATTTGCCGATATATTCACGAAGCCTCTTGATGAAGCATGATTCCGGGAATTGAGGCATGAACTAAATATCATTGATTCAAGCAATGTGGCTTGAGCTAGGTGCATTTACTCCCATACTCTAACATGTGTGTTGTTCTAGATGTGGGCATGGAAATAGGGGGAGTGCGGTCCTAATTGATTGGAATATCCCTCCCCCCATAATGCCAATAGTAAGCGTGTATTGTTCTATCTTGTCATTTGTGACATTTTTTAGCTTAATCGATGAGTCTAGGTTTTGGGCCCAAGATATATCTTCGCGGTGTCATACCTATATACTCATATATGGTGGCCTTTTGGTCACCAACCTCCCTAGTGGAGGAGTTTCCCATTTGTTTTTATTGTCTTATCTTTTATGGGAACATGCTCATGTTTGGTCTTATTTGATTTTATTTGCATGTTTGCAAACATGAGCATTTTGTACCACACAGTGACAATGTTTACATCCCAAGCCTATCTCATCCTCAAACATACTTATTCTCTAAATGACATGTCCTTTTTACACCATAAATGTTGATCTTGTCAAGAGGGGCCAGAGACTCCGGGGTTTACAGCCCGGAGACTCCGGTGTGTCGGAGACTCCGGGGTAAGTACCGGAGACTCCGGCCGGGGCAGTTTCGAAATCATACTTAGGGCACGGGGTGGGGAAGAACGGTTCATTCTTCTCCATCCACCCCCGTGCCTCTACTCCACCCCTGCCGCCCTCTTGCCTTCAGATCGACCCCCGGAGCCTCTCCAAGCTTCGGGATCCGCCGTGCCACCGACAAATCAACTCCGTGGAGGTGTGGGATCAATCCCACCGATCGATTTTGTGCCATGAACTCTGGTAAACTTGCCTTCCATCTCCTCCATCTAGTTCTTTCTAGATCTATGAGATGTGCTTGTTTCCCTTAGTTTGAATTGGTGTACTACCTTCTAGTGGCTATCAATCATCTTCTTAGCAACTTTATTGTGGATTTTGCACTCGATTTGTTCAATGTTGTCTCTTAGGCTCGGGCTCCTGCATCCAACCGGAGACTCCGGCCCTTGTGGCCGGAGACTCCGGCCTGGACGCAAAGTCTCTGGCTTTGGCCGGAGACTCCGGCCCGAGTCCCCGGAGACTCCGGCTAGATCAGGCCTGGGTGCACTAGTCACAGCATAGTTGCTTACTTTTTGATTCTAGGACATGTCACCTCAACCTTTGCTATCTTCCTCACTCATTCACAGGTGCAGGTGGTTCTTGGAAACCGGCCGCTCACAGCAAGGACAAGTTGGTTGTCAATCCCGCCACTGGGGCTCTTGCTCAGAGGTCTGTCATTGCTCAGCAAGCTAGGGATGCTAAGAAGCTCAAGACTAGGATGGCTGAGGAGGAACGAGCTGAGGCAGCTAAGAAGGTCAAGTTCTATAACCTTGTGACCTTGGAAGGGCTGTCATCATCTGAATATGTTGAGATGAGGAAGAGGGACATGTACACTCTCCCGCGCAACTCTCGTGACCGTTGCTTTGTCCGCAAAGAGCAAGAGCTGATCATGAAGGAATTCTATGCTTCTCTCAAGAAGTATCCGGTTTGCCCTCAGACGGTCATGGACTTCTCCCATTTTGCCAAGTACAGTGCATATTTCGTAGAGGCCGTGTGGGTCGCTCACAAACTTGGGCTCCATCCACTCATGAAGATTCAAGAGCCCTACAACATCACATTGGTCCATCAGTTCTTTGCTACTTTGGTTCTTGGGGATGGTGAGGAGATCCCCATGACTTGGATGACCGGAGAAGAGATTTGCCACTCCAACTTCATGGACTTTTCCGCTCTCCTTGGGTATGAGTTTCGTGGTGCTACTACTCCTAGTGGCATGAGGATGCATGTGGATGGTGAGTACTATGAGAAGAAGAAGCTTGCTCCTCTCTACACCGGGAATGATAAGAAGATTGTCATTGGGGGCACCCTTGGGCTATCCAAACGGTCCAACATCTTGCTCCGCATATTCCGGGCCTCCATTGCCCCTCAAGCCGGTAACTTTGATGCTATTTGTGGGGCCTTGGTGAATCTCTTGGCCTACTCTCATGAAGTCTATTGCAAAGGGGAGACCGCACATGTTGAGCCACTTGATGTGATGGATTTCATTCACAAGGAGATCAATGATTGCATTCTCAACAAGAAGACTCCTCTTTATGCCCCATTTATCATGAGGCTCATCCGTGCTCAAGGACTCAACTATCCTCTTCTCAATGCAAACCTTGTGAATCACAAGGTTGTGAAGCTTCAACGCAAAGAACCCACCGGTCACTCCAAGGAACCATTTGCACCGGTGAGAGGTGAAGATGATGATGCCTTTGCCGGAGGAGTTTCAACTAGAAGGGGCCCAAGGATGAAGAATGCTAGCAATGCCGGCTCTAGCTCCAACAATGAGTTTGATCAAGAATACAAGAAGCTAAATTGGTTCCAAAGGAATGTGCTTTGCATGAATGTGGACATCCGTCACAAGCAATATGAGAGCTACATTGCTCAAAAGCACATAAATGACAATCAACAAGTTCTTCACAAGGAGTTTCGGAAGTCTCAACCGGGCTATGTGGAATCACCTCCTTCCTCTTCATCATCCGGCACTCACTCCTATGGCAAGTGGAGCAAGGGTCTGACTGACTGGCAAGCCTTTGAGGAGGTCACCTCTGGCACCTCCAATGTGCATCATGGCAAGAAGCCCATGGCTTCTGATGATATTGAAGAAGGATATGAGGACTTCAATGCCGGTTCCGAGGACGAGCCCGAGGATGAAGACGATGAGTGATCTCATGGGAGTGTAGCATCGCTCTTTTCCCTTTTTGGTGTCTCGATGCCAAAGGGGGAGAAGTAGCTCTATTAGGATGTCTTCGTTGGGATTTGCCAGGGGTTGGTTTATTTGGTTTATTTGGATTTGGATTTCATTTGCTTTGGTCGAGACACAACTTCATGGACTTTCATGTTGTGTCTCATCTATCTTAGTGTTGAACTATCGTGTGTGTGGTACGGTATTATTGCGAGACTTAAGTTCCTATTGCTAGTAAGACTATTATTAATGTGTGCTATCTTGTTAGTCTTACTTATATGCTTGTGGTTAGTCTCATATATTATTACTTGCTCTTGGTATAATTGTGAAATATATAGGGGGAGTGATGATCCTTACTTGTGTGGACTCATGTTCAAATGCAAATGGTGTTGTGCACACAAGTAGGGGGAGCTTTGGCTATATATTTTAATTTATTGTGCTTATATCTTGCAAATCCGTATGTTGTCATCAAACACCAAAAAGGGGGAGATTGAAAGAGCATTTCCCTAATAAATGTATTTTGGTGTTTGTTAACAACATTTGGTGAATTAACCATGCTATTAAAGTTCTGCAGATTTTCTAGGTTGATTCAGGATCTCGCGAAGGTTTACCCCAAAAAGGAAGAAAAGATCGGAGCCCGTAGTCCAGTAGTGGAGTTAGGGCTTGGTTGTCTTGTAGGGTGCTTCGCAAAGGTGGAAATGGTGGAGAGGGGATCCACGAAGTGCTGCTGTTGCTTCTTCTAGGGCGGAGACTCCGGCCTAGGGGACTCGCCCAGGCAATCCCCAAAGTCGGACGCTTCAGATGCCCGTCCGGAGTTGGGCCGGAGACTTTCTGTCTCTGGCCGGAGACTCCGGTCCCCAGGGGCCGGAGACTCCGGTCTGTCTGGTTGTGTTCAGGGTTGCTAAAGGCTCGGACGATTCAGAGACCAGGCCGGAGTTGGGCCGGAGACTTTTGTCTCTGGCCGGAGACTCCGGCCCTGGAGTCACTTAGGGCGGAGACTCCGGCCCTCCTGGCCGGAGACTCCGGCCCTAGTCGTCCAGCAACGGCTACATTTCGTGGAGGACTATATAAAGCCTTCTTCTACCTCAAGAAGGGGCTGCGGCTCCCACTCTCTCTCCTCCATTGTTCCTAAGCTTCAAAGCACTAGATCTCTCTCCCTAGCCAATAGAACTCAAAGCCCTTTTGGGATTTGAAGGAGAAGACCTAGATCTACACTTCCACCAAGGCGATTTGATTTCCCCCCTTGCTCTGTTGAGGGGCTTGTAACTTGTATGTTCATCGGATTCCTAGCCGGAAGAAGCCGTCCTCCAAGCTTAACTTTGTGTGTAAGAGCTTGGTGGGCCTATTGGGAGCCTCCAATTGAGTTGTGGAGCTTGCCCCAATACTTTGTGTAAAGGTGTCGTGCCGCCTTCAAGGGCATCGCTTAGTGGAGCGTGGACTCGCCTTTGTGGCTTGTTCACCGGAGAATAGGGTGAGCCTTTGTGGCGTTGGTGGCCTTTGTGGCACCACACCTCTCCAACGTAGACGTACTTCCCGTAACAAGGAAGGAACTACGGGAATACATCCTTGTGTCTTCGTGTCTCCATTGCGGTTACCTCTATCCTTTACTCGTACCTTTACTTATATTGTTATTGCTAGCTTGCTTCTCACTCTAGGTAAATTCACTTAGTAGCACATCTAGAGAATTTACCTTCTTGTCTAGCCTTAACTTGAAAAGTAGTAAAAATTGGGGTAGCTCCTATTCACCCCCCCTCTAGTCGCTCATACGATCCTTTCAACAGTACCATATCAACATACAACTCTAATGAACCAAAGACATTCAACAAATCAATCTAACAACAAATAAACTATGCAAACATGACATAGATCATAGGATAAATATTATAGCATCAAACACCATGTTTACATAGGACGGTACAGAGGTGTGTGGGAGGATGAACCACTGCATAATAGGAGGAGTTGGTGATGGAGATAGCGGTGAAGATGCGAAGATGAGCAGCGAAGAGCGCGGGCGGCGGCGCGGGGGACTCCCCCGCCGCCGGCATCATGGGGGAGCGCCGCCCCTTAGCCCCCTTCCTTCATGGCTTCATGGGAGCCCTCCCCTATGGAGATGAGATCCATGGGGGAAGCGAAAACGTGGCTCTAGTGGCTGCAAATTCGTGGGTGGAGGTGTCTCCCACGAGCTAGGGTTCCTCCCTTTATATAGTCTCTCGGATTCCCGTCTCCCTATCTTGGGCCGCACTAGATCGGGCCTAACTCGGCCATCCATACTCGGAATCAGGTGAATTTTATGTCCAGAACGTTTGCCGTGAAATTCCCTACAACTTTGTAGTTGAAGAGTTTTTCATTTGACGCTATCTTCGATCCGTAACGTGACCATATTTGAAAAGAGTTTTGACACAGATTTCTGGAAAGTCCCAATTTGACTCCAACAAGGTTTCCACTTGTATTCTTGGTAATTCCGACACATCAAAGTGTAAAATAAGAACATTGTGCACTTTTGTAACTATTAGTAGGTTAGTCAAAATAAATCATAAAAGTGCCACAAAGTGTAGACAAAACATATAGCAGTTGGTGTAAAACAAGCATGGGGCATCAAAAACTATAGATACGTTTGCAACGTATCAGTGGTTGGGCAAGGCACACAACAGGAATAAAAAAATAAAAGATACGACTTTCGGCTACCACTGATGGTCTCGAGGAGATAGCTAAAGTTCACCCGCTATTACCGTATGAGATTGAGTTGAAAAACCAATCGAATTCAGAGATAGCTAGACTCCTTCGCAAAGAGGAAACCAAATGGTATCAACGGTCCAAGAGTCAATTTATTTTGGAGGGGGATGCGGACACAAGATACTTTCATAGTGTGGCCAATGGTCGCCACCGAAAGAAACTTATTCACTCTCTTGTCCAAGATGAGGGGACTATTGAGGGACTCGAGAATTTAAAGTCGTATATTACAAATTACTACAAAGGCCTGTTTGGTTCTCCAGAGGAAGGTAACTTCAGTATGGATGAATCTCGAATAGATGATATACCCTAGGTTTCTAATTTGGAAAATAACTTCCTAACTGACCTCTACACAGAGGAAGAAGTTAAGACTGCTGTTTTTCAAATGGAACACAACAAAGCCCCAGGTCCTGATAGTTTCCCAGCTGAATTTTATCAATTTTTTTGGGAAGTTATCAAACCTGATCTGCTTGAATTGTTCAGTTCTTTACATGCTGGGCAACTTGAGTTATTTCGCCTGAATTTTGGTGAGATCATTTTATTACCTAAGGTTAATGAAGCAGAAAGGATCCAACAGTATAGGCCTATCTGCCTTCTTAATGTTAGCTTTAAAATTTTCACCAAAGTTGCTACTATCAGGTTGAACTCAGTGGCTGATCATGTGGTTCGTCCCTCTCAGACTGCTTTCATGCAAGAAAGGAATATACTTGATGGAGTGGCCATCTTGCATGAAACAGTTCACGAATTACATTCTAGAAAGTTGAATGGGGTCATTTTAAAAATTGATTTTGAGAAAGCCTATGACAAAGTCAAGTGGTCTTTCCTCCAGCAAACACTCAGAATGAAAGGTTTATCTGATGTGTGGCGCGCGCTCATTCATAGTTTTGTGTCTGGAGGTAGTGTGGCTATTAAGGTCAACGATGACACCGGCCATTACTTCCAGACAAAAAAAGGTCTAAGACAAGGCGACCCATTATCGCCCATGTTATTCAACATCGTGGCTGATATGTTAGCTATCATGATCGAGCGTGCAAAGATCGATGGCCAAATTGAAGGAGTGATTCCTCATCTTGTTGATGGAGGTCTATCAATTCTACAATATGCTGATGATACAATTTTATTTATGGAACATGACTTGGAGAAGGCTAAAAATCTGAAATTGATTCTTTTGGCGTTTGAGCAACTCTCGGGTCTAAAAATTAATTTCCAGAAGAGTGAATTGTATTGTTTTGGCGAGGCTCAAGATCATACCCAGTTGTACGCTGAATTATTCGGATGCAACCAGGGTGAGTTTCCAATTAGGTATTTGGGTATCCCGATTCATTTTCGGAGATTAAGAAACGCTGAATGGAAAATTGTTGAGGAACGACTACAATTACGCTTAAGTAGTTGGAAAGGTAAGCTATTGCCCATAGGAGGAAGACTGGTTCTCATAAATTCAGTCCTGTCAAACATGGTACTATATATGTTATCTTTCTTCCCTCTACCCAAAGGAGTCTTAAATAGGTTGGATTTTTTCCGATTAAGATTCTTTTGGCAGGGTGACAGTGAAAAGAAAAAAAAATAGACTCGCTAAGTGGAGTGTAGTTTGCCGGCCAAAAGACCAAGGGGGACTAGGTATTCAGGACCTTGAGGTTAAGAATACAACCCTCCTTGGGAAATGGCTCTTCATACTTTTGACTGAGGATGGGTTTGGCAAACTCTACTTAGATGAAAATATATCGGCTCAAAAGCTCTATCACAAGTTTTTTTGGAAACCTGGTGATACACATTTTTGGGCCGGACTCATGGCAATGAAGAAACACTTCTTCAGCCATGGGAAGTTTTCGATTAAGGATGGTTCTGAGGTACGGTTCTGGGAGGATAAGTGGCTTGGGTCGACTTCACTCCGAGAGCAGTATTCGGCATTGTATGACATTGTGCATCATAAGGGTAATACAATCGCCCATGTTTTGGAGACCAACCCTCCAAATGTGATGTTCAGGAGGAATTTATACGGTCCTCAACTTGTTGCTTGGGAAGCATTATTCCAGCGCTTAGCTAATATCCAATTAACAGACGGGAAAGATGAATTCCATTGGAATCTCATGGAGAATGGAAAATTCTTAGTAGCTTCCTTTTACAATGCCTTGACTTTATCTGTCTTACCACTCTTAGATAATAAGAAAATCTGGAAGATGAAAATACCGCTGAAAAATAAAGTTTTTTGTTGATATCTTCATCGGGGGGTTATTCTTACTAAGGACAATCTTTTAAGCGGAATTGGCATGGGAGTAAGACGTGTGTTTTTTGTACTCATGATGAGACGGTAAAACACTTGTTTTTTCAATGCAACTTTGCACGTTCTATATGGTCAGTCATCCAAGCAGCTTCAGGCTTGTATCCACTAACTAGTATTACCAATGTCTTTGGGAATTGGGTACATGGTATTATAGGGTGGGAGCGATTGCACTTATTTGGTCGCTTTGGCTTTGTAGGAATGACAAAGTTTTTGATAATAAAAATTGTACTCTCTTGCAGGTTATCTACAGATGTACGGGCACTCTACGTCTATGATCGCAGCTTCACCGCATGGAGGACCACGACCTATTTTTGGAGGTGTGCACACGCCTGGTGGATACGGCGAGATTCCTGTTTTTGGGGCATGGATGGCAACATAATCTACGGATTGGCCCTCCATCATCCTAGGCGGCTTACAATTTCTCATCCTGATAAGTATTTCGCTTATGTTTTATTTTTCCCAGACTCTTGGCTCTCGGGTGGTGTGGATGTGTGCATCTAGTTATACAGAGGCCGGGTGTTATGTTACTTGAGACAATTTTAAGTAGTAAAATCCCTTTTTCAAAAAAAATGAATGAACTTGAACTCGATGTCATTGTTGTCATTGCGGTAGACTGCAAACATCTTGATCATCTACATAAAGAAATGGGCGCAAGACAACAGTATAAAAATAATGCACAATGCCAACCGCCGAGCAAAGAGGCGTGGCTTACTAGGTCACCGATGTTGGTGCCACTTTCTTGCTGATCCATGATCTCTTGTTGAAATTTCATGCCACTTGTTGCAAGCGGTTTGAATGATTCCCTAACAATGAGACATTCAAGACTCGGTGCGATCCATGTGCACCTTGTTGAAATCCGGATTAAAAAGCTTGTGCCACCTTCACCCTCGCCAATACGTGTCGGAGTTTTGATTAGCGCCGGGTCAATACTCCCCGTCTTCCATGCCTCGGCGAGGCACTCATCCTCCAAGGACCTCCACTTCGTACCTCGGCTACCCGCCTTCTTCTTTCCCCCGACGTGGTTGCGGCCTTGCGGGCGCGATGGTGACAACCGGCTCCTCCTCCTCTTCCCCGCCTTCTTCTTCCTCTACCTCCTCTTCTTCCTCGGTAACGGTCTCGCCTTGTTCCTGAGTGTAGGCGATGTTGGCCATTGAGCCGTTGTTGATGAGGTGGTGCATGATGTCCTCGCCATTGCGCCGAACACACTGCATGCATCCTGGCTGGCGCCGCTGAAGTACTACGAGGACGAGGGCGATGCACCTCCTTGGCCGGCGAGGTGAAGCGGGCCACGTCGGCGGGCGGGCGAGGCACCGTAGGAGATGTTGAGGTTGGCGTTGAAGCTGCCGCGTTGCGGGTTGTTTGGTGGCGCGAAGGAGTTGGGGTTGAATCCACCGTGCGGGTCGTAGTCGGGGCACTCGCCGGACGATCGCGACGGAGAGAACCTGGACAAGGGCGTGTACCCATACCCCTCTCGGAAGGTCGCTGGACAATATGGCGATAGGATCGTCGGTGACGAAACGCTGCCTTGTCTTCCCCAGACGTCGGGGCAGTGAGACGGGGTGCCGGTGGTAGGCAAGGCTTTGTTGGCCTTCGCCATCGCCTCCCGCTTGCGCCGGTCGATGGCGAGGCCCGACGCTGCATGTCTGCCGGTCGATGTTGGTTCACCCTTTGGGGCGTCGCCGGCCTCTTCGGGGGTGGCACGTCGAGCATGTCAGAGCTCCTAGGGAGTACAAATTTCTTGGACGGCGGCGCGAAGAAGACTGGCGGCTGGATCGTGGGAAAATGGCGGAAGATGGAAAATGTAGGGAAATTGAGCCGCTTCTCATCGACAGTTGTGGCCCACCCACTTTTCACCTTCTGCTGGCGCCCAAGCTCGCTCTCCCTTGGATTGGGCGCGGCCTAGAAGCACCGGTTAGAAAAATGGGCCGCGCCTATTTTCGTGCCCCTGGGTCGTTAGTTGTACTCAGTTTTCCCCAGCCGCTTAGTTTTTCCTCAGTTTTCCCCTCGCTCTAGTTTGAAACCCCTCGCAGACGCTCGGACGGGAGGTTTGCCGTTTAGTTGACCGTTCTGTGCTGACGTGTGGGGCCGCATCGTGTGGGGCCGCGTCGCGTGGGGCTGGTAGAACGGGACCGCGTGGGACAGGACGAGACCGCATTTGGTTGTACGTGAGAGCTCGGTTTTGTCTCTCTCGGCCCAAATTGGCATTTTTCAGAGCGCCTTTTTCCCCTCTCTCTCTGTTACAGTTCTCTCTCTTTTCACCAAATTAGTATCAAATCTAGAGAAGCTTCTATCTCTGTCTTTATTTAATGATTGTTGCCTTTTGGCCCTCGTTTTTTGCCCAATATGTTAACAAATCTAGTAGCAAATCTAGAAGCTAGTAGAGGATAAATTCACAGCAGCATAATAAATCGAGAAAATATAGGAAAGCTGCATACAGCAGCCAACATAGCATATATATATATATATATATATATATTCAGGACAGATCCAACAGTACTACCGATCCCTAGATCCAACATAAGCTACATTTTACATGGGATTAAGCTTGGAGGCTGCGCAGGTGAATCCCAAGTGCTTTGTGTTTGGCCATGAACGCATGCACGTTCACGGTCGTTCCAACTCTAGCGCCGCCAGTGGCATTGCCAAGGGATTCAGCATGGTTCACCAGGCAGTTGAAGTCGGTGGCGCGGAGCCTCCTGTTGCAGAAGGGGCACCTGTAAACGCCTCGAGCAAAGTGGCGATCGTAATGGCCGGACTGCAGCCTCCTGAGGACGTGACGAGTCTTGGTGTGGAAGGACTCGTCGTCGCTGTCGACGTCGCTGCTCTGCACCTGTCACGTAGCACCAAAGATCGAAAAACACGGAGTCAATTGCAGCGATGATGGAACAGAGAGTGAACAAAAGATCATGATGATAATATGGGCACGAAAAAAAAGAAGCCTCCGTTACATTGGACACACTTATATCCAGAATTTGGGTCAGTGAACCAAAGATCATGCACAACAAATTTGTACACACCAATTGTTCATAGACCAAACCCTGAATCAATTTGTGCCCAAATATTCATCATCATCGGCACAAATTAACGGGATGGGATTGATTACTCACATAAGTTAACCGAATCGTAAACAAAAGCAAATCACAAACACTAATAACGCTAGATCTATCATAATAACGCTAGATCTATCATAAAAGGATTGAACTAGGAACAGACGAACCCTAATAACGCTAGATCTATCATAAAAGGATTGAACTAGGAACAGACGAACAATAATATCGCTAGATCTAACACAAAAGGATTGAAGGGATTGAAATGGCATAAGAACAAGGGAACAAAGGGTTACCTCCGGGTAGTCGCTGACGATGCTTGTGTCGTAGGGGTTCGCCGGCGCGACGTACGACACTGGTTCGTACGGGTCTTCGTACAGGTCCCAATCGACGGGGGCCTGGACGGGTGCCTGGACGGGGGCGGCGGCCATTGCGCCGGCGGCTGATGCGCCGACGCCTACGTCGGAAGCAGCGACGGGGGCCTGGACGGGGCCGGCGGCCGATGCGCCGGCGGCCGATGCGCCGGCGGCTACGTCGGCAATGGGCATCTCATGCTTCTCCATCGCCGGGGTTTTTTCTTAGGGGTTTTTTCGACGCGAAGTGTAGAAGATGATGGGACAGGAGAGGCGGTTGCAGTGAGAATGAGAGAGTGGGCAAGCGTCGAGAGAGAGAAAGAGGGGCTCTATAAAGACGAAGGTGGCGTTTGGTGTACCGCAACACGCGTCCGCTATGCACGGCTGCAGCGTGCACCGCGACACGAGGCTAACCCTTCGACGTTTGGTGTACTCAGTTCTACCCTCGGGCCTTATTCAGAAATTTTATATGCACTCAGTTTTCCCCTCGAGTACTAGACTGGCAAGTGCAATATACTCAGTTCTACCCTCAAGTAGCTGGTCAACAGAGAGTCAACAAATGAGATTAACATAGCTAATTGAGTCATTTCATGCGCAAAAAAATCCAAAAAAATAAAAACATAGTGGCACCTACTCATGGAGTCTTCCTACGCAACCTGCCACCTTAACCAACATAGATAAATCATGTTTTACCATAAATTGCCACTTCTCATAATCACTAGTAGCTATGAAGATGCATGGTTTTCCACTCAAACCCCTTTGCAAAACATCTTCCCCAAAATATAGTTTGTCTAAATGAGGCCATAATTGTCACACTCATGTATATTTGAATTGCAAATAATTTGATGTAGCCCAATATGAATTATATTGTACAAAACACGCATTTTTCATTTTGTAATTATTTTTTTGAATCCCTTAGTCTATTTACTATTTACGTGCCCTTGGTTTCTTAGTACTACTCAGTTTTGCCCTCAAGTACTGTCACAAATGCTCACAGAAACCCAAACTTATCCTGATTGGTTGAGCAGTTGTCACACGGATCGACTCCACGAACCGTTGATCCACTGATCTAACGGGCAGTATACCCCTATCCGTCTCTTCGTGGCCACCCCTCTCTCTCTCTTCGTGGCCACCCCTCTCTCTCTGTCGGTGGATCAACGGTTGGTGGAGTCGATCCATGTGCATTTATGGATTATTTTACCACGTAACTATATTCCCTCTATTTATGCATTATTTTCCACGATTTAAAAATGTTAAACTAAAAAGTGGTAAACAAGAGACATACATATCACCTCTATTATCAACTATCTTTAGCATTCCTTTTCTTTTAGGGAATTTAGTTTTGGTAATTTGAAACGGCCCAAAAGTGGTATAATTTTGGTAGAAACATGAGACATACATGTTTGGCATATTTCGGGCATTTCGGTGAATGAATTATTTATCACCCCCCTAACAATTATCAACTTTCTTTAGCATTCCTTTTCTTTTAGGGAAAATAGTTTTGGCAATTTGAAACGGCCCAAAAATGGTATAATTCTGGTAGAAACATGAGACATACATATTTGGCATATTTGTGGGATTTCGGTAAATGGATTATTTATCACCCCTCTAACAATTATCAACTATCTTTAGCATTCCTTTTCTTTTAGGGAATATAGTTTTGGCAATTTGAAACGGCCCAAAAATGGTATAATTCTGGTAGAAACATGAGACATACATATTTGGCATATTTGTGGGATTTCGGTGAATGGATTATTTATCACCCCTCTAACAATTATCAACTTTCTTTAGCATTCCTTTTCTTTTAGGGAATATAGTTTGGGATATAGTTTTGGTTATTTGAAACGTCCCAAAAGTGGTATAATTTTGGTATAAACATGAGACATACATATTTGTCACCCCTCTAACAATTATCAACTATCTTTAGCATTCCTATTTTTTTTGGTAATTTCGGTGAATGCACACACTAACTTTGAAAACAACTACAAGTACATGTAACTGAATAATGGATTTGTAACAAGGGATCCCTTGTAACAACTTCTAGCGCTTGACGAGCAATGATAAGAATCCGATCGCAATTATACAACAAAAAAAACAACCAGCCATCAGATTAGCTTGCTTCTTCAACTCGATCAGCTGCTTTAACTGCTTGTTCATTTTCTTCAGTTCTCCCTTCACTTCCACCAGTTCTGCATTGGGAGCATTAGGCATAATCGGGACGGCCCCTCTCTCCACCGCATTCTCTACAGCAAGTACCCCCCTCCCAAATTGCACTCCCCAATACCGCCAATTGATTCCTGCAATTTAAGCCTCTGAACGTACACATCGATCCACTCGAAATACCTGCATTTCTTCAGGATCTGAAAACAACAACGTGAACCCTAAATCCCAAATTCGAGGGAATAACAAGAAAATCGAGAGAAAACAGAGCAATTGGAGCGAGATCTAACCTTATCCCCCTCTCTATATGGCAAGCTCTCGCATGCAAGGAACTCACGTCCACGGTTGCCGTTGTCGTTCGTCTTACAGATCGACCGCTTCAGAGGCTCTTGGCGTGGGCAGTCAGGGCATCTTGTCAAAGGCACGGGTCCATACTGCGGCCATGAAGAACGGGAGGTCGAAGAGAAACTAGACATCACCCGCCTGCCGGGGAAGGGCTGCCGCTGCCGGAGAAGAAGAACAATGGGGCGCGGGGAAAGAAGGGGGAAGCAATGGCACGGGCACGGGCACGGGCGCGGGGCTGGCTCGGGCTCCCATTTTGCAACGGGCACCTGGGTAAGCTTTGGGTCCGGCGCGCTAACGTGGACAAGTTGCGGGTCCCACGATGATCTGGATAAGTAGAGGCGTGTCCACTGCGGGGCACCAACAGCGGCCCCACTTGCCAGCACCAACCAACGGTCAACTTAACGGGATTCCTCCCATCCGAGCGTCTGCGAGGGGTTTCAAACTAGGGCGAGGGGAAAACTGAGGAAAAGTTAAGCGGCTGGGGAAAACTGAGTACAACTAACGACCTGAGGGCACGAAAATAGAAATCCCAATTTAATTTTAGAGATGCAGCTGGAAGCTGGTTTTACCTTCAGTGCTCTAAATGGTGTTTGGGGTGCTTTTAGAGGACCGAGTGGAAATGCTTTGAAACTGTTCGTATTTAGAGGCACGGTCGGAGATGCTCTTACGTTGGATTTCTGATTACGTGTTTGTTGGCTTATGTGAGGTGAGTTCTCTCAACTTCCCCGTGAGTCTGACTAGCTTTTGGGTTGTGGCCGAGTGGCGAGTGCGAAGCAAGTGACGACGATGGTACGAAATGGGCAGGTCGCTTTTGTACTCGCATGATGACTTGTGACTGCTGAAGTCTGAAGAATCCCGCTTTAGCTGCATACATGCTAGTAGGATAGAGGGCAGTCTACTTGACTGGCAGAACCTGCAAGGCAGGGAAAAGTCGTGCTGCTGAAAGCTGAGCTCCGATGATAATTTATACACATGTGCTCACGTGCTTGATTTGCCTTCATTTTCGAAAAAAAAACTGTCTTGGAGAAACACCACGGCGCACAAAATTGTACTCCCTCCGTTTAGAAATATAAGATGTTTTAGCTTTACGAAGTGAGTGTATCTCGACATCTTTTAGTGTATAGATTCGAATGAACTTATACACTAAAACATGTCTAGATACACTCACTTCACAAAACTAAAACATCTTATATTTCCAAACAGAGGGAGTAGTAGTAGCCATGAAACTAAGAGCATCTTCACCGGTACCTTTAAATTTGTAGCCGGTAGAGGCGCTGGCTTGATCGTTTTAGGAGCGTTGGCAAATTGGGGTTAGGCTCCCACACTGGTTTCAAATTTTTTTGAATTCATATAATGCAAAATTTGAAATGATATTGCATTTAAAGTCTTAAATGTGAAATTCAATAGATTACATACCATATTAAAGTCCATGCATTGGTGTCGCTCCAAGGAGCTACCAAAAATCACCGCAAACAAACAGCTACCAAAAAAGAACTTCGGAGGCTCGTAGAGTGCTCAAATGGATGATGGCACCACCTGCTCCACCTCCACCTCCGACGGCACCACCTCCGGCTCCTCTACCTCCGGCTGCACAACTGGCGGCTCGTGGACACTCATCAACTCATTGCCAATGTGATCACGGATCATCATGTACCATGACTTGGTCAATGGATCCATGCCCGCCAATGGTATCGATAAGATTTTGGCTTCCTCCACCATCTTTGTCAACTCAAAGCTCTTTGCGTCATTGTTAGCCTTGATCAAAGTAGCTTCGGCTTCTAACTTGGCGGCTTGGACCCTCTCCCTCTCAAGCACCAATTTATCACTTTGAGCTTCGTCTTTGATTTCCTTCCACCTTGCGTCGGACCTATCATATAGCTCCTTAGTGTTTGTGTTCATGGAATCCACAAACATATTGATGGACACATCAAAGCCGATGGTAGATGAGCCGGCATTCCTTTCCGCCTTGGCCATCTTCGTCCTACCGCGGCCGGCGCCGCGGGAAGTGGCCCCTCTTCACCGATCTTGCCATCATTGAGTGTGAGTCAAACTCGATCCCACTTCTTGCAACCGTTGAGTTTTTGGAAACAATGCATCATGGGGAAGTCTGTGTCTGATGACCCACAAGTATAGGGGTGTTATCGTAGTACTTTCGATAAATAAGAGTGTCGAACCCAACGAGGAGCAGAAGGTGTTGATGAGTGGTTTTGATCAAGGAATCACTGTAAATACTAGCAAACAGGTTTTCAGGAGTATTTGGTAATACGAGTAAATAAAGTGCGAGTAAATAAAAGACAATAGTAACAATTGCAGCAAGTGGTCCAATCCTTTCTTCAGCAAAGGACAAGCCGGTTGTGTACTTATAATAACCAAACGTTCTCGAGGACACACGGGAGTTTCTGTCAAGAGCTTTCGCTTTATAGAGCCAATAGTATTCATTGGTTTGATAGGTGTTATGGGGGTGAACCTGTGCTAGCGCACTACCCTTACTAGGATAAATACACACTTGTGATTATACCCCTTGCAAGCATCCGCAAATACAAGAAAGTAATTAAGATAAATCTAACCACAGCCTTAAACTCTAAGATCCTACGCTCCCTGGTGCAATGGTTTCCCAACGGAGGTTTAGGTTTCTGTCACTCCAGCAACCCCACAATCGGTAGCCAAATACACAATGCATCTCACTAGGCCCATAAATGGTGAAGTATCATGTAGTCGACGTTCACATGACACCACTAGTGAAATAGCACCACAACAATATCAAACCATTAAATATTTCTCAACAATAATTCACTACTAACATCTTGACTTCTCCCATGTCCTCAAGAACTAAACGAACTACTCACAAGACATCATATGGATCATGATCAGAGGTGAAATAATGGTAAATAACAATCTGAACATAAACCTTAATTCAACGGTTCCACCCAATAGCATCAACTACAAGAGTAATCAACACCGGGAAAGTTTCCCCTATGAATATAACAAGATCCAACTCAAGATGTTACAGCGGGATGGCGTGGTGATGGTGGAGATGAAGGTGCTGGTGATGGAGATGATGATGATGATGATCCTGATGAAGTCCGGTGCGATGGTGATGACGATGGCGACGATCTCCCCTCTTCGGGAAGGAATTTCCCCGGGAGATTTCTGCCTGCCGGAGAGCTTTTCTCTCTCTGGTGTTTTCCGCCCCGCAGAGGCGGCGGTGTCTAACTCTGAGCCCCCCCCTTGACTTAGGTTTTCGGGGACGATGATGTACGCGGAGGGGCGAGACCAGACGTGGGCCAGGGTGGCCTCACGCAGGGCTGGCGCGGCCAGGGGGCTGGCCGCGCCACCCTGGCGTGTGGGCCCCCTGGCTCCTCTCGACTCCCCCTACTGGCTCCTCTTGACTCCCCCTTCTGGCTTCATGAGTCTTCTGGGAAAATATAATTTCTGGGTATTTTTCTGGAATTTTCCTGGTCTTCAAAATATGGTCACTTGATGGTCCTTTTTCCAGCAGAATCCTGACTCCGGCAGCAACTCCTCCGATGATCATCAAACATGTGAAAATAAAGGAAATAACATAAGTATCTTATCTAAATATGAAATATATCAATGAATAACAGTAAATTATGATACAAAATAGTGATGCAAATTGGACGTATCAACCCCCCCAAGCTTAGACCTCGCTTGTCCCCAAGCGAAAACTAAACTCGGTAAACATGACCACAGGTTTATGGAGTGAAGTGTCGATAATCAAAATACGGACAAGAAGCATCACATTCATCAAAGCACAAATTATAATAGACAGCAACTTCCCTTTATAAGATATAGACTTGCAATAGGTAAAAGGGAATCAGATGGAAAGATGCACAAGGTAAACTATAATTGGCAATGGCAAACCTTAGTTCTTGGTCAAAGAACTATGAACAAGTTATTCTTTCTTTTAAACGGAGCCTTTTAAAATAGAGCTAATATAGCAAAGACTATATGCTCAACAAATTAAACTTTTGCATTCATAGAAAGCTTCAAAGATATATTCCTTCAGATAAAAGCATTATACAAAACAAGGAAGATAATAAACATGATTAAACGGATCAACATATGGATGAGTGAAACATAACAACTCAAATGCTTGCTTTAGATAGAGGGAAATAGGTTGACTCAACATAAAAGTAAAAGATAGGCCCTTCGCAGAGGGAAGCAGGGATTAAACATGTGCTAGAGCTTTTCATTTGTAAAACAGAGGTAAAAAGTTATTTTGAGAGGTGGTTGCTTTTGTCAACGACTAGCAACAGAGTTCTTGATATCTTCCATACTAAACAAGTGAGAGCGGTTCCGAGATGTTTGATTAATTGGCACTTTGGTGCTCTTTTATAGCTTTGCACTCCTCCCCACCTTTTTCCTTTCTCAAACCATGGCTAACCGATTCCATCGGGTGCCGACCAACTTTCACGTTCCATTGGAGGAGTGCCTTTTTTCTTTCTTTTTCTTTTTGAGATTATAATGGTCTGACTAGCTCCCTTGCAAAATTAATGATGAGCAGATGAAGCTGCCTAGTCGAGGGGTACTTAATTTAGTATGGAAGATAACAAACCCATCCACTACGTCCTCATGAGCTAAAAACAGTGGCACAAAAATGAGAAGTGTTTGAAGGTTTTTGAAAGGTAGCACATGAAAATTTACTTGGAATGGCTTGAAATACCATGCATAGGAATTTATAGTGGACTCTTTGGAAGTGACTTGGCTTTTGGGAATTGGATGCACGAGAAGTATTTCCTCTCAGTACAGGTTTTTGGCTAGCAAGGCTGGGTAGCAAGGATAAGAGTTGCATGAAACAAACAAACATACATATAATAAGAACAATCATGCAAACTCCCTTGAAAGTACAACGATTTTAACTTTAAGAATAAAAATGCTTATAAGCCAAACATAAGGGAAAACTGAAGTGATGTAACTGCAAGCACTTCTTTATTCTTTTCTACTCAAACCTCAAGGTAAAGTTGCTACTGGCCAAGTTAGGTTTGCCAAAACCAACTAAATCTACTCATGCTCCCAATGTGATACCAATACCAATCAACAAGACTAGTCACATAAGAGAGATTGCAAACTAACATAAAGTGTGCGAAGAGTAAACGATAAAACTTCTCATTAATATTTTATTACCGCAACTCACACCAAGGGATACATAGATAACCAACTAAGGAGGATACTTCCAAACTGCAAACTATTCTATAAGAAAACTTCTTTATTCATGATATGACACTACTTGAAAAGTAAATGAGCAAAAGGTAATGATGTGATACCGCGGCACTCCCCCAAGCTTGGAACAAGCCAAGGGGATGCCTATACCAATGATGAATTACTCCTTTGGCGGTGGCGGTGGGCCTTCATCGTTGTCGTACTTCCAAGGTAGAGGTCCTCCATCAAAGAAGGATGTCTTGGTCTCCAAAATCCTGAAACTTGCAGCAGCACTCATTTGTTGAAATCTAGCTTCATACTCACAATTTTGGTTATGCACGTCGTAGAGTTGTGCTTGTAATTGGCTAGTCGTCTCTTGGAGTGAGAGGACATCCTTCCAAAGCTCTGTAGTCTCCTTCTTGTACTTGGCGACAAGTTCTTGATTAATCCTATAGATAATGTCCACCTCACGTTCCGCTATCTTCTTGTATTTGAAAACCTCCTGTTCCAATGCTTCCATCCTTGCTTCGAGACTCCCTTCTCCCTTGGGTCCTTGAACATCTTTAATCTGCAACTCCCCATCCTTGAGTGACAACTCCTTCAGATGCATCTTCAACTCCCTCATATACGGATTGATGGAATCCACAGAAGGGTTCTCTTTAGATGAACCAGACGAAGACATTATAACTCCACAGCCGAGGGCAATCCCTGACAGAAACAGCTTGAAACAAAGCACGACGAGAAAACGATATACAGACCTCGGGGACTCCGGGGGGTTAAATAGGCGAAAATTATACATCGAAACGAAGTCACAGGAGGAAACCGGGACGGAAACGAGTTCCGGTGTGTTCTCACACATGGGTGGCGTGGCCAAGGGTGGGCCCGCGCCACCTGTGTGTGAGACACACACGGACTCTTTTTCCTCCCCGTTTTCGTCTCGTAATTTTTCATATTTAGCAAAAACAACAAAAATATTAAAGGAAGAACTTTTCGCGAAACTTTTCTGACTAGAACTGTTACCTATTCGAAAGCGAACTCTGCAGGTACCTGCAATTTCTCTTGGATGAATTCTTCCGGAGAAACTGTTTCAATAACATCAACATCTTCATTATAAGAATCTCCAGAAGTATAATGCTTGAGTCTTTGCCCATTCACCACTTGTGTAGAGTCATCTTTCAATGAAGCGATCTTAATAGCACCTGAGCGGTACACTTCCACAATAACATATGGTCCTTCCCATTTAGAGAGTAATTTTCCTGCAAAAGATCTGAGACAAGACCTATACAAAAGAACTTTCTCACCAACATGGAACTCTCTCTTAAGAATTCTCTTAACATGCCATTGCTTGACTTTCTCTTTAAAAAGTCTGGCATTCTCATAAGCTTCGTTTCTCCACTCATCTAGAGAACTCAAATCTAACAGCCTTTTCTTACCGGCTAGTTTAAAATCTCTATTAAGCTCTCTCACTGCCCAAAAAGCTTTGTGTTCTAATTCTAAGGGCAAGTGACATGCTTTTCCGTAAACCATCTTATAAGGAGACATACCCATGGGATTCTTATAAGCAGTTCTATAAGCCCATAAAGCGTCGTTTAACTTACTAGCCCAGTTTTTCCAAGATCTATTGACAGTCTTCTGCAAGATAGACTTGATCTCCCTATTTGAAAGCTCTACCTGCCCACTAGTTTGGGGATGATAAGCAGAAGCAATTCTATGATTGACATCATATTTAGCAAGAGTTTTTCTAAAACCACCGTGAATGAAATGAGAACCTCCGTCAGTCATAAGATATCTAGGCACTCCGAACCTAGGAAAAATAACATCCTTAAGCATTTTTAACGAAGTCTCACCATTGGCACTCTTTGTAGGTATGGCTTCTACCCATTTAGTAACATAATCAACAGCAACAAGTATATGGGTATAGCCTTTTGAAGGAGGAAAAGGACCCATAAAGTCAAATCCCCAACAATCAAATGGTTCAATAACAAGAGTGTAATTCATAGGCATCTCATTGCGTCTAGAAATATTACCAACTCTTTGACATTCATCGCAAGATAAAACATACCTTCTGGCATCCTTAAAGAGGGTTGGCCAATAAAAACCTGATTGTAGAACCTTTTGTGCGGTTCTGTCTCCAGCATGATGCCCTCCATAGGCACTACTATGGCATTTTCTTAATATCTCTTGTTGCTCATATTCCGGTACGCATCTTCTCATAATACCATCAACTCCTTCTTTATATAAATGTGGGTCATCCCAAAAATAATGCCTCAAATCATAAAAGAATTTTCTTCTTTGCTGAGCTGTAAAGGTCGGAGGCAAATACTTGGAAACAATAAAGTTAGCATAATCAGCATACCAAGGAAGGTCTCGCGAAGTTACATTAATTGCAGCCAACTGTTCATTTGGAAAACTATCATTAACAGGAATAGGATCAAAAGAAATGTTTTCCAATATAGACAAGTTGTCAGCCACAGGATTTTCAGCACCTTTCCTATCTATGATATGCAAATCAAACTCTTGTAAAAGCAACACCCATCTAATAAGCCTAGGCTTAGCATCCTTCTTAGTCATAAGATATCTAATAGCAGCGTGATCAGTATGAATAGTAACTTTAGAATCAACAATGTAAGATCTAAACTTATCACATGCAAAAACAACAGCAAGAAACTCTTTCTCAGTAGTAGCATAATTCTTTTGAGCAGCATCAAGAGTCTTACTAGCATAATGAATAACATTCAACTTATTATCAACGCGCTGTCCAAGAACAGCACCAACAGCAAAATCACTAGCATCACACATAATTTCAAAAGGTAAATTCCAATCAGGTGGTTGAACAATAGGAGCAATAGTTAAAGCCTTCTTAAGAGTTTCAAAAGCTTCCTTACAATCATCATCAAAGACAAATGGTACATCCTTTTGAAGAAGATTAGTAAGAGGCTTTGAAATTTTAGAGAAATCTTTAATAAACCTCCTATAAAAACCAGCATGACCAAGAATACTACGAATACCTTTAACATCTCTTGGACAAGGCATTTTCTCAATCGCCTCCACTTTTGCTCTGTCAACTTCAATACCTCTTTCAGAAATTTTATGTCCAAGGACAATTCCTTCATTTACCATAAAGTGGCATTTCTCCCAATTAAGAACAAGGTTAGTTTCTTCACACCTCTGCAAAACTTTATCAAGGTTGTGCAAACAATTATCAAAAGAAGTCCATAGACGGAGAAATCGTCCATGAAGACCTCCACAATTTCTTCACAAAAACCATGAAAAATAGCAGACATGCATCTTTGAAAAGTAGCAGGAGCATTGCATAAACCAAACGGCATACGTCTATAAGCATAAGTTCCATAAGGACAAGTAAAAGTGGTTTTCTCTTGATCATCCTTCTTAACAGCAATTTGAGAAAAACCAGAAAAACCATCAAGGAAACAAAAATGAGTCTTCTTAGACAACCTTTCTAGCATTTGATCTATAAACGGTAAAGGGTAATGATCTTTCTTAGTAACTTTGTTTACCTTCCTATAATCAATGCACATTCTATAACCAACTACTACCCTTTGAGGAATAAGCTCGTTATTCTCATTAGGCACAACAGTCATACCTCCTTTTCTTAGGAACACAATGAACAGGACTAACCCATCTACTATCAGCAATAGGATAAATGATACCAGCATCAAGGAGTTTTAATACCTCATTTCTTACCACATCCTTCATCTTGGGAATTAGGCGGCGTTGATGCTCCACGACTGGCTTCGCATCTTTCTCCATATTGATGGCATGCTGACATAAAGTGGGAGAAATCCCTTTTAAATCATCCAGAGTATATCCCATAGCTCCTCGGTGTTTCCTCAATATCTCCAATAATCTTTCTTCTTCCTTTCCTGAAAGTTTAGAACTAATAATAACAGGATATATTTTCTTATCATCAATATAAGCATATTTGAGGTCATCAGGCAAAGGCTTTAATTCAAACACAGGATCTTCTTTAGGCGGCAAAGTGGTACCAAGATCCTCCACAGGTAGATTATGTTTAAGTAATGGCGGCTGACGAAGAAGAATGTCATCAATCTCTTCTCTTTCCTTGCTAAAAACATCACTTTCGTGATCTTCCATGAATTGCTGCAAGACATTATTAGGAGCAAGAGCAATAGAAGCAAGCTGTTCAACTCGAAAATTTTCATTAGGCGTTTCATTTTCATAAGAAGTCTTTGCAAACTTGGAAAAATTAAACTCATAAGACTCTCCCTTAAACTTAGTAAAAAAATTCTCCTTCTTACAATCTATCACGGCGCCACAGGTGTTCAAAAATGGTCGACCAAAAATAATAGGACAAGTTTTACTAGCTTCCTTACCAAGTACTAGAAAATCAGTAGGGTATTTAGTCTTACCGCATAGAACTTCCACATCTCGAACAATACCAAGAGGCCACACAGTCTCTCTATTAGCAAGCTGAACAACCACATCAATATCTTCAAGTTCACAAGCGCCAATCTCGTGCATGATTTCTTTGTAAAGCTCTAAGGGAATAGCACTTGCACTAGCACCAATATCACATAAACCATAATAGCAATGATCTCCAATCCTGACAGAAATAATAGGAACACTTGCTTTCCTATGCTTTTTAGGATGTGAGAGAATGTTAGAAGCATCTTCACAAAAAAGAATATATTCATCCCCTACATCTTTAGTAACAAGATCCTTCAATATAGCTACAGGAGACTTAATAGTAATTTGCTCATCAGGTTCTGCAGCTTTCTTAGTACTTTTATTAGACACACTTACCAAAGTAGAATACTTCTTTACCTTAGCAGGGAAAGGTGTCTTCTCAAAATAAGGTTCAGGCACAATGCTATCAACAGTACAAACTTCAGTAGCTGCAGCAGGAATATGACTAATAGAATCTTTATAAGGCGCATGATATTTGTTCCAATCTTTCTTTGGAACATCAATATAAGAGGCAAAGGCCTTAAGACAATTAGCAAGTATTTGAGAATCAAGACCATAGGCAGCGCTAACACCATGAAAGTCATCGGTCTCCATAAAAGATTTAATGCATTCATAATCATAGTTTATACCTGACTTCCTACCTTTGTCGTTTTCCCATCCTTCAGCATTTTCTTGTATACGGTCAAGAAGTTTCCACTTAGCATCTTATTTCATATGAGTAAATGATCCAAAGCAAGAAGCATCCAAATAATCCTTATCAGGAAGAGTAAGCCGCGCATAAAAATTATCAATAACAATATTATTGGGGAGCTCATGAATGGGGCATTTGAGCATTAGTAACTTCAATCTCCCCCACGCTTGGGCAATACTCTCTCCATCATGAGGCCAAAAATTATATATCCGGTTACGATCTTTATGAATTTCACTTGGAGGATAAAACTTGGAATAAAAGAGAGGCACAATATCCTCCCATGCCATAGATGGACCATCTTGGAGTAGTCGATACCACTCTTCAGCTTTGCCTTTCAATGATAATGAGAATAATTTCTTCTTGACCTGGCTTGGTGAAATACCTGCACATCTGAACAACTCGCATAATTCATGTATAAATAATAAATGATCACCCGGATGGACAGTTCCATCTCCTGAATAGCAGTTATCCATAATTCGCCCAACAATTTTCATAGGTATTTTAAAAGGATCAATTTCAGCAGGCGGTGGCGGTGGTGGTTCCTCCGCATGTGCAGCAGTAGTAGTTGATGTGTTTCCAAATAGGAAACCAAATGGAGAGTTCTCCATAGCAGAGTAAAACAAAAATAAAAGACAAAATAAAAACAATACTCACAGCGACGGTTACCTTTACCAATTCCACTCTTCAATAGCGCTACACTCCCCGGCAACGGCGCCAGAAAATAGTCTTGATGACCCACAAGTATAGGGGGTGTATCGTAGTACTTTCGATAAATAAGAGTGTCGAACCCAACGAGGAGCAGAAGGTGTTGATGAGTGGTTTTGATCAAGGAATCACTGTAAATACTAGCAAACAGGTTTTCAGGAGTATTTGGTAATACGAGTAAATAAAGTGCGAGTAAATAAAAGACAATAGTAACAATTGTAGCAAGTGGCCCAATCCTTTCTTCAGCAAAGGACAAGCCGGTTGTGTACTTATAATAACCAAACGTTCTCGAGGACACACGGGAGTTTCTGTCAAGAGCTTTCGCTTCATAGAGCCAATAGTATTCATTGGTTTGATAGGTGTTATGGGGGTGAACCTGTGCTAGCGCACTACCCTTACTAGGATAAATACACACTTGTGATTATACCCCTTGCAAGCATCCGCAAATACAAGAAAGTAATTAAGATAAATCTAACCACAGCCTTAAACTCTAAGATCCTACGCTCCCTGGTGCAATGGTTTCCCAATGGAGGTTTAGGTTTCTGTCACTCCAGCAACCCCACAATCGGTAGCCAAATACACAATGCATCTCACTAGGCCCATAAATGGTGAAGTATCATGTAGTCGACGTTCACATGACACCACTAGTGAAATAGCACCACAACAATATCAAACCATTAAATATTTCTCAACAATAATTCACTACTAACATCTTGACTTCTCCCATGTCCTCAAGAACTAAACGAACTACTCACAAGACATCATATGGATCATGATCAGAGGTGAAATAATGGTAAATAACAATCTAAACATAAACCTTAATTCAACGGTTCCACCCAATAGCATCAACTACAAGAGTAATCAACACCAGGAAAGTTTCCCCTATGAATATAACAAGATCCAACTCAAGATGTTACAGCGGGATGGCGTGGTGATGGTGGAGATGAAGGTGCTGGTGATGGAGATGATGATGATGATGATGATCCCGATGAAGTCCAGTGCGATGGTGATGACGATGGCGACGATCTCCCCTCTCCGGGAAGGAATTTCCTCGGCAGATTTCTGCCTGCCGGAGAGCTTTTCTCTCTCTGGTGTTTTCCGCCCCGCAGAGGCGGCGGTGTCTAACTCTGAGCCCCCCCCTTGACTTAGGTTTTTGGGGACGATGATGTACGCGGAGGGGCGAGACCAGACGTGGGCCAGGGTGGCCTCACGCAGGGCTGGCGCGGCCAGGGGGCTGGCCGCGCCACCCTGGCGTGTGGGGCCCCCCTGGCTCCTCTCGACTCCCCCTTCTGGCTTCATGAGTCTTCTGGGAAAATATAATTTCTGGGTATTTTTCTGGAATTTTCCTGGTCTTCAAAATATGGTCTCTTGATGGTCCTTTTTCCAGCAGAATCCTGACTCCGGCAGCAACTCCTCCGATGATCATCAAACATGTGAAAACAAAGGAAATAACATAAGTATCTTATCTAAATATGAAATATATCAATGAATAACAGTAAATTATGATACAAAATAGTGATGCAAATTGGACGTATCAGTGTCCTCATTCTCAAACTTGTACAAGTTAAGAGCATCAAGAACTACAAGCAAAGCACACGCATCATAGGAATGCACACATCAATAGGAAAATCACACATGATAGGAAAGTTCAGAGAGCAAAGATCGAATGTAGTACTTACTAGATCCATTGTGTCATGGGGATGACTTAGGGGGCGCACCACGGGCCAGGCAGTATGCCGGCTGGCGTCCCAGGGAATCCCATGGCCTCAGCGCAAGAAGACCGGCTCCAGCCGGAAGGGCCGGCTGCGCCAGCGGCCGGCCGACGACTCCACCGAGGAGGACTGGAGCCGGGCGATGGAGACGAAACCTCTCAACGGTTGTCTGGCCAAAAGCAGGACGGTCCCGACAAGAGCGGCAGAGGCGCAGGACAGGAGTGACGAGCGCCACGACCGCGATCGACCAATGAGGGGACAAAGACTCTTCCCCACGGCGGGATCCGAGGCAAAGGAGAGGGGATATGCTCTCCAGATGCCGGCCCAGGGAAAAGGCACTTTATAAAGTGCCTTTGCCAGAGCGTGGCCAGGGGAGATCACGCCAAGGACGCCGCCGCCGAGGAGCCGGCAGCCGGCCGAAGCGTTACCAAAACCTGTAACCAGGCCCCCATCTATATAAGGGGGCCTAGACCCTTAGCATAGGGGAGATCGGATCTTCTTCTTCCTCCTCTAGCCAAACAGCTCGAGGAGCACTGTAATCGCTACTATCCAATCAATACGAAGCAGGCAGGAAGTAGGGGTTTACCTCCAACCGGGAGGGCCCTGAACCTGGGTAAACCGAGGTGTCTCTGTTGGCACAATCCCGAGCCGGACCCATCGTCACCAACATCGAGCCCCTCCGATAAGCCTCCCCATGGCTACTGTCTCTAAATTCCCACGATAGTTGGCGCCCACCGTGGGGCAAAGCGCGGTGGCGAGCGGAGTCAAGTTCCGGCCGGGACCCTCCGGCGAGAAGGTCGCCTCCGGCCTCGTCTGGAGGTTCGGCACCTTCGACTGCGTCGACGACAACTTGGCCCACTTCAGGAACGGCTTCGGCAACGGCGGCTCCTTCCTCGACGTCGGCGGCCACCGTTTCTACGTCGCCAAGCCCTTCCCAGAGGAGATCACCGACGTCTTCGACTCTCCCTGCGACGGAGGTTCGAGCTGTGGCGAAAGCAGCAGTCTTGGCGCTTTGGTTGAGGTGATGGCCCTGGGAGAGGATGAGGGCGGCGACTCACCGCACCCCGAGCGCCCGTCGCTCGAGCGCCCACCTCCACAGGAGCAAGATGCTTCACTCCCAGAGCGAGACGCCCCGGATGTCTCCGTGGTGGACCTGCGCGCTCCCCTCGACCGCGTCATCGATCCCGCTCGGGTCGCCGAGGCCTTGGAGCGGACGCGCCTCGTTCTCCTTGGCAAGGCGGCTGAGCACGAGTCCAACCGACGCCGCGCGAGCACCACACTCGGCGAATTCTACGACGTGCACGGAGACGCACCGACCGAGCCCGCCCGTGACCTGCGCCGCAGCTTCGCCACCACTGTCCCTGGCCAGATCCAGCGGTCGCCATCGGCAGGCCGAGGTCGCGGAGGGCGTGGGCACGGCGGCCGTGCTCCCAGCGGTACCGCTCAAGGCCGCCGCGCCCAGCAAGGCGGCGGGGCAGGCAGGCCATGCCAGTCCCAAGAGTCAGCACCAGGGTCGAAGTCCCAGGCTCACCCATCGGCGCTGCACATCCACCTGTGGCTAGACCACGTTCAGGCGTCCTCTAGGGGATCTGCTAGCTCAAAGCGAGCGGCTTCAGACCAAGGAGGCCCGGGGGCTGCAGGCAGCGGTCATGGGCGCAAAGAGGGCAAGTACACCCTCGATGCTGCGCTTGATCAGCCGTGTAAGTTTCACACCTCCCCGGGCAAGGAAGCGACCCACTCCACGCGTCAATGCCGTTTCATGAGAGAGCTGGAGCAGCGCGCTCGGCAGATCCCTGGAACGCCGCAAGCACAACCGGCTGGAGGTCAGGAGGACCAACGGCGCGAACCGGCTGGGGGCGAGCCGGATCAAGATGACGACTTCCCGACGGATGTGGAGCAGTATCACATCTTCACTACCCCCGGCAAGGATAAAAGGAACGACCTTTGGCATGAGGCAGAGGTGAATGCTGTGATGCCTGCAGAACCCCAGTTCATGTATTGGTCCGAGGCGGCCATTACCTGGGGGCGCGAGGACCACCCAAGGCTGATGCCCAGCCCTGGAGAATACGCCCTGGTCGTGGACCCTGTTGTGTGCTCCGATACGCACATGTGCCGGTTCTCCCGCGTGCTCATCGACGGCGGCAGTAGTATCAACCTTCTTTACCGGAGCTCTCTGGAGAAGTTGGGCATCCCGCTTCCTCAACTGAAACCTAGCCGGCTCACCTTCCATGGCATCGTGCCTGGGCATTCTTGCACCCCTTTGGGCAAGGTGCAGCTGGAGGTTCTCTTCGAAAAGAAGGTGAATAGCCGCCGCGAGCCTATCTGGTTCGAGGTGGTGGACATCAGCAGTCCCTACCACGCGCTGCTAGGCCGACCGGCCCTGGCTAAGTTCATGGCCGTCCCGCACTACGCCTATCTGAAGATGAAGCTCCCAGGGCCCAGAGGCGTAATCACTGTCTCGGGAAGCTTCAAGAAGTCCCTGGCCTGCGCCAAGGAAAGCTCGCAGCTGGCGGAGGCGCTGGTCGTCGCTGAGGAGAAGAGGCAGCTTCTGCATCGCGTAGAGCTGGCCCAGCAAGACATACCAGTTCGCCAGTCGCCTGTGGAGCAATTCAAGCCGGCCAACGACACAAAGAAGATCCTGCTGGACGAAAGCGACCCCTCCAAGTACGTCATCATCGGCACCGGCTTGTCTGCCAAATAGGAAAGCGAGCTCACCAGCTTCCTCCGTGAGAATCGGGACATCTTTGCATGGTCACCAAAGGACATGCCTGGTGTGCCGAGGGAGCTGGCTGAGCACGCACTCAACGTCCGGCCGGACGCCAAGCCGGTCAAGTAGCCGTTGCGACGGTTCGCAGAAGAGAAGAGGAAAGCAATTGGCGAGGAAATTGCCCGGCTCCTTGCAGCCGGCTTCATCATGGAAGTGTTTTACCCCGACTGGCTCGCGAACCCAGTCTTGGTTCTGAAAAAGAACAACACTTGGCGAATGTGTATCGATTACACCAGCCTCAACAAGGCTTGCCCCAAGGATCCTTTCGCGCTGCCACGAATTGACCAGGTGATCGATTCCACAGCCGGCTGTGACCTGTTGTCGTTCCTGGACGCCTATTCAGGCTACCACCAGATCCCGCTCTTCCAGCCGGATCAAATCAAGACCTCCTTCATCACCCCATATGGAGCCTACTGCTACGTCACCATGCCATTCGGCATGAAGAACGCTGGAGCCACTTACCAGCGAACCATGCAGCGATGTCTGCAAGGGCAGATTGGGAGGAACGTGCACGCCTATGTGGACGACGTGGTGGTGAAGACCAAGCAGAGCGGCACGCTCCTGGATGACCTCAGGGAGACCTTCACCAACCTGCGGCGCTATCGCATGAAGCTCAACCCTGAGAAGTGCACCTTCGGTGTGCCGGCTGGACAGCTCCTAGGTTACATTGTTTCCCAGCGAGGGATCGAGGCTAACCCCTCGAAGATAAAAGCCATCGAGGCCCTAGAGAAGCCCACCCAGCTCAGGGATGTGCAGAAGTTTGCTGGATGCTTGGCTTCGCTTAGCCGGTTCGTCAGCCGGCTCGGGGAAAAGGCCAGGCCGCTGTACCAGCTGATGAAGAAGACGGACCACTTCGTTTGGTCCCAGCGCGCTGACGACGCCTTCAACGACCTCAAGCGAGCCTTGTCGACCGCGCCAGTCTTGGCAGCGCCGGCTCCGCGAGAGTGATGACCCACAAGTATAGGGGGTGTATCGTAGTACTTTCGATAAATAAGAGTGTCGAACCCAACGAGGAGCAGAAGGTGTTGATGAGCAGTTTTGATCAAGGAATCACTGTAAATACTAGCAAACAGGTTTTCAGGAGTATTTGGTAATACGAGTAAATAAAGTGCGAGTAAATAAAAGACAGTAGTAACAATTGCAGCAAGTGGCCCAATCCTTTATTCAGCAAAGGACAAGCCGGTTGTGTTCTTATAATAACAAAACGTTCTCGAGGACACACGGGAGGTTTCTGTCAAGAGCTTTCGCTTCATAGAGCCAATAGTATTTATTGGTTTGGTAAGTGTTATGGGGGTGAACCTGTGCTAGCGCACTACCCTTACTAGGATAAATACACACTTGTGATTATACCCCTTGCAAGCATCTGCAAATACAAGAAAGTAATTAAGATAAATCTAACCACAGCCTTAAAATCTAGGATCCTACGCTCCCTGGTGCTATGGTTTCCCAACGGAGGTTTAGATTTCTGTCACTCCAGCAACCCCACAGTCGGTGACCAAATACACAATGCATCTCACTAGGCCCATAAATGGTGAAGTGTCATGTAGTCGACGTTCACATCACACCACTAGTGAAATAGCACCACAACAATATCAAACCATTAAATATTTCTCAACAATAATTCACTACTAGCATCTTGACTTCTCCCATGTCCTCAAGAACTAAACGAACTACTCACAAGACATCATATGGATCATGATCAGAGGTGAAATAATGGTAAATAACAATCTGGACATAAACCTTAATTCAATGGTTCCACTCAATAGCATCAACTACAAGAGTAATCAACACCGGGAAAGTTTCCCCTATGAATATAACAAGATCCAACTCAAGATGTTACAGCGGGATGGCGAGGTGATGGTGGAGATGAAGGTGCTGGTGATGGAGATGATGATGATGATGATCCCGATGAAGTCCAGTGCGATGGTGATGACGATGGCGACGATCTCTCCTCTCCGGGAAGGAATTTCCCCGGCAGATTTCTCTCTGTCGGAGAGCTTTCTCTCTCTGGTGTTCTCCGCCCCGCAGAGGCGGCTGTGTCTAACTCTGAACCCCCCCCTCTGACTTAGGTTTTCGGGGACGATGATGTACGCGAAGGGGCGAGACCAGAGGTGGGCCAGGGCCCCCTCACACAGGGCTGGCGCGGCCAGGGGGCTGGCCACGCCGCCCTAGCGTGTGGGCCACCCCTGGCCCCTCTCGACTCCTCCTTCTGGCTCCGTGAGTCTTCTGGGAAATTATAATTTCTGGGTATTTTTATGGAATTTTCCTGATCTTCAAAATATGGTCTCTGGATGGTCCTTTTTCCAGCAGAATCCTGACTCCGGCAGCAACTCCTCCGATGATCATCAAACATGTGAAAACAAAGGAAATAACATAAGTACCATATCTAAATATGAAATATATCAATGAATAACAGTAAATTATGATACAAAATAGTGATGCAAATTGGACGTATCAACCCCCCCAAGCTTAGACCTCGCTTGTCCCCAAGCGAAAACTAAACTCGGTAAACATGACCACAGGTTTATGGAGTGAAGTGTCGATAATCAAAATACGAACAAGAAGCATCACATTCACTAAGGCACAAATTATAATAGACAGCAACTTCCCTTTATAAGATGTAAGCTTGCAATAGGTAAAAGGGAATCACATGTAAAAATGCACGAGGTAAATTATAATTGGCTATGGCAAACCTTAGTTCTTGGTCAAAGAATGGAGAACAAACTACTCTCTCTTTTAAACGGAGCCTTTTAAAACAGAGCTAATATAGTAAAGACTATATGCTCAACAAAGTAAACTTTTGCATTCAAAGAAAGCTTTCAAAGATGTATTCCTTCAGACAAAAGCGTTATACAAAACAAGGAAGATAATAAACATGATTAAACGGATCAACATATGGATGAGTGAAACATAACAACTCAAATGCTTGCTTGAGACAGAGGGAAATAGGTTGACTCAACATAAAAGTAAAAGATAGGCCCTTCGCAGAGGGAAGCAGGGATTAAACATGTGCTAGAGCTTTTCACTTGTAAAACAGAGGTAAAAATTGTTTTGAGAGGTGGTTGCTTTTGTCAACGACTAGCAACAGAGTTCTTGATATCTTCCATACTAAACAAGTGAGAGCGGTTCCGAGATGTTTAATTAATTGGCACTTTGGTGCTCTTTTATAGCTTTGCACTCCTCCCCACCTTTTTCCTTTCTCAAACCATGGCTAACCGATTCCATCGGGTGCCGACCAACTTTCACAATCCATTGGAGGAGTGCCTTTTTCTTTCTTTTAGAATTAAGATTATAATGGTCTGACCAGCTCCCTTGCCAAATTAATGACGAGCAGATGAAGCTGCCTAGTCGAGGGGTACTTAATTTAGTATGGAAGATAACAAACCCATCCACTACGTCCTCATGAGCTAAAAACAGTGGCACAAAATGAGAAGTGTTTGAAAGTTTTTGAAAGGTAGCACATGAAAATTTACTTGGAATGGCTTAAAATACCATGCATAGGAATTTATAGTGGACTCTTTGGAAGTGACTTGGCTTTTGGGAATTGGATGCACGAGAAGTATTTCCTCTCAGTACAGGTTTTTGGCTAGCAAGGCTGGGTAGCAAGCATAAGAGTTGCATGAAACAAACAAACATACATATAATAAGAACAATCATGCAAACTCCCTTGAAAGTACAACAATTTTAACTTTAAGAATAACAAACTTATAAGACAAACATAAAGGAAAACTGAAGTGACGTAACTGCAAGCACTTCTTTATTCTTTTCTACTCAAACCTCAAGGTAAAGTTGCTACTGACCAAGCTAGGTTTGCCAAAACCAACTAAATCTACTCAAGCTCCCAATGTGATACCAATACCAATCAACAAGACTAGTCACATAAGAGAGATTGCAGACTAACATAAAGTGTGCGAAAAGTAAACGATAAAACTTCTCATTAATATTTCATTACCGCAACTCACACCAAAGGATAGAAAGATAACTAACTAAGGAGGATACTTCTAACTGCAAACTATTCCATATGATAACTTCTCTATTCATGATAAGACTCTACTTGAAAAGTAAATGAACAAAAGGTAATGATGTGATACCGCGGCACTCCCCCAAGCTTGGAACAAGCCAAGGGGATGCCTATGAAGATGACGAATTACTCCTTTGGCGGTGGCGGTGCAATCATGATTGGGGTGAGAAAATTCTCTAGCATCCTGCGAAGCCTATTGTTCTCCTCTCGAAGTATCTCCACCTCCATCCTAAGAGCTCGATATTTATCGCACAACTCATTGGTGACCCGAAGGGCTTCCACTGATGCAGGGTAGGAGCTGAGGTCAAGAACTGGTGGTATTGGTCCCTGCAAATTGTGAGAAAAAGCGCGTCCAGTGTTAATCGATCCTACTAAAGTAGGTTCTCTTGTCCTAGATCCAGTGGTAATCTGTCCCTCCTTCAGCTTAGGATTTTGGTGATCATCCTCCGGAGGTGTCCTCTCCTTGTCCCCGTTTGAAGAGGCCATGACTTCCCAAAGCTTAAGATCAACTCCTGACAGAAACAGCTCGAAACAAAACACGACGAGAAAACGATATACAGACCTCGGGGACTTCGGGGGGTTAAATAGGCGAAAATTATACATCGAAACGAAGTCACAGGAGGAAACCGGGACGGAAAAGAGTTCCGAGGTGTTCTCACACAGGGGTGGCGCGGCCAGGGGTGGGCCCGCGCCACCCGTGTGTGAGACACACATGGACTTCTTTTCCTTCCCGTTTTCGTCTCGTAATTTTTCATATTTATTAAAAACAGCAAAAATATCAAAGGAAGAACTTTTCGCGAAACTTTTCTGACTAGAACTGTTACCTATTCAAAAACGAACTCTGCAGGTTCCTGCAGTTTGTCTTGGATGTAATCTTCCGGAGAAACTGTTTCAATAACATCAACATCTTCATTATAAGAATCTCCAGAGATATAATGTTTGAGTCTTTGCCCATTCACCACTTGTGTAAAATCATCTTTCAATGAAGCAATCTTAATAGCACCTGAGCGGTATACTTCCACAATAACATATGGTCCTTCCCATTTAGAAAGTAATTTACCTGCAAAAAATCTGAGACGAGACCTATACAATAGAACTTTCTCACCAACATGGAACTCTCTCTTAAGAATTCTCTTATCATGCCATTGCTTGACTTTCTCTTTGAAAAGTCTGGCATTCTCATACGCTTCGTTTCTCCACTCATCTAGAGAACTCAAATCTAACAACCTTTTCTTACCGGCTAGTTTAAAATCTCTATTAAGCTCTCTCACTGCCCAAAAAGCTTTGTGTTCTAATTCTAAGGGCAAGTGACACGCTTTTCCATAAACCATCTTATAAGGAGACATACCCATGGGATTCTTATAAGCAGTTCTATAAGCCCATAAAGCGTCATTTAACTTACTAGCCCAGTTTTTCCTAGACCTACTAACAGTCTTCTGCAAGATAGACTTGATCTCTCTATTTGAAAGCTCTACCTGCCCACTAGTTTGGGGATGATAAGCAGAAGCAATTCTATGATTGACATCATACTTAGCAAGAGTTTTTCTAAAACTACCGTGAATAAAATGAGAACCTCCGTCAGTCATAAGATATCTAGGCACTCCAAACCAAGGAAAAATAACATTCTTAAGCATTTTTAACGAAGTCTCACCATCGGCACTCTTTGTAGGTATGGCTTCTACCCATTTAGTAACATAATCGACGGCAACAAGTATATGGGTATAGCCTTTTGAAGGAGGAAAAGGACCCATAAAGTCAAATCCCCAACAATCAAACGGTTCAATAACAAGAGTGTAATTCATAGGCATTTCATTGCGTCTAGAAATATTTCCAACTCTTTGACATTCATCACAAGATAAAATGTACCTTCTGGCATCCTTAAAGAGGGTTGGCCAATAAAAACCTGATTGTAGAACCTTCTGTGCGGTTCTATCTCTAGCATGATGCCCTCCATAAGCACTGCTATGGCATTTTCTTAATATCTCTTGTTGCTCATACTCCGGTACGCATCTTCTCATAATACCATCAACTCCTTCTTTATATAAATGTGGGTCATCCCAAAAATAATGCCTCAAATCATAAAAGAATTTTCTTCTTTGCTGAGCTGTAAAGGTCGGAGGCAGATACTTGGAAACAATAAAGTTAGCATAATCAGCATACCAAGGAAGGTCCCGTGAAGTTGCATTGATTGCAGCCAACTGTTCATTTGGAAAACTATCATTAACAGGAATAGGATCAAAAGAAATATTTTCCAATCTAGACAAGTTGTCAGCCACAGGATTTTCAGTACCTTTCCTATCTACGATATGCAAATCAAACTCTTGTAAAAGTAACACCCATCTAATAAGCCTAGGCTTAGCATCCTTCTTAGTCATAAGATATCTAATAGCAGCGTGATCAGTATGAATAGTGACTTTAGAATCAACAATGTAAGATCTAAACTTATCGCATGCAAAAACAACAGCAAGAAACTCTTTCTCAGTAGTAGCATAATTCTTCTGAGCAGCATCAAGAGTCTTACTAGCATAATGAATAACATTCAACTTATTATCTACGCGCTGTCCAAGAACAGCACCAACAGCAAAATCACTAGCATCACACATAATTTCAAAAGGTAAATTCCAATCAGGTGGTTGAACAATAGGAGCAGTAGTTAAAGCCTTCTTAAGAGTTTCAAAAGCTTCCTTACAATCATCATCAAAGACAAAAGGTACATCCTTTTGAAGAAGATTGGTAAGAGGCTTTGAAATCTTAGAGAAATCTTTAATAAACCTCCTATAGAAACCAGCATGACCAAGAACACTACGAATACCTTTAACATCTCTTGGACATGGCATTTTCTCAATTGCCTCCACTTTTGCTCTGTCAACTTCAATACCCCTTTCAGAAATTTTATGTCCAAGGACAATTCCTTCATTCACCATAAAGTGGCATTTCTCCCAATTAAGAACAAGGTTAGTTTCTTCGCACCTCTGCAAAACTTTATCAAGGTTGTGCAAACAATTATCAAAAGAAGTTCCGTAGACGGAGAAATCGTCCATGAAGACCTCCACAATTTCTTCACAAAAACCATGAAAAATAGCAGACATACATCTTTGAAAAGTAGCAGGAGCATTGCATAAACCAAACGGCATACGTCTATAAGCATAAGTTCCATAAGGACAAGTAAAAGTGGTTTTCTCTTGATCATCCTTCTTAACAGCAATTTGAGAAAAAACAGAATAACCATCAAGGAAACAAAAATGAGTCTTCTTAGACAACCTTTCTAGCATTTGATCTATAAACGGTAAAGGGTAATGATCTTTCTTAGTAACTTTGTTTACCTTCCTATAATCAATGCACATTCTATAACCAACAACTACCCTTTGAGGAATAAGCTCGTTATTCTCATTAGGTACAACAGTCATACCTCCTTTCTTAGGAACACAATGAACAGGACTAACCCATCTACTATCAGCAATAGGATAAATAATACCAGCATCAAGGAGTTTTAATACCTCATTTCTTACCACATCCTTCATCTTGGGAATCAGGCGGCGCTGATGCTCCACAACTGGCTTCGCATCTTTCTCCATATTAATGGCGTGCTGACATAAAGTAGGAGAAATCCCTTTTAAATCATCAAGAGTATATCCCATAGCTCCTCGATGTTTCCTCAATATCTCCAATAATCTTTCTTCTTCCTTTCCTGAAAGTTTAGAACTAATAATAACAGGATATATTTTCTTATCATCAATATAAGCATATTTGAGGTCATCAGGCAAAGGTTTTAATTCAAACACGGGATCTTCTCTAGGCGGCAAAGTGGTACCAAGATCCTCCACAGGTAGATTATGCTTGAGTAGTGGTGGTTGACGAAGAAGAATATCGTCAATCTCTTCTCTTTCCTTGCTAAAAACATCACTTTCGTGATCTTCCATGAATTGCTGCAAGGCATTATTAGGGGCAAGAGCAATAGAAGCAAGCTGCTCAACTCGAAAATTTTCATTAGGCGTTTCATTCTCATAAGAAGTCTTAGCAAACTTGGAAAAATTAAACTCATAAGACTCTCCATTAAACTTAGTAAAAATTTTCTCTTTCTTACAATCTATTATGGCGCCACAAGTGTTCAAAAAGGGTCTACCAAAAATAATAGGACAAGTTTTACTAGCCTCCTTACCAAGTACTAGAAAATCAGTAGGGTACTTAGTCTTACCACATAGAACTTCTACATCTCGAACAATACCAAGAGGCCAAACAGTCTCTCAGTTAGCAAGCTGAACAACCACATCAATATCTTCAAGTTCACAGGCGCCAATCTCGTGCATGATTTCTTTATAAAGCTCCAAAGGAATAGCACTTGCACTAGCACCAATATCACATAAGCCATAATAGCAATGATCTCCAATCCTGACAGAGATAACAGGAACACTTGCTTTCCTGTGCTTTTTAGGATGTGAAAGAATGTTAGAAGCATCTTCACAAAAAAGGATATATTCATCTCCTACATCTTTAGTTACAAGATCTTTCAATATAGCAACAGGAGACTTAATAGTAATTTGCTCATCAGGCTCTGCAGCTTTCTTAGTACTTTTATTAGACACACTTACCAAAGTAGAGTACTTCTTTACCTTAGCAGGGAAAGGTGTCTTCTCAATATAAGGTTTAGGAACGATGCTATCAACAGTACAAACTTCAGTAGCTGCAGCAGGTATATGACTAATAGAATCTTTGTAAGGCGCATGATATTTGTTCCAATCTTTCTTTGGAACATCAATATAAGAGGCAAAGGCCTTAAGACAATTAGCAAGTATTTGGGAATCAAGACCATAAGCAGCGCTAACACTATGAAAGTCATCGGTTCCCATAAAAGATTTAATGCATTCATAATCATAGTTTATACCTGACTTCCTACCTTTGTCGTTTTCCCAACCTTCAGCATTCTCTTGTATACGGTCAAGAAGTTTCCACTTGGCATCTTCTCTCATATGAGTAAATGATCCAAAGCAAGAAGCATCCAAATAATCCTTATCAGGAAGAGTAAGCCGCGCATAAAAATTATCAATAACAATATTATTGGGGAGCTCATGAATGGGGCATTTGAGCATTAGTAACTTCAATCTCCCCCACGCTTGGGCAATACTCTCTCCATCATGAGGCCAAAAATTATATATCTTGTTACGGTCTTTATGAATTTCACTTGGAGGATAAAACGTGGAATAAAAGAGAGGCACAATATCCTCCCATGCCAGAGATGGACCATCTTGGAGTAGTCGATACCACTCTTCAGCTCTGCCTTTCAATGATATAGAGAATAATTTCTTCTTGACCTGGCTTGGTGAAATACCTGCACACCTGAACAACTCGCATAATTCATGTATAAATAATAAGTGATCACCCGGATGGACAGTTCCATCTCCTGAATAGCAGTTATCCATAATACGCCCAACAATTTTCATAGGTATTTTAAAAGGATCAATTTCAGCAGGCGGTGGCGGTGGTGGTTCCTCCGCATGTGCAGCAGTAGCAGTAGTAGTAGAAGTGTTTCCAAATAGGAAACCAAATGGAGAGTTCTCCATAGCAGAGTAAAATAAAAGACAAAATAAAAAAATACTCACAGTGACGGTTACCTTTACTAATTCCACTCTTCAATAGCGCTACACTCCTCGGCAACGGCGTCAGAAAATAGTCTTGATGACCCACAAGTATAGGGGGTGTATCGTAGTACTTTCGATAAATAAGAGTGTCGAACCCAACGAGGAGCAGAAGGTGTTGATGAGCAGTTTTGATCAAGGAATCACTGTAAATACTAGCAAACAGGTTTTCAGGAGTATTTGGTAATACGAGTAAATAAAGTGCGAGTAAATAAAAGACAGTAGTAACAATTGCAGCAAGTGGCCCAATCCTTTATTCAACAAAGGACAAGCCGGTTGTGTTCTTATAATAACAAAACGTTCTCGAGGACACACGGTCGGTTTCTGTCAAGAGCTTTCGCTTCATAGAGCCAATAGTATTTATTGGTTTGGTAAGTGTTATGGGGGTGAACCTGTGCTAGCGCACTACCCTTACTAGGATAAATACACACTTGTGATTATACCCCTTGCAAGCATCCGCAAATACAAGAAAGTAATTAAGATAAATCTAACCACAACCTTAAAATCTAGGATCCTACGCTCCCTGGTGCAATGGTTTCCCAACGGAGGTTTAGGTTTCTGTCACTCTAGCAACCCCACAGTCGGTGACCAAATACACAATGCGTCTCACTAGGCCCATAAATGGTGAAGTGTCATGTAGTCGACGTTCACATGACACCACTAGTGAAATAGCACCACAACAATATCAAACCATTAAATATTTCTCAACAATAATTCACTACTAGCATCTTGACTTCTCCCATGTCCTCAAGAACTAAACGAACTACTCACAAGACATCATATGGATCATGATCAGAGGTGAAATAATGGTAAATAACAATCTGGACATAAACCTTAATTCAATGGTTCCACTCAATAGCATCAACTACAAGAGTAATCAACACCGGGAAAGTTTCCCCTATGAATATAACAAGATCCAACTCAAGATGTTACAGCGGGATGGCGAGGTGATGGTGGAGATGAAGGTGCTGGTGATGGAGATGATGATGATGATCCCGATGAAGTCCAGTGCGTTGGTGATGACGATGGCGACGATCTCCCCTCTCCGGGAAGGAATTTCCCCGACAGATTTCTCTCTGCCGGAGAGCTTTCTCTCTCTGGTGTTCTCCGCCCCGCAGAGGCGGCTGTGTCTAACTCTGAACCCCCCCCCCTCTGACTTAGGTTTTCGGGGACGATGATGTACGCGAAGGGGCGAGACCAGAGGTGGGCCAGGGCCCCCTCACACAGGGCTGGCGCGGCCAGGGGGCTGGCCGCGCCGCCCTAGCGTGTGGGCCACCCCTGGCCCCTCTCGACTCCTCCTTCTGGCTCCGTGAGTCTTCTGGGAAATTATAATTTCTGGGTATTTTTATGGAATTTTCCTGATCTTCAAAATATGCTCTCTGGATGGTCCTTTTTCCAGCAGAATCCTGACTCCGGCAGCAACTCCTCCGATGATCATCAAACATGTGAAAACAAAGGAAATAACATAAGTATCATATCTAAATATGAAATATATCAATGAATAACAGTAAATTATGATACAAAATAGTGATGCAAATTGGACGTATCAGAGAGCCAATGCTGCTCTACATCGCGGCGACCCCACGCGTCATCAGCGTGGTGATCGTGGTGGAACGCACCGAGGAAGGCAAAGAGCTGCCGGTTCAGCGCCCGGTATACTACTTGAGTGAGGTGCTCACTCTCTCTAAGCAGAACTACCCGCACTATCAGAAGGTCGCGTACGGCGTGTACATGGCGGCCAAGAAGCTGAAGCACTACTTCGAGGAGCACCCAATCACGGTGGTGAGCACCACTCCGCTCTCGGAGATCATCGGATGCAAGGATGCATCGGGAAGAGTGGCCAAGTGGGCGATTGAGCTCGCAGCTCATACCATTCAGTACAAGCCCAGGACGACGATCAAGTCGCAGATCATAGCAGATTTCTTCGCGGACTGGGGAGAGCACCAGTACTTGCCGCCGGCTCCAGACTCCACCCATTAGCGCATGCACTTCGATGGCTCCAAGCTGCTCGGGGGCTTGGGAGCCGGCGTCGTCCTCACCTCTCCCAAGGGAGACAAGCTGCAGTACGTGCTGCAGATGCACTTTCGTGCGTCAAACAACGTCGCCGAGTACGAAGCCCTGGTGCATGGGCTCAAGATGGCCAAGCAGATTGGTATCAGGAGGATTCTTTGCTTCGGAGACTCTGACCTGGTAACGCACCAGGTCTCAGGGGATTGGGACGCCAAGGACGCCAACATGGCCTCCTATCGCTTCTACGTGCAGCAGCTCAGCGGATTTTTTGAGGGCTGCGAGTTCCACCATGTCCCCAGAGCAAACAACGAGGAGGCAGACCGGCTGTCCAAGATCGGCTCCACAAAGCAGGACATCCCAGCCGGAGTATCCCTGGAGATCATCTACAAGCCGTCCATCAAGCCTTCACCGGAATCCATGTCCATCTACGTGCCTGGAGACCCGGCCCCGGCTCAGGTACCACCACCGGACTCGGGGGCTGCCGTCTCGGGGCTGGAGGAGGCAGCCGGCCAGCCCAGCGCGGCCGGCTCGACGAAGGGCAAGGGGATTGCCGGCTCCACGCCCGTTCCCCCAGCCGGACAATCAGGCAAAGCCGGCTCAACGACGGACCCGGGGGCTGCTGATCCTCTGGTCGCCAGTGTCTTCCACATACGGGAGATACCTTCATGGGCGGAGCCGTTCTCCAACTACCTCATCACTGGGGACCTGCCGCAAGACGAGGCGGAAGCTAGGCGAATCCAGCGCCGAGCTGGGGCATACACCATCATCAACAGCGAGCTGTACAAGCGCAGCGTGTCAGGCATCTACCAGAAGTGCATCGAGCCAGAAGAAGGGACAGAGCTGCTAAGAGAAATACACCAAGGGGAGTGCGGACATCACGCATCTTCCAGATCCTTGGTGGCCAAAGCCTTCCGCCATGGTTTCTATTGGCCGACGGCCAAGCAGAATGCGGAGCAACTGGTGAAGCAATGCAACGGTTGCCAGCGCTTCTCCAAGCACAGAAACACTCCAGCGGCAGCCCTCAAGACCATCCTGCTCACCTGGCCATTCGCGGTCTGGGGCCTGGACATGGTAGGGCCATTCAAGACCGCACCCGGGGGCTTGACACATCTGCTGGTAGCCGTGGACAAGTTCACCAAGTGGATCGAGGCCAAGCCAATCAAGAAACTCGACGGCTCGTCCACGATCAAGTTCTTCAACGAGATCATCACGAGATATGGAGTTCCCCACAGCATCATCACTGACAATGGGACGAACTTTGCAAAGGGAGTCTTCGCTGATTACTGTGGTCAGAAAGGCATCCGGCTGGACCTAGCGTCTGTGGCGCACCCTTAGTCAAATGGACAAGTGGAAAAGGCAAATGGGCTGATCCTGGCCGGCATCAAACCAAGACTGGTCGAGCCTCTCGAGCGCTCAGCCGGCTGTTGGGTCGAGGAGCTACCCTCAGTGCTCTGGAGCCTGCGCACCACCCCAAACCGCTCTGTGGGCTTCACACCCTTCTTCCTAGTCTATGAAGCAGAGGCGGTGTTACCCACGGACATCGAGTTCGACGCGCCCAGAATTGTCCAGTACACGGAGAAACAAGCAAAAGAAGCTCGCGAAGACGGCATCGACCTCCTCGAGGAGGCTCGAGAGCAGGCTCTGGCTAGATCAGCGCTCTACCAGCAGCAGCTGCGACGATACCACAGCTGGAAAATTTGCCCGCTCGCGTTTCGCGAAGGTGATCTCGTACTCCGGCTGGTCCAAAGCACTAAAGGCATGCACAAGCTGTCTCCTCCCTGGGAGGGACCGTTCATTGTCAGCCGGGTGTTGGGCAATGGGGCGTATTACCTCATCGACGCACAAGAGCCCAGAAAGAACAAGGCAGATAACTCTGACAAGGAGACGGAGCGTCCCTGGAATGTCAGTCTCCTAAGACCTTTCTTCTGTTAAGGCGAAAGCTTATACCCCGAAAAATGTGTCAATGAATAAAGGAAAACGGAGCGGCAAGTTACGGCCGGCTCCGGGGAAAAACACTCCGTGCATGTTTTGCTTCCTGCGTTATTCACTTGACCGGCAGCCGGCTCCAGGCACCGAGCCACAGCCGGCTGCCCCGAAAACGATCGATCTCTCGCCAGCCGGATGAGTACTGCGTATGACAAAGGTCTCGAGCCCAACCTCCACCTTCCGGCTCCGCATAGCCGGATGGATAGGAGCCGGCAGGCCACATACGAGGGAAAGCCGCGGAGCAAAACCACAAACGATAGAAAAACCGCTCAACCAAGCGTTAAGGGCAGTGTCTGTCAACTAATCGTAGGCTAGCACGAGTCGGGGGCCCGATAGACCGAAGTACTACTTCTCACTCCGCGGCACGCTCCCACCCTAGGCCGGCATTCGGCTGCCGGCCCAAGGGAGACCAACCGGCACCAGGCTGCCGGTTGGGGGTAGAAGGGCCGAAGGGTGGGAAGATTAAGGAAAAGGTTGAGGGAACCGGGCAAATGCAAAGCCAGCGAGTAGCTGATAGGCACAGTCTTTGACGTTTGGGCTGAGAAGCCACGCCCAAGAGGTTCGAAGCTAGAGCTACCTCGCTTGGCGATTGGCATCGTCCGCGAAAGATTAGTTTCGAGCTAGCTGTCAGTCCAGCTACCCCAAAACTCGGGGGCTAGGGGGAAAGGGAATTGGCCCTTAGAAGCAGGCCAGCTCCAGTACCTCGCCGGCTGTTCGAGCAGCTGGCGCTGCAACACGATCGGTAAACGAGCAGCGAAATCGAAACCTAACACTCGCAAAGCAACGGCTAAAGCCGGAAGCCAGGAGGCCTACTCCAATCGTGACTTGGAACGTGCGAAGACTCGGGAAAGGGAACGTGCCGGCTCCGACCCTTGCCCGAGCCGGTACAAGATGCGGTTCCCGTTCCGTTCGCGTTGGAGCCGGAGCTAGCCCATCCTTCCTGGAGCCGGCCAGCAGAAGCGATGGTCCATCCGCCCCAGAGCCGGAGCTAGCCTGCGCTCCCCAGAGCCGGCTAGCAGGAGCATCGTTTCTTCTGCATCGGAGCCGGAGGAGCCCCGCCCGAAGCGTTCGCGCAGGCCAGTGACCATCGTAGCCCCTACCTACGGATTCGCGCAACAAGCGATTTTGCTAAGAGAAGAACCATCGCGGCGCAGCGGTATCAAGCAGAAGACGTTTTGCGCGATGGCAAAAGTACACAATGGAGAAAGACATTCACATAGCAAACAAAGATGTTCATACAGCGAGCAAAGATATGCAGAAAATTAGAAGAGTTCGTTAAGGAGCCTGACGATTACAAAAGTCCCCTAAATTACTACCCTAAGGATGCCAAGGGTCCCCAGGCGGGTCCGTGTCAGAATCGCCCGCAAGAGGAACGACAAGGAGGATGCCAAGAATCCCTCGCTCGGAAGATCCTCGCCTTCCCCAGCCTGGTGCGAGCGCCGCACGGACTTTGTCCCAGAGAAGCCCATGTCGGAGGTCGACGGAGCGCCCGCCCTTCATGGCTGGGCGGGGAAGGCGCGAGCGGAAAGGGTACTGTCGAAGAGGCAGAGGGTGAAGTCATCCTTCTCATCTTGGCGGGTGAGAAGGATGAACCAGCCTTCGTGCACGCCGTAGTCGATGAAGAACTTCGACCACCCGTCGCGGAAGTAGCACACCCCTTGGCCGTCGTAATAGACCTCGACGCGGTACGTGGGCTGGCCGCCGCTGCACTCCCGCAGTTTGGCGTAAGCTAACTCTTGGTCCTCCATCGAGCTGGAGAACTGAGTCGGGAGGCGGAGACGATCCCGGGCGCCGGCGAGTACAGGGATGATGCAGGTGGACCATCCCTGCGCCGAGATGTACTCTGGCAGCTGGAGCACCGGCTTCTCCAGCCAGGGCCGCGAGGGTCCTAGCGGAGGAGGAGCCGTCGCGCGGGGCCCCGCGGGAGTGGCGTCGACCCTGAAGACGGCGGGGGCCTTCTTGTTCTTGCTGCCCGGCGGCCGCCCGCGGCGGCGAGACGAGGAAGGAGCGGCGATCGCCACGGGGGCCGCCCTCTTCCCGCTCCCCTTCGGGCGGCCGGGTTTCCGTTTCTCCAGGATGACCGCATCGCTGGGAGTCCCGGACGTCTGGGGCACGACGGAGGAGGAGGCGGCAGCAGCGGCTTTAGCCGCGAGAGCCTCTAGGGTGCTCTTATTGCGGCTTCCTTTCGGATGACCATGCCCTCGGGGTGCGGAGGGCGCCGTCTCTGGCGCCTCAACCTCCTCCCTGATTCCCTCCGGGGTTTTGTCGCCGTTGGCAGGGGAGCGGCCAGGGGATGACATGGCCGGGTCGAGTTCGAGAAGAGAAGGCTCGAGCACGAAGGAGAAGTGGCAGGCACTTTGGGCAATGAGCACACTTGATATTTAAAGGGGAGCGGCGAAAGGGTAACCCCCGACGTTTCAGTAACCAACTTCCACGTCGTGCGCCACCGCATCGGTTGCCGCAGCAGATCGTGGGAGGGGTTGATGGGACACGTCGCTGACGTATGCCGGCCCACCCCGCATGACGACTCGAGAAGTTATGGCGAAGGGGATTCCGAGGTCAAGGTGACTAGACCGGTCACTGGCGTGCTGCGCCGGCCACTGCGTGGGAACGAGATTCGGAGCGGCGCAAGTTCCCAGAAGGCGGCATGCCGGCTCGCGGCCTCCAACCGAGCCGCGTCCTGAAGCCGGTTCGTCCCGAGACGGCCGGGAAAACTCTGCAAGGCCCAGCCTCGACGACTCGATCGACCGAGTCGAGCCGGAGGCCCAGGGACTTTGATGAAGACGAGCAAGGCCTCGGCGAAAAGAGGAACCCGCCGAAGCCCCATGCTAGCCCATGAGACTTCGCCAGTTTCGGGGGCTAGTGTCGTGGGGATGACTTAGGGGGCGCACCACGGGCCAGGCAGTATGCCGGCTGGCGTCCCAGGGAATCCCACGACCTCAGCGCAAGAAGACTGGCTCCAGCCAGAAGGGCCGGCTGCGCCAGCGGCTGGCCGACGACTCCACCGAGGAGGACTGGAGCCGGGCGATGGAGACGAAACCTCTCAACGGTTGTCTGGCCAAAAGCAGGACGGGCCCGACAAGAGCGGCAGAGGCGCAGGACAGGAGTGACGAGCGCCACGACCGCGACCGACCAATGAGGGGACAAAGACTCTTCCCCACGGCGGGATCTGAGGCAAAGGAGAGGGGATATGCTCTCTAGATGCCGGCCCAGGGAAAAGGCACTTTATAAAGTGCCTTTGCCAGAGCGTGGCCAGGGGAGATCACGCCAAGGACGCCGCCGCCGAGGAGCCGGCAGCCGGCCGAAGCGTTACCAAAACCTGTAACCAGGCCCCCGTCTATATAAGGGGGCCTGGACCCTTAGCATAGGGGAGATCGGATCTTCTTCTTCCTCCTCTAGCCGAACAGCTCGAGGAGCACTGTAATCGCTACTATCCAATCAATACGAAGCAGGCAGGAAGTAGGGGTTTACCTCCAACCGGGAGGGCCCTGAACCTGGGTAAACCGAGGTGTCTCTGTTGGCACAATCCCGAGCCGGACCCATCATCACCAACGTCGAGCCCCTCCGATAAGCCTCCCCATGGCTACTGTCTCTAAATTCCCACGACACATTGCGCTTTTCCCATTTTGGTTCCTACTATGGATGGTCTCTAGGTTGCCATAAAATTTGTTGCATGTAGTCTTGATGGTCGCCCACCTATAGGAGATGACGCCTTCATTGCGGTTCATGGGAATCTTGGCATAGTCTCCAATGTGGCAGCGCTCGTTGAATTCATCTCGAATCCTTGCGTAGTACTTGCCGAGGGTTTGGTTAGTGCCGGTGATAGGATCAAGGCTCATCGCCTTCCACGAATCGATAAGGCATTCATCTTCCAAAGATTTTCACTTGGAATGATGGATGCCCACCGCCGATCCCCACGGCTTCCTCTTGCCGAGCGACTTGTCGGTGTCGGTGTCGACGACCTCTATGGTCTCCTCGATCTCGTCTTCACCAGCGTCATCATTTGCAGCTCCTGCGCCAGTGTGGCTACCTCCAATCATGTCATTCATGATGTCCGCGCCTTCCTCGTCGGTGAACATTCTGTGGGCACCGGGCAATTCACTGAACACCTCATGGGCGTCGGGCATACCATCGAACAGGGTGTGGGTGGCATCGGAGGGAGCCGGCGAGCATGTTGGGGACGCGATGTCAGGGGGATGACCCCCGGTAGGGTCAAGAGGCTAGAAAGATACAAGGAATGTGGTTGACTTTAATGTCGGTTGACCAAGGTTGGGTCTGGACGGAATATAAGAGCGTCGGCCAGACCGGCATATAAGTATATCCCGGCTGGTGTTCAGATATACCGGTTTATCCGGGATATATGGAGAGATATGCCGGATCATGAAAGGATATGCCGGTCTGGCTTATTTGATACGCTGTGCAGGAGCAGGGGAGGTCGGATTACCCGACCTTCATAGGTCGTTGGTCCGGCACATAGGTCCAGGATATGGCCAACGGTCATATTCGGGATATAGAAGTCAACCAAGGTGTCATGTCCCTACAATCAAGGAGAGATTCTGCCAAGCATGGAGGGAGATCATGATGACAGGGTGCACAGTGCTGGTTTACCAACCCTCACTGTGCACAAGTACAGTTCTTACCTCACAGTGGTAAGGTCACAGTCCAAGAAGTACAAGGTACAGGGATGGTGAGTCCCATCGAGAGCAATCAGGGCCAAAGTCAAGGGTGGCAGCCGTCATCACCTAATCCTATTTGGACTATAGCTAGTGTCATATGCATGTATGTGACCGTTGTAACCCTGGCCACCACTATATAAGGTGGCACAGGGAGCCCTAGCCAAGGGTTGGACGGTCCTTAGTCTCTCAATTGATAGTTCGTCTTCCTCCTCTCGCAGAGAGCTTGGAAGCCCCATTGTTGTGTACTCCATCGATCCAGATATACAACCAGTAGAGCAGGAGTAGGGGTGTTATCTCCTTACGAGAGCCCCGAACCTGGGTAGATCTGTGTTCCTTTCTGTCGTGCTTTTCAGCTCGTTCCCCTCTCCCGAATCCTCCAGCATCTAGTTCGGCCCCCATTTAAGCCATCCCATGGCATATGTTGTTTCACCACGACGACATTTGGCGCCCACCGTGGGGCAGATCGATATGCTGGGTGGAGTGTTCATTCGGACGGGGTCCGTGATAGCAGCTTTGGGAGTGTGCGTGGTCTCTGGCCTCGTCTAGAGGCTAGGCTCGCTCAGCTTCATCAGTGACAACGTCGGATGTCTCGGCGGCCGGCCGTTCCCCAGGGATGGCTGGATCATGTCTTTCGGTTCCCACGAGGTGTACGTGGGGACTGAGAGTATTTGCAGGAAGAAGGTGCTGGTGGCGGCGGATCCTCCGTCGCATCTGCTGGCTCGTGCTGGGCGTAGCGCTCGCCCAGTAGAGTCGGCAGAGGTGATGATGGCCGGCACGTCCGTGCCGCCGGCAGATGGTGCCGGCAAAGCAGCAGCAGCAGCAGCGGATACTCCCCCGGAGCCGCCAAAGGCCAAGAGGTCGGCGCGTCCTCCGTTGGAGCGTATTGAGAACCTGGCCGGCACTTCCGGCGTGCCGGCTAGGGGCCAGGTGCTTCTTCCCATCATCGATCGGCTTCTTGAGCCGGTGCAATCCGGCAATGATCCGGAGCAGACGAAGGAAATTCTGGAGGGATCTCGCCAGGCCCTCGTCGACAAGGCCCTGGCCATGCATCAGGAGCGCGAACGGTTTAACCGGCAACTCCGTGAGTATGAGGCAGCCCATGGTTTTACTCCTGTGGTAACCCGGCCTAGCCGAATAGATGAGGTTAGAACTAGAGGTAGAGATCTTAACACTGAAATAGATAAGGGTGCTAGAGATAAGAGTCATAGTGCTACTAGTACTGTACCTAAGGTAATCTATAGTTCACCAGTGAAGAACCTTAGAGCAGTAGCAGAGGTAGCTAAGGACTTGTCTAATCTGTCCGGTGAAGCACTGCGTGAGCAGTAAGCGCGGCTTAACCATCTTTTGTCTGAAGCTACCAAGCAGCAGGAGGCCTTTAAGAAGGCAAACCCAGGTGCCGGGGCATCCCAGTACGTTGTGTCGGCAGGCGGTGCCGGCGCGAGGTCAAAGGGCCAAGCTTCGTCCCCGCATCCGAGCGCCCGGCGTGCCGGAAGTGTGACCTCTGACCACCGGGACAAGCAGATTCAAGTATATGATCCGGCAATCGCCGGAAAGCAGGCGATGGTGCAAAAGAGTGCCGGCTAGGCTGACAAGAATGTCGGCAGCAAGAAGGCCGGTCAGAATGTGTCGGTCGGGCAAGGAGCAGCTTTGGCCGGTGGGGGCCGGAGTAACAGTGCAGCCCGGCATCAACAGCAGGGCGCCGAACATGCGGTGCAGCAGCAAGGTATGGGGTCAGCCGAGACACCGTGAAGATGATGGAAATTCCGCCCTGGCAAGGACGGGATATCAGCAGCAGCACCAGCAAGGCCAGCAGTATCCGCAAGGCCAGCAGAATGAGCAGTGTCAGCCGGAACAGCAGCAGCAAACAATGATCGCAGGTCCTATCGCATCCCGGCTCGGACCTCGGTCCCTGGCTGCAAATGATGCGCGCTTCAAGCTGGACAGGATCCACCAGTCAGAGTTGGTGGAGAGACAAGGCGCTCCGGGTCCTATATGCTTTCGACCCCGGATTATGGGTGAGCCGGTGCCTTACTGTTTCCAGCTCGCGCGTGGCGCGAGAACATATAATGGCAGCACAAAGCCGGAAGATTGGTTGGAGGACTACTCCACTGCGGTGAACATCGCCGGAGGAAACCTCAGATGGGCGGTATGATATGTGCCGCAGATGCTTGAAGGACCAGCCAGGATATGGCTGAATAATTTGCCAGCCGGAAGTATCAATGGCTGGATTGATTTCGAAGAGCAGTTTGTGTCAAACTTCACCAGTACTTAGAAGAGACCCAACCGACCGCAACAACTAGCTAGCTGCCAGCAAGGAGAATATGAAACTGATCGTGACTACCTGACCAGGTGGTGCACATTGCGCAATTCCTGCGAAGGAGTTGTGGAGCAGCAGGCCATCATGTGGTTCGCTCACGGGTGCCGGCATGGCACCATGTTCTGGCAAAAGCTTTAGAGGGAGATGCCGCCCACATTGGCCGAAACAATCAAGATTGCCGACAGTTATGCATTGGGGGATCCCATGCATCCCACCCTTGATTCACAAGGACAGGGGCAGACCCAGCGGAACAATAACAACGCCGGGAGACCGGGGCAGTTCTATCGCCCTGATAACCGGAATAAGAGGAGAGATGAACGGCCGGATTATCGGTATGGCTCGGCACAAGTAGCGGCCATGGAGGAAGAGCAAGGGGGCGCCGGCAGTAGCCAGCGTCCGAGATATGAGGGCTATCAGCAGCCTCAGCAGCAGCAGCAACAACCGCAGCAGCAAGCACAGCCCTTCCAGAAAAAGAATGTCTGGATCAACAAGAATGCAGGCGGCGGCGCTGGCCAGAAAAAGCAATGGCCGAAGTATACAGTGGGTTTGGCCATGGACAAACCTTGTGTGTTTCACACATTCCAGCCGGGTAAACTGGCGAATCATTTGACCAAAAACTGTTCGTGGCTGGATGACATATTGGCAGGACGTGCATGTCCTTTTGGGCCGGCTAGACCACCTATCCCGGCAGCTCCATCGCCGTTGACAGGTGCAAATATAGTTGCAGTCCCGCCCAGGCCGGTTAATCCCGGAAACTAGAGCAATGCCAGAAATGCCGGCGTAAATCAAGTAGATCAGAGCTATAATCCGGAGTACTGTGCCGGAGGCCCAGGAGCGGGCCGGAATGAATACAAGGAGCACGATCAGAGCTACATGGTCTTTGAGACCGAAAGAACGGACAAGCAGAGTTTGTACCGGCGGAGCTTGGAGGTTAATGCCGTTATGTCAGCAGTCCCAAAGTTGATGTACTGGTCTGACCAGGCCATTGGCTGGGACAGAGCAGATCATCCCAAGATCATGCCAAACCCCGGTGGGTATGCTTTGGTAATGGATCCGACATTCGTCGGGCCGGCAAATAACGTAAGGTTCAGCAAGGTCCTCATTGACAATGGAAGCAGCATCAACATCATGAACCGTGATACGATGCAAAAGTTGGGCATCAAGGATAATATGCTGGAGCCGAGCAGGACAACATTCCACGGCATTGTGTCGGGGCTTTCATGTGCGCCGATGGGCAAAATCCGGATGGATGTCATGTTTGGCAACTGGGATAACTGCAGGATGGAGAACCTCATGTTCGAGGTGGTGGATCTGGACAGTCCTTACCATGCGTTGCTGGGCAGGCCGGCATTGGCCAAATTCATGGCCTCTACTCATGTGGACTATCTGAAAATGAAGATGCCGGGGCCCAGAGGGGCGATTACCATCATTGGTGATTACAAGCGCTCGATGGCGTGTGCCACAGCCGGGTCTAACCTGGCCGAGACTCTGATCATTGCAGAGGAGAAGAAGAGGCTCAAGCGAGCAGTGGAAATTGCTGAGACAGTCGCGACCGGCAAATCTATGCCGGGCATGACAAACCCAGGTGGTACTGCCTCTTTTCAAGTGGGCAAGGAAGTCAAGAAGGCGCCTCTGGATAAGGTTTTCCCGGAGCGCTATGCCCTCATCGGGGCAGGTTTGGACCCCAAATAGGAAAGCAAGCTCATCAGCTTCCTCCGTGAGAATCGGGATATCTTTGCATGGTCTACTGCTGACCTGCAAGGTGTGCCGAGGGAGCTGGCTGAGCACGCACTACATGTAAGGCCGGATGCAAAACCGGTGAAGCAACCGCTCCGGCGGAATGCGGATGATAGGAGGAAAGCAATTTGGGAGGAAGTGGCCAGTCTCCTAGCTGCCGGCTTTATCAAGGAGGTACTGCATCCGGATTGGGTGTCTAATCCGGTCTTGGTGGAAAAGAAGAAGGATGAGCCCGCCATAGTGAAAGTATGGCGGATGTGTGTTGATTACACTAACTTGAACAAGGCATGTCCTAAAGATCCATTCCCGCTACCTCGGATCGATCAAGTGATTGATTCCACAGCTGGATGTGAACTGTTATCATTTGTAGATGCCTATTCTGGTTTCCACCAGATCCCTTTGTATGAGCCGGATCAAATAAAGACATCCTTTATTACCCCGTACGGGGCTTATTGCTATCTCACTATGCCGTTCGGTTTAAGAAATGCTGGCGCAACTTACCAGAGGTGTATGCAAAAGTGTTTGCATGACCAAATAGATAAAAATGTGCAGGTATATGTTGACGATGTCGTCATAAAGACCAAGGAAAGCAAGACTCTAATAGATGACCTCCGGGAAACCTTTGCGAATCTGAGGAGATTTCGGATGAAGTTGAATCCAGCTAAGTGCACCTTCGGTGTGCCGGCAGGCAAGTTGCTCGGTTTCCTGGTTTCCAGCCGGGGTATTGAGGTGAATCCCGGCAAGATTCGTGCCATAGAGAGAATGAAGCCGCCGACAGATTTGAAGGAAGTACAGAATTTCACTGGGTGCCTTGCATCCCTGAGCCGCTTCATAAGCCGGTTGGGAGAGAAAGCGTTGTCGTTATATCAATTGATGAAGAAGTCCGACACATTTGTCTAGACAATGCAAGCAGATGCAGCTTTCAAGGAGCTGAAGCAGATGTTGTCAACAGCGTCGGTGTTGGCATCCCCGATGCCCAGGGAGCCGATGTTGCTCTATATAGCGGCGACCAACAGAGTTGTCAGTGCAGTGGTGGTAGTGGAGCGAGAGGAAGGAGGCAAAACCGTGCAGTGGCTGGTATATTATTTGAGTGAAGTCCTTTCCACCTCGAAGCAAAACTACCCACACTATCAGAAGATGACTTATGGGTTCTATATGGCGGCCAAGAAGCTCAAGCATTATTTTCAGGAGCATCCAATCCGGGTAGTGGCTGAGGCCCCTATCTCAGAAATCATAGGCAACAAAGATGCCAGCGGTCGGATAGCCAAGTGGGCAATAGAGTTGTCACCGTATACTCCTTAATATGACAAAAGAGATACAATCAAGTCACAGGTGTTGGCTGATTTCTTCATTGACTGGGCAGAGATACAATATGAGCCGCCGTTGCCCGATGCAAACTATTGGAGGATGCATTTCGATGGGTCCAAGACAATTCATGGCTTGGGTGCCGGCATAGTTCTCACTTCACCCAAGAATGACCAGTTGAGATATGTTTTGCAGATACACTTTGCAGCATCAAATAATGTGGCGGAGTATGAGGCACTTGTGCATGGTTTGAAGGTGTCCAAGGACATAGGCATTCGCCGGATTATGTGTTTCGGTGATTTTGACTTAGTAATTCAGTAGTGTTCCGGCATATGGGATGCGCATGATGCAAACATGGGGTCCTACCGTTTCTTGGTGCAGCAGCTGAGTGGATACTTCGAAGGTTGTGAGTTCCGGCATGTTCCCCGGGCTCAGAACGAAGCAGCCGATACATTGTCCAAGCTGGGATCTTCCAGAGATTCAATTCCGCCCGGCATTTTGCTGGAACATTTAAGGAAGCCATCAATCAAGCCCTCGCCAGAGTTATCGTCCATATATGTTCCGACGAGCCCAGAAGATGCAGTTCCGATGGAGATAGATGCCGGAGCTAGTTCAGATAACCCGGGGACTGCTATCTCAGTCCCGGGGACTGGGCCGACATATGAAGTGAGTACAGTATTCCAGAGCAGAGATAAAGGCAAAGGCAAAATGTACCAAGAGATTGTGCCAGTATACCCGGGGACTGCTCCGGCATACCCGGGGACTGATCCATTTGTCCCGGGGACTTCGCAGCCCATGGAGATCGATTATGTGTCAATCGAAATGATGGAGATAGATCAAGCAGTGTTCACTATCAGGGAAGTGCCTTCATGGGCGCGTCCTATCATGGATTTCTTGGTAGATGGCCAAGTGCCGGCGGATGAAACAGAGGCACGCCGGGTTACAAGGAGATCCAAAGGATATACCATCATAAAAAAGGAAATATACAAGAGAAGTGCCACCGGAGTATTGCAGAGATGTGTTGAATCTGCTGAAGGCCTGGAGATGCTCCGAGAAATTCATCAGGGGGAGTGTGGTCACCACGCTTCGTCCAGAGCATTAGTGGCGAAAGTATTCCAGCATGGGTTTTACTGGCCAACGACACTGCAAGAGGCAGAAGACTTGGTCCGGAAATGCAATGGGTGTCAGATGTATGCCCACCAGATTCATCCGCCGGCATCGGCGTTGAAGACTATCCCGATAACCTGGCCTTTTGCTGTTTGGGGCCTGGATATGGTCGGGGCTTTTAAGCCGGCAAGGGAAAAGATGACCCATATTCTGGTCATGGTGGATAAGTTCACCAAGTGGATTGAGGTGAAGCCCATAAGCAAGTGTGATGGCCACACAGCAGTGAAGTTCTTAAAGGATATAATTTTGAGATATGGTGTTCCTCATAGCATCATCACTGACAATGGGTCGAACTTTTCCCAAGGGCCATTTGCCAAATTTTGTGAGGAGGTGGGAATCCGGCTGGACATTGCGTCGGTCGCTCACCCTTGTTCCAATGGCCAAGTGGAGAGATCAAATGGACTAGTATTATCCGGCATCAAGCCCCGGTTGATAGAGCCGTTGGAGAAGACTCTGGGATGTTGGCTAGATGAATTGCCGGCAGTACTTTGGAGTTTGTGGACGACTCCGAATAGGTCAACAGGATATACGCCGTTTTTCCTTGTGTATGGAGCAGAAGCTATGCTTCCAACAGATGTAATACATGATGCACCAAGAGTGGTGCTATATACTGAGGAAGAGGCTAAAGAAGCCAGAGAAAATGATGTTGATTTGCTGGAAGAAGCAAGAGAGATAACACTACCAAGAACTGTGGTTTACCAGCAGAACCTCAGACACTATCACGCGCAGAAGGTGAATCCAAGGAGATTCCAAGAGGGAGATCTAGTGCTCCGGCTAAAGCAAAGCACAGAAGGCCGACATAAGTTGACTCCGCCATGGGAGGGGCCATTCATTGTGAGCAAAGCTCTGCACAATGATGCCTACTATCTTATAGATGCGCAGGCACCCAGGAAGAACAAGGTGGACAGGTCCGGAGAAGAAACCAAGCGACCATGGAACATAGCCCTACTCCGACCATTTTACTCCTAACCGGCATAATGTATGTATTTCCATTTTGCTTTGTGTGCCGGCATTATGTGTCGGCACAAGACTAATGAATGAAATGTCGGCATCCCGAAGAGATCGGGCACTGCCTCTGGAATATATTGTTGTTTATTTTTAATTTTTGTTTATGTGCCGGCTGGCTTGATTTGAATGTTTCTTATGTCGGCCTAGTAATGTGTCGGCACCAAAGGCCGCTCTTCGACTTAGCTGCTGTCCGGAATCCAGCTTCATGGCTAGCAAGAGTAGATGCCGGAGATTGTCTACACATGGAAAACGGCTAAGGAAATATAAAGCAAGCGAACCGACATTTATGTTATTGCTAAAGTTAAAACTTGAAGTGTCGAATGATTTGAAGTCTAAGTTTCAGGGTTTAAGTACTGTATGTTTAATAAAGCAACCTTGAGACTCATACGTCGAAAGCCGAATAAGGTAGACAAGTAGCCAAGGTTGCAGAGTTAAGTAAACAGGAAAACAAACTCGGTGACTTAGCCAAAAGATGATCCGGTATTCATAAGCAAGCAAACCAGATTAAAACTTGTTCAGGTAGCAAACCAAAGGGAAATAAAGTATATATTACATCTGCACCCGGCATACCGGGGATCTAATAAAGATTAAAGTTTTTGATGCTGCAAAGTTCAAGACGCCGGAGTGGAAGCAGAGCCGCCGGCGGGTGGAGCTGTGGCAGTAGAGACGTCGGCTTCAGGTGTGCCGAATCCAGCAGATGGAATGGAGCCATCACCTCCGGCCGGGACAGATCCCTATTCCGGAACTTCAGTGTCGGCTTCTTCAGCTTCTTCTTTGTCTTGGCTGGAGTCGGAGCCCTTAGCGTCAGTAGCATCCTTGGCGTCGTCCTCCTTCTTCTCCGGCTCACGGATGTCCCAGACAAAGGCTTCGGTGTCGGCATAATCCACATAGCTATGGGCCAATTCCTGCCGATGCCGGATATGTTCTGGATCTGTGGTCCAGATAGATCCTTCGCGCACGGTGCGCAGAGTCTCCAAATCAGCTTTTTTGTACCAGGAGAGGAAGTAAGTGAGAGCTTCATCAGCTCCCACCCTTGCGCCGGAATCCCGCCATTCTCTGAGGCGAACCTTGGAAAGCTGTAGATCATTGCCAAGATCAGCAGGGTCAGTGGGCGTCCTTTGTCCCGGCCAGAGGGCGGAGTATGCTTCCTGGGCACCAAGGAAGAGATCTTCAGTATAGGAGGTCATGGCGTTCTTCCGGGCTTCCAGGGCGAGCAGCTGCTCCAACATAGTCCAGTTGGGAGAGTCGACTGGGGTACCCCGGTTCACTCGGTCCACCTGCAGAGCCTTCTCAACGTCTTCGATGGAAGCAAGAAACAGGTCTGAAAGATGGCAAATAGGTTAGTAAAAGGAATATGTGCCGGATAAGATGTATCGGACAAGATGTGTCGGGCAAAAGAGGATTTGAGGCTTACTGGCGAGATCGACGTTGAGCCGGGCAATATCAACTTCCCATTTGGTGGCCTGATCCTTCAAGCCATCCAGTTCTGCGTGGGCATTGGATGCATCAGTTTCGGAAGTGACGAGCAGCTCCTGGGCTTTCTTGAGTTGGCCCTCCCTCTGTTCCTTCTCCTCCAGAAGCTCAGCGATCCGGCCCTTCAGCTGCTCCACCTCAGCTTTGTGGGCGGCATCCCGGTCGTCCAACTGCTTGGCCACATCCACTGAGGGCGTACAGTCCTGGTGGCGTGCTTCCAGTGCAGCCTTTTCATCTGCAGGGATTCGAAGTCAAAAGGATTTGAAGTTAGAGGAATAACAAAGAATGTGAAGGATTTGAAGTACAAAGGGTTTATTTGGATAATAGCAGGATTCGGCATACCTGTGAGCTCCTTCACCCTTTGAAGAAGCTCGGTGACTTGTTCTTCAGCAGCAGCTGCAAAATGCCGGTAAAAGGTTATGTGTCGGCATATTAAGGTGTGCCGGCAAAAGGTTTATGAAGAAATAAAGAAGAGGAGAATAATCCGGCATATAATAATATGTCGGCTGGGTTTACCTTTCTGGGTTAGTTCCAGCCGGAGCTTGCTATGCGCGTCGGATAACTTCCGATGCTCGCACACCAAGTCATGGTACATATCGGCGCATGTGTTGTTCATGCGCTGCAAAAAGTTGGGATTTGAAAAGTTATGAAAGAAATATTTTAGCATATCAGTTAAGGTGAAGATTATATCAAGTGTTCATTCTTTTGAAGACCCGGCACAGGTGCTGTGCACCTATCCCGGCCCTCGGTGACTAGGATTTGAAGCTCGAATCGAGCTTATATGTCGGTCAAGAGGATTTGAAAGTTACAACAGACTCTAGTTTTCTTTTGAAGACCCGACACAGGTGCTGTGCACCTATCCCGGCCCTCGGTGACTAGGATTTGAAGCTCGGATTGAGCTTATATTTTGGACGGTTGATGTGAAAACAGCTAAGTGCAAAAGGTATTGGAAAATCCCGGATGTCCGTATCCCGGACAGCCGACATTTTTGGGGACTGGGGATATATGTAAGGAGAACACTTATGTTGGTGGCATTGGCCAGAAGGTGAAGTCTTTGCTGGATGCTGAGGAGCTCGCTGGCAATAGGAATGGGCTTCGCAGCCAGTATATCAGCAGGATTGCCAGTGGCCGCAGCTTCGGCTAATTTCTTCTTCTTGGAACTAGCTGTGTCCATGCAGTCGGCGTCATTCCACTTAACGCAATACTCCTTAAGAGATCCAAGACTTTTTTCACTCTTGGTCAGCAGGGAGACGCGGCCTTCGAGTTCCGGCGTCTCAAAGAAGCTGGGCCGGGCTGCTGCTTTGCCAAGGTGGAGTGCCAGGGCAGAGCTGGAAGGTGCAGGTTTAGCAGATGCAGTAGCAGCAGACTGTGTCCTGGTCTTGATGATCTGCTTAATCTTGACAGTACCGGACTTGGCCGGGACAGAAGGCTTGGCCGGGACAGAGGTCTTGGCTGGGGCAGCAGTCTTGGTGGAGGCAGAGGTCTTTTCAGTTGCTGGAGTCTTAGGGGCTGGTCATTTCGGCGCGGCCGGTGTAACTTGGCCAGCAGAAGCAGGTGCCAGATTAGTCCGGACCTCCGGCACTTCATGGGGCTTTACCTTTATCTATGCCGGTGCTCTTGTCGCCTGCGCCGGCATCTTCAGCAGTATCAGGGGCATCTGGTTGGGCTCCCGCATCCATGTGGACATCAGAAGCCGAAGGATCCTGTTGAGCCCCCGAGTCCATGTGGACGTCGGGGGCAGAGTTTTCTTGCTCCGGCGGAGGGTCATCCTTCGTCGGGGAAGTGGTTTTGTCGGGCGCAGGCGAAGATGCCGGCGCTGGAGAGGTGGTGTGACTGGCAGACGGTATGTCGGGGTGCGCTGCGGCCGCCGGGTTATCAGCGTTAGGGCTGGCACTTGAGCTGGAAGCATGTTCCGACGCAAGAGGAGCCCTGAAAGAGAGAAAATACCAAGTCAGTAATCAAAGAGAGAAATATATCAGAAATGATGCAAAGGAAAGAAACTTACCCCAAGGCGATGGGTCTTTGCCTTTTTGGCTGGGGCACGCCAACCTTCTGCCTTTTCGGTTGCTGGGGTGTGTCGGGCTGGGGCTTCACGCCTCGCTTCCGGCCGGCACGTCCGCCGGTGGAAGGAGGTCCCTGGTTCAGAGGGGCGGCGTCGACAACCATGTCGTCCGGGATAGCTGAGGACGGCATAGGATAAGCAAAAGGTGTGGTAGGAAAGGCATATGCAAGTGGCGTTGGGTCGTAATACATCAGGATCTCCTCGTCAGAGTCATCCTCACTCCGGGCTTGAGTGGAATGCCGAGAGGAAGAGTCCTTACCCGCGGCAGAGGCGGCGCGGGTGTTCCGGGGTAGCTTGTCCCAGTGATCTGGGTCTTCTGCGTCCGCAGCAGTGCGGTCTGCCACGATTTTGATCTGGGATTTCTCCATCTTCTGGAAGCTAAACTTCTGCATAGGGCAAAGACAATGGATCAGAAACAAGAAATATGCCTGTGCAAAGGAGTATGTCGGATCAAGCATGATAAGTGTCAGAAAATAGAAGTATGTCGGCCTAGGTATCTATATGCTGGGCAAGAGCTTATGTGTCGGCGAATGGGGTTTACCGTCGGTGCGGGGCAATCCCGGCTGTAAGGTTCTAGTCCCCAGGCAAAGGTGGCCTGAGAGGACTTGCAGATGTCCTTGATCCACCGCGGGATGTCGGCCGGGGTCAGCTCATGTGTGGAGTGCCGCATGGGGTCCATGGGCCCGCTCATCTGGCATATCTTGTGAGGCCGGCGCTGGAGAGGAGAGACGCGCCGGCTGATAAAGCAAGCCACCAAGTCTTGAGGAGTGAGGCCGACATCCCACAATTCGCCCTTAACTCGGTGGAGGGCGTTAACCGGCCCGACAGTAGTCTTCGGGTTATATGTCCAGTTCTTCATCGCCAGTGGTGGCTCGTCCACGAATGGCGGCAAGTTGAGCAGATCGACGTCCGTGGTGTTCTTGACGTAGAAGAAGCTCTTTTGCCACTTCTTGCAAGACTCGAGCAGTTCCACCTTGGGGAAGTCTGAGCCCTTCCGGGACATAATGGTGGCCGCGCCGCATTGGGTCATGGGGCGGTCCTTCTTCTCCTGGGCCGTTTCCGGCGGGTCGTCCTTGGACCGGGCGGTTCCTGGATAACTTGTTTCCGCAGCTGGAAATACTTCGCCCAAGCTTGGGTGAAGGCTTCTATGCCGGCGAAGCGCTCGCAGAAAGCAGCGAAGGCGGAAAGGATCATCACCGCGTTGGCCGGGATATGATGAGGCTGCAGGTCGTAAGTGTCGAGGAGGTCCCGGAAGAAATCTGATACCGGCAGGCTGAAGCCCCGCTCGAAGTGGGCAATGAACACGACATGTTCGTCGGGTTCAGGTGCCGGCACGATCTCTCCCGCCGGTAGCCGGCATGCTACGCCGTCCGAGACTCGTCTGGTGGTGATGACCCAGGATATGTCGGCCGGGGTCACCTCTGACCCCTCCCAGCCGGAGCGTCCTTGGAGCTAGGCCGAGTTATCCTCCTCCGAAGCCGAGGTGGCCGTCATACTTGAGGAAGCCATCTTGGTGGCCGGGACAGGGCGTGAGAGCCGAAGTCCCGTGATGTTAGTCCTATCAAGATCAGAGAAAAGAGGGAAGTTAGTCTCTCCGTTATACCAATCTCACAGAAGTTAGTAGGAAGTAAAGATCTACCATCGCAGTCAAAGTAGGAAATAATCATGAGTAAATTCCTATGAGAAGAACATCAGCGAACTACTGAAGAACGTCACTAGTAATGCTAATCGAATCTGTGAGATACTAAGCAAAGAAGCTAATGGAGATCTAAGTGAACAAAGTTACCGAGGCAGAAAAGGAGAAGAACAGAGGAAAACGAAGAACTCACCGAAGCTCAAGCGGCGGCGATGGAACGGCGGCGAGCTCCCAGAAGAAGATTCAACCTCCCCCGGTGCAGTCCGGGAGAAAAGCGGCGACGGCGGCGTCGTCGGCGAAGGTGTCGAACATCGTCGAGCGTCGGCGCCGGCGTGGAGCAAGTCGACGGCGGTGCAAGTTCTCTGTTCTCTCGGTCCGGCGGCGAAGCGCAGGAGATAGAGGAACGGAGGAAGAAGACGATGGTGTGGGGTAAAAAGGAGAAGTTTACCCCCGCCGCCCTATTTATATATCGCCTGGTAAGGGTCATGGGGGTGGTAGTGCTCCACTACCCCGACCGTTTCTGCAGCAAGTCGCCACATGGCGGCATGGAGTGGGGCGGCGGTTACTGTAACCGTGCCACTAGGCAATGATGGCAAGAGTTAAATGCACTATGAACCGTCGCATCGTGTGACCGTTCGTGGTGGCAGGGCAGTTGCAAGTTTCGATGCAAACTGTCGGGCTTGGCTTCTTAAGGAAGTCTCATTTATGTGCCAGCGTAACTGTCCATAAAACAAGTCCTGTCCGGAATACCTTCGGGACCGGCCGGGTTAACTTTTTGAAAAGGATGAGGAGCCGGAACATATGCGGAGCTCCGGCATGTATAACCCTGACTCCAGCATATAATCAAGTGTCGGGATATGAGGAAAAGATGATATGTTGAACCTGTCAAGGCTCCACAGTTGAGACTGGGGAACCTCGACAGCTTCGGGGACTAGTGTCGGGGGGATGACCCCCGGTAGGGTCAAAAGGCTAGAAAGATACAAGGAATATGGTTGACTTTTATGTCGGTTGACCAAGGTTGGGTCTGGACGGAATATAAGAGCGTCGGCTAGACCGGCATATAAGTATATCCCGGCTGGTGTTCAGATATACCGGTTTATCCAGGATATATGGAGAGATATGCCGGATCATGAAAGGATATGCCGGTCTGGCTTATTTGATACGCTGTGCAGGAGCAGGGGAGGTCGGATTACCCGACCTTCATAGGTCGTTGGTCCGACACATAGGTCCAGGATATGGCCAACGGTCATATCCGGGATATAGAAGTCAACCAAGGTGTCATGTCCCTACAATCAAGGAGAGATTCTGCCAAGCATGGAGGGAGATCATGATGACAGGGTGCACAGTGCTGGTTTACCAACCCTCACTGTGCACAAGTACAGTCCTTACCTCATAGTGGTAAGGTCACAGTCCAAGAAGTACAAGGTACAGGGATGGTGAGTCCCATCGAGAGCAATCAGGGCCAAAGTCAAGGGTGACAGCCGTCGTCACCTAGTCCTATTTGGACTATAGCTAGTGTCATATGCATGTATGTGACCGTTGTAACCCTGGCCACCACTATATAAGGTGGCACAGGGAGCCCTAGCCAAGGGTTGGACGGTCCTTAGTCTCTCAGTTGATAGTTCGTCTTCCTCCTCTCGCAGAGAGCTTGGAAGCCCCATTGTTGTGTACTCCATCGATCCAGATATACAACCAGTAGAGCAGGAGTAGGGGTGTTATCTCCTTACGAGAGCCCCGAACCTGGGTAGATCTGTGTTCCTTTCTGTCGTGCTTTTCAGCTCGTTCCCCTCTCCCGAATCCTCCAGCATCTAGTTCGGCCCCTATTTAAGCCATCTCATGGCATATGTTGTTTCACCACGACGACACGCGACGCATGTCCGGCGATGCGGACGTGGTGTAGGACAGGTTGAGGTCGACTTGGACACCGTCTTGGCGGGCTGCTATCACCGGCGAGAAGACGCCGCCGTCGAATGTGCGCGGGTACGTCTGGATCTCGCCGAATTCCGGCGACACACGGGACGGAGGCAGCCTTGGTGAACAGCTCCTGCCGCTGTCGGTGCTGCTCCTTGCCGCCGACGGCGGCGCAGAGTCAACTACAAAAACCCTCACCTCTGTTGTCGCCCTGGCTGGCGGTTTAACTCGCAAAAGACGTGGCCTTGGTGAGTTCCGCGTCCTATTCGCGTGGAATGTGGCGCCGCTTGTCCCGATCCGCAGTGACGGCCGCGCGCCGGGCCAGCTCCTTTGCCCAATCCGCGTCGGACATGGTGGAGAGCTTCACCTTCGGCGCCACCATGCGTGGCTTCTTCATCATCCCCGTGGCCTTCTTCAGCGGCATGGTCGTGGCGGGAGATGGCGACAAGGCGGCGAGAAGGCGGGGAATAGGGGGAGGGCGGCGGGAAATGGGGGGTAGGTAGGGAAAATGGGGGAAATGGTGGAAAAGCGGCGGGAAAAGTCCGGTGTCGTTGGCAAGTGGGCCCTAGACATCGAATTGGAGCTGCCGCGAGCTGCCGGTGCTCCCGATAAGATCCTACCGCATAAGAACTGGCATAGGAGCGCTGACTCATTTATTTAGCTTGTACCTGCGCCGACAGGATTTTGGAGCCGCGGGTGTGATCAGCCCCGAGCCAAAATAATATGTCTGCAGCGTTGTGAGAGCCCGTTTTAGACCACCGGTGGAAATGCTCTAATTGGAATGAACCTACAGATATGTCCATCGTCTTCGTCTACCATCGGGATTAGGCTGTTGGTACCGATCACACTAGAGTGCGGCGGTTTTATCCGTAGCCCGCGTGGCCCTCCACTGTTATCGTCGCCGGGATCTGTGTGCCGTCGCCTGTTTCTCAGCACGCCGTGGCCCCATTCTACAGCGCACAGAAAGCCGCATCATAGCCGCTTTGTCACGTGGACACGCATGCGGCGAGAGAGCGAAGTCCAAGTCCAAGCTGGGTCACCCCTGCATGTGGCGAGTACGACGCCCCGAGCCTCCGACCATGTGCTTGCATTGCCTTGCTTGCAAATCGGCGGTCAGGCTTTGTGGCGCCCGTTGTTCACACGCGGACAAAGGGCCGGCGACGGCCGACGAGCTTTCCTCTTCTTCCGACTGTACTGTGTACTGGCTAGTGAGGAGTGGCACGCACACGCTGATCGAGCTGACCTGCCGCTGTATCCATGGCAGCTCAAGATTTCAAGTGGCCATTCTCATTTGCCATTCCGCGGTGCCGGTAGAGATTACAGTCGACGGTCATCTCATAAACCGATTCTGCTCGGTGTTGGATGGATTATATCGCTCGCTGTACATTGATAAGCTGTCGGACGAGAGCACAGAATTGGCCAGGACCAAGGAGAGTGAAGAAGAACAGGACCAGGCCACACATCTGGCTCGTCAGGATGGCTTGGGTCCCCAGCGAAACTGAGACAGAATGGTCAGCGCGCCGTGCCTGTCGCGCCGAGCCGCCAACTCGACGCCGGGCGCACACCATGTTTGCGCACGGAGTAAAATATACTATACATCATCGAACTTATGCCCTTACTCGCTTTTATCATCACTAGTAAGCGAGTAAGGGCATAAGTTTGATGATGTATAATATATTTTTAATATAAAATATATTTTTAAAATTTTAAAAATTAGACAAAAGACCTATAGTCTCACACGCTCGCTACTCTCCATCTACAGTCCTCTCTCTCTCTGAGGAAAAGGATTATTGTTAGTTATTGTCACATATAGACTAACGTTCGTCTTTGAATGTATATATACGAATATGTTGAAAACTAAGACTAATAAGATAACTATATTATTTCCAAATACATTTTGAGTCGCTTTAATACCCATTCTGGTGAAGCATCTGTGTCATATTCGGGCACATAGCGATGAGTGTGTGCAAATATAATATTATTAAAGATCCAATACTAAGCATATGGATAGGAAAGCTGTTTAAAAATAATGGTGTCGCCTCTACCTTGTGTCGAATTAGAACGTCGGATGCATACGTTTGTAATATCGCCTAAGCAGGCTGAACTATTACTCCTGATAAAGTTTTTCCTGGAAATTTTTAGATCATTTGCAGGGGAAGGATACATAAAACATCTCACAAATTTACTGAACTAACAAATATGACATGTGAATCCAAAAATATGTCAACTTCGTGTCATAGTTTTGAGCAACTATGGTCTTCGGATGTTACTACTTTGAGATATGGACCTAGAAATTGTAGTGATCAGGAACCAACATTATATATACATAATACAGCAGCTGATACTACAATTTTGAAGAGAAGTGACCTATTGGTCAGTCAATGTTTAGAATCATGTAGATCTCATTTTTTTCTATTTAGGTACTCAATAAGCATGGAAAAACTGTGCTAAAATGGAATCCTCTTCGGTAGTCTATACATAGTTCTCATTTTTGTGTCAAGGCCTGGTGGCTACTACATCTCCCCATTCTCATTGGGATGTTTATGTTTTGTCCAGTTTTGTGAATTGAGTTATCGATCATTGATTCTAGCTATATATTCTGGCTTCAATTATGTTTATGCCCCCAGTTTCATGCAATCATCAATTTTCTGCAGTTTCTGAATTGAGTAACATGTAGAATCTCTTTACATGATTTACCTGAAGTTACTCCATACAACTGATAGAAACTGTTCTCTCTTTAAAGTTGTGCCTTTCCTGTGTACAACAGAACTGAAAATTAATCAAGGTCTGCTAGAGCCAATTTCTTGGAACTATAGTTAGCGAATTGTTGCATCTCCTTCAATATTGTCTGTCAACCTTTTGCCCTTTCTGCTTGAGTTTGCTATTCCTTTTTCCTGATACTATGTTGGACCGGAATTAGTGCAACCATGATGTGCAACCTGCAATTGGCATTTGCGTTTTGATGGAGAACTATTCATCTGCACTGATTCTTGGCTATCCCGTATTGACATTAATTCTTTCATAGTCTGATTCAAAGAAAGGAAGATGTCGATAAAAAAATTTGCAAACCTCTGATCCAAGGCAACACACAGATCAACAAAGAATACCTTCAGTTAAGGTGGACAAGGACAACTGTGATTTTATTGGTAACATCTCCAAGTGCACCACCTACATGAATCGTATCTACAGGATCTGTAAACCATGGATATGAACATGAAGTGGTATAGACGTCATGGCTGTTTGGATTTGTATCAAACCTGAATTCTCCTTTTGCGATGTCGATGATCTGGAGTATAGCAGTCGTGGCTGTTTGGACATGATCGCCCTCGAGTGGATGCGTCGCCCTGCGTCTTGGTCCTGGCCGAGGTTGGGCGTGTCGTTGAGCGTGCTCGGGCGGTCCGTTCTGGAGGCTGGGAGTGGCCGACGATGTTGGGCTGGGAGGCGGCGTCGGGCATAGGATGTTGCGATAGTTACGGAGGTAGGGCACCGAGCCGCTGCCTCTTGGTTGTAGGCCTGGGATGGGAGAGATGGTGAGGGCGGGTCAGGGATGTGCGGACGCGGAATTTTGGGGTGGGATTGGAGAGGGAGAACAAATTAATCTGGACCGATGGTTACAAGTGTATGGACGATCGAGATTTTATTTTCCTGCCAAGTTTGCTCTTTTATAAGTAGTGGAGATAAAGATACATTAGAATACGTAATTTATGATCATTAAATATATATTATAGGTTCATCGGAGGTCACCAGAACCCGTATAGCTCCATATTTGCTGACATGGCACTGAGTTGACCAGTCTTTAGCAACATGATTTTTGCAAAACACCCCTTCCTCAAATCTATTTTTCTATTCAAAGCCTAAACATAGAATATTAGAGACTGATCGGTAGGCCCCACTAGTCAGGCACCCATGCGGGCCCGCCTGTCAGGCAGTCCCCCATTATGTCATGTCCCACCTCTGCTCGAACCACACCCGACTCCGCCGCCGCCGCCACCTAGGGAGCACGCCGGCGTGCCTCCCCCACCTCCCAAAGCAGGCGCTGCTCTCCTATCCCAGCTCAACGCTGGAGCCCACCCTGCTGGAGTTCACGGCCGCCCAGCTCCGCCCGGTGCGCCGGAGATAGCCATGTCGGAAATAGCCGCCCGACGCGCCCGCCCTCCCCTGCCTCGCACCAGGCCAGTGGCGCCCCACCCCTGCATCGTGCCAGGCTGGCGGTGCCCCTCCCCGCGCTTGCATCCCGTCGGGCCGGCGGCGCTCTGCCCCGCCCCTGCCTCGCGTCGGACAGGCAGCACCCCTCCCCGCCCCTGCTTCGCTTTGATCCAGTCGCAGGCGGCCGGCAGCGACCCTCCCCGCTCCTGCCTCGCGTCGGTCCAGTCGCAGGAGGCCGGCGACGGGAGGCCCGCGGGAGGCTTTTTTTTCTTTCTTTTACTCCTGTTTTCCCAACTTTGTAATTTAGGCCTTCACATTTTTTCTTACTAGAACATAGTCTCTGTAAATGGTAGGGACTGATAGGCGGGGTCCGCAGCTGCTACTACTCTGGGGTCCAATAACAATCGGTCCTCTTCCAAATCGGCTCTGAAGGACGTATCGATATCGAGGGGGCCGACTATGAGCGGGGCGACCGATTGATTCTTCTGTTCTCCAAGCTGGGGAATTTGTTTCACGCTTCTTTTTGCCTTGGCCAAGTCACTTTGTCTTTCAATTTCGCGTTTATAGTCTGATGGCTGATTCATCTTATATTGGGGCTCTGCAGTAAGCATACCATAAGCCCAGTCCTTTTGTTTCTCCGTGTATGTCGGCTTGGGCTCAGGCACTTTCGGTGCAAAAAATGTCTTCACTTCGGCGCGTACTATCGCCTCGTTTTCTTCGGGAGTCCGGTCATAAGCTCTCTTGGGAAGAGGCTTTAGCGATGGCTCTGGTATCTTCGTGGTCTTATGTACTACCTTATCAGTAGTACTAACCGTAGCGGACCTGCTCCGCTTTTTCCCCGTCTGAGTAGTATTGGGGGGCGGCTTCGCCTGACGCGCTGGAGGTGCACTGGGGGATGGCGTTGGCTGATGCGCGGGAGGTGCACTGGGGGACGGCGTTGGCTGACGCGCGGGAGGTGCACTAGGGGGCGGCGTCGGCTGACGCGTCGCCCGAGGTGGACTCGGGGGTGGCGTCGGCTAACGCGGCGCCCGAGGTGGACTCGGGGGCGGCGTAGGTGGACGACGTTCACCGGGGGAGGGTGGACTTGGATTCCTCGGAGTCGGTGGCCTTGGCGCTGATCCTGGAAACTTGATGTATTTCTTTTGCCATAAAACGATTTGGCACTTGACATCTCCAAGTCTCCGATCCCCTTCAGGTGTAGCAAAATCAAGCTCTAGGTCCTCGAACAAGCTGACTATGTCAAGCACCGAGACACGAGCATAGCCAGCCGGTATCGGGTTCCCATGGTGGAGTGCTTCAGTTAGACAAGGTAAAGCGTCGCCGCTCGCCACCTTCAAGGTCATGTTCTTCACTGGCTGATGTAGCTCACAATTTGTCATCTCCCTAACATCATCCACGGGGTAGCGAGACCCCGGTGCTTCATGCTTATCAGCTGGGACCTCCGTGGAAGCCACGCTGCTTCTCCGCTGACTATTAAGATCCAATGCTGGATCTTCCTGCAGCCGAGATCCGCCTCCCTGGCTAAGTTGATGTATCATACTCTTCATGTCGGCTAATTCACGTTCTACCTTGCCGATCCGATCTGCTTCCCGATCCTTCTTTCTCTTACGGCTTTTGTAACCGTACGGATCTTCGTGATGAGAAAACCCTTCCTTCCATGCAACACCGGCGCCTTTGCCTCTTGTTCGTCCTGTGTGTTTTGGATTCCCGAGGGTGTGTGTCAGCTCGTTGTTCTCTCGGTCGACACGGATCAATCCCGCTTGAGCATCCTCCATTGCCTTAACAAGTTTTACTGTGGGAGTAAAGGTCTGTTTTCGATGAACACACTCCCCTGTTGCCGGGTCTAACGATCCTCCATGTCCGTACCACCAGTGCTTGGCCCTTTCGGGCCATCCCTCTGTACCAGGAGTGATTCCTCTATTCCTCAATTCATTCCCCATAGATTCCCACTTGGGCACTACTCTCACGTAGCCGCCTGGCCCCAAAATATGGTGATGTTTCTTCTTTTCAGCATTTTTCTTATTTTTTTCCGACATTTCCTTGGCTCTCTCAGATGCCTTGAATGCCACAAATTCAGGCCACTGTTGTCTCAACTTCTCGTATGCTCCTTCGAACACTGGAGTTTTCTTTTTCGTGATAAACTTCGCGTATAACATTTTCTTGAAGCCCCGGAATGCTTCAGCCATCTTCTTGAGAGCGTACTGTTTAACTCTCCTTCTCCTTTCACGTCCACCCGGAATTTCATTACCATCATCATCCTTCTTGGAGTACTCCGGAGGTAGAATGAAATTTTCCATGAGCTTCCTCCAAAGGTCTTTCTTGGATCTTTTGTTCACAAAAGTAGCTCAAAGACGTGCCTTCTTTGGCTCGTGCCATTCTTGAACCATGATCGGGATCATGTCCCTAACAATCACTCCGCATTGATTTATAAATTTTGTTGCGTGCTGTTTTGGCTCCAACGGTTTGCCATCTGGAGATACTACATCGATGGTCAGCTTCTGATTCGCACTCAACTTTTGGCTCGGACCTCGTTTAGAATACGATTTGCTCGATCCGGAGGACTGAAAAAAGAAAGAGTCGTTAATACATATATGCATATTCCCTTCGTATCACCAAAAGCTAAATCTATATACCTCGCCATCGGCGTTTGTTTGCAATTGTCGTTCGGCATCGGTGTTTGTTTGCCCTTCGTCGTCAAACATTTCTATCTCCATTCCGTCACCGGAAGGGTTAAGAAACGACGAAACATCTTCTTCAAGTTCAGCTTCTCCGGCACCTTCTCGGCCGACTCCTTCTCGGCCGGCTACTCCGGGGTCTTCTCGATCGGCACCTTCTTGATGCACATATACATTCTCACGTATCATGCCAAATAAGAATTCTTCAGGGTGGCGTGGGTCATTTTGACCGTCCATGTCTCTTCTAAAGACAGGTAAAACAAGTTAGTGACACATATTTGATCAATAACCAAAAAAAGGGGGCGTTGGCCGAGCGCCGACGCGGTGGGAGGAAGACCCCCTCACCGCGTCGGCGCCCGGCCAACGCCCCCTTTTAGTACACATATTTGATCAATAACCAAAAAAAAGGGGCGTTGGCCGAGCGCCGACGCGGTGAGGGGAAGACCCCCTCACCGCGTCGGCGCCCAGCCAACGCCCCCTTTTAGTACACATATTTGACCAATAACCAAAAAAAAAAGGGGGGCATTGGCCGAGCGCCGACGCGGTGGGGGGGAAGACCCCCTCACCGCGTCGGCGCCCAGCCAATGCCCCCTTTTAGTACACATATTTGATCAATAACCAAAAAAAAGGGGCGTTGGCCGAGCGCCGACGCGGTGGGGGGAAGACCCCCTCACCGCGTCGGCGCCTGGCCAACGCCCCCTTTTAGTACACATATTTGATCAATAACCAAAAAAAAGGGGGGCGTTGGCCGGGCGCCGACGCGGTGGGGAAAGACCCCCCACCGCGTCGGCGCCCGGCCAACGCCCCCATATGTATATTTTTCTAACTAACTAAACTAACTGCAATTCCTAACTAAAAATGCTAAGTAAAAATGCTAAGTACAAAAGCTAACTAACTATGCTAAATATAAAAAGCTAACTAAAAATGCTATAACTAAAATTCTATAACTAAAATGCTATAACTAAATTCTAATTAACTAAAATGCTATAAAAAATTATAACAAAAATAAAAGGCCGACACGGTGGTGTATTGGTGCTCACTGACGGCGGGTCACGGGCGGCGGCGGTGCTCACGGGCGGCGGCGGGCTTCATGGCGGCGGTGCTCACGGCGGCGGGCTTCACGGGCGGCGGGCTTAGCTTGGTGCTCACCGACGGCGGTGCTCACGGGCGGCGCGCGGTGGTGGTGCTCGGGCGTGCGCGTCGGAGGGGCGGTGGGCATGCGCGCGGCGGCGGCGGGCGAGAGCGACGGCGGCGGCGATTCGCTTCCGCCTGAGCTTTGATTGGAAACGGCTGCCTTCGTCTTCGTCTCTGGATCGAGAATGGAGAAGGCAAGGGCGGTGCGCGAGCTTATATACCACGGGACCTTTAGTCCCGGTTGGTATTACGATTCGGGACTAAAGACCCTTTAGTCCCGGTTCGTATTACCAACCGGGACTAAAGGGTGACCTTTAGTCCCGGATGGTAAAAAGGCCCGGGACTAAAGGCCAATTTTGGGCGGTTCCCAAAAATTGCGCGCGCAGGGACCTTTAGTCCCGGGCTGTTTCCTCAACCGGGACTAAATGGTCTTTTGAATAAACTTAAGAAATTGCAATTTAGCTTGACTGAATATTCGAATTGAATTTCTGAGAAATCTACAACTGCAAATCGAGTGATTCAAAATCCTACAAATCACAAATTTAAATATCTATCAAATGCCACTGTTCCCATATTTGTATGATAATCCAATAATTTTACATAATTAAAATACTCCAAATATGCTTATAGAAACTTTGAAAATTCATATCTAAAGATTTACAAATCTAAATTGTTTGAAATTGAGTAACTAATTCAAAACCATTTTCTATTTTCAAAACTAGAAGATTAAAATAAGTTTGAGATTACCCAACACCGTTAGAGGATATGGAGTCTTTCACGGGCTTGCAGGGAAATTTTTCCGAGGCGGAGCTTCCGAAGATGCCGTAGGGCGTGAGCACCAACGACATCTTCGAGAAGCTCCGCCACGGGAGATTTCCCAACCCTTTCCTCCATAACTGTTAGAGGAGATGGAGTCTTTCACGGGCTTGCAGGGAAATTTTTCCGAGGCAGAGCTTCCGAAGATGCCGTAGGGCGTGAGCACCAATGACATCTTCGAAAAGCTCTGCCACGGGAGATTTCCCAACCCTTTCCTCCATAACTGTTAGAGGAGATGGAGTCTTTCACGGGCTTGCAGGGAAATTTTTCCGAGGCAGAGCTTCCGAAGATGCCGTAGGGCGTGAGCACCAACGATATCTTCGAAAAGCTCTGCCACGGGAGATTTCCCAACCCTTTCCTCCATAACTGTTAGAGGAGATGGAGTCTTTCACGGGCTTGCAGGGAAATTTTTCTGAGGCAGAGCTTCCGAAGATGCCGTAGGGCGTGAGCACCAACGACATCTTCGAAAAGCTCTGCCACGGGAGATTTCCCAACCCTTTCCTCCATAACTGTTAGAGGAGATGGAGTCTTTCACGGGCTTGCAGGGAAATTTTTCTGAGGCACGGGATGAAACTCTCCCTGCCTTCGAGCTGTGCTTGCCATGGCATATCGATGCTCCTTTTATAGGCACGACGCCGCTTCTACTTTTGTCTTGTTCCTCCGACAGGGGCGTCGTGCGCTACATGCTTTATCTCATCGAGCAGTGCATCCACCCACGCATCCTTATCCTGCCAATAGCTTTAGTCTCGGTTGGACCCACCAACCAGGATTAAAGGTTACCCACACGTCCTTATCCCACCGACAGTTTTGTTAGATGACACAAAAACCACCTTTAGTCCCGGTTGTACCCACCAGCCGGGACTAAAGGTAAGATGGTTTCCCGCGCCACTGCGTTCCCGCCTATTTTCTTCCCGCGCTTTCCACCGCTTCCCGCCTCCGTCTTCCCGCCATTTTTCACTATATATATGTAGGCTTGGCCTCCATTTACATATCACATCTAGACTCATATCTGCAAACCTCATCACTCTCTTCCATGGCTTCCATCGTATCTCTAACCCCCCAGGAGGCGGAGGCGCTTTGCGCCTCAAACTACCCCTGCCCGCCGGGCTACCGCGTCCCCACCGGCTGGATGCTGAGCGTCAGAGGCGTACCGGTCCCTCCTGTCCCTCTAGGTGTGGCGCGTCAGATGGCCATCACGAACCACTACTACTTCGAGCTCACGCCAGAGCAGCGGAGGAATCCCCAGTGGCATCCCGACTACAGCCCGACTTGGGACGCCTTCTTCATCAATCGGCGTGAGAGTGCGCTTGCCAGGCACGAGGAGGATGGCCCGCCTCGTTCGAACTTCAACGAGGCCGGCCGTCGGCTGTGGTGGCGCGGCCGGACTCTCCAGAGCGTCATGGCCTACCGTGGCCCCCGCCTACGCTACCCTCAGTCTCAGCCCACGCGTGCTCACCCGCCGAGGTTCGACTACCGCGACCCCGATGCCAGCGACGACGACGTCGGCGACTACGACGACTACAGTGGCGGCGTTTATAGGGCTAGGCACGACTATGACCGAATCACTCCAACATTCGAAAACAAGTTCGGCCGATTGTGACTTAATCTGCCCATGTACTTTAATTCCAGTTCAATCGTTTCCCCGCCTCTCGTGAGTGTTATTGTGATACATGATTAGAACAATACATTACATAAAATGTTTAATACATGATTAGAACAATACATGATTACACATGATTACATATCATTTCTTCGCTAGTGTCCCTTGCTTACGATTGTGGCGTAACCATGGAGAATCTTAATTATTTAACTTGAGGCTTGTGTCAGTGTTCACTCTGAAGGGCGGAATTTCACCAAACTGATTATAATCTTGTGACATGTCTGTCTTGTCCTCCACTCCCACGATGGTTCTTTTCCCTGAAAGAACTATGCTGCGCTTTGGTTCATCACATGATGTATTCGCTTTGGTTCTTTTTCTTGGTTTGCTACTCATGTCCTTCACATAGAAAACTTGAGCCACATCTTTGGCTAGGACGAATGGTTCATCAAGGTACCCTAGATTGTTGAGATCCACCGTTGTCATTCCGTACTGCTCGTCCAACTTTACCCCGCCTCCTGTCATCTTCACCCATTTGCACCGAAACAAAGGAACCTTAAAGTTAGGTCCATAATCAAGCTCCCATATCTCCTCTATGTAACCATAATATGTGTCCGTTCGCCCTTTGCCGGTTACTGCATCAAAGCGGACACCACTATTTTGGTTGGTGCTTTTTTTTATCTTGGGCGACCGTGTAAAATGTATTCGCATTTATCTCGTACCCTTGGAAAGTCAATATAGTCGAAGATGGTAATTTGGCCAGCAAGTACAGCTGCTCTTCAACAACAGTGTCATTCATGAGACGTCTTTGCAACCAAACGCCGAAAGTCGCCATGTGGAGCTGTAAAACAAAGGACTCAGGCTGCCCTGGGTTTGCTTGGCGTACAATATTCTTGTATTCCTCACTATACGGAGCCACCAAGAGGGAATTTTGTAGAACTGTGCAGTGTGCTTGAGTCAACGAATGACCATCCCTATATATCATTGGTTTCTTTCCGATCGTGCCTTTTCCACTAAGTCTCCCCTCATGACGGGATTGAGGAAGACCAATCGGCTTAAGGTCGGGAACAAAGTCAGCACAAAACTCAATGACCTCCTCTGTTCCATATCCCTTGACGATGCTTCCTTCTGGCCTATTTCTTTAAGACTCCCATGAACCTCTCAAATGGGAACATATTGTGTAGAAATACAGGGCCGAGAATGGAAATTTCTTTGACTAGGTGAACCAGGAGGTGCGTCATAATATTGAAGAACGATGGTGGGAACACCAGCTCGAAGCTGACAAGACATTGGGCCACATCATTTTGTAACCGTGGTTGATCTTCTGGATTGATTACCTTTTGAGATATTGCATTGAGGAATGCACATAGCTTCACAATTGCTAGTCGAACATTTTCCGGTAGAAGCCCCCTCAATGCAACTGGAAGCAATTGCGTCATAATCACGTGGCAGTCATGAGACTTTAGGTTCTGGAACTTTTTCTCTGCCATATTTATTATTCCCTTTATATTCGATGAGAATCCAGCCGGGACCTTGATACTGTTCAGGCATTCAAAAAAGGTGATCTTCTCTTCTTTAGTAAGAGCGTAGCTAGCGCGACCTTGAAACAGTTCCGGATGTCGGTCTTCTGGGTCTTTCACATGTTGCAGGTCCTGTCGAGCTTCCTTTGTATCTTTTGTCTTCCCATACACATCCAAGAAGCCTAGCAGGTTCACGCAAAGATTCTTCGTCACATGCATCACGTCGATTGCAGAGCGAACTTCTAGGAATTTCCAATACTCAAGCTCCCAAAATATAGATTTCTTCTTCCACATGGGTGCGTGTCCGTCTGCGTCATGCGGAACAGATTGTCCGCCAGGACCCTTTCAAAAGATTACTTCTATATCTTTGACCATATCGAATACATCATCACCAGTATTTTCCTTAGGTGGCTCCCGGTGATCTGCCTTACCGTTGAAATGCTTGCCTTTTTTTTCTTACGACATGAATTTTGCTAAGAAATCGACGGTGCGATATGTACACATTCTTCTTACAATTAGCTAAATATATACTTCCAGTCTCTTGTAAACAGTGTGTGCATACCTTGTATCCCTTATTTGCCTGTCCTGAAATGTTACTAAGAGCAGGCCAATCATTGATGGTAACGAACAGCAACGCTCGTAAGTCAAATTCCTCTTGTTTGTGCTCATCCCACACACGTACGCCTGGTTTGGCCCACAGCTGTAAAAGTTCATCAACTAATGGCCTTAGGTACACATCAATATCGTTGCCGGGTTGCTTCGGACCTTGTATGAGCACTGGCATCATAATGAACTTCCGCTTCATGCACAACCAAGGAGGAAGGTTATAGATGCATAGAGTCACGGGCCAGGTGCTATGACTGGAGCTCTGCTCCCCAAAGGGATTGAAGCCATCTGTACTTAGACCAAACCGTATGTTCCTTGCGTCACCTGCAAAATCTTTAAACTTATTATCGATCTTTCTCCATTGAGACCCATCAGCGGGGTGTCTCAACATCCCGTCTGACAAACGGTCCTCTTTGTGCCATCGTAATAACTTGGCATGCTCTTTGCACCGAAACAAACGTTTCAACCGTGGTACTATAGGAGCATACCACATCACCTTGGCAGGAACCCTCTTTCTGGGTTGGCTCGCCCTCAACATCACCAGAGTCATCTCCTCTGATCTTATACCGCAATGCAGTGCATATCGGGCATTCAGTCAAATTCTCATAGTCACCATGATAGAAGATGCAGTCATTAGGACATGCATGTATCTTCTGAACCTCTAAACCTAGAGGGCAGACAATCTTCTTGGCTTTGTACGTACTGGTGGGCAATTCGTTATCCTTTGGAAGCATATTCCTCATCATTTTCAGCAACTTTTCAAATCCGGAGTCAGATAGACCTTCCTCTGCCTTCCATTTCAGCAATTCAAGTGTGCTGCCCAGCTTTTTCAGACCATTTTGGCAGTTTGGGTATAAGGACTTTTTGTGATCCTCTAACATGCGATCCAACTTCTCCCTCTCCTTATTAGTTTCGCATTCTCTCCGTGCATCAGCAATGGTCCGACCGAGATCATCAGGGGCCTCATCATGTGTCTCTCCTTCAGCTTCCCCTTCAGCTCCCCCTTCAGCTTCTCCCATGAAAGTATCACCATATTCAGGGAACCCAGGATAGTTGACATCATCCTCTTTTTCATTGTCTTCCATTGTAACACCTCTTTCTCCGTGTTTGGTCCAACAATTGTAGCTAGGCATGAAACCGTGCTGAACCAGGTGCACGTGAAGGGTTCTTGATGAAGAGTAATTCTTCAGATTCTTACACACACTACATGGACAGACAACAAAACCATTCCGCTTGTTCGCATCAGCCACACGGAGGAAATCCTGCAAGCCCTTAATGAACTCGCTTGAGACTCGGCTACGGTACATCCATTGCCGGTTCATCTGCATTATTATATAAGTATATAATAAACCAAATTAATACAAGGAATATACTCACATTGCATATAAATCATATATACTCCCACATTACTCTCTAACGTTACAAAAATTATTGCAAAGAAATCCTACTCAAAAATTATTATTGTAAATCACATAAGCTCACAATTACTCCCACATTACTTTCTTACATTAATTACTCCACAAATCCCTCTATTTTTTGAGCATAAAAAGAGCTATATATGTGCATGACAAATTTCTACTTCATACTCATTTTGGTCAACATACAAGTACACCACCTCTACACATGTGCAAACTAAGGAATTAATTTAAGCTCAAATGCTATATAAATCAAATAAACTCCCATAATTACTCCCAAATTATAGCCACAAATCTTACCACATCTAGAGCATTATATGAGCTAAATTAGCAATTAAAGATGAGAGAGTAAAGTTGCTAACCTTTTGAACCAATTAGATAGATGAAATAACTCAAAATCTTGGATTATTTTGATAAAAAAATCGGGCATGACCTCTCCACTCAATCCAAGCTTCCGACCACCATTAGTATACTGGCAGGCTCGGGGGAAGAGAAGCTCGATTTTGTAGGCGACGGCCTTTAGTCCCGGCCCGTGTTAAAGGCCGGGATTAAAGGTCGCCCTTTAGTCCCGGTCGTTAACACGGGCCGGGACTAAAGGCCGCCGCCCGTGGGGTTCTCGCCCGCCAATCCTTTATTCCCGGTCCGTGTTAATGACCAGGACTAAAAGTCCATTACGAACCGGGACTAGGTGCTGGTCGTGCCCAGCGGCACGAACCGGGACTAATGCCCCTTTAGTCCCGACCCAGATAGTTTGGGGACTAAAGGTGACGAATAGAAGCCTCTTTTTCCACTAGTGAAGGGGTACAAGTTGGATGATGACGTAGGGTGTATTTTATTTTACTCTTGCGCACGCGAGAAGACTTCCGACCCAAGCTACCTTCCGTCCGTCCAGCCGAACCCGAACACGAGCTCGTCATGTACTAGACCCGTCGGCCGGAGCCTACAACACGACAGCACAGCCGGGGCCCGTCGGCCGTCGCTTGCGCGGGAAACCCACGCCGCGTTCCGACGTTCGCACGCGTGGTCGCACGGAGGTTTGCAGGGGCTGTTGCTCTGCCTTCACATGGATGTCTGACTGTGACCCCCGCCGGTCAGGTCAAACGCGCCAGCTCGAAGTAAATGCCGTCCCCCCACAGACGTCAGGTCCATCCATCGCGGTGCTGGTAGTGGTAGGAGCTTGCCCCACCCACCCCCACCTGTTCGTTTCAATGCTCCGGCCGGCATCGTCCATCGCCGCCGCAGGCATGATCGATGGCGAACTGGGGACAGGAGATCGAGGCGACTGGCGGCGTCGTTCTCGTCTTTCCTGAAAATTGCATGCGCAGATGGCGAAACCTGCTGCACGTCGCCCGACTCTCCACTTCTCCAGGACACGCATGGGGCGAAATAGCGCCTGAGAATTATTCGGAGCGCGTCGACGTTGGCCTGATCATCAACATACTGATCGGAGCAGCATTGCCTTTACGCGCGTGTACGTATCGCATCAGGCATAAACCTTTGGGATGTACGTAGGCAATTACGTCAGGTTGCATTGCATAGTACTACGTCCGTGGGCTGTAGGTGCACGATTGCGCTGAAAAGTCGGGACAATTGGTCGGCACACCATGATTTCTGAGAGTATATTATATATATCGTGGTGGAAGTGACGGGGTTCTTAATCCAGATTCCTCGACGTGCAGTTGACTTGGAAGCATCAATCATCTACTAGTACGTCATTCCTGCTAGCTATAGCGGGATAACGTACGTCGGGAGAACTTTCTTCGATGTGCTCACAGTTGAAGCTTGGACCTAGCGGCCTGAAACCAACTAATCAAGGCATTAAGCTTACGGTCACAACTCACGAGCAGATCGATCCTGGATTCAAAGTTTCAGAGTGTATTCTTAGCTCAACTGTCGACTGATGTGACCCTCTGTGCTAAGTAAAGATCAATTAGCATAACATTACATCTGCGGGGATAGCTCAGTTGGGAGAGCGTCAGACTGAAGATCTGAAGGTCGGGTGTTCGATCCACCCTCACCGCAGTCTACTTTTTTTGTTTTCTCAGGAAATGTAATTTTTTGTACTCCACGGCCCAATCTGCCATTCTCAGTTTTGCAGTAGATTCTGGGCTCAGATTCTGTCAGGCCCAGAACAGCAACATAACGGGCCTTCTCGAATGTTCAGTTCAACAAAGTTTGACTTCACGGTTGAGCCGAAGGACGCCATATCTGAAATTCTGAATCCCTCAATTTGTTTTTTCTGAAAACCGCAAGTTCTTCGCACGCATCAAACCACCGGAATAGGCACTGAAACTCATGTTAGCCTGGACCACATGGACGAGGAGACGGCCTCCACTGGCGACGGCCATGCCGGTGGTGGCACCGACGTTGCCGTCCAACACAGCGTCGGCATTACGCTGAACCCGAGGCGGGCGGTGGTGACGACGTGATGGACGATGTGGCCGAGCACTGGCCAAAATCGCCTTCGCTCATCGACGTTTTTCTCCAACTATGTATGCTCGCCCGGAAAGCGGTTGTGCGCCACCTCGCGCTAGTCAAGGAAGAGTTTTGGCCAGTACTCGTTATTAAATGAGTATCCTGGGTCGGCAATCTTTTGGAACGACAACTTGAATATGTGTTGTTAGTTTATTTCTTTAGTAACAACTTCATTAGGATCTTAATCTTATATTAGAACACAAACTTTGGATTAGAACGTGTGTAACTGAGATAGCAGTCATGGCCATCTGAGACCCATAATGGTCGATAAAGGCAGGATCGAGGGCTAGAGGCGTGGTAGAAGCCCATGGAGATAACCCTGACCTCCTATGGTCATGGCAATCTGCTGCCGGTGAATGGCCGAGGAAGACGTCCAGGACGCCGCCGAAACTGCCCTTGGGGTGGCCGGTAGTGGTAGTTGGTCTTCGCCTCCTTTAGCACCACTCTTGTAGGATCGATAGTTGGAGAGGATAGTTTTTTAGAGTCGTACCCTAGAAAAACGATCTTATACTCCTTATATATGTGGTGGAGGGAAACGGACCAAAACTAAATTGTTGGTTTGCACTTCCGATCATTTTGTATACATGAGAGGTATGGTAGGGCCACACTCCTATTTTATTTGTCTCCTTTGTTTAACGAGATCAATTCTAACATTATTCTCCTTGATCATATGGATAACAAACATCATAAACCCACATTCAATAGAAAAACATACTAAAATAATGTGTTACAATGATCAATAAAGGGTCATAGAACCTCATTACTTATAGTACATCATTGTATCTTCAAATGGAAAACATTATTATTTATGAAAATTGGTTTATTCAATGATCCTTATTTCCAGGATCAAAAAGGCTTTCTAGCAACCCATACCGGCGACATAATCATAAATATGGGTGACAAGCCTTTGATAAATGAATCTATAAAACACACAAAACATATTTATATGCTTAATATCAATAGCTTGATCCCTTGATCCTGAATTCTATCTTTCACAACATGAAATATATTGTTAATAGTTCTGACAACACCATATGACTTGTTGTTACTTGCATAAAAAACTGCATATTCATAATGCAGTAAGTGGTTTAGAAATGTTGACTGCCTCCTTAATTTCGGTAAAAACATTTTGACATACAACCTGCTTGATAGCCTCTTAACATGCCGCACAATGTTTTGTATCATTACTAATGCTATCAATATCATTAGAAGCTTTTCCACGATATAGCTCCACATGCATGGGTGAGGATGTAACATGATGTGGAAACTTTAATATCCACACACCTCACAAAAATAATGTCTAAATAACCCACAATATTGAAGAGACTTCTTATTCTTGAGCATGCAACCTTATTGTCTTGCATTAAATTCAAGAGTTATGATGGCCTTTCCAGTGGTCCATTTCTAGACTTATTCTATATTTTCCAATTATCCTGATCATACATAGGATGTGTTCTTACTTGAATACACATGTTGCTTCTGACAGCTGAAGCATAAGGAACCGACATTATCTGATCAGTTTAAAATAGTTCCTCTGGACACTAAATGTCCACCTTTATCACCGTTAACTTTACTAGCAGGTGAGATAGAGTACTCGTGTATAATATGTTTCTTTCTTATACTATCAAGGTATGTCATCATCATAATAGAACTTATACCCCTTTTGAACCTCAGTACAAAGAAAGTACGAGGTATTACCAAGATCCTTTATATAATAATTAGGAGATTAAAATCTACTGGATATCCAAAAATATTCAATCTACATGAAGTTGTGAAGCTCCCCCTTGTCTTATGGTATTATCGTTGCAACGCTTGTCTTGGTTCATGCGTTGTGTTAACTTGTCCTTCATGGTGCAACCTTTTGATTGAGCCACACAAAATATTCTAAACCAAGTCAACATATGAGCACATCATAGTGATAACACAAGCTCCATGAAGCAAACCCTTTTGTCTAACATCCTTTGTTTGAATCGTTCAAGATTTCCTCAGTGTCACTTTTTTGTGTGGTGCCATTTAAGGCTTACCATTCTTTAGCTCATTCAGAAAACTCTATTAAGCACATAATCTTCATCTTAAATGGCATCAACCTTCTAAGATGAATGTTCACACACATTATTTATTATAGAGAAATCGTTGAGACTCGACACTAGGTGTTTTATTAGGGATTACATAATTCTCAACCTACCTGATGCATATGAACAAAGATCTAGTGGAGAAATCTCCTTAAGATTTATGTTCAGAGGCTCCAAGTTTCTGATGATCATTTTAATTTGGAGAATGTGCCTCTAAAATATTTTGAACATACATTTTGGTTCTAATCCACAACATTGTTGGGCAGAAGCTGGAAAAGAACTTAACTAAAGTGTGAAACATGATTATAAATGAGTTGGTTAGAAATATAATCATAAGAGACACTGATATTGGCAAAGTTTCCACTTTAGTGAAACGTGGCACATGATCATAAGTGACATTAGTCAGATACAACCATAAGCCACATGCTACATAATCGATATTAGGCTGTCAAACTTTCCATTTTAACATTCATGTGTGCTTCATACAGTTCATATGGGAGTAAGTACACATTAACATGAAAAGGAGTCTGAACATTCACTTGATTTTTCATTCATTCTAGTATAATCATTCACTCTCCAAATAAGACTTCTCGTTGGTTCCATCGTACTTGGAGATTTAAAACATTTTCTAGCGTAAGAAAAGTGAGTATAATTTCTCATATAATGACACTTCCATTCTCCCCCTCAAAATGTGGTAACTTAACCACCCATTTCGATGAGGTCTAATTATTTCACTTCTCTTACATATTAATGTGTTGTAACACATTTAATTATTACAAGAGATTTAGCAAGTGAATACATAAATTTCTCAACCTCATGATGAGACTAGCATCATAAATTTTCATTCAAAGAACATTGTTCATATATAAAGAAGCAAAAATGTCCTCTTATACTTTGTTCTTTGAAGTCCTCACACAAAAACCCTTGTCCATTGCTAAAAAGGGGATGACATCTTTATGAATCAAATCAAGCTAAGTATATTCCAATCTGTATCACCGTTGGGTTGAAAACAAAAAAGAACATTACATACAAAATGGTACTCCCTCCGATCGGAAATAATTGTCGGCAATAGTACAAAATTACCGACAATTATTTCCGATCGGAGGGAGTACATGACAATAATCAACGTTGGTCAGAATATTATCATATGCCATACATCATACGCTCATAAATAAAATCTCTATCGAAAAAGATTTTGATTGCAGCGTTTAAGAGCTGACAAACTGATGAAATACTAGTATAGGGAAGGCGGCTATCTGCCCTCCTCGCCGCCCCGCCCCACAACCTGTGTTGTTCTAGTTAAGCAATAATATACTCCCTCCGCTTTTAAAATATAAGATATTTTAGCTTTGTGAAGCAAATGTATTAACACACTAAAAGATGTCTAGTTACACTTGCTTCACAAACCTAAAACATCTTATATTTTAAAACAGAGGGAGTAGGTATCATCCTACCAAACTTCTTGACCATCCCCTACCACTACCTGTAGCAAGGCCGAGCGTGGGAGTTAAACTTGTTAACCTTCTCCTCGTCGCGCTCGACAATTCTGCTTTCTGACATCACTCGTTGACATGATCTCTACCTGCAATATCACCATGTGTAGTATTCTTCGTGCGGCACCGGCACTGTCCAATAGTGCGGCACATCAGACCGCAGCGTTTTTATGCTACATGTTGTGGGCTTGCTGTAATATTTCTTCTCGAGATTGACTGATAGAGTAGTAGTAATATTTAAGCCAAGCTTCTAATATTTGTGTCAATTCTACACTCTTCATTCGGCCAACCTGACGGAGCAGAACATAAAACGAATGCAGGAGAACAACGCCGGCTCGTCCATCTTGATCTGATAAAGAGACATATAACGTCTTTGTCTGTATGCCTATCTTGAAATAAAAATGGTGTGTATGTCGGTCTATCAACTGGTGGGCGTAAAGTCGAATATTAGGATCTCGTACCAGCGACAAGCATAACTCAAACTGAAAACTTCTTCGATCCAAAAGCGGATGTCTTAGCTTTGTCTGAATTTCCAGTATAGACTTTCAGCATATTTCCTCTAGTCTGAGCAGTAGATCGATCTCAATTCAAGGGTTTATCATTTCGGACTGGGGCGACTTTCAAAGTGGATTTGTTTCTATTTGGCGGCCCACTTATGGAGTCAAGCCTAAACTGGGCATTTCACAACATTTCGATCTTTCAACCTGGGCCTCTAGTCAAGCGGGCAGTCCAAATGGTTTGCCTACTCCCTCCATTCGCAATTAGTTTACGTTCTAGGTTTAGTTAAAGTTTGACTTCATATTATTCAAAGTATATCAACTCTATAATATAAAATTTATATTATCAGGATGATCATTAAGTATATATTGATATTATATATATTTGTATAATAAATATTAATATTTTTCATATATTTTTTTATCAAATTTTTTAAAAAAACTTTAACTAACTGAGAACACAGACTAAATAAAAGAAAGGGAGTACGAAGTTCTGACCCTCACTGTGTGGTATTCCGACAACCAAACCATTTCCCAAAAAGGGGTTTAGCTGCATGTGCTGCTCCCCATCGAGTCAGCGTCTTCGATCGCCCGGCAGCATGTGGTCTGCATCCTCACGAAGTCATGATATATACCTACCTATCTACCTATCTTCCAAAACGAGTTGCTGTACCATGAACTCATCACGATGTTGCCTTGCCTCGTCCCTACAGCGTTCCTCGAAATCAGGGGTGATTCCCAAACTCTTGTGCCTCGACGAAACAGGGAAACCACCAGCTCGTAGCGACCATGCGGTAGCGTGGAGTGCACCCATGGCCATGGGTCCCCTGAAGTGCATCCAGGACGCCACTTTGGCCACGACTGTTGTCATCTCCAGCTTCGGCTGTTCGGCACGGGCCCGATCGACGTAAAGCCATGCCGGCCGGCCCTCCGCACGGCCTCACCGTCGTCCGGCCGTCCCCAGCTCCCGTTCGACAAGTGCACACGCAATCGAAATGCCAGTGTACCGCTGCACGTACTAGGAAAGGCTGTCGCAAGAATTTAACTGTGTCAACTAGCCGTTCAGTGCTACTAGTAGTTCTCGTTCATGGTATAATTTTCTTACACTGGTTAAATTGTATTACTCCCTTCAACCCATATTACTTTTCGTAAATATGGATGTATCTAGCACTAAAATTGTCTAGATATATTCGTATTTATATTTATGAAAGGTAATATAGGTCAGAGAGAATACCTTCGTTCTAAAATACAAGTCTATAGTAAGTGCAGCGGTCACTGTAGAATTTTGTGATACATGTCATTGTAGCATATAAACGGACCACGGAAGTCGTTAAAGCTCGACAGATAAGTAACACATGCCGACTGTTACCGGCTTAATTAAATTTCAGAAATATTTGTTGTTCCTTTCGAAACTAGCATAGCAAAAAAAAAAGTACGATAAGCCCGTTGGCAACTCTCATCTTTCTGAATACTCCATTGCGCATCGCTCCAATACCGTGGGAATGTAGAGCAGGCCGTGCATTAACTTGTACGTACTGCCGTACGTATACATCAATGAATTACGCATACTGGACCAGCGAGGGACACAGGGACAGATCGGTGCATAGAGATAAAGTCAACCAGGGCTAAAACGGTTCAGTTTTGAATTCGTATTTGGCCGGCGTTGCGAAGTTTTAGAACAAGCTCAGGGGATGCGCGTGTATGCAGTAATGTCACATGTGCGTGCATATGATTATCGATCGGTACCTGAAATAGGAATGGCAGTGCGTTCCACACTGCATCATTTTTCAAAACCATCAATACCATATATATTTATAGTAGCAAATAGTACATGCTAAAGATACATGAGTTGTCTTTAATAATTATAAAATAAAATTTAAAAAATAGCAAATTATCGAGATCTTTAAAATCGTTCTTCTTTCATGCACAACTTTTTCGAAGAAAGCCGCATAAATAAGACATGAGCCATCATTTTTTAATCTGATATGCAACGTTGTTGTTTAAAAAGGAAAAATGGGAAGGTAAAAAGTCTATAACATAGGGGGTTAAGGTTTGAAGATCCCTGCTAACTACAAAGTGCATAATTTTTTCATGGTTCATTCTGTACAACATGATCTTTGGCGGGGTCCGACATTTGAATGAAATTTATGAAACTTATTTCCCTAGAGTTTTCATATTATTTAAAAATATTTTAAATAAATTTCTAGTTTGGTTCAATTTCATGAATAAACAAACTCGCAGACTTTATGTGAAAGACACTACAATCGTGTGTAGAATGTTCTGTATCACCCAACCAACCAATCAACCAGATTATCCAGGTGCGTGGCTTCGGAGTGCTTGGCCATCCACATTGTGGGCCACAGGATAGCCCTAAGCAAAAGTGTGCTCTTATGATCACCGCTAAGGGTGACCTTAAAAAAGTCTTATTCGTGGTGATTCATAAGCTTATGGGTATTCTATAAGCTTATGGGTATTCTATAAGCAATAATATTTTGTTTACTCTTAATTCTCTCTTGCATGTTGTGTACTTTTAACACACATGAGGTCGTTGGACAGTGGCGGGCCAGCTGAAAACCTAGTGGGGGCCTTATGTTTGGGTTGACTAGAGACCCAACTAGTAAAATTGTTGGCTTACAAAGCATAAAAATCAAAAATCAAGTCGGGATCTAGGTCCACACTCAGCCTAACATGGGTCCGCCTCCTGAGGTTGGCTTGTAGCAAATGTGATCTTATATGTTGTGAGTGTTTTCATAAGTGTGATCCTCACTTATGGAATATTTTAAACAAAATTTCCTTGCTCTATCTCGCCTTACACTTTGCCACCTGTTTTGTATACATCGGCTCTGCTGCTCACATGACGCTCCTTTCTTGCTCGGCCAACGTTGTCTTCCATCTATAGAGCCTTATGTCCCTTTGCTCATCCTTTTCCTCCATCACAATGAAGGTCACAGTGGGTGGTCTCACATGGTTGGAGCTCGAGAAGCATCGTCGAGCTCGGGAAGATCAGTTGCCAATGAGGAACGCATTAAGGCCACAAAATTGGCGAGGATGCTTCTCTGGCAAGCCGAATTCATCGCCACGAAGCTTTGGGTCAACGAGCATGTCCTTCCAAATAAAGGTCAATTAACTATTTTACGGTTTTTTGTCGTACATTTTTTTGTCACGGGTTGAGAACTCGTATGTGTTTTGTCGTTAAAACCAAGCATAATTCAATGATAACTCTAGGTGTATGCTGCAATATTCTGCGTCAAAGTTATAAGTGTTTTCTTGTGTTTTTTTAAGTGTTGGTTTCTATGCAGTATACATGCTAAGATTTCTTTGTATGGTTTACGTATAAAGATAGGGATTATTGTATACATATAAAATTGTTTTGCATTTTTTTAATGTTCCCATGTTTGTTCATTGTTTTTTTTTTGGTACAAGGGGTATCTCTCGAAATGCTCTAGGTTTGGGTCACAACTCACAAGTCCATAGATAGTACCGGTTTGTGATTAACTTAGGGTTTCTTCGCATGTTCCACCTAAAAAACATAAACTTATGTTCCTACAGATCTTTTTCCACTTAGGGCTCCTTTGATTCAAGGGATAGGAAAGAAATATGATTGTAATGTCATGCCTACTTGAATCATATAGGGAGATGAAGTGTCTTTAACTGTAGCAAAGGAATTTTTCATAAGGTATGACATAATGGTTTTTTTCTATAGGATTTACACTACTAAATTCCTATAGGATTATTTCCTATGGGATATGTTTCTATGAATCAAATGTGTGTGTAGAATTTTTTTCCATAGGATCCAAATCCTACACAATTCCTATGCAAATTCTATGAATCAAAAGAGCCCTTAAATAAAGATAGTGATCTAGCTTTAAAAAAAGTTAAACCCCTTGACCTCTATATCAAAATGATGCATGCATTTTTTATTTATTGTTCAACAAAGTCTGACAAAAGTATAAGTCGATAAACCCAAAGTTATCTTCATAGATATGATACACACCTATAAGCATGACGATGGGATGGTCATGTCATCTGGGTCTTGTGCCCTGACCTCGCCCCAGCTGTTTGTTAGAAAATGCATAGGTTAGCAACACCATTCTTAGTCATTATTCATTAAAATTTGCATCTTAAATATTTGAAAGAGAAGATGCACTCTGAAGTGATAACCTTTAATTTTTGTTCAGAATATACATCTTGAAAATCTTAGAGATTTCTGACCGGATGACTTTTTTTTTTAGATTAGAAGCGCGACCGGAGGACATTTTGCTGACATGCAAAGATCAGACTGCTCGAGCGAGACGGCAACGCTGAATTCTAGGTCAAGGAGCGCGTGAAGAAAGTCGCTTTGCGTTCTTCAAACGCTACGCACAAGGGTACAGGGTAGTCTCTCAAAATGTATGTCGCATCAAATCATATCACATCAACTGTTTGCTTTCTTTCTACACAGATATTCGCGAGAGATTAAATGTTCGAAATACCTGGATATGGATAATGTTCATGCAGATGCAGGGAACAGACTCGGTTACCAAGCATAATCGGTCTAGTCAGCAATACGCCAAAATCTGACGTAAATTATGCCGACATTATATAGTGTCGTTGTAGCGAATGCATGCTAGACCATTTTGAAATCACTTTGGGGATTGGCTTCTTTGTTTGTACATGTCTAATCAGTTGTGCAAGTGATTGCACATCACATCACTTTGAGTCATACGGCTTATCGATGTCCCCTATCACGGAAGCAAAAAATGGTAAATAAATGAAGAAACAAACACTTCAACCATCTACGAGTTGTATGTATAATTTAAAATGTTTTCTCGTGTCGTGTAGTACTGAGCTACTCCGTTACACGGAATTGTACAATATATCAAACTAAAACGAAAAGAAAAAATGGCATTTTATCGAAATTGATTAGGGGAGATATATTTCACAGATCAATTCACATTCTTACAGAACTCTGTGAGAAAGCTGAAAAGAATGGAGAAGCAGGCGTGTCTGCAGACATACTCTGTTCACGTCCTATCGCATCAGAGTGGCACCCATTTCCATACTGCAAAGAAGAAGTAGCATGCAAGAAACCGAAAGGAGGCAGCTGCCGCAAACCCAAAGAAGAAACATAATTTACATACGTCCAGGCTACAACATGTACAAATAATCACATATTATACAGAGCAAACATATACGTGCTCTGCACTTCTACTGACGCGACGCCGCTGCAGCCTTGCGGCAGCGTGCAGCAGCAGGCTCGGACGCGACGGCGCCGTGGGACGGTGGCTTTGCGAACACGGCCTCCCACACGTCGCCGAAAGCGTCGACGATGTCGCGGCGGTGGCGTTGGTCGTTCAGCGCCAGGAAACACCGCAGCAGGCGCTCGAGGCCGTCGGCGTCGTAGATGCCGCGCCCGACCACCATCTCCGCCATGGAGCGCCGGAAGTCTGCCCGGGGGTCGTCGGAGCGCTTCACCACCGCGAAGCTCCCGGCCACCGCCGCCTCCGCCTCAGCATCGGCCACTGCCGCGGCGCCGGAGCTCCCCGACGAGGTCTCGGTGGCGGTCGACGTTACCACCGTCGTCTCTGCCCCGCCCCCGCCACCGAAGCTGCGGCTGTACGTGTTGGGCTCGTCGTCGCTGCTAAACCAGCCACTGTCGCCTGACGAGAAGCTCGCCAAGGCCGCCTTCCGGTGTAACCGGCGGCGACGGCGGGAGCGCCGCAGCCGGCGCTGCGCGTCGATCTTGAGGCGGGGCGTGTCGTCGCCGTCGGTGGCGGCGGCCTCGATGACGTGCCAGCGGGAGCTCTTCAGCCAGCGGTAGGCGGGCGTGCCGGGGGCCGGAGGGAGATCGTCGGCGGAGTAGTCAGCGGCGCAGCCTCTGGCACCGCAGGTCTCCGGCTGCAGAGGACGCCTGCGAGGGAGGCCGCGTGGACAGCATGTCCCGACGGGGGGCGTGAAGGCCGGTGGGTGGTGCTGGGTGGTGGGGATGACCACGGCGGCGGCGGAGGGGGAGCGGCAAGAATGGAAGAGGCGCTTGGCCATGGGTGGGGGATGAGCACTAGAGTGGAGGAGGTGGTGTAAATGTGGCGGGGTTTTGGGGGAGTTTTTATATTGGGAAATGTGTTGACGCGAGGATGGGGCCGGGATGCAGCTTCAGCGACTTTATGTAACAAAGTCTCCCAGCGCCTTGGCTCCAACATCCACCCTCTATCCTAGATCCAACATACCACATTGCTTCAGATTTTGAACTCAAAATTAAAACTACTCGGAAAATTTTAAAAAAAATCCAGTAAATCATAGATATTCCTATTTGTATTCTGGTGAAGTTTCATTACATTTGGATCAACGGTTTGTGATTAAATAGGTTTTAAATTTAAACTAGCGCTCAATACGTAAAATGCTATTTAATCACAAATTAAAGATCCGAATTGGATGAAACTTTCTCAGGGTTCAAAACGAGTCATTTATAGTTTATTAGAATTTTTTCAAATTTTTCCGAGTAGTTTTAATTTTAAGTTTAAAATCTAGACTAATATGACACGGATATAAGATAGAGGGTGGATGTTGGAGGTAAGGCGCTGAGAGACTTCGTTACATAAAGTCACTGAAGCTGCATCCGGGGGTTGGAGGAGGAACCGGCAAGGGCGACATGGGTTTCGTAGGACATGGTAGGAACTGGGAAGTGATCCGTGATAGCGAGTGTGTCTGTGGAGCAATAACGAGGTTTGTAGTTCTACGGTCATATTGATTTTGCTGATACTGAGATTGAAGAAACAGTGAGTACATATGTACACACCCAGTTAACATTGATTTTTAAATTAGGGTAACGGTACCTTATTTGAAAATTGACAAAGTTATCACATGTTGCGCCCTTCATTAGGTGAAAATCACACCCCAATCCCGGGAGGTAGTACACCTCTTTAGGGCTCTTTTGTTCATAGGACTTTTAAGGGATTTGTATAGGATTGAGATCCTATGAAAAATTTCTAAATGATTTGTATTGATTGTAGTGTAAAGTTCAAATGAAAAAAGCATGATGTTGGACCTCATGGAAAATTGGTTCACTACAATCGAAGAAAGTTATGTTTCAACTAGACATGACATTTAAATCCTATAATTTTTCATATTCTATGAATAAAAGCAGTTGTTTTGATAGAAAGGAAAACACACAAACATTATCTCCAACGCCAGTGAGTTTGATATGTATCGGATTGGATGTGAAAGCTCCTACGAAATTGATGGCTCGCCAAAGAAATTCATACACGTTGGTAGCACTACTCTTTTGATCAAAAAATTATACACAAAGAACCCATAGATATAAGTGCAACTTGTTCCATTTCTGTTATGAATATCTCAAAATACAAAAATCGGATATCACTTGTAACTCGCAAGCCCTAGAGATCATGCTATATAAAAAAATCAAAAAAATTATTTTTATGTAAAAGATTCATAAAAATAGCATAAGTGCATATGCATGTTAGTATGTAAGACTAAATTGGCACTAAAATATCTTTTCATATGGATCTGCACAAAAAAGATAAATGTTGGAAGAAACAACTTGAGTTTTTTGTGCATTTCAGAGCAATGAATATGTGATTTTTGTGTAGGCTAGATATAACATATTATTTTGCAAAACTCTTCATATGTGTAGATAACATGTGTATGTCGAGTAACTTTATTAGAAGTTTTGAACATCAAAATACCATTTTTTTTATTCATCAAACAGAGAGATCAGCGGAACGAGTATGAAGTAAGTTTAACATAAGACAATTCCGCAATAGCAAACCACTCCCATGTTAAGAAATCATCCACGAGGTTATCCTAAAATATATAGCATATAATGGTATGTCAAAAAAGGTATACCTTTATTCTTCCGGTGTGGTGTTAAAGATGGGAAGTTGAAACATGACTACACTTAGTATACAGGAAAAATATATAACGTTGTACACAACTACATATATGTTTTCATATCTTTGTCGTGACACATATGTTTTGATTTTGTCGAGTAATTCATTCTACCAGTTGTTTCGCCATCCCCAAATAGTTGCCTCATTTTGGGCCTGAGCATATGCCCTTTTTTCACTCGAGCATATATTCCAAACTAAATCGAACAAAACCTTAGATAAAACTTTTGTACATAATAAAACATACTCCCTTTGTGTTTAAATATAAGATGTTTTAGATTTGTGAAGCAAATGTATCTAGATATCTTTTAGTGTGTATATTCGAGTGAACATACACACTAAAAAATGTATAAATATCTTTGCTTCACAAACCTAAAACATCTTATATTTTAAAACGGGGAGAGTATATTATATCTAATCGGATGGTAAAGCACTTGCCTTATCCTGAAAAAAATACACCTTAGCTGAAACTGCTGACCATATATCTTATAACAAACCCCTAGCCTAAAAAATGTATGATGGGCAACCGAAAAGGAGGTTTTATTCATGTTCAAACTTTACACAACATATTTAGACAAACTCGGACCCAAAGTAAAACTTCACTGATTGGCATGGTGTAGCATCTCAATTGTCTTGCTAGTCTAGTGGCGTAGAGAATCTCACGCATGTGATGCCTCCGTACTTACATGCTTCTTTTCAGCTGGATTCATGCAAAGGAAGCTTTGCATTTCCTAATGCTATCTGTTGCAGTCATCACTTATCCATAGCCAGTCGTGGTTCGGTCACACGAAGCTGACTAGAACAACTGACTGAATCAACCGAGAACGAAAGAGGTGTCATGTATGCGGTGTGCCCCCGCGTCATAGTTGGTGCGAAGCGGTACCGTTTCCATTCTGAAGCCATTGATGCACGGGAACTGGCGATGAGGTCTTTCCTACCACTACCCTTGAGAGCGTGACATCGTCTCTGACGAGTGAGCCGAACAGGTCGTGGTCCTTCATCAGTTATCACCGTTTCTTGCACGCAGGTCACGATCTACTTGCTCTCAACGAAGAATTACTGTACCTGCCAACTCTGCCTCACAATTGGTTATTTCCCTGTCCGTCCACGACAGTCCGGATTGCCTCGATCGGCAGCAGATCGTCCTGCTACAGCTCTGCAGGTGAAAATTTTGAAATTTAAAGGCGTCCGCCCTCTTCGCCATTTTAACTCTCCGCTTTCATTGCACGCAGTACTACTCGCTTAGATCTTGTTTCGTGCCTGTACCCGCACCGCCGATCCGCCAACGGGTAGCATTTTGCCCAACCCCAGCATAGCTGTGCAGAAATCACACGAAAGGAGAAAAGGACAATGCAATGGGCGCGATCAGTGATGCAGACGCACGAGTGCTGCATCGCAGGCTGGCGCTACAACACAAGCCCCGATGGCCGATGCCAGATCGCCAGGTCCCTTCGAACTGCAAAAACGAGCGTGCGCGCGCGTGGTTGGGCAGAAGCGGCCAGTGCGATCGACTGCACCGTCGGCGTCGCCGCGCGCTTCCATGGCTGATTTGATCGGGGCAGGTAGCAGCACCGTCCGCCCGTGCGCGCGCGGCCGCGCGCGGTGATGCGCCCGCGGCCACTGATCTGTCCCGGGGCGTTTGTCCGCGCTCGCTTGTCGCCTACGACGGGCTCTGGCCGCGCACGGCCGGAGCTCCAAGTGGAAGCGGCGGGAGAGGATTCCCGGTCACCGCGCCCCCCTAGTCGTAGTCGTACTATGGGTTTGCTTCGTGGTCGTACGCCGGGAGAGAGACGGGGTCAGGTCCAGAATTTCATCCAGGCTCCATCCAGGGAAGCACAGCATCGGAACCGCGGTGCATTCGCGCGAACCTGATACTGGTGTTCTCTGTATTCTAGCGCGCCTGAGAAATTTAGAATTTGAGTGCAGCTGTCGTACCAGTCAATGTCAATTATCGGGTCAACTTGAAAGCAACAAATCACCACGAAGGACTCAGGACAACTACATGATTCCAAATCACATAGGTTGGGAACCAACAGCCTTGAAGTTCCGACAATCTCAAACTTCATGGCCTCTTTTGGACAATATGAATCACTAAGATGGATGTCAAAGTTATTAGAGACTGTTTGGTTCGCAAGATTGTAAAAGCACAAGAACAGGAAAAATGCATACATATGATAGGGACGCACGTGCAAATCAAACGATTGAAAAACACAGGAATTTCGTGAGCTTGATTGTTTGGTTCACACTAATACGAAAAAAAAACTTAGGATTTCCAATTAACATAGTCAAATCATAATCAAACAACATGAGAAAGTATTATTAAGATGTTATTAAGCCACTCGATATATCAGTGTTGTTCTTCGTCCGTAGGATACTAGAAAGAAGGTCTAAGTGAATTGTAAGATTCATGTGTTTTTTTCCTAAATCCGAGATCGAAGAAAATCTTACTACGCTTTCCTTTGCTCTATTCCTTTGAACCGATAAATAGTGTTACTGTGGGGCCTTTTTCTATTTCTATGTTATTTCTCCTTTTTTTTTCTTTGAACTAAGCGAGCTATTATATTTAAATACAACAACAAAATGCATTCAAATCTTAGATAAGAGAAAAAGGATTCTATCTAAAAACCCCTCCTAGCTCCTCCCTCTCGCCCCCGCGCGGCGACGGGGAGGAACCCTAATTCTCCCCGCCGTCGGGCCCCTTCCCCGCCCCCTCCTCTTCCCTCACCGCTGCCAGAGGGCGCGGCCGGGCGAAGCCCGGTCAGCGCAGGCGGCGGCCACTGACGGCAAGGCCCTGGCGTCCTCTCACGATGTGGGGTGGCCGCGGGTCCCCTCCACCGGGCCGGAGACTGAGTCTTCCGCCGGGAAGCAGGGCGGGCGGCGCTCTTCTGGGCGGCGGCATGACGGGCAGCTGACGGCGGCAGGCAGCAGTGCGGCAGTGGTGACTCCGGCTGGCGCCCCTCTTCCCTGCGGTGGTGGCGGCGTGGTGTCACGCAGCTCTGCGGCGGCGTGGTGTCACAGCCTCTGCGATAGGCACGGCGCGGCGACGAGGGCGAGGTGGGCTCCTGGCCAGCGGTGTTGCCCCTGTGGCGGCGGCTCTGATCCGGGTCTGGCTTGGGCTTGGGCCTAGGCAGGCCTGCGGATCTAGATCTGTGGGGCTGTAGGCGGCGTGGCGGCGCCTGGCTACGGAGCTGCCTGGCACCGTGGGGGCGCCGGCGGCGACGGGCTAGGCGGCGGTGGACGTGGCTCCCGGCGGCACGGCTTTGTGTTGTGCTGTGCGGTGAGCGCGAGGCGTGGACGCCGTGGCGGCGCCGGCTGCCTGCCAGTGGCGACAGCTGGATTCCCTCCGTCTAGCTAGCCCAAGTCTCGGTGGATCGAGGAGGGACGGTGGTCAACTCTACTTCGCCATGACGACATCTCTGGCTCGCTTCTCGTCGGCGGTGAGTCCAAATGCGACTCTTTTCGGCGTGTCCCATGGCGTTGGGGTCGACGGCAGGGCCAGGGCGAAAGCCCAGCGTGATGCGGACGACGGCGACACTCGCAGGCGCCGTCATCTCCTTGGAGGCATTGTCTTGGTGCTGCTCGCTCTTCCCCGCCTCGAGCACCGGGGGAAACCCTAGAGCCGGTCTTCGGTTCGGGCGATGGGGGCGCGGCTGCGTCGTTTCCTCCTTGGGGGCGTCGCCTTGGTGGTTCGTGGTGTCATTGGCGTGCATGTTGGAGTCGTTGGCGGCCGCCGCTTAAAGCGTGGGCGTTCGGGGCGCTATGTACGCCGCCGCGGTGCTTCGTGGTCGATGACTTCTTTGGTCAGGTTTGGCCCCGCTGCTCGCTCGCCGACTCTTAGGCGCTTATGGGCGGGCAGTGCGTTGGCTTGTGCCTTCCCGAAGTCCGAATCAGTCTCCTGAAACTCCCACCTTCGGTTGTGATGTGGCCTCGAAGCCGTGTGTATCGCCTCCTCGCCATTCTTGGCTGAAGTCGGTACAAGGCGAGTCCTTGTTGTTTGTCGGTGTGGGTTGTGTTGTAAGTCGTGTGGCGTTGCGTTTGTATCGAGTAGCCAATTTGGCGTTGTACCGGCCGTCTTGGTCTCTTCTTCTATGAAACCGATACACCTTCCAGGGTGTATCCTTATTTTTTTATAAGAGAAAAAGTAGTGAATTAGACTTCTCAATTATAGTAAGAACTTATCTCATGTGATAATTGCAATGAAAATGGAGGTAATGTGCCGCATATAATATTTCATTTAGACTCCCACGCACGGGGCATCTCCTACTCTAGGTTTGCTAGCAGCACTAACAACCTTCCCATGTCTACCACCCTATCCTCGCCATCGACCAGGGCCACGGGCAATGCCGACGGTGGGGATTGTCTAGGGCAACACACCTACATGCTCTCATGGCGGCGAGCCGATTTTGGTGATGAATATCGTCGGCTTGGCATGGTGGACCTTCGGCAGAGAGGAGGAGGGGGCTCCCACTAGGTGGTGCTACCCATAGTTTTAGAAACCAGGCCGGTTTGGTGGTCCGACTAGATAAAACTTGAACCAGCGTCCTCTTTGGTTTTTTAAGAGTATCTGCTCCAACTAACAAAAAACCCGAAAACTGCATTAAAATAATGTATTTTCATGAGGATATGATCCTAAAACCTAGAATCTTGCTCCAAATAGCATGCATGAGGCCAAATACCACCTCTATTGCACTTATTTGGTGATACAATATAAAAGTAAACACAAAATATATAATTTGAAGCTAAATTTGTCCAAATTAACTTAATTATTTATTAAAATTGATGGTAATTTGTCGCTATTAAACCACTTGAGCCACCGGTTGGACCAGTAAAACTGTGAGCCAGTCACCTCACCGGTTCACTCGTCGGTCTCGGTTTTTTAAAGTATGGTGCTACCTCTATTGTAGCGGTAGCGTCCGTAGGCCTACATATGGTTATTATCCTGGTTTGGTTGTTGAGGTTCGGGCTTGCGACGATGGGTTGGCGTGACAATGTCGGTTGCGGCGTGACACCATGGTAGTGTTGGTGGGGATGACGGTGGGGGTACCCGGTGGTGTGATGACTTCAGCGGGGTGAGAATAGTGGGAAACTACCATTGTGTTATGACGAGCTCTTGGTGTGGTTGTCGATGCCGCAACAGCTAGCGCTCTTGGTCCTCTAGGCTGAGATGCGGTGTAGGTGGTGTCATGCAGAGTGAAGGTACCGACCGTGGTAGGGCGGTGTTGGTTGAGTCCAACACTACATCACAATGTCAATATCATTTAGTGATGGCAGACCAAAATGAAAAGGGTGGTGTGTTGATCTAGCGCCCGTGGGAAGGGATGAGAGGTGCACGAAACTTCTCAAGAAAGTCCTAGCCGTCCTCAAACGATGCTAACGACAATGGTTCTTTAGGGCCTTGTTCTACTCCATGGAGGCGTCGCCGAGGAATGTCGACGCCTCACTCCTTTGTTGATAGCATCATATTTGATGGTGTCTTTTGATGAACACCGTGATTCAGACCTGAATTGGTGATGGCGACGGCTTCAACATTGTTCCTCTGTTAAAAGCATCATCTTTGAAGACACGGTTTGGAGGAGAACATTGAAAGGGCACTTCCCTACCTAAATTGTTTTGGTGTGCTTATGTCACAAGACGATCTAATGCCCCCTCGAAGTAAAATAGAAAAGGCGGGTTCCTTATGATATTTGTTTTCTTAAGTCATTTGGAAACCATAGTAACAAGGGTCCTCTTCAGAAGGTATGAGTGGAAGAAAATCATGTACCAAACCCCCACATATGCACCCTAAGCCATCCATGTGGTCGAGTGTTCCTCTCCCTTGACCAAGAAGGGGGTAATTTTTTTACCTCTCCTTTATTATTCTAGAGATTTACTTTCTCTATATCTCTTTGTCCTAGTCCCAAAGCAAACGTTGAGTGCTATTCGACCTAGTGGATAGTTTGCACTCCCCGGGACTATTCTATGGAAGGAACAGTCAGTTGGCTTCAGGAACTCTAATGAAATGTGCATTGCTCGTAGAGTCTTCGCGTAGATCAGATTTATTCCGCTTCCTGCATCCACAAATACTCTGTCGACGTCGTATGTCCCAATTTGGGCGTTGAGTACCAGAGGCGCGTTTCCTGGTCGAGGTACTGTTATGGGGTGATCATCCCTGCTGAATTCTATGGGTTGCTCCGACCAGTGTAAATATTCCGTTGTTGCTGGAGGCGAAGTTACTGCAAGGTTAACTTGTCGAGTTATGCTTTTCTCCTCTTTGTTCGACTTGGGCACTGGCTGTATCATTGCTGTGATGTGCCCTTTAGATGGAACATATCCTCCGTCATCGTCGCGTCCTTGGTTTGGCTGGTCTTGACTTTGAGGGATTCCGTTGTTTCCTTGTTGACTTGCAGGTGCGCTGTTTGTGTTTTCTTCGTATCCTTGCCGTTTTGCTTTGGCTTGCTTGTTTAGTGCTGCTTCCTGGAGTTTCAAGAACGTCGTGCAATCTTTCACTACGTGGCTGGATACCCGTTTCCCATCAACAAACGCGGAGTGTATGTGACATGGTCCGTTTAGCATATCTTCTGGTGATGAGTTGTATTCTCTGGGTTCTCTTGTCTGAAATTTCCTGTTGCTTCCATAGTCTTCTTTTCTGTAACTACGGTACCCTGAGCTTCTACGGTCGTTCCCTTGGTAGTTGTTGTCTTTGTACCCTACGGCTAGTTGGTTGTGGGAGCCGTAGTTGTCATAATTGCGAGATCTCCTCCTTTGGCCTCCATATCTGTTCCCTCTATCATCTTCTGGTGATCGTGTTCTTTTGTTGTTGCACACATCTTCTCCATCTGCGAACCTGTTTGCTATATCCATTAAATTCGATACTGTTTTCGGCTTAAGCCTGCCCATCTCTTCGACTAGGTCTCCTCGCCGCAACCCGAGTGTGAATGCATCTATTGCTCTTTCGTCTGAGACTTCGACTGCTAAATTTTTGATAATGCTCCATCTTTGGATATACGCTCTTAATGTCTCATTGCGCTGTTGTACACAGGCTTTGACTTCTTCTATGGATGCTGGCCGCTTGTATGTTGACTTGAAGTTGCTCGTAAATTGCTTTGTGAGCTCCTCCCAGCTTCCAATTGTTTCTTTTTCTAATTTGGTCAACTATGACCTTGCTACGCCGGTGAGGTGTAATTGTAAACTTTGCATTGTTGTTTCCCTGGTTCCTCCCAGTAATTTTACTGCTTGTAGATAATCTGAAAGCCATGACTGTGGCTCCTGAGATCCATCATATTTTTGCTGATCATGGGGTAGCTTGAACCCTTTGGGTACGCGTGGTGCGAACCCTATGAGTAAAGCATGACGCCCCCATCTCCTTTTTGTCCTCTTCGTAGTCATATGCTTTGTTGGGAGTCCTGGATCTTTGGGTTCCTTTATGCTTTGGACTTTTATGTCGCCCTGTGGCGTTCTAGATAGTCAACTTCCGCCTCTGTGCCGAGAACTGTTGTGACGGCGTGGTGATCTTGGTTTATGGGTTCCTTTGTTGCGGTATGCCTCCTCTTCCTTTGCTGATAATTTGTTGCCTACCATCTTTAATCCCCGTAGAGCTGCCTGATGCATATGCTCCCTTGGGTCTCCTGGATTTGGTCGTGTTGTGTGCAGGTATGCTTGAGCTGCCACCAGTGCTGCTTCAGGTGTCTTTGGTATAATGTTCCCTTGCTCGTCGACTGATAAGAAAGACGAGTTGAGGTTTTTTGAGAGACTTTGCCTATCTAAGTACTCAAGGTTTTCGTACCTTGATCCATGCCGACGATGCCTTTTGTTGTTCGTGTACGACGCGTCGCTACGTGCTTTATGATAAGCATCGCTTGCCGCAATGGCTGAGTCTCTTCTCTTCTGTATTTCAATCCTCTCTTTCGCTAGCTGCTTTGACTACTGTCTTAGGGCGTAATGGTACCCTAAAAGCATATTTTTGCTGGCGTTATTTGGTATTGGCGTGCAGTGTTCCACGGCTGTTTTGATTGTTCTCCATTCATCGACTGATAGCCAAACTTTTTCCCTGTTTGCCAGGGAGTCTGCAGTTTCTCCTTCTGCCAGGTGGTTTGCTCCTCTGTTTATGTTTGCTGGGTTGAGCACTGGATTGTTGTTTTTGTCGAGCTCTTATGAGTTATCCCCTACAATAGCGAGTACTTGGTGCCGATTGTCGATCTTGCTGTTGAAGCTTGAGAAGATTGAACTGTCATCCTCATGAAGCTCTAACCATGTCTTCCAGGTGTCTGTTGATTTGTCTGAAGTGTCGTCATGGCAGATCATCAAGTCTTCGAGCTGTACTTCTAAGTCAAAATTTTCCATGGTTTCGTCGCCTTCTGCAAATTTTCTTTCTGTTTCTAGTTCTGCGAAGCTGACCGGCGAGTTTACTTCGCTGGAGTAGCTTTCTGATGATCTTGATATTGTTTCTGTCTCGGACTTGCTTGCCGACGGACCCGGTTTTGCCGGATCTGAAAGGCGAATCGAACCTAGTGATCCGACGCGAAAGTTTAGACTTTCGATCGTCAAATCCATATCTTGATCCATGCTCTCGAATACTTGCGTGAAACTTGACTAGTGAGGTTGAAAATCGATGGTTCCGAAGGGTATCTGGATTTCGTCGACTCCCGGACTGTTGTTGGCTAAAAGCAAAAAGGCCGTCGAATTCATGATTCCAATGCCCAGAGTCCCCACGGTCGTCGCCAATTGACGAGGGTTAACTCGACAAATGTCCTAGATGAAGGACTTAAGATCGGGGGAGTAGGGCGTCGGATGAACTCGAAGGTGAGATCAGTCAAACAAGGTGTGTATCGAAAGTAAACGTATTGTAATCTTGGCTTGCTTTTCAATCTGTCCCTTACCGACCTCTCCTGGCCCCTATATATAGGTGGCCGGGTCTCAAGGATCGGGAGGGGTCCGATACAGATTACAGTATCGACATACGACATGAACTCGTATATCGACTAGTATTACAATTGGGCCTAGCTTAACGGGCCTCAGGGGTACTTTAACTGACGGGTTCTATTATCTACACCCTTGTCAAATAGTCTCCTTGATACTTTGGGATTTAGAAAAAGAAAGATCTAGTCTAGATATAAGGTTTCACCAAAGCAATTTCATTTCCCCTTCCTATCCGTTGTAGGTCACAGGTCATCTTGGAGCTCAATCATCATGGTGTAAATCTCTGATACGTTTTTGTGATCCTCCAGTTGAGTTGTGAAGCTAGTCCAAACTTGTTAGTGAAGGTTCAGGTTCCGCCTCCAAGTCACATAATGGATCTTCATCTCCGAATTGTGGTTATTTCTATTTTTCACTTATAACTTTTTTAGTAGGTCATCTTGCTTACTACTTGTATCTTGTGCGCATACATGTTGTTAATCTAGTTGCATTATCTAGACAACCTACTTTTGATGTTGTTCCCTAAATTTTAAAAAGAACCTAAAATTGGCAGTCGCCTATTACTCCCACTCCATAGTTGACCATATCAATCCTTTTACACATGTTCTTCAGCTTTGTGTTGTTGATCTAGTGTTGATGTTGCTCGGCGTTGGGCACAATGCACACCATCAGCGGTGACTCCAAGACTACACCTTTTCTGAGTCTATGTCCTATTACCCATCCGCCCACTTATCAAGGGTGGAGGTATGTCGACAGGGAGAGTTCAAAGAGGATGTTGTTGTTCAGAGGTGACTAATAGTTTAATATTCAGTTGGGCGAGACCTTGTAGCCGCTTGGCTATTTCTTGAATAAATATAATACACCATTCCAAATTAAATTTTGGTGGGTCGCTTAGGCTTGTTTGGCAAAGGTGGCCACCGCCGCTCTGCTGCCCGTAGGGTGCTTAGGGTATCTCCAGCGGGTTGACTCAAAGCATCTGCGCGCATCCGAACGGACTGGTGGACCGATGCGCGGCGCTCTAATGGTGCGACCCATCCGAACCGACCGAGGCGTCCGGCGTGACGCGGGCAGCTCCGGGCACCCATGTGCCTAAACGCCCAAGAAATCCACTTGTTGAATCTTCTGTGGCTATACCTCAAGGGTTGTGGCTTGTATGGCCATATCTTGCCATATAAAATCATAGAAATGAATTGCTCATTCACATGTGCCAAACAATCCATTGCTTTAATTTTTGTGTGGTGCCATGTATCTCATATAGCCACAGAATATCGTGGGAGTGGATTGCTTGGCCCATATAAACTAAGATGCAAGTATACCACAACAAACGTTTCTATGTAGGCCTAGATGCAAAAGGACCAGAACAAACCTTTGCATCGCCCCGCTAGAGATGCCCTTAGGTGCCAGCTCTCCAAACAATAATTGCTTGGATTTACGGCTACAAATCTAGATCCACCGCTAACGTTAGAAAAAAGGGGGGGGTTGCTCATATCAAATGTGACCTCTCTACTATGTTGGCAAGAAGCAGAACTGGCATGTTTGCTGAAAGTGTTTATCATCACTGCCATCTCAAACAAGAGCACAGACCATTGGTAACAGTAGTCCAAACGAACAGAAAACAAGAAACAAGATGATATTTGTATGGCTCATATTAAGAAATTCAACCGTGCAGTTCCTTTTCCATCATGAACCTAACGCGCACAGGTGCCATTCAAATGACCAAGAATGTTCGTGATTACGTAAACCTAGTCCATATGGAATATTAGATCATCTGGTTTCGATTAGTACTCTGGACAAGACATAGCTCTATGTCAGTTTTACGGGATTAGGAGGGGTCAATGTAACAAAGATTAATCAAAATCATACTATTCAACGAGTCAGTTTATGGAATTAGGTGAAGTAGTCCGGCAGGGAAGCATGGACGAATTTCATTTAGCTATTTAGAGCATCGTTGGCGCCTCCCACGGTCAAATCCGGCGGTAAATTGCGCCAGATTGGACGAAAATTGGGTGTGGGGAGCGCCGAACTTCCAGCCGGCAGCAGGAAGACGCCCGGAAATCGGCATTTTTAGCTTATTTTTACAAATAGACGTTCCAGTTCGGCGAATTTCATACAGTTTGCCAACATTTGGCTCAAATAAACGTTACAGTTCGGCGAATTTCATACAGTTTAACAAAACAAGCAAATAATTTGACCAAACAAGCAAATAATTTGACAAGTTTTCAAACAAATCAAATGGAATCTAGTTGGTGTTGCCTCGAAACCTCCATATGTGCCCCACCAGATCATCCTGCAGTAGTTGATGCATAGTGGAGTCTCGAATCTCCTAACGCATAGCGATGAACGCAACCCACGATGACGGCACCTGGTGATTAGGCTGTGCAAGAGGACCCTCTCTCTCATATGGTAGAGCTTGTTCGCTCAAAGGAACCGGATACTTCCGCTCATCCTCAACAATCATGTTGTGTAAGCACACACAACAGTTCATCACCTCACATATCTGATCTTTGGACCAACTCATAGCGGGGAACTGGACTACAGCAAATCTCTGCTGGAGGACACCAAATGCACGCTCGATGTCCTTTCGACAACCTTCTTGTGCCTTCACAAACTCCATCTCCTTCGGGAGGATGGGACCCGAGATAGTCTTCACAAATGTTGCCCACTTTGGATAGATACCGTCTGCAAGATAGTATCCCTTGTTGTAGTGTCGGCCATTGATCACAAAGTCAACCGGGGGAGCATGACCCTCAACAAGCTTGGAGAAGATCGGCGAGTACTGCAAGATGTTGATGCCGTTGTTGGATCCCGGTATACCAAAGAAGGAGTGCCAAATCCAGAGATCATGGGTACCCACTGCCTTAAGTATCACAGTGCAGCCTTTTTTGTGACCCTTGTACATTCCCTGCCAGGAAAACGGACAGTTCTTCCATTTCCAATGCATGCAGTCAATGCTTCCAAGCATCCCCGGAAATCCTCGAGCTTCATTGAAAGCAAGGATCCGAGCAGTGTCTTGGACAGTGGGTGATCTCAAGTACGTGTCCCCAAACACTGCTATCACCGCCCTGCAGAACCGGTAGAAACAATCAAAGGCGGTGGACTCCGCCATCCGAAGATAGTCATCGGTAGTATCACCAGGAGCTCCATATGCCAGCATCCACATAGCCACCATGCATTTTTGGAGGGCGGAAAACCCTGCCATGCCGGTGCAATCTAGCTTGCATCTGAAATAGGAGTCGTAGTCTCGAAGGGCATAGACAATTTTCAGGAAAAGCTTCCGGCTCATCCTGAAATGACGCCTAAAAATAGCCTCACCGTGCAATGGATTGTCGGCGAAGTAGTCGGAATAGAGTATGCAGTAGCCCTCCATTCGCTGCCACGGCTTGCACTTTCGGCGACCTGGTGCCGACCCACCACGGTGACCAATGGCCGCCTCCACGTACAAGCCCGACAGGCAAGCTAGGATCAGCATATGCTCCTCGTCTTGGGCAGCGGCTGCCATTGTAACATCCCAGAACGTAGGACAACTCCGGGGTAGTTTAGAAGGGCTTTTGTGCATTGCATCTGAAATTACGAGATTTTTTCACGCTTTTATCAATAAAACCTAAGAGTAATCGAATCTCTCTTCGAGGGGGGATATGGTATACTCTCGAAGTGCGAAAGATTTGGATATGATCTCTTTTGATCTATTGATGTGGGGAGATGATGAATTAGATAACTAAAACCCTAGTTATAAGCTTTGGAACTTAAAATGGAATTTGAATCCTGAAGGATTGAATTAAAATTGAAAAACACATTTAGAAAGGATAAATATTATTAAAGAAAGAATAGTTAGAATTATAAACATCAATAAAGAGAGAGAAAACTTGAACTTTATTGATCATCAACACATATTACATTCTCTTTACATAATTCAAGAATAAAAGAATAATTACAGATTGGAATGAATAAAAGAATATTACAACAGGAGAATAGAAAGATTACAAGTTTACAAATCCTAAAAAGAAAACTACGTGTCTTCTTTCTTTCTTCTTTTCTTTTCTTCTTCTTGACACCTGCAACCAAAATATAAACAACAAATTGCCAGAATGGTAATTACCAAGTGGCAGTCAAGAAAAACTATGCCACTGTAGATAATCATCAAGATGTTGAGCTTATCACCAAGCTCCCGAGTGGAAATATCTCAAGACAGCCGAGATGGGCAAGCCAGTCCACAGCAGCACACTCACCAAATGCATGTACCAAGGTGTCAAGCCCCCAGGTAACAAAGGATAGTATAAAAGCATCACAGAGGGTGAAATTGCTCGGCCAAGAACACAGCCGACCAAGAACAACACCACCACACCACCAACATCAACACACCAAGAACACCACCACAGTCAAGACCACATCACCATCACTGAATCACCACCACACAATCAACCCTGCTCATGTGTTGAGCAACAGGGAAGATTTACACCACCAGCACACCATCAGATCAACCAAATCATCAAAGCCAAAGACCAACATGGTCACATAGTTCAACTAGGAACTAGGTCAAGTAGCTAGGAGGAGCAGGCTTGCCACAAGAAGCAGGAAATCAGAAATTATCCAGAAGAACAAGCTACTCTTCAGCAGCAGGTTATTATTAAACCACATCACACATAAGTGTTGGGAGAGAACTCACAAGTTTATCTCCCAGGCAGGCAGCACAGAGCACAGCCACACATGAATCAAGCAAAGCTTGATGAAACAAGGGCTTTGGTCATCATTTGGATGTCCAGGAGGCCATGATCTTGAAGACCAGGCCATCCACAGCACCTACTCCCTAACACATAATCTTACCTAGGAATTTCTCAAAGCAAATACTCACAGAAATAAGAGCAAGGCCAGGAGTGGCACATGGGTTTCCTAGCTAACAAGACTGAGGCCTAAACCTAGAAAACCATCAGCTTTGTCAATAGAAATTGATCAAGTTTAAATAAGCATCTGGTAAAAGTGGACAGGGACACTTTTAAACAAGTAAGCCACCAGTAGATCACCACACAGGGTGATCTACTCTCAAGAACACCAGCTTAACACCTACAGTAACTGTGCACACCTCAAGGAGGTATCACAGTGAAGCAGTTAGCCAGAAGCTACTGCAAGAGCCATAACAGCAGTCATGGAATATAGCATCACACCTAGGAATAACCAAGCTCAACAGAACTAGTTGCATCACTAGATCAGCACAACAGAAGCACTGCAAGAAAATGCAGTGAGGTTGTTAACAGCACAGCTCAATTAACAGCAACATTTAGAGATAACTAACACATAGTTATCCATGCACTTGATAAAATTGATCAAGACCAGCCACTAGCAAGCTCTGAGCTAATCAAGCAATAGCAGTAATTGAATGATTAAATAGTATAAGATCACCATAGCATTCAGTTAACTGAAACCAGCTAGCTTCAGTTAACAGAGTTAACTGAAGCAATTACTGAAACTAACAGTGGCAGCTAACACAAGCATGTTCAAGCTTTAACAGCAAGCTTAATGGACAAGGAGTGATCACAGAGCCTATAGTCACACATCACAGCCAGCTTAATTTCACAGCACGAGAGCAAGTTGGGGAGGAACCCCAGTGCATCTGAGAGAGGTGGGCATGGCTAGAGCAAGCTCCAGGAGAGCAGAGCAAGCTCCAGGAGAGCAGAGTAAGCTCCAAGAGGGCACAGAGAAGAACAGAGGAGGAGAAGCACTTACTCAACACCCAGGAGGTACCACCGTGGCATGGTGAGGCAGTGCCTGCGCGGCCACGACGGCACCAAGCCAGGGGAAGACGCCGACGACATGTCGGCGAGTCACCTAGCTTTCCAAGCACCAGATCTCGCCGAGGAGATGGCCAAGCGGTACGAGGTCAAGCTCGAGGTCACCATGGCCAAGATCCACAGCGTCGGGGGCAATAGAGACCAAGGCGCCAAGGGGGGTAATCGACAAGATCTCACGGACAGGCGGGAGCATCGTCGCCTGATCTATCAATTACGACCCATCTCAGCGGCGGACTCCGGCGGAGCTCGTCGGAATCGAGCACGGCGGCGGCGGGGCGATGCAGTCGCCAGAGCGGGCGAGAGGAAGAGGACGAGAGCGAGCGAGGGGTGCGACCGGTCGGTCTGGCAGAAGCCACCTGGTCGGGTTCGACCAGGTAGGCCGGCGCCGATAGGTGGGCCCAGCCCAATAGGTGGGCCAGGTTTGGCAGGAGGGAGAGAGAGGATTTTAACCAGATTTTAAAACAGAAATTTGAATAGAAATAAAGAGGTTTTTAGAAAAACCTTTTAACACCCAATTAAAGGCAGAAAAATAAACTTGATTTTGCAAAAATAACTTTAAGTGATTTTTGACCTTTTAATCACATAAATAGTGTTTTTTATGAATAAGAGAGGATTTATTCATAATTGAATTATGGGGTTTTCTTTAAAAGGAAAAAAAACCTTTGGAAATGATAAAAATGAAAAAGATAAAAGGACAATAACATCCTTGAAATATAATCAAGTAAATTCATTTAAGAATTTTTCCTTAGTATTCTTGAATGAATTTCACATAATATATACCCTGGTAAATTCATAACTAGGGTATATACACTTTCAATAAGTCACCCTATAAAAATAAATAGGAAAGAGAACTTTAAAAGACTTTTCTATAATTGTGAGTTATATAAGAAAGATCTATTTAGAATAGAACTCATTATCAAGATTGAACTCCATGAAGTAATTGATAACATATACTCTTTAAAATCATAAAAGGAGTATATAAATTCTAGGATGAAAATAAAACACTTCTAGGGGGGTATAAAGGGAACACACACACCTTAAAGGCATGCATTATTTGAATCTTTAACCATTGCCCTTATCGGACAATGATGTTGTTTTCTAGAACCCGAGGTCCCGGGTCACTTCAACAAATCCAACTATACTACCTTGCAGTTTGCAGGCAAGTTCACTCTTGCTCATATCTCTTGTTTATCTTTAACAAAGTACTTGCAAATATACCGGTGGTATTATTATTATGATTGCATTTAAAAGCAAAGGTTCTACTTTTCTTGAATGAATATGACTAGAGGTTAGCAACCACGGTGGTTGTCGACCTAGGAAGGTGGGCAGTGGGACCATGGTAAGAGTATGGTGGAGGTCCCACTGTAACTGGAATGTTCACCTAGTATTAATAACCAATGTTGCCAGTGATTCTTGTGCTATAAAATATAGTCAACCATAGGGTCTGGAATGGGACGAAAGAGTCAGCTGTAGCTTTTCCCTCTTGCATATCAACGGATGTGCCCTTTTGGAGCAGTTGTCTCCCTGCGAGGAGCTTCGGGATGGGTGGAATCCCCCTAATGATTCCACGATTCTGGCGGTCTATGATGGATTGCGGCATCGACGGGGGTAGAGTGCCGAGGCCGATGTTACCACAGGGCGTAACCAAACCGGTGGGGGTAACTCATTGTCAGGAAAGATAAGTATGCCGAGGTCGGCAACTACCAAAGACGTAGTCCGGCGAGGGTAGCAAACCGAAGTTGGAGCCGCAAAAGGGTAGGTATGCAAGGTCGCGGGAAGGAACAGTGATTGGCTCGGATCAACGGCTGGGCCACATACCAAGGAAGTATGGATGGGAAAGTACGCCCGGTCGTGCAGCAAAGCGTTGATCTCCTATGGGTACAAGTGACCACCTCTTCAGAGTGTACAAAAAGTATCAAGATACTCCCTGTTCCGGGAAGGAGCTACGAACACGACAGGAAAGGAGCCCATCGAAGCTCTAATCAACCTGTGAAGACTGACAGACATAGTTCTTTGAATAAAATCAATCTTTGAAGAAATGATTATAAAAACTGCATTTGGCCTAAGACTTTCTAGTCTATGGTCGTAGCTAGTGCATCAAACACCTCTATGCTATTAAATGAACTTACTGGGTAGCGCTCGTTACTCACCCCACACCCTTTTAACCCTTGCTTAGACTCGAAGGGCCAGTTTGAAGAGACTGAAGGAAGCCCGAAGAACTACGAGGAAGTCTACTATGAAGAACCGGATCTAACAGGAGGAGTCGAAGGCATCGACTACACCATCTCCTATGGTACCGACGAAGGACTCGAGGAGGAGGCCGACAACTAGAGTCGTAGGATAGAAGCTTTGGTCGCATCGAACACCTAGAATAAAGCGACTAGAGTTGAGCATCATGTTTAGTTTACTACTTGCAATTGCAGCTAAGGTTTGTAGTATCAACTTAGAACCGTCTAGTGTTCCTCTTTGGACCAAGGAGGAACTGGAGTCCTTTGTAACATTATGGCTTGTAATATTCAGTGCTTGAATAAAAACCGCTATGTTTCTGTTGTACCACTCTGAGGGATGTAATATTTATGAATTGGTACTTCACGAGTGTTATGTCAATGACTTGTATACTACAACATGCAGTGGTATGCTGGGTCACCACAGTTGGTATCAGAGCAAAAGCTTTGACCTTAGGTTGGACGCCTAGTTAATGGGAACGACCTGTAGGAGTCAAATAGGAATAGTAAAGAGTTCTCTAAAATTGTCATGACGTTATTCACTTGAGAATAATCTTTATTATTACTATTATGATGCATCATGTACTAATTTTTATCTTTTATACTGCCAGGATGGCACGCACAAATCTATCAAGGACCGTGCAAGTTCGAGACGTGACTCTAGACGACTATGACGGGAACCTATCCGATAGTTTACGAGGCATCTTGCAGGAGTGCGGGTGTGAAACCCGTATTCCAGTCAAGAAGTATGCTTATTATGAGGGTAGAGTCTTTCAGAAGTATAAGATAGGGATCATGCTTGCTGCCAAATTGGGCATGAGCGTGATCATGTCAGCTGGAGAGGCACGCACTGTTAGTGTAGCTTACAAGATAGCAGTGATAAAGGCCATAACTGATATCCGTGAGCACAAAATGGAGAAGTTATTAGGTACTAAGCTCACGCACATCCCACACGCCGAGGATGGAGAAGATCCTTGTCGGGATAGATACAAGTTTGCGAAGAGACACCCACATGCCGCAGTAGAGCATATGGACAGGTGTAAGCATCTACTCAGCATTTTCGACTAGAGATTTTATAAACTTAGATGAGGAGCACTAGTGGGAGAGATACAGAGTATAGTGGATGAGATCAAAGAGTCGACACCTACTCCGTGGTGTACGGGGAGACTTCTGGACCACCGAGGGCACCTACTCTAGCCTTTTCGACTGGAGATTTTATAAACTTAGATGAGGAAGACGATCCCGAGGAGCGGGAGTTCGAGCCTGAGGCCGAACCGGAGATGCCACCAGCACATTTTGCACACGGCTCGACTGGAGCCGGATACGAGGCAGGTTTGGAGTCGTGGGGAATGCCTCATAATGATAGTTTTGGGGGAAACTCCATGGGTTGGCGTTTCGGTGAGTACATGGGGACGGCCGGAGACCCGATTCCATGTGATTCGGAGCATGAGGTCACGAGTCAGTTTAGGGTTGTTCACCGCACTGGAGACGTGGCAGGAAAGCCCATAGAGATAGAGTCGGATGAAGAGGGAGAGTTACCGAGCCATATGGAGCGTGGAGAGTGCTCAAGGCCGAAGATGGAAAGGGGTACCACCGATGTTGTTTACCCATCGTTGAGCAGTTATCTGGGGATGACTGACTTCAACTTAGGTACTACACCCGATTATGACTTTTTCCCGGCGGAGTCATCTTATGCCCCTGCTTCACTGAAAAGGATATCAAGAGCTACCAGTTGGACACCGGGGATGTATCGGGAGTGCGACTACCCGTAGAAGACCACCACAGATATGGAGGTGACATGTTTTGTGACATATGTACCATATGTGTAATATCTAGTATTTGCTTTCGCAGTTTGAATAAGTGAGTGTAGTTACTCACAGGATGATAAGTTATGTAACACTATGTTCTTTTACCCATGTATATACATGGTATATGTTTGGTGTGATTTAGCTATGTTTTATTTGGATTTTTATTGTGTGACTAACACTGTGCATAAAGTTGAGCTCAGAAAGTATGAGCATGGTGTAACTATGAGTTTCGCTTAATGTAACAGGGTTAGGGGAATAGAATGGCGATGGTAGTTGGTGAAGAATCTAAACAACAGAGGATGGAGACTGAAGCCAAGGCTAAGGAGGCAGCCAATGCAGCAGCAAGGGAACCATTACCACCACCACCACCATTCCTTACGCAACAGGATTTTGCCCAATACATGAGGACGGCAGATGAAAGGCAGCGTATGCTTATTGAATGTCAGATAAAGATGGTGCAGGATGTGATGGACCGTAATCGTGAAGTTCGAAATGAAGGAGTGCATGGAGTCTCATTGGCAGATTTTCTAAATACAAGACCACTTCCTTTTGCATCAGCACCGGAGCCAATGGACGCGGAAGACTGGTTATTGGATACCGAGAGGAAGCTCAACACAGTAAGTTGCAATGACAGTGAGAAGCTTAGGTATGCCACACATCTGTTATGTGGACCCGCAGCAGCATGGTGGGACAATATTGTGGCTATACATCCTCCAGGAAGGGTATTCACCTGGGAGGAATTCAAGAAGAAGTTCGGAGAATCTAATGTACCGGAGAGTATCATGGAATTGAAGAGAAGAGAGTTTGAGAATCTTGTGCAGAATGACAAGCCTATTATGAAGTATGTCAAGGAATTTTCTCTTCTATCTTGTTATGCGTCTGAGGACGTGAATACTGATGACAAGCGGAAGAAACGATTTATGAGAGGACTGCACCCAGGTGCAAGGATACAATTGAGGATGTTAAAGGCAGTAGATTTTCAAGAGCTTGTCGATGCAGCCATCACTATGGAAGATGATTTCAAACAAGTCCTAGAAGATAGGAGGAAGAAGGCCATGATTGAACCCAGGAGGTATTCGGATACCAAGCCAACTCCTAATATCAAGTTCAAACCCAAATACAGGTCCGGAGGGAATGTTACACCTCGTGGTACTACAAGTGGGAACAATGATATCGTTTGTCATGGTTACGGTGCGCGAGGGCACATAGAGAAAGATTGCCGACAACCCAGAATCATCTGTTTTGGGTGCAAGAAGGGGGGACATATGATAAAGGACTGTCCTGAAAGGGGCCGAACTAGAGGCCGAGGTACTGGCGGAGGATCACACCGGGGTGGAGGTTTTGGAGGCGGTAAAAGTAAAAGGTCAACTTATGGGAAGTTGAATTGCACCAACCTCGAGGAGGTGAATCAGTCCGACAAAACCGTGATAGGTACGCTTCAGATCCTGTCTCATCCCGGCAAAGTACTTTTTGATACTGGTGCTACTACCTCATTCATTTCGCAAGAGTTTGTTGATCTTTATGGAATTCCTTGCAATAAGCTAGAGTACCCCCATTACTGTTTTATCTGCGGGGGGAACGATCTTAGTCACTCACCTCAGGCAAGAGTAGGTCATTATGATCCGCGATTGCGTTTATCTAGCCGATCTTTTTCTCATCCCTATGAAGGATATGGCTGTAATCCTTGGAATGGATTGGTTAGAGGAGAATGGAGCTCAGATTGATTGCAGAGAGAAAACTGTGTCACTGAGAAGCCCGGGAGGAGGAAGGATAGTGTATCAAGGTGACCAACATGCAAATATTGAAGTTCAACTACAACTCAATGCTCTAAAGGAATCAAGACTTGAAGATATTCTAGTGGTTAATGAATTCCAAGATGTGTTTCCACGGGAACTACCAGGAATGCCACCAGATAGGGAAATTGAGTTTACCATTGACTTAATTCCAGGCACAGCAACTATAGCTCAGGCACCATATAAGATGGGACCCAAGGAGTTAGTGGAGTTGAAGGAGCAGCTAGATGAGCTAGAGCAGAAAGGCTTCATTCAAGAAAGTATTTCACCTTGGGGAACACCAGTGATCTTCGTTGATAAGCGGGATGGAGGACGTAGAATGTGCGGAGACTACAGAAACCTCAACAATGTCACAATCAAGAACAAATATCCTTTGCCAAGAATCCAAGACTTATTTGATCGAGTCAGAGGAGCCGGAGTATTTTCAAAGATAGATCTTCGATCAGGGTATCACCAGATTAAGATCAAGAAGGAGGACGTTCCAAAAACAGCTTTTCTGTCTAGGTACGGACATCATGAGTATTTAGTTGTACCTTTTGGATTGACAAATGCACCATCGATCTTCATGAACCTCATGAACAAGATTTTTATGCCCTACTTGGACAAATTTGTGATCGTATTCATAGATGATATTCTGATTTACTCCAAGGACAAGGAAGAATATGCCAAGCACTTGAGGATTGCTTTACAGATTCTACGAGAACATCAGTTGTATGCCAAGTTCAGTAAGTGTGAATTCTGGCTAGACCAAGTAGAGTTCCTTGGACACATGATCAGTAAAGAATGTATAGCAGTAAATCCAAGCAAGGTAGCATCTGTTTTGGAATGGGAGTCACCAAAGAATGTTAAACAGATTAGAGGATTTTTGGGAATGGCATGATACTACCGAAGATTTATAGAAGGGTTCTCTAAGATTGCAGGACCAATGACCAAGTTACTCCGGAAGAATACACCATTTGTTTGGTCAGATGAATGTGAGGCAAGTTTTGAAACACTCAAGGAGAAGCTAACCACAACACCTGTGTTAGCCGTACCAGAAACTGGCAGGGACTATACCGTATATTGTGATGCATCCAAGAATGGACTTGGGTGTGTATTGATGCAAGATCGAAAGGTGATAGCATATGGGTCGAGGCAATTACGACCACATGAAGTTAATTATCCAACACATGATCTGGAACTAGCAGCCGTAGTGTTTGCACTAAAAGGATGGAGGCATTTTCTTTATGGGGCCAAGTGTGAACTTTATACAGATCACAAAAGTCTCAAATATTTCTTCACTCAGAAAGAATTGAATATGAGGCAACGAAGATGGTTAGAATTAATCAAAGATTATGATTTGACCATCAACTATACACCGGGGAAGGCCAATGTGGTAGCCGACGCCTTAAGCAGAAAGAGTACAAACACTCAACCGATGAACCGAGAACTTCCCAAGGAATTACTTATGGATTTGGAAAGGTTAGAGATCCAATGTCTTGAAGTACAATCCTTAGGTAGTTTGTCTACCGAGAAGGTGATGGAAGAACGACATAGTGATCTCAAGTACACGATAATTCGAAGGCAAGATGAAGATGCTTTTATTGCCGAAGAAATCCGCAGGATTGAGGAAGGTAGACCATCAGAGTTCCGTTTAGGTGATTTCAATTCACTTTGGTTTCATGACCGAATATGTGTGCCGGACATACCAGAAATCAAGGAATTGATACTCAAGGAGGCACACGAAACACCATATTCAATACATCCGGGGAGCACCAAGATGTACATGAATCTTAAGGAACTATTCTGGTGGAATAATATGAAGCGAGAGATAGCTAAGTTCGTATCCGAATGTCATACCTGTCAGAGAGTGAAGGCAGAATATCACAGTCCTGCTAGACTTATGCAACCTTTGAGTATTCCCGAGTGGAAGTGGGAAGAGATTGGAATGGACTTTACCATTGACACTAAAGAAGAAAGACATGATCTGGGTAATAGTCGACCGACTGACTAAAAGTGCACATTTCTTAGCTGTCAATCAGAAAGATTCCGGAGAGAAGTTAATAAATCTGTATGTTCAAGAGATAGTAAGCAAGCATGGAGTACCCAAGACAATAGTATCGGATCGAGGATCCGTATTCACTTTAGCTTTTTGGACGCAACTACATGAAGCTTTAGGATCCAAACTGGACTTTAGTACTGCTTACCATCCACAGACGGGAGGCCAAACTGAAAGGACCAATCAGATTTTGGAGGATATGCTCCGAGCATGTGCTTTAGACTTCGGAGGATCATGGGAAGAACACTTACCACTGGCAGAGTTCTCTTATAACAATAGCAACCAAAGCAGTATCAAAATGGCACCATTTGAAGCACTCTACGGAAGGAAGTGTTGATCACCTATTTGCTGGTATGAACCAGGTGCCAGTAAGGAGTTTCATCCAGACTACGTCAAGGAGAAACAACATGTGATTGATATTATTCGAAACCGATTAAAGATTGCTCAAAGTCGACAGAAAAGCTGTGCAGATTCCAAGAGAAGGATATGGGAACCGCAAGTTGGGGACATGGTTTATCTAAGGGTTAGCCCCATGAAGGGAGTACATCGTTTTGGGGTCAAGGGAAAACTTAGCCCAAGATATACTGGATCATTCAAGATTCTGAGCCAGAGTCGAGGAGTAGCCTTTGAGTTAGAACTGTCAAAGGAACTATCTAAAGTCCATAATGTGTTTCATGCTTCTCAACTTCGCAAGTGTATGAAGACACCAAAAGAAACTATATCCTACAATGAGATTGAATTGCAAGCTGATTTAACTTATGTTGAAGAACCATCAAAGATTCTGGCAGAGAATTGGAAACAACTCCGTAACAGAGCCATCAAGTATTGCAAAGTACAATGGAAACATCACCCGGAAAGAGAAGCTACATGGGAGAAGGAAGAGGATTTAAGGACAGCCTATCCAGATTTCTTCAGGTACATCTTACCCCAAACTTTGGGACGAAGTTTTTATTAAGGGGGGAAGTCTGTAACATCCCAGAATGTAGGACAACTCCGGGGTAGTTTAGAAGGGCTTTGTGCATTGCATCTGAAATTACGGGATTTTTTCGCGCTTTTATCACTAAAACCTAAGAGTGATCGAATCTCTCTTCGAGGGGGGGTATGGTATACTCTCGAAGTGCAAAAGATTTGGATAGGATCTCTTTTGATCTATTGATGTGGGGAGATGATGAATTAGATAACTAAAGGGATTTCTATTTTCGTGCCCTTAGGTCCTTAGTTGTACTCAGTTTTCCCTAGCTCCTTAGTTTTTCCTCAGTTTTCCCCAAGCCTTGTCTGAAACCCTCAGAAGGAGCTCGGACGGGAGGATTTCCGTTTAGTTGACCAGTCCATGCTGATGTGTGGGGCCGCATTATGTGGGGCCGCGTCGCGTGGGGCTGGTAGAAAGGGACCGCATGGGACAGGACGAGACCGCGTCGCGTGGGGCTGGTAGAAAGGGACCGTGTGGGACAGGACGAGACCGCGTTTGGTTGTACGTGAGAGCTTGGTTCTGTCTCTCTCGGCCCAAATTGGTATTTTTCAGAGCGCCTTTTCCCCCTCTCTCTCTGTAACAGTTCTCTCTCTTTTCACCAAATTAGTATCAAATCTAGAGAAGCTTCTATTTCTGTCTTTCTTCAATGATTGTTGCCTTTTGGCCCTCGTTTTTTGCCCAATATGGTAACAAATCTAGTAGCAAATCTAGAAGCTAGTATAGGATAAATTCACAGTAGCATAATAAATTCTGAAAACTAAGTATAATACATAAACTGCATATAGCAGCCAAAAGCAGCCAATAACAATGTTAATATTCACGACAAACTAAGCTGAAAATAATACAAGACGCAATGTATGGCCAACATGAAGATTAGGATACCCCAGGATGAATGAATCTGCTCTTCATTATTCATCATATATTTCATCGTCGCTACAGTCCATGAGATGAAGGAAATATTCACTGAACTCCTTCCGTCTGCAGTGTGCAGCTAATACATCCTCCAAACGGTATGGCCTTTGTTCATTTTTCAGACCGTTGTATCCTAATCTATCCACATGTCGTGGCCACTCATCCCAGGCCTTTCTATCATCAAAGTACTCTCTGATATAACCCAAATCCATGTAGTAGATGCAGCCAAGTCGAAGTGTTGGGTGCACTCTGTTGTCGACAGAGATACACCGGATATAATTGATGAAGAAGGCACGACTGCCAATGTTACTGACGGCATGGAGAGAGCGGCTCTCAGTGTCCACACGGTACACCAATGGTTGACCTTCCTCCAAATGCCTGTTGCCACTGCTGCCGCCCAACAACACAAGCAGCAGATCACCATCCGACTTCACAAGGTAGAACTTGTCATTTCCAAGTTCTGGAAATGAAAATAGTGTCTCCATGTTGACAGTGCTCGTGCGCTGCTCCAACTGGACATTGTTGGTGCACACTAATGTTTCGAACTCAAAATTGTTCACAGCTATTACATACAATTCACCATTGAACGGGGTAATGCAACGCAGAGAATGGTGCTCGATCGAAAATCTTCCTTCTCCCCAATCTTTATCTATATCCTTAGTTGGAGTGCTCTCATCGACCCAAGCAATTTCCATGGGGTAACCTGTGCAAACGAAGACCATAGTCGGGGACTTCATTACAGCGACTGACTCCACAATAACAGATGGCATCTGCGCCTCAAACATAGTGTTCGATGTCTTTGTGAGTGGGTTCAGAAGCCGTATCTTGTGCGGCTGGTTCTTCTGAGCAAGCACGATGACGCCATGGCAAAAGCCAACGAAGTAGTATCTAAAATATATTGATGAAGATAACATTCAGCACTAAGATGTTTACGATTGAAAAATAAAAATAGATTAACTCTATAGATATGGAGAAATTTGAACCTTGCATGAACTTCCGTTAGATCGATGGTGACGTAGCGGGATGTGCGGAGGTGGAGGAAGGAGAACTCAGCGGTGCGTAGAAGGGCATGTTCTACCATGATCTATTCGTGCAGGTGCACGTCGGACTCAGGTAAATCTGAGCGCCAATTTCTACAAACTTGCCTCAAAGCAGAGTAGGTGTCCACGTACTCCTCGTTCGCCAGTAAGCAGTCGCCAATCTTGTGAAGTGGTCCATCACCCTTAAGAGAGGCCCAGTTCACGGAGGCGCCGCGCCTGGATGCGCCGCCCTCGGAGGCGACGGGCTCGGCGGCGACGGCCTCGGATGCAACGGGCTCGGCAGCGACGGGCTCGGATGCGATGGGCTCAGAGGCGATGGGCTCGGAGGCGACGGGCTCGAGGGCGACGGCCGCCGGCGCATTCTTCTTCTGCATCGCCGGTAGGGGAGCGCGCGTAGGGCGGTTGGGGTTTTTTGGAGAAGGTGATGGGACATGAGAGGCGTGGTTGCGTGCGTGAGTGAGATAAGACTGTGTGCAGAGGAAGGGAGAGAGGGGCTCTGTACAGGCAAAGTGACGGTTCGTCTCAGCAGTTTCTCAAAAAAACTAGACGTTTGGTCTCAACACGCGCACCGCGCGCCTAACCGCTGCGCACCATGACACGCGTCCGTGGTACTGCACATCTGCACCGTTACGTGTACTCAGTTCTACCCTCGAGTCTTACACTGAAAAAATATATGTACTCAGTTTTCCCCTCGAGTACTAATACTGGCTAGTGCAATATACTCAGTTTTACCCTCAAGTGGCTGGTCAACAGAGAGTCAACAAATGGGATTAAGCTATCTAATTGAGTCATTTCATGCGCAAAAAAAGTTTAAAAAACAAAATCATAGTGCCTCCTGCTCATGGAGTCTTGTTACGCGACCTGCCACGTAGACAATCATATATAAATCAAGTTTTAACACAAATGGCCACTTCTCAAATCACTAGTAACTATGAAGGTTCATGGCTTTCCACTCAAACCCCTTCTCAAAACATATATATCCAAAACATAGTTTGTCTGAATGAGGCCATAATTTTCACACTCATGTATATTTGAATTGCTAATACTTTGAGGTAGGCCAACCTGGGTTTCATTGTACAAAACATGTGTTTTTCCTTTTCTAAATCTCTTATTTGAATTCCTTAGCCTATTTACTATTTACTTGCCCTTGGATCCTTGATACTACTCAGTTTTACCCTCTCCCTTCTCACAGAAGCCCAAACTTGGCCTGATTGGTCGAGCTGTTGTCACACGGATCGTGCCCACCTACCGTCGATCCTATGATCTAACGGGCAGGATAACCCCTCTTTCTCTCTCATCATGGCCACCCTCTCTCTATCTGTCGGTGCCAAACTACTACCCCTCTATGTATGCTAAATAACGAGTTTGCCACCGGATTCAACAAGTTTGGTAATCACGAATTTCTTGTAGGCATTACTTTTCATGGTAAAATGATAAACTATCCCGAATTTCCATTTCTTTTAGGCATTACTTTTCATGGTAAAATGATAAACTATCACGAATTTCCATTTCTTGTAGGCATTACTTTTTACGGTAAAATGATAAACTATCACAAATTTCCATTTCTTTAAGGCATTACTTTTCACAGTAAAATGATAAACTATCATGAATTTCCATTTCTTGTAGGCATTACTTTTCACGGTAAAAAGATAAACTATCACGAATTTCCATTTCTTGTAGGCATTACTTTTCACGGTAAAATGATAAAGGAAACTATCACGAATTTCCATTTCTTTTAGGCATTACTTTTTTGTTGAGATATAAACCCCCACAACGGTCATCTCCTCCTTAATTTATTGTGTAAACCCCACAACGGTCATCTCTACCTTAATTTATGGTGTAAACCCCACAACGGTCATCTCTCCCTTATAAACCCCCACAACGGCCATCCCTCATGTCAATAGGTTCTGCCTCTCTCTTCTTCGTTCACATACACTTGATCCATTGCAATGGCTTCCACGTCTCGGACGCCGACCGGAAGGGGAAGGGGAAGGGGCGGCCGGGGTGGTGGATCATCATCATTGCCACCACCACCATCAACACTGCCATTGATCATAGAGGAGTTCTTAATCGTCATCTATGAAGACCCTTTGGCCAAGAAGGTACGTACGCGTTCCCACATATATGATGCATGTGATTAATTATGTGCATGTTCTAAAAAACCTTTAATTTCAAACGATCATCGCTCGATTTCTTTGTAGGCACTCCCACAAAAGTTTGCGGACTATCTTGATGGCCAGGAGCCCGCTAAGGTGTATCTGCGAGCAGCTGACTGCGGTCCTCGTCTCTGGACCGTGGAGGTCCTATTTGACGGACAAGGCCGGATGTACCTCAACAAGGGCTGGGAGAATTTCGCCATCGCGCATGGTGCGGATTTCGGCTGCTTCCTACACTTCAAATATGAAGGCGATGATGTGCTCACAGTGAAGGTGTTCGACGGAACAATGTGCAGGAAGTACTACTACACGAATGACGAAGATACTAACGATGAAAGCGATGACGACGTGAAGCCATGCATCCATCCCCTTTAGATAAGGGGATTATGACCAAGAATATATATGTAGCTTCATATGCATCAATTTAGAGATATAGATATTTTCTATATATTATGCATGTAAAAATAATAGGGAATCGCAATTTCCACCATGATTCGAGCACCACAGCCTCCAAACGATGCCGATGTCGATATCGGCATGGTCAGAATGGCTATGCTCGCCGCCACTGCTAGGTCACCGTCGGAATGCACATACCCTCAATCCCGTCCCCTCATTCGATCACTCATACACCAGAGATATCGCCGAGGCAAATGACGAACGTACATGCTGATGCCAATGCCGAACATGCACGCCGATGTGGGCACGGCCACGCCGCCCCGCTATGCTGAATGCCACAGACCACTGCGAGGTCTTTCCCTTTGCCACCATACTCTCCTAGCACCCATCTATACACGCCAGAAAGGAGAGACACTAGTTTTCTCTACATTGCTCGCGTTCGTGTCCGACACCGTCAGTCAAAGTGTTGAGGTCGTTGTCGATGTCCTCGACCATTTCTTCTCTTCTTTGCATGGTTAAACGCGTCTAGTTCATATCTATCTAATGCGTCTGGTCTCGCCTCATGCAGTTCTTTGTGGACGTCGATCTCATCTCGGCACCCCACAGGCCACCTCCTTCGTGCCATCGCTATAGAGCACCGTTTAAAAATCTAATCCTACCCGTGTATTGCCCCTTGTATCAGCGTCATGGCCCCACTTGTCATTCGATATACCGAAGCCCCACTCGTCCGCGTTTTGGTCAGGGATACGGCGATGCTTACGGTCAAACAAAGATGGATGGTCTGATGTGTCTTTGCGGGCTCTACGTGGCCCCACTAGTCAGCAGATAACGGTCAAAGTTGTTGACCCATCGGGCAACCGGCCGTTCCAGCACTTCTGACGGTTTCAGACAAGGGCTTGGACAAAACTGAGGAAAAACTAAGGAGCTGGGGAAAACTGAGTACAACTAAGGACCTCCATGCTTGTTTTTACACCATTTGCCTATTGTTTCGTTACACTTCGTGGCACTTTTATGCATTTTCCGGAACTAACCTATTAACGAGTTGCCACAGTGCCAGTTCCCTGTTTTCTGCTGTTTTTGTGTTTCAGAGTGATACACAGGAAATATTCTCGGAATTGGACGAAACAAGTTCCTGAAGTCTTATTTTACCCGGGAGCATCCAGACATCCGAAAGAGAGCCGGAGAGGGGCCAGGGCCTGCCCTCACACTAGGGTGGCGCGGCCCAGGCCCTGGCCGCGCCACCCATGTGTGAGGAGCCCCTGGCTGCCCTCTCGCGACGCCCCTTCGCCTATATAAAGCCTCGGGACGGAAAACCCTAAAGGAGTCGGCAATTTTCCAGAAAGAGTTCCGCAGTTCCGCCGCCGCCACCGACGAATTTCGGGGGACAGAAGTCTCTGTTCCGGCACCCTGCCGGGACAGGGAAGTGCCCCCGGAGCTATCTCCATCGATCTCCATCGCCGTCTTCGCCGTCTCCATCGACCTCACCGCCATCTCCATCAACCTTGCTGTCTCCTATGATGAGGAGGGAGTAGTTCATCCTCGGGGCTAAGGGCTCTACCGGTAGCTATGTGGTTCACCTCTCTCTCCCATGATGTGATCTTTATGTGATCGTGAGCTTTGTATCATGTTGAACAAGTAGATGTTATTATTCAGATATTATGCTACTCCTATGCTTAATTATTATAGTGTACTCTAGTGATGTTATTAAAGTAATCTATTCCTCCTGCCATGGTGTAACGGTGACAGTGCGTGCATCGTGGTGGTACTTGGTTTAGGCTATGATCGTGATCTCTTGTGGATTATGAGAGTAATTATTACTATGATAGTATTGAGTGATCTATTCCTCCTTTCATGGTGTAAAGTTGACAGTGTGTGCACCATGTTAGTACTTGGTCTAAGTCGCAATGATTTCTATCTTGAATTGTGCTTTGATTTGGATATCTCTATGAGTGGTGTTTGTCAAGTACTTGATGAACTTTAAGGGGTGCTTCTGTAGCCACTACACAATGATTAGTGTTATTCAATAGGAGAGTAATTCAGAGTACCATAGTGGAGAGAAGTTGTTTATTTGTTCAATCATGTTATATTGTTGGGACTGTGTCCACTAGTGAAAGTATGATCCCTAGGCCTTGTTTCCAAGCTTTGCACACCGTTTACTTGCTATTTTGTTACTTGTTTGCTCGCAGCGATATTTATTTCACATCACGTTTGCTACTTATAATCATCTATACCACTTGTATTTCACTATCTCTTCGCCGAACTAGTGCACCTATACATCTGACAAGTGTATTGGGTGTGTTGGGGACACAAGAGACTTTCTGTATCGTAATTGCAGGGTTGCTTGAGAGGGATAGCTTTGACCTCTAACCTCCCTGAGTTCGATAAACCTTGGGTGATCCACTTAAGGGAAACTTGCTGCTGTTCTACAAACCTCTGCACTTGGAGGCCCAACAAGTGTCTACAAGAATAGAAGTGCGTAGACATCAAGCTCTTTTCTGGCGCCGTTGCCGGGGAGGTAAGGTAAAAGGTACTCGCATCCTCCTGTGTGAGTGCTCGGAGTTATTTCCTTTAGATTCTGCAATTACATCTTTTTGTTTCTTGTTTTTATTTTCACTAGTTAGGCTTAATGGAAAACAAAGAGTTCTGTAGTCTTTTTCCTGAGTTTAGATATGAAGTGTTTGAAGAGAAAATTGAAAAACCTTTGGAGCTTAATTTGCATACTAATAGTGTTGTTAGTATGAATGCTTTGAATACCGTTGTTGCTAATGCTATAGAAAAGTCTAAGCTTGGGGAAGCTTGTTTTGTTAAGCATGATATTTTTAGTTCCCCAGCTTTAGTGGAGAAAGTTTGCTATGATGATATGTTTGATGAATATGCTTTGCGACATAGTAGTTCTCTAGCTTGTGATGATACTAAACCTCTAGTTTATGATAGTTATGATGATGATTATAATATTTTCAGTTCACCTACTTTTGAGGAGAAAATTAGTTATGATTACAATATGCCTCCCATTTTTTATGATTATGGTGATGAGAATAATTATTCTGTTCCTACTACTATTGTTCCTGTGGTGAGTATTAATCATTTTATGCATGTGGCTCATGATAGGGATGCTCTATGTGATAGTTATATTGTTAGTTCTATTCATGATGCTACTGAAAGTTATTATGAGAGAGGGAAACATGGTTTGATGGATCTCAACAATATTAAGTTTCCCCTCTTTATGTTGCAAATCTTGAAGTGGCACTTGTTTTATCTATCCATGCTTGCTACTATGTGCCTCGTTGATTTATTTTCTTACAAGATTCCTATGCATAGGAAGTGGTTCAGATATAAATGTCTTTCACATTTGCTTTTTGATGCTCTCTATTGCTTTAAGTTCCTATATGGCGCCTTTGCCTCAAGCTCTTATATGGCGCCCACATGAGCATCTTTGCAAATTACTGCGCCTAGCTCAAAGGCGTTAAAGAAAAGCACTCTTGGGAGATAACCCATTGTTTTATTTTCAGTACTTTTTCTTTTATTTGAGTCTTGGAAGTCATTACTACTGTAATGACCGCTCCTTATCTTGTTTATTTCGTTTTTGTGCCAAGAGAAGCCTCTAATTTGAGTGAGGTAAAGATTTGGGGATGTTGCTGTCCTGAAACTGTTTTCGGTGCTGCACCGTAAAAATTCATGAAAATTCTCTGTTTATCTTTTGGACCTGCGATTTCTGGTGCATATGCCCCAGGTTATATCCAAACTTTTCTTAGTTGAACACTTTTTGATTTGAGCAACAGAAAATCCCTCAAAAATTCGACCTTTGTCAGCTGTTCAGTTTTGACAGATTTCTGCCAATATTTGTGTTTGCCACTTTATCGCTTCCTTTTGAGTTCTTTTGATCACGGAACTTTTAGAGAAGTTGCTACAGTAGTATTTGCTATATATGTGGTGGTTTTGGGTTGAAACCTGAAGCAAAAAGAGGTTGATTATATGTTATGCTTGCACTAATATTGCTAATAGATTTGTGTTTAGTTTTGTATGAAGGAAGTTTTCAAGTGTAGGGATTGGAGAATGATGAGATGAGTTGAAGAATGGAAAAAAGTTCAAGCTTGGGGATGCCCATGCATCACCCCAAGAAATATCCAAGAAGTACAAGCGTCAAAGCTTGGGGATGCCCCCGAGGCACCCCTTCTTCATCGGCAAAAATCAGGTCACCTTTCAAGACACTATATTTTTATTGCTTCATGGACTATGTGTTTTTCTTGGAGCGTCTGAACGGATCGTATGGGCACCTAGAGGGGGGGGGTGAATAGGTGCTACTCAAATTTTAGTTCTTTTTCAATTTAGGCTTGACACAAAGGTAGATTCTCTAGATATGCAACTAAGGTGAATTTACCTATATGTCAACTAGCACGCTAAGCAAGATACAAGTAGTAAAGGTAATAAAGGATAGAGGTAACCGAGAGTGGAGCACACGGAGACACGGATGTAATTCCCGTAGTTCCTTCCTTTTTAGGGGAAGTACGTCTACGTTGGAGGGGTGTGGTTGCCACAAAGGCCTAACCAACGCCACAAAGGCTCACCCTATTCTCCGGTGCAAGCTTCCGCCACAAAGGCCTAGCTCACTTTCCACTAAGGGATTCCTCAAGGCGGAACCGGCCTTTACAAAACTTGGGGCACAACTCCACAACTGAATTGGAGGCTCCCAAGCACCACAAAGATCTCAATCAACAAGTATCAAGATTTCAATCACACAAACATGGTCAAGGGACACAAGGGAACCCAAGACCAAAGGGCCCTCAAGCAAATGAGAGGGGAAATCAAATCGCTTCGGTGAGGATGTAGATCAAGGCCTTCTCCTTCGATTCTCCAAAGATCAACGACTTTGGTGGGTTGAGGGAGGAGATCTTGCGAATTTGGTGGCTCCAAAATGGGGTCTTTTCTTCACAGCTCGAGCAGCCTGAGGTTGAAGAAGGGGAGGGGTATTTATAGCCCCTCCCAAAATGTAGCCGTTGCTGACTTGGAGGGGCGGATAATCCGGCCAAAGTTGGGCCGGATAATCCGGCTGGCCGGATTATCCGGCCCCTGGCCGGAATATCCGCCCCCCCATCTGGGTGACGCCGCGCTAGGTCCTTAGCCAAATTTGGGGTTGCCTCCGGGGGGGGGGGATTATCCGGCCCCTGGCCGGAATATTCGGCCCCCCCATCTGGGTGACGCCGAGTTTAGTCCTTAGTCGTTTTCGGCCACCCTCCAGAGGGGGCGGATTATCCGGCCACCCCTGGCCGGATTATCCGGCCTGGCATTTCTTCATATGAAAATCCTGCAAATCTTAGCACACACTTAGTATCACTAATGTTGTTATCTAACACACAAAATCTGAGGGAAACAAAGTTTGCACTTTCAATCTCCCCCTTTTTGGTGTTAGATGACAACACTAGGATTTGCAAGAAAGGTCGAAAAATTCAAACAACAAATAATTGAGCAAAATAAACGGCTCCCCCTAGATGTGTGCAACTTCACCAACGAGTTTAGAGGAGACATACCATTGCATAGATAACTCAAAAATTATGGATTATGGAATCCCGAATATGATAATATGTTATGCCGGACAATAATTCCATAGCCATTTCACCAATACCCATGAGCTGATAAAAATAATGTGAACAACACATAATGATCCACATAGCATATTAAGAACATATAACATAGTCTCATACACCACATGGTAGCACATAAACGACACGAAGTTCAACCAAACACAAAGTTCGACTTAAGACAAACGAAATAAGAAGAAACACAAGCGCCAAAGAATGATAAGCGCGCAAGCTTGTGTTTCCACCCATGCAAATCCCGACAAATTCCTAATAGAACTACTTCTCCCCCTTTGGCATCAAGACACCAAAAAGGGAGAAGAGCGATGCTACACGTCCCGAGAAATCACTCATCCACGTCATCGAAGTCCACATCATCATAATCTCTGCCATCACCCTCGTCATCTCCAGCATCTTCATCCTCATCATCAAAGTCCTCCTCAGCCTCAAAGTCCTCCTCAGCCTCTGCACGAGCACCTCCTGCGGGAGCATCTGGAGCATCAAAGAGATGCTTCTGCATATCCACCCAGTTGTAGCGATCGGTGTTCCAAGCATTATAGGCCACAGGAGCAGTAGGAGTGGGATCGGCGGTCTGAGCACCACTGAGACGGTGAAGGATAAGCTGCTGAGTGTCCTGGATGCTCTTCCTCTCGACATAGGCCTGGTAGTTCTCACGGTGGATCTCAACCTTCATGCACAGAACATTCCGCTCAAACCAACTGAGCTTCCTCACCTCCCTAGACACAACAGATGCAGCAGCCCTCTGTTCACGAGCAGTAGCACTAGTCCTCGCATCAGCCATGAAAGTGTCAGGATATGCAGCTGAAGGAGCAGATTTCGCCTTTCTCTTGATGTACATCTTCTTGACTTTGTGCTCCACACAGTCATCATGAATATCATAGTCTCCAAGGACATGCTTAATGAGAAGCATGATGAAAGGAGCATATGGCACAGTGTTCCTCTGAATAATAGCATCCTTGATCTCATAGAAGATGAAGTCCATCACATCAAGGGTAAAGTCCTCAGCAGGGTCAGTCGACGTGGCACACTCATGAGCAAAAGCAAGCAGATCAACCAGAGAGGTGCGAATGGCATCATTGTTGCCACCACTAGGAGCAATGTTCTCCTTGAAAATGCGGACCAGCTGATCATAGAGCGGATGTAGGCCATTGATGAAGCCCACAACACCTGTGGAGTCATAGAGGTCATGGAGCTTGTCCTTGTCAGGCTTGTTCCCTGGGTTGTGAATACGGCGACCCACTGGAGTGTCTCCATCATACGCATACCCCAAGAGAGAGGCAAACGTAGTGAAGTTCGATGTGCACTCATGTTCGCCGGTCATCCACTTCATAGATTTCTGAGCATTGGGCAAAATCACCAGAGTAGCATAGAACTGCTTGATAAGACCGGGATTGTAGTCGCACTGAATGTTGGCCAGCCCCATCAAACCCATCTTCTCAATCACAGAGAGTGCTTCATCAAAGTAAGACTTGCTGCGGAGGTGATCAAAGTCAATCGGATGCATTGGATGGCAAGGATTCTTGAAAGGCTCATAAATATCACGAAAAAATCCCCCACTGCTCCTCATTCCAGAAACCCCTATCTTCAATGTCTTCATCTCTTGCAGTAGCATACCAATTGTTCCTCCGCACAAGAATGTACTCGGCCTCTGGCATCTTCTTGTAGTTAGGACGAGTCGCTTTGCCCTTGCGACGGCGGGCTTGTGCCTTGGCAACCTTGGCAGCTTTCTCCTGTTCAGCCTTCCTAGCAGCCTCCCTCTGTTCCCGACGGATAGCAACCTCATCCACAAGAACACCTTCCTCATTCTGGACAAGCCGACGCTTGCGCTTCGGCACACTCGGACCACCTGTGAAAGAGAGATGCACGGAGAGCATGGGGATAAGCGTATGCACACGAGTTACGGAAAAGATCAAAGAACCATGTAGTATGAATAAACAACCTACACCAAAACAGCAAATTGAGAGCAGCAACACAAAAAAAATTGACAGTGATCTTCCCAGGCCGGATTATCCGGCCAAGGGGGGGCGGATAATCCGGCCCCCTCGAAAAAAATTTCTAAGTGTTGCTGCAGCCTGCAATTTGATAGATCGGGAAGAAAGTACCATACAACATGATTCAGGAAAACAACACCTAGAGGGCAAAATCACCAAGAACAAGAAGGGGTAAAGACACATCCAATGAGAAGAGCAATACCCGCATCCATTGCGAAATCCGCTTGGTGAAAGCCTTCCAGAAGAGGAGGAGAGCAACCTCCGAAGAAATCAGGCCAAAAGGTTGGCCGGAGCTCCGGCGGCGGCGATGGGAAGGAGGCGGCGGCGGCAGGGATCACCTGGAAGGGGTGGGGAGGGAACTTCCCTAGGGCAGCCCGACCCTCCCCCTTATATACCCAGGGTCACTACGGCCGGATTATCCGGCCAGGAAGGGGCGGATAATCCGGCCCCCCGGATACTCCGGCCCAGAGAGGGCGGATATTCCGGCCTGGAGCCAGCAAACTGGGCAACTCGAAATTTTCAAAAACAGATGTTGTTTTGATGAAAAATTTGAACTCGTGTGCATAGATAGATGTCTTGAGAGAGGATGGCTTAGGTGAGAGAGCAAACACGGAGTGGTTCTCGGCACTTAACATTGCAAGAGCAAATCGACTAAAAATCCAACGCAAGTGCCTTCCCATATCAAAAATAAGAAATAACATCGGGAGAGAACACCAAAAACTCAAATAAGATATGCAATGAATCAACTCTTCGAAAAGAAGAGGTCGGTGGCCGAAGCCACCATTTTGAGTGTTATGGCATTGGACCGCGAAGATGTATCTTGAGTCCATAACCACTACTCGTCATTGAAGCTCAAAAATCATAAAATGATATTAAGAGAATGATATGATTACTATCGGCATTATGGGGGGAGGGATAGCCCAATTAATTAGGACCGCACTCCCCCTATCTCCATGCCCACACCTAAACCAAACAAGCATTGAAATATAGGTGTATTTGCAAGATGTTCAAGCCACACTCCTCAAATCGATGATATTTAGCTCATTCCTCAAATATCCAAATCTTGCTTCATCAAGAGGCTTCGTGAATATATCGGCAAGTTGATCCTTGGTGCAAACATAGGCAAGATCAATATCCCCGCGGGCAACATGATCCCTAATGAAATGATTCCGGATCTCAATATGCTTGGTTCTTGAATGTTGCACCGGATTATAGGCGATCTTGATAGCACTTTCATTGTCACATAAAAGAGGCACTTTGTCACAATTGACACCGTATTCCTTCAAAGTTTGCCTCATCCATAACAATTGAGTGCATCCACTTGCGGCGGCAATGTATTCGGCTTCGGCGGTGGAGAGAGATATACAATTTTGCTTCTTAGAAGACCAACACACCAAAGACCTACCAAGAAATTGGCAAGCTCCGGAGGTTGATTTCCTATCATCCTTGTCACCGGCCCAATCCGAATCCGTGAAGCCACAAAGAGAGAAATCCGAGCCTTTGGGATACCAAAGACCATAAGTTGGGGTATGAACCAAATATCGAAAGATTCTCTTAACCGCCATAAGGTGGCTTTCTTTAGGAGCGGCTTGATACCTTGCACACACACCTACACTCAACACAATATCGGGTCTAGATGCACAAAGGTAAAGCAACGAACCGATCATAGAACGGTATACCTTTTGATCCACATCTTTACCATTGGGATCAAGCTCAAGATGACATTTTGTGGCCATTGGTGTGGCGGCCCCATTTAGTTCCTTCATCTTGAACCTTTTGAGCATGTCTTGGACATATTTTGCTTGATAAATAAAAGTCCCTTCTTTCAATTGCTTGATTTCAAAACCAAGAAAGAACTTCATTTCGCCCATCATAGACATCTCGAACCTATCGGTCATAAGCTTTGAAAATTCATCATTAAAATCTTTGTTAGTAGAGCCAAAGATAATATCATCGACATATAGTTGGCATACGAAAAGCTCCCCATTGACCCTCTTAGTAAAAAGAGTGGGATCGATTTGCCCAACTTCAAACCCACGGTCTAACAACAACTCCCTAAGGTGCTCGTACCACGCACGTGGAGCTTGTTTAAGGCCATAGAGTGCCTTATGGAGTTTGTAGACATGGTTCGGGAAGTTGAGATCCTCAAACCCCGGGGGTTGCTTAACATACACTTCCTCTTTCAATGGACCATTAAGAAATGCACTCTTAACATCCATTTGTTGCAACTTAAAGTTATGATGAGTGGCATATGCAAGAAGGATACGGATGGACTCAAGGCGAGCCACGGGAGCATAAGTTTCTCCAAAGTCAATGCCTTCAACTTGAGAGAAACCTTGAGCAACCAATCTTGCCTTGTTCCTCACAACAATTCCATGCTCATCTTGCTTGTTCTTGAATATCCACTTTGTGCCAATCACATTCCGGCACTCCTTTGGTTTCTCCACTAACACCCAAACATTATTGCGCTTGAAGTTATTGAGTTCTTCATGCATAGCATCCAACCAATCCGGATCTTCAAGTGCTTCAAATACTTTCTTGGGTTCAACCATGGAGATATAAGCATGATGAGAGCTAAATTGTGCCAATTGACGCCGAGTTGACACTTTGCTTCTTAAATCTCCAATAACCCTCTCAAGGGTATGACCTTTAAGTTCCAAGTCTCTTTCAACTCTTCTCTTGCGACGGGCTTCGATCTCCTCATTTGACCTTGGAGGAGTCACTTGATCATCTTGATCATTTTGGTCCCCGTCTTGACCATCAAATTGACCTTGATCATCATTAACTTCATGAGTAGGTTGATCTTGGTCTTGTGAAGAATTGGGGGCGGTTGAAATAACCGGAGAGGATGGTGGTGCCCCTTCTTCTTCATGAAGGTCCTTGTCTTGTTCTTCGGTTGGTGCATTAGTTGCTTCCTTGGGAGAGGCTTGTTGAGCTTGTGAAGATGAAGGCTCCACTTGAGTAGAGCATAGTCCTTCCCGGTCGGCCACAAGGTGTCTGAAAGGACGAGATGTCGCCTAGAGGGGGGGGGTGAATAGGCGTTTTAAAAATAATTATGGAATTGGCTTGAAGGAATGCGGAATTAAACTAACGTTTATTTTCTTCAAGCACAAGACCTAAATATGCTAGGCTCAACTAAGTGCAACAACAACAACTAGATATAAGCAAGATAGCACAAGATATAATTCACAAGTGATAAACAAGATATAAGTACTTCAAGCACGATGGCTATCACAAGGAAATAAACTCGGGTATAGAGATAACCGAGGCACGCGGAGACGAAGATGTATCCCGATGTTCACTTACATAAAGTAAGCTAATCACCGTTAGAGAGATGCGGGTAACCACGAAGGCCCCCGAACGCCACGAAGGCTCACCTTCTTCTCCGAGTCCCCCACGAAGCTAGGGACCCCTTCTTATGGTTAGCTTTTCCTCCACTCCGGAGATGGCAAGCTCCACAACCACTTCACAACTCCCACGAAGGGGAAGCCCGGGCCTCTTCACAATCTTCCACGAAGAGGACACCGAGGCACCAACCGCCAAGCCAACTAGGAGGTCACCCTCCAAGAGTAACAAGCTCACGGTCTCTCACTCGAACAAATCGTAATGGAGAGCTCAACACTATGCAAGGATGCAAAGCAAGAACACAAGGGAAAGTGCTCAAATCCTTCTCTCTCAAATCCCACCAAAGCAACAAATGCTATGGAGGAGTTAGAGAGGAAGAACAAGGGTGGAGGTCAACAAATGACTCCAAGATCTAGATCCCAAAGGTTCCCCTCACTTAGAGGAGGAATGAGTTGGTGGAGATTGTAGATCTAGATCTCCTCTTCCAAATCCCTCAAAAATATGCAAGAATCATTGGAGGGAAGAGAGAGGGAGCAAGCTCAAGAGAGGCAACAATGGAGGTGAGAGAAAAGCTCAAGAACACTTTAGAACCCTTACCCAACCGTTGGGGAAGAAGCCCCCTTTTATAGGGCAAGAAAACTGCCCGTTAGAGAGAATTTTCGGTCATCCCGGAGCAGCCCGGAGCAGCCCGGAGCAGAGCCCGGAGCAGCTCCGGCCGATACTCCGGAGCGAGTACCCGGCCACTGCTCAGCCCGGAGCAGCCCGGAGCAGCTCCGGATTTCACTCCGGATTAGCAAAACTGCAAAAACACTCATACGGAAAACGCGATAACTTTTGCATCCGAACTCCGTTTTTAGCAAACTTGGACTTTTTGAAAAGCTTAGAAAAAGTACTACAACTTTATGCAGAGAAACACCAAGAAAAGTCAAGAGGAAAAATACGAAATGTGGAGAGGTGAGAAATCTTCCAAAGTGAAGAACCGGTAAAACCTCTCAACTCGAAAACGCAATAGAAGATGCATTTGGATTCCGTTTTCGATGAACTTGGGCTTGTTGGAAAGCTAGCAACAAGCACAAGAACCTCACATGGAGAAACACCAAGAAGCAACAAACTAGGAAGATGCAAAGTATGCAAAGGATTGAGCTCCCTATGACGATGTGATCAAGTTACCCAACCGAAAGCCCCTCTTGATAGTGCGCCTATCTATCCTATAACCCGGTCTCCCAACAAACACCTTGAGACCGGTAAAAGGAAAACCTAGCAAGGACATACCTTTGCCTTGAGCATCCCGCTTGATCTTGATGATGATGCTTCATACTTCCGTCAAGCCGGAATGCTTCACTTGATCATTGTTGCTTTGTGAAGACTTCCAATATGCTCCCACATACACCACTTGATGTCATCCTTTCATGGGCTATATGAAATCTCACTAGTGATGCATATCCATGACACAATACCTAACCCACATAGACAACACAAACACACATATGTAATGGGTTAGTTCACAAAGCATAATTGACAAACCATACCATACCACAAGACCGATTGGTCCCATGTGGCACATTCCTTATGCTTCATGTGTTGACCAAACTAGAATCCAATCTTTGATCTTTGCATTGGTCAACCTTGAATCTACTCATGCTCTATCACAATATCTTGAGCCACATAAAGAATTCTTCATTTGATCGCATGCTCTAGGTATTAGTCAATCATATCTCAACTCATGAGACCATCATGACCTCAACATAGAGCCATATCTTGAATTCTTCTCATGTAACCAAACTCTCAAGATCTTGAGACTCCTTGGCTTAACACATAAGCTTCATGGCATTCAAGCCTTGAATCCAACACATGGACTTCAAGCAATTCCTATGAACAATTCCTTCATAAAAATCTCAATGAAAACATTAGTCCATAGGGATTGTCATTAATTACCAAAAACACACTTAGGGGCAATTTACCCTTACAATCTCCCCCATTTTGGTAATTGATGACAATCTCAACAAGAGGGTTTATATAATGAATGATAGAAACTAATATGCAACTTATCCGAGAATAAATTGCATACAAGAGGTTGTATTTGATATGGTCAAGTAACACGAAGCTACTACCGCATATCAAAATCAATTGTACTCACATAAACTACAACAAATATGGTTGATGTGAGTGCAACCAAAATATATAGAGCAAACTCCCCCACAATATATGCACGTGTGATGAACTTGAATTTCATTGCATACATTGTCAAGATAAACCTTTGATGGAGTTTACACTATATATTCAACCATGCAAAACATCTAACAAAGAAGAGATGCATGAAAGGCAAACACTTAAGCACAACCAAACTTAAGTATAAAAACCATTTCCCTTAAACCCTCTAAACTTCTCCCCCATTGGCAACGATTGCCAAAATGGATGAAGGAATTTAGAAGGCCAATATAGTATGAGTTCCTCCCCAAGATGTGCATTTCTCATAAGAATGAGTGAAATCATATGCACTTATCAAATTAACAATATTTGGAGGAAGTCAAACCATATTGAGGATCAAAGATTGCAAAAAGATGACATATTGAAGGAAGCTTCAACGAATGAAGCAAGCAAGCAATCAAGAGACCCAAAGAACCAATTGGACACAAGAAGAAGAGATGATAAGAGCTACTAGGTGCTTTAAAAGAAATAAGGAAGCTCCCCAAGGTCCATGCATAAATTTGAATTTTTGTTGCATTTGAATACAATATGCACAAACATGGAATCCTCACTCCCTCTATATCATTTAAAACAAAACATGAGCACAAAAGAATACAAAAGGATCAATACGCTTATCAAAGTTAAATTTAGTCCAAAAAGATTCATGAGATATGAGTGCGAGAAGAAGCAATAAAGAATAAACAAGCACTCATAAATCAAGTTCTTACCAACACCATCAAGAACAAAATGTATAAGAAAGATGGTCGGCAAAGAACGAGGATATCAAGGGAAGAAATTAACACTCTTATGCATATATATTTCTAAGTGGACAAAAAATCATGATGAACAATCCACAAAGGAACATGTATACACAAGAGGTTAGTTGAAATTAAGGAAGACATGATATCCAAGAAAGAGTCATAGAATATACCAAATAGCTTTGCTAGAAAGCATATATAGCTCAAGGCTCCATTTTCTATTATGGTATATTAATAAACTCCCCACACAAAATCATCAAAGCCATCACAACTAGCAATAAGGGATCAAAAGATAGTCGGGATGCTTTGATAGGCAACAAGCATAATAAAGAAGGGTACAACTTGCAACATTATCTATATTGCACATGAGAGAGCGTTGAGGAATTAATATGCAATAAATTGCTAAAATGGCATATTTGGGATTGGTGAATCATAAACATGATTTTATATACTTCCCATCATATGCAATCATCTCAACTTGCTCACTTATGAAATAAAGATATTTCTTTATAAGACCTTTGCAAGAACTGCAACATTTGCAAATAAATATTATCATGCCAAGAACCAACCTACAAGAGTTGGGATGCTAGAAAAGTATGCATGAATGTTATACTTGTTACCGAGATAGCAATGGTGTGATGTAGTAGATAAGAGTTCACCGATCGATCATCCTAGCTTGGCTCCAATAATCATATGGTGACAACACCTTCCTTATAAATGAGACAAGCATCCATTGCATCTCCAATGTACCTAAGACAACATTTAAGTACATCTTGGTCCCCAAACTTATTGGGTCCAAAGTGGTTAGACTAACCACAATACATATGATAGACTCCATAAAAATATGTGCATAGTTAAAGATAAAATTTGAATTTCATGCACATCTTAGCCATTTAGGATTTGATGGAGTATAACATATATATTGGATCAAAGAAAGCAACTAAGATACAAAAATAAGCATAAAGAGAATATGCACGCACCTATCTTTCAAGATCCAAAGAAGATACGATTTAGACAAAAACACCAAGAATACAAGGAGGTATAAAAGGTGTGGCAAAACACATTATTTGTCCAAATGACATCAAGGGAACAAATCAACAAATGATTTATTCGTAAAATTCAACAAATGAACCTAACAACTTATTGAGCATGAAAGAATAAATAAATAAAAGCATGCTCAACAATTTATCTCATTCGAGCAAATAAATCATAGAAGAAGGAATGAGATAACTAACTCCCAAAAGAGCAAGGTTCCAACAAATAAACCAAACCCTCTACACTTTTCACAATGGCACAAGTACCGAAAACAAAAGGTTTGTCTTACAACAACACACACTTGATGGGGATCAAGAGATGAGACAAAGTCAAGCAAAAAGATCCTCAAGAAGGCAATAAGACAATGGGAGTCAAAAAAAATTTCTTGGCAAGAAATATGGGCAATAAGATGCAAATTCCAAGGTGAAGATGATCTAGAGGAATTACCACACATATATACGAATACCAATTGTCAAAGACAAGAAGTTCATATTGGAATTATTTCCCGGTGGTGTATTGCAAAGATATTCAAGATCAACTTCACAATAAAAGGCATATGGTTAAATATTCAAATTAAGCACCATGCACGAAAAAGGATTCTTGGTAGCTCCAAAAATAGTCAAACAATCATGCAAAGCAATGATTAGAGTAACTAGAAGCAAACGGCTTCCTACTTATGATATACATATAAATATATTTGAGTGAAACCGCACCAAGAATTCTTACTCAAACCAAGACCAAAGAAATGAGCAACAAAATGTTTTAAGAAAGAATGGAGCTTGTTTGAGCAAAGATGCCACCTAGGAACAAGATAATTAACAATATCAACTCTAAGTGGCAATACATCAAATGTTCACATTTCCTAGGCTTGTGATATGCATAAGACATATTACTCCCCCATAATGTGATATTAAATTCTTTTCAACAAAAGGCAAACAAAATCCAACTAGAGATAATTAATGGAGATATAGAATTTGAATTTCTCATGAGCATGGCATACCACATAGTGACTAGATAATCTTGCAATATCAATACTAAGTGGTATTACTCATGTGCACACATTTATAGGATTGTGAGGTGCGAATAGCAAATCACTCCCCCAAAATGGGATGTTCCATTAATCACTCAATAAGAGCCAAATAAGATACCAACAAGATGCATTAGAGGCTCAAAGCAAACACACAAGTATATGATGTGCTAAACAACCAACACCTACTTGAATACACAAGATAAGTAGGTATAAGGAACAACATATACAAATACATACTTGGTACAAAACCAAAAACATGAAAAGGGGCAAGTAACTTACAATGTAAAGAGATTAAGTACAAGTTACCGCAAAGAGGCACATTGGATATAAAATGATAGTGTCAATGACTTGGCTTGATGAAATAAAATTAATGAAGATCCCTTAATTCTTCATGAGGTAGCCAAGTCTCCAATGCCCTCCACAAACGCCTATTGATCAAGTTTTAGCTTGTTGGTCCCCAACCAAGTTGGGTCCAAAGAGGTTAGTAACAATAGGCTTGGCAACCCAAATGGTTCTTTTCTTGACACCACTTTGAGTTCCAACAAACTTGGCAAACACATTGCCATCCTTATCTTTCCTAAGAGAATAATCATCATCAACAATGATAGGATTAGATAAGGTACCGCTTAAGCATGAAGAAGCAAAGTGCCCCTTCTCACGGCAAATATAGCAACAAGTGCTTCCCTTTCTCTTCTTCATTGATTTCTTGATTTGGGAAGCTTCATCTTGTTTCTCCTTGGGAAGTGGCCTATTTTCAACTTGAGGTCGAACTTGAGCTTGACCTTGTGCCCGCTTCCCTTGTTGCTTCTCACTCAAGTGCTTCTTCTTCAATGGGCAAGATCTCACATGATGCCCTTCAATCTTGCACTTGAAGCAAACAATCTTGGCCAAATTCTTGACTTGGTCTTGGCCCTTCTTCTTCTTGTTGCTCTTGGACTTGTTCTTGTTATTGGAGTTGAATCCAAGTCCACTCTTGTCATTAGGGGATTTTTGCACACTCAAAATATTATCGAGTGTGGATTTCCCTTCATGACGCTTATCCAAGTCTTTCTCCAAACTAGTGACTTGGGCCTTGAGCTCTTTGATTTCCTCTACAAGGTTAGTAGTAATACAAGTACTAGAGGAGGTAGAAGCTTCATTGTTAGAGCAACAAGGCATAGCAAGTAATTCATCACAAGATGTAGCAATATTATGCCTAGACAAATTACTTGGACTAGCACAAGATAATATAGCATTTTGGTTCAAAGTGGTGCTAATGTCCAAATGAGGCTCACAAGATGTTTTCTTAGAGATACTTGCCTCATGAGCTAACTTTAGCCCATTATAAGAGATTAAGAGATCCCCATGAGAGCCCGAGAGCTTTTCACGGCTTTCCTCCAATTTCTTATAATTGCTTGTTAGCAACTCAAGTTGAGCCCTTAGCTCAACATTCTCCTTTAATATAGATGCTTCACAAGAAATAGAGTTAGTAGCACAAGCATCATTAATAGATTTAGCATTTGTAAGCTCATAAGATTTAATAGATTGAGATAGGCAAGAATTAGTATGCTTCTCGTCGGATAGCTCTTGCTTGAGGAGATTGAATCTCCGTTTCCCCTCATTAACAAGGGAGTTCAATTCCTTAATGGTCTCCTTGTGGTCAAACAAGGTTTCCATTAAGTGTTCGACTTTAGCACGAGCATCATTATTACCACGAAGAGAGGCATACACAATTCCTATCTCATGCAAGAAAGCTTCATTATCATCATCATTATCATCATCATCATCACTCTCATCATAAGGAGATGTGTCGGGATTCAAAGTAGGAGTTACCTTTGAACCGCTTGCCATAAGGCACATGTGAACTTGCGTAGATGATGATGGAACTTCAATAGAAGCACATTCTTCATTTTCGAGTGTAGGACAATCTCTTGCGAGATGTCCATACTCGTGGCATTCATAGCATTGCCTTCTCTTGATAGAAACCTTCTTGGTTCTTCTATTGATTTCTTCTTTAATTATGTGACCCAATTTTTCTTTAATTTCCTCTACATGGTTAGTCATACAACAACTAGAGGAAATAGAATCATTTTGAGTATGGTCACAACTAGAAACAAGCATATCATCACAAAATTTAATCAAGCAAATTTTAGGAGATATGCAAGGACCTTTAACACACGAATGAGTAAAGAATTTCTTGCAAGAAGTGTTTAGGTCCAAAATCTCTACACCATTAGGATTTATAGAAATAGAATCATTGGTGCAAAGAACAAGACTACCATCATCACATATGATTTCTTCACTCACCGTATCATTACCTTGTGACAAGTCACATGTTGGTGAAGTGGAAGAACTTGAACAATCATCATGACCGGATGTGGAACCAACTTGGAGATCTTCATGATGTGAAGGTGAAGAGAGCTCCTTGGGTTCACTTTCAACCTCAAGAGAAATGGACCCACCAAATGACTCTTCTAGCTTGGTCCATATCTCATGAGACGTCTTGCACTTTGAACCCATCAAGCAAACATAAACTATGGAGCTCACAGACAATAAAATTTCATTAAATACTTGAGCTTCTAGATGTAAATTTTTCTCATCCTCTATAGATAGACTTTGAGGATCCATCGGAGGAGAAAAGCCTACATCTAGAAATCGCTCTATATTTGGACACAAAGTCCGAAGATTGCAAAGCATGCGATTTCTCCATAAGTTATAATTTGTGCCATCAAAAATAATTGTGTCATTGTGCACTAAATAACTAGCCGACATCTTTACTCTCAAGGCGGTGAAGCCTAAACAAGGAGAGACCTTGCTCTGATACCAATTGAAAGGATGAGATGTCGCCTAGAGGGGGGGGGGGTGAATAGGCGTTTTAAAAATAATTATGGAATTGGCTTGAAGGAATGCGGAATTAAACTAACGTTTATTTTCTTCAAGCACAAGACCTAAATATGCTAGGCTCAACTAAGTGCAACAACAACAACTAGATATAAGCAAGATAGCACAAGATATAATTCACAAGTGATAAACAAGATATAAGTACTTCAAGCACGATGGCTATCACAAGGAAATAAACTCGGGTATAGAGATAACCGAGGCACGCGGAGACGAAGATGTATCCCGATGTTCACTTACATAAAGTAAGCTAATCACCGTTAGAGAGATGCGGGTAACCACGAAGGCCCCCGAACGCCACGAAGGCTCACCTTCTTCTCCGAGTCCCCCACGAAGCTAGGGACCCCTTCTTATGGTTAGCTTTTCCTCCACTCCGGAGATGGCAAGCTCCACAACCACTTCACAACTCCCACGAAGGGGAAGCTCGGGCCTCTTCACAATCTTCCACGAAGAGGACACCGAGGCACCAACCGCCAAGCCAACTAGGAGGTCACCCTCCAAGAGTAACAAGCTCACGGTCTCTCACTCGAACAAATCGTAATGGAGAGCTCAACACTATGCAAGGATGCAAAGCAAGAACACAAGGGAAAGTGCTCAAATCCTTCTCTCTCAAATCCCACCAAAGCAACAAATGCTATGGAGGAGTTAGAGAGGAAGAACAAGGGTGGAGGTCAACAAATGACTCCAAGATCTAGATCCCAAAGGTTCCCCTCACTTAGAGGAGGAATGAGTTGGTGGAGATTGTAGATCTAGATCTCCTCTTCCAAATCCCTCAAAAATATGCAAGAATCATTGGAGGGAAGAGAGAGGGAGCAAGCTTAAGAGAGGCAACAATGGAGGTGAGAGAAAAGCTCAAGAACACTTTAGAACCCTTACCCAACCGTTGGGGAAGAAGCCCCCTTTTATAGGGCAAGAAAACTGCCCGTTAGAGAGAATTTTCGGTCATCCCGGAGCAGCCCGGAGCAGCTCCGGAGCAGCCCGGAGCAGAGCCCGGAGCAGCTCCGGTAGATACTCCGGAGCGAGTACCCGGCCACTGCTCAGCCCGGAGCAGCCCGGAGCAGCTCCGGATTTCACTCCGGATTAGCAAAACTGCAAAAACACTCATACGGAAAACACGATAACTTTTGCATCCGAACTCCGTTTTTAGCAAACTTGGACTTTTTGAAAAGCTTAGAAAAAGTACTACAACTTTATGCAGAGAAACACCAAGAAAAGTCAAGAGGAAAAATACGAAATGTGGAGAGGTGAGAAATCTTCCAAAGTGAAGAACCGGTAAAACCTCTCAACTCGAAAACGCAATAGAAGATGCATTTGGATTCCGTTTTCGATGAACTTGGGCTTGTTGGAAAGCTAGCAACAAGCACAAGAACCTCACATGGAGAAACACCAAGAAGCAACAAACTAGGAAGATGCAAAGTATGCAAAGGATTGAGCTCCCTATGACGATGTGATCAAGTTACCCAACCGAAAGCCCCTCTTGATAGTGCGCCTATCTATCCTATAACCCGGTCTCCCAACAAACACCTTGAGACCGGTAAAAGGAAAACCTAGCAAGGACATACCTTTGCCTTGAGCATCCCGCTTGATCTTGATGATGATGCTTCATACTTCCATCAAGCCGGAATGCTTCACTTGATCATTGTTGCTTTGTGAAGACTTCCAATATGCTCCCACATACACCACTTGATGTCATCCTTTCATGGGCTATATGAAATCTCACTAGTGATGCATATCCATGACACAATACCTAACCCACATAGACAACACAAACACACATATGTAATGGGTTAGTTCACAAAGCATAATTGACAAACCATACCATACCACAAGACCGATTGGTCCTATGTGGCACATTCCTTATGCTTCATGTGTTGACCAAACTAGAATCCAATCTTTGATCTTTGCATTGGTCAACCTTGAATCTACTCATGCTCTATCACAATATCTTGAGCCACATAAAGAATTCTTCATTTGATCGCATGCTCTAGGTATTAGTCAATCATATCTCAACTCATGAGACCATCATGACCTCAACATAGAGCCATATCTTGAATTCTTCTCATGTAACCAAACTCTCAAGATCTTGAGACTCCTTGGCTTAACACATAAGCTTCATGGCATTCAAGCCTTGAATCCAACACATGGACTTTAAGCAATTCCTATGAACAATTCCTTCATAAAAATCTCAATGAAAACATTAGTCCATAGGGATTGTCATTAATTACCAAAAACACACTTAGGGGCAATTTACCCTTACAGTGTCCCTCAATGGGGCGGAAAAATCCCACGCCCATTCTTCCTATGGCTTCTCGAGGTATTTCATCATCTACATCACAAGAAACAACATCTCGCCCCCCTTGGGAGCCATCATTTTCTTCGAATACCACACTACAAGATTCTTCAACACGCCCGGTGGACTTGTTGAATACTCTATAAGTGTGGGATTCGGCACCATAACCAACAAAAATACCTTCTATTGCTTTCGGATCAAATTTACCTAAACGAACTCCTTTTCTTTGAAAGAAACACTTACACCCGAAAACCCGGTAGTAGGAGATGTTGGGCTTGCTTCCGGTGAGTATTTCATATGGAGTCTTGTTTAGGCCTTTGCGGAGGAAGAGCCGGTTTGAAGAGTGACAAGCCGTAGAGATAGCTTCAGCCCAAAAGTTGTATGGAGACTTAAACTCCGCCAACATGGACCTAGCCATATCCATAAGAGTCTGGTTCTTCCTCTCGGCTACACCATTTTGTTGAGGGGTATATGCAGCGGAATATTGATGACGAATTCCCTCATCACTAAGAAATCCATTTAAGGTGTAGTTCTTGAACTCCGACCCATTGTCACTTCTAATTGCCAAAATAGTTTGCCCATGTTGACGTTCAACTTCCTTGGCAAAGTCGATGACGGTTTGTTGAGTCTCACTCTTATGCTTGAAGAAGTAGACCCAAGTATATCTTGAATAGTCATCAACAATCACCAAACAATATTTCTTCCCACCAAGACTTGCATGAGAGGGAGGACCAAAGAGATCCACATGAAGGAGCTCCAAGATCCTCTTTGAAGAAATGATAGTCTTGCTTGGGTGGGGAGAATCATGCATTTTTCCTAGAACACAAGCCCTGCAAACACGATCTTTGGCAAAAGAAACATTCTCTTTTAGTCCGAGTATGTGGCCACCCTTGTGAAGGCTTTGCAAAGTTCTCATATTGACATGGGATAAACGGCGATGCCAAAGCCAACCCACATCGGCCTTTCCAAATAAACACATTGCACTTGTAGTGGTTTTCCCCGAAAAGTCCACCACATACAAGTTGTTTTCAATGTGTCCAACGAAAGCGACCTTTAGAGACTTGCTCCACAAGAGTACCACAATGTCATTATCAATGAAGACGGCAAAGCCCATCTTACCAAGTGCACGAACTGAAAGTAAATTGTAACCTAGGGTCTCAACAAGCATGACGTCCACAAGGGAAATATCCGGTGCGACCACCACCTTGCCAAGACCCAATACCTCGGATTGTGACATGTCTCCATAAGTGACGGTTATATGATTGTCATTAGGCCTCAACTCCGTTATAATCTCCTTGCTTCCGGTCATATGACTTGTGCATCCACTATCAAGCACCCATTTTGATCCACCGGAAGCATAGTCCTACAAGAGATCATTGCTTGGTTTTAGGTCCCCATTTTTCAATGGGTCCTCTTTTGTTAGCAACAAGGGTCTTTGGAACCCAAATAGACCAAGCAATATAACCATCATTTGGACCAACATATTTTGCATAAACATCACCATAATAATCACGAAATAAAACATAGTGAGGGTTAGCAATTCCCGCATGATCATCATGAGTGGCTTTGCCACCCACAATAGGATCCTTCTTTGCTTGAGCGGGCTTGGACTTCTTTTTCTTGTTGTTCTTCTTCTTCTTCTTTGAGACATAGCCAATCCCCGTTTTATCACCGAATGCCTTTTGCTTACTCAAAAGGTCATTCAAGTTTTTCTCACCTATGGGAATGGAGGACTTGGCAAGCTCATCTTTCAACCTAGCATTTTCTTCAATAACATTTGCATGATCACAAGTAGAAGTAGAAGAACTAGGCACATTATTCTTAGTCAATTGAATTTGAAGTTGTTCATGTGACTTGGTAAGGATAGAGTGTTCACTTTTCAAGGCCTTGTGAGCCTTGTCAAGATCTTCTAAATCCTTAACAAGTATATCATGACCAACACCAAATTCAATCTTTTCTTTTTTAAACATTTTTACTTTAGCACGAGCATGATCTCGCTCTTTAATGAGTTTGGAAACAACTTCATTATTAGCTTCCTCAATGGAATCGAGCTTCTCTTCAAGAGTTGCTCGTTCCTCTTGCTCTTCTTCAAGAGACTCGGTTAGTGAGGCAATATCTTGAGCATATTCTCTTTCAAGCCTCATTTGTTCATCTAGTTTTTCAAGAGTTTTACCATATTGGCTCAATAGACGTTCAAAGTGAATCTTGTGAACACCATCTACACTAGACGCATAGTCATCAAAAGCAATAATTTCTTCCTTTACTCTAAGACTAGCAATATCATTCAAGGAAGCATCATTTGTCTTAGAGGAAGAGAAAGATGTGGGTGATACCTCAGAAGATTTGGCCATAAGGCACTTGACGTTCTTGAGAAGAGAGTCCTCATTGGGGGATTCAAAGAGTGATGTGGAAGAAGTGGAGGTGGTTGCCATTGCGGCCATCTCACTAGTTGTGGTTTCTTCTTCATCACTCTCACTTGCGGAGTACTCTTCTTGAGTCAAGAACACAAACTTTGGTTGTTTCTTCTTTGGTCCACCCTTCTTCACAAATGGCTTCTTGGATGGTGACTTGGTCTTGCTTTTGAAGATGAGCTTTCCACCATGGTCTTCTCTCTTCTCATAAGGACACTCGGCAACGAAGTGAAATCTATCATTGCAATTATAGCAAGTCCTCACCCTTTGACCATTGTTGTCATTTCTTTGATAGCCACTTGACTTGCTTCTTCTTTGATTGTCTTCTTTAGCCTTGTGAGGATCAACCCAAAAGGTTTTTCCATAGAAGGCCATGTGCTCATTGTACTCATGTCTTATGTCCTCGGGACACATCTCTAGCCTTGCTTCGATGCTTGCTTGAAGAGGAACCTCTTTCTCAACCACATTAGCCTTCAAAGCAAGATTGGAGCTTCTTTGCATTCCGATGGCACGGGCACGAGCATCTTCCGCATTTTGTGCGGAAACCTTGTAGGCTTGAATCTCTTGCATCACTTGATTGGAGGTCATCTCATTGAAGTTGTGCTTGCCTTGAACACTCTTTATATCCGCGGGCTCATATGGAGTGAGAGCAAGAATGTACTTCATCTTGATCCACTCATCATCAATATGGTGAGCACCGAGGTTCTTGAAGGTGGTAGCAATAGTCCTGAGTCTTCTATACATTTCTTGATGATCCTCACCATCCATCATGAAGAAACCCTCCGCTTGATTTGAGAAGGCAATATATCTTGTCTTCTTCATGCTCTCATTGCCAACAAAGACGTCGGAGAGAGCTTGCCAAGCTTCTTTGGCGGTGGAGAAGTGTTGGATGTGAGGCAAGTCCTTGGATCCCACGGCGACTTGAATCATGTGAAGAGCGGTAGCATTGAGTTGGCTATCGACCGTCTCTCTTCTTGTCATGTTGTGGGGATCCACGGCCTTGAATCCTTCTTCAACGATCCTCCAAAGCTCGATGCAAGAACTGCGCATATGAGAGATCATTTGATATTGCCATTGACCAAAGTTTAATGCATCAAGCTTAGGCGGATCACCTCGATGGTTAATATGAGGATGAGGAACCGGCGGGTCGGGTGAATACCAATGCGGGTATTCACCTTTCCCGTCGGCCTTGGTGGAAGACTTAGCATCGCCATTTTTGTCGGCACCCTCCTCATCTATCCCCACATTCTCCACTTGTGGAGTAGCGGGTTTTTCCGGAGGTGGTGGAGCATTAGCATTTTTAGCTTGCAAGAGTTGCGCTATCATTTCACGCAACTCATTTACTTGAGATGTCATTGAAGCCATGGATGATTCCAAAGATTTGAACTCACCCATGGAAACTTGACCCGAGCCCTCACTAGGTGATGTTTCCATACTCTTAGGCGGTTAAGCCCGAAGTAAGAGCCGAGGCTCTGATACCAATTGAACGGATCGTATGGGCACCTAGAGGGGGGGGGGTGAATAGGTGCTACTCAAATTTTAGTTCTTTTTCAATTTAGGCTTGACACAAAGGTAGATTCTCTAGATATGCAACTAAGGTGAATTTACCTATATGTCAACTAGCACGCTAAGCAAGATACAAGTAGTAAAGGTAATAAAGGATAGAGGTAACCGAGAGTGGAGCACACGGAGACACGGATGTAATTCCCGTAGTTCCTTCCTTTTTAGGGGAAGTACGTCTACGTTGGAGGGGTGTGGTTGCCACAAAGGCCTAACCAACGCCACAAAGGCTCACCCTATTCTCCGGTGCAAGCTTCCGCCACAAAGGCCTAGCTCACTTTCCACTAAGGGATTCCTCAAGGCGGAACCGGCCTTTACAAAACTTGGGGCACAACTCCACAACTGAATTGGAGGCTCCCAAGCACCACAAAGATCTCAATCAACAAGTATCAAGATTTCAATCACACAAACATGGTCAAGGGACACAAGGGAACCCAAGACCAAAGGGCCCTCAAGCAAATGAGAGGGGAAATCAAATCGCTTCGGTGAGGATGTAGATCAAGGCCTTCTCCTTCGATTCTCCAAAGATCAACGACTTTGGTGGGTTGAGGGAGGAGATCTTGCGAATTTGGTGGCTCCAAAATGGGGTCTTTTCTTCACAGCTCGAGCAGCCTGAGGTTGAAGAAGGGGAGGGGTATTTATAGCCCCTCCCAAAATGTAGCCGTTGCTGACTTGGAGGGGCGGATAATCCGGCCAAAGTTGGGCCGGATAATCCGGCTGGCCGGATTATCCGGCCCCTGGCCGGAATATCTGCCCCCCCCATCTGGGTGACGCCGCGCTAGGTCCTTAGCCAAATTTGGGGTTGCCTCCGGGGGGGGGGGGGGGCGGATTATCCGGCCCCTGGCCGGAATATCCGGCCCCCCCATCTGGGTGACGCCGAGTTTAGTCCTTAGTCGTTTTCGGCCACCCTCCAGAGGGGGCGGATTATCCGGCCACCCCTGGCCGGATTATCCGGCCTGGCATTTCTTCATATGAAAATCCTGCAAATCTTAGCACACACTTAGTATCACTAATGTTGTTATCTAACACACAAAATCTGAGGGAAACAAAGTTTGCACTTTCAGCGTCAGTTGTTTTAGTTTTCTTAGTTAGTTTAGTTTTGTTTGCTGCAATAAATGGTTAGATCACATCATGTTTCTTTTGGAGGAGATGAACTCCGTTTTTCATTTGCCAAGAACACTCTGTTTTTCACTCTTATCGTTTCAATGAGTGTTCTCTTTTTCTGCTACTGCTTTTGGTTTTCGTTTTCGCCTTGATTTGCGTTCAGATCTTGTTATATCTTTTCATCAAGGTGTATTTTTGCCTCTGATCTTTATTGGTTTTCATCAAAAGAGGTGTTTATAAAAGGTTCGAATGGTGTTGGAAAAGAGAAAAAGTTTTATGCAAAAAAGTGGTACAAGAAGGAGCTTGTGTAGACTGCGGCCTAGGCTTTTGCATGTCGTGCTTGATGTCTTTTTGATAGTATGCTTAGTGGTTTTGCTGTAGCATGACTTGTCTCAAATAACTGAGATTGCTTAATGAGCCTTTGAAAAAATCATGCGTTGTTTTAATTATTTGGAAGCATTATTTTGGTTTTCTCCTTGATGCTTTATTTGGGTTGACTTGGCGCATGCTCACACATGTTAGACTCATACAAAGTCGCCAATAGCCTCTATGATCATTTAGTTTTTGACTTTTGATGCCATCTTATGCTTCTTTTAATGTCGCTTTGTCGCTCTGCATGATTATGGCCATTATTGCTCTCTTAGTTGGTCGCTCCCAGTCTTTTGCTAGCCCTCATTTTGTACTGAGTATGAGCTCTACTCGTGCATCCAACTCCCAAAAACCAAGTTTGCCATTGTGTCCACTATAAATTCCTATGCATGGTATTTGTAAGCCATTCCAAAGTAAAATTTTCATGTGCTACCTTTCAAAAACCTTCAAAACACGTCTCGTTTTGTGACACTGTTTTCAGCTCATGGGGACGTAGTGGTCGGATTTGCTATCTTCCATATTGCTTATTCCAAAAAGAAAAAAAAGGGAAAAAAAGAAAAGAAAAAAGGCACTCCTCCATGGAATGTGAATGTTGGTGGGCACCCGATGGAATCGGTTAGCCATGGTTTGTGAAAGGAAAAAAGGTGGGGAGGAGTGCCAAGCTTTATAAAAGAGCACAAAAGTGCCAATCTCTCTCTCAAAAACTTGCTTCATTTTTGTATGGAAGAAAGTAAGAACCCCATTGCCAGTCGTTGACAAAGACAACCACCTCTCAAAACCAATTTTTATCTCTCTGTTTTACAAATGAAAAGCTCTAGCACATGTTTAATCACTGCTTCCCTCTGCGAAGGGCCTTTCTTTTACTTTTATGTTGAGTCACCACCTTCTATCTTTATGCACCATAAGAGAGCATAGTTGTCATTCTGAGTATAATGTGCATTGTCCCAAAGTTTTCATTGATTGATTCATGATCATGGTTTCACTTGTTCTCAAATTATTTGTATCTAGTCGCCCTCTTAAACTTGAAGGTGTCCTATGCATTTATGTTTTGCTCTCTTTGAAGGACAAGCTGAAAACCTTTTGTATGTTTTTCCTTATGATTTAAACACACGTTTGACTTTCATTGTTTCATTTTCATGATCTTTTGTTTGTGTTCATTTGCATGTTTACAACATGGTTGCTAAGTTCTTATTGTCATAATTATATCTTCATGCCCATGTTTAAGTTCTTTGATCCCAGCTCACAATGCTTACATATATGATCAAGATTGTGTAGGTGCATGTCACCTCAAAAATTATTTCTTTTGTTATCACTTACCTACTCGAGGACGAGCAGGAGTTAAGCTTGGGGATGCTGATACGTCTCCAACGTATCTATAATTTTTGATGCTCCATGCTTGTTTTTACACCATTTGCCTATTGTTTCGTTACACTTCGTGGCACTTTTATGCATTTTCCGGAACTAACCTATTAACGAGTTGCCACAGTGCCAGTTCCCTGTTTTCTGCTGTTTTTGTGTTTCAGAGTGATACACAGGAAATATTCTCGGAATTGGACGAAACAAGTTCCTGAAGTCTTATTTTACCCGGGAGCATCCAGACATCCGAAAGAGAGCCGGAGAGGGGCCAGGGCCTGCCCTCACACTAGGGTGGCGCGGCCCAGGCCCTGGCCGTGCCACCCATGTGTGAGGAGCCCCTGGCTGCCCTCTCGCGACGCCCCTTCGCCTATATAAAGCCTCGGGACGGAAAACCCTAAAGGAGTCGGCAATTTTCCAGAAAGAGTTCCGCAGTTCCGCCGCCGCCACCGACGAATTTCGGGGGACAGAAGTCTCTGTTCCGGCACCCTGCCGGGACGGGGAAGTGCCCCCGGAGCTATCTCCATCGATCTCCATCGCCGTCTTCGCCGTCTCCATCGACCTCACCGCCATCTCCATCAACCTTGCTGTCTCCTATGATGAGGAGGGAGTAGTTCATCCCCGGGGCTAAGGGCTCTACCGGTAGCTATGTGGTTCACCTCTCTATCCCATGATGTGATCTTTATGTGATCGTGAGCTTTGTATCATGTTGAACAAGTAGATGTTATTATTCAGATATTATGCTACTCCTATGCTTAATTATTATAGTGTACTCTAGTGATGTTATTAAAGTAATCTATTCCTCCTGCCATGGTGTAACGGTGACAGTGCGTGCATCGTGGTGGTACTTGGTTTAGGCTATGATCGTGATCTCTTGTGGATTATGAGAGTAATTATTACTATGATAGTATTGAGTGATCTATTCCTCCTTTCATGGTGTAAAGTTGACAGTGTGTGCACCGTGTTAGTACTTGGTCTAAGTTGCAATGATTTCTATCTTGAATTGTGCTTTGATTTGGATATCTCTATGAGTGGTGTTTGTCAAGTACTTGATGAACTTTAAGGGGTGCTTCTGTAGCCACTACACAATGATTAGTGTTATTCAATAGGAGAGTAATTCAGAGTACCATAGTGGAGAGAAGTTGTTTATTTGTTTAATCATGTTATATTGTTGGGAGTGTGTCCACTAGTGAAAGTATGATCCCTAGGCCTTGTTCCAAGCTTTGCACACCGTTTACTTGCTATTTTGTTACTTGTTTGCTCGCAGCGATATTTATTTCACATCACGTTTGCTACTTATAATCATCTATACCACTTGTATTTCACTATCTCTTCGCCGAACTAGTGCACCTATACATCTGACAAGTGTATTGGGTGTGTTGGGGACACAAGAGACTTTCTGTATCGTAATTGCAGGGTTGCTTGAGAGGGATAGCTTTGACCTCTAACCTCCCTGAGTTCGATAAACCTTGGGTGATCCACTTAAGGGAAACTTGCTGATGTTCTACAAACCTCTGCACTTGGAGGCCCAACAAGTGTCTACAAGAATAGAAGTGCGTAGACATCAGAAATTGATCAAGTTTAAATAAGCATCTGGGAAAAGTGGACAGGGACACTTTTAAACAAGTAAGCCACCAGCAGATCACCACACAGGGTGATCTACTCTCAAGAACACCAGCTTAACACCCACAGTAACTGTGCACACCTCAAGGAGGTATCACAGTGAAGCAGTTAGCCAGAAGCTACTGCAAGAGCCATAACAGCAGTCATGGAATATAGCATCACAACTAGGAATAACCAAGATCAACAGAACTAGTTGCATCACTAGATCAGCACAACAGAAGCACTGCAAGAAAGTGCAGTGAGACTGTTAACAGCACAGCTCAATTAACAGCAACATTTAGAGATAACTAACACATAGTTATCCATGCACTTGATAAAATTGATCAAGACCACCCACTAGCAAGCTCTTAGCTAATCAAGCAACAGTAGTAACTGAATGATTAAACAGTAAAAGATCACCATAGCATTCAGTTAACTGAAACCAGCTAGCTTCAGTTAACTCTAACAGTGGCAGCTAACACAAGCATGTTCAAGCTTTAACAGCAAGCTTAATGGACAAGGAGTGATCACAGAGCCTATAGTCACACATCACAGCCAGCTTAATTTCACAGCACGAGAGCAAGCTTGGGGAGGAACCCCAGTGCATCTGAGAGAGGTGGGCATGGCCAGAGCAAGCTCCAGGAGAGCAGAGCAAACTCCAGGAGGGCAAAAGAAGAACACAGGAGGAGAAGCACTTACTCAACGCCTAGGAGGTACCACCGTGGCATTGCGAGGCAGTGCCCGCGCGGCCTCGACGACACCAAGCCAAGGGAAGACGCCGACGACATGTCGGCGAGTCACCTAGCTCGCCAAGCACCAGATCTCGTCGAGGAGATGGCCAAGCGGTTCGAGGTCAAGCTCGAGGTCGCCATGGCCAAGATCCAGAGCGTCGGGGGCGACAGAGACGAAGGCGCCAAGGGGGGTAATCGACAAGATCTCACGGACAGGCAGGAGCGTCGTCGCCTGATCTATCGATTGCGACCCATCTCAGCGGCGGACTCCAGCGGAGCTCGTCAGAATCGAGCGCGGCGGCGGTGGGGTGATGCAGTCGCCAGAGCGGGCGAGAGGAAGAGGACAAGAGTGAGCGAGGGGGTGCGACCGGTCGGTCTGGCCGAAGCCACCTGGTCGGGTTCGACCAGGTAGGCGGCGCCGACAGGTGGGCCAGGTCTGGCAGGAGGGAGAGAGAGGATTTTAACCATATTTTAAAACAGAAATTTGAATAGAAATAAAGATGTTTTAGAAAAACCTTTTAACGCCCAATTAAAGGCAGAAAAATAAACTTGATTTTGCAAAATAACTTTAAGTGATTTTTGACCTTTTAATCACAAATAGTGATTTTGTGAATAAGAGAGGATTTATTCATAATTGAATTATGGGGTTTTCTTTAAAAGGAAAAAACCTTTGGAAATGAAAAAATGAAAAGATAAAAGGGCAATAACATCCTTGAAATAAAATCAAGTAAATTCATTCAAGAATTTGTCCTTAGTATTCTTGAATGAATTTCACACATAATATATACCTGGTAA